>CM058231.1:96836973-97436973 GCA_030180135.1 Orychophragmus violaceus | reverse complement strand
AACAGGAAGGGATGCTAGTTCCTTTTGAGATCTAATCTCAGAGAGATTTCTTTTCTGTTTCTGGTGGCTGTGAATTAGGTTAGGAACGAGTTTAGGTCGACCATATATCTTATATATGCCGACTTAAACCGCCCCGGGATTAACTAATGATTAAACCAATTTAATCCGTCAATCCGCGAGTCGTGTCGACCGACACACTCTATGTGTCGATCGACACGGCCAATCTATGTCGACCGACACTCTTAGTGTGTCGATCGACATCGCCCAGAAATGTCGATATTGAATGCATATCAAATATGCATTCACCCGATCATTACATTAATGATCATCCTCTCATGCAATGTCCAGTTTGCTTAGGTGTGTGACCCTGTAGGATCATATAACACTAGCAATGAGTTCTCAACTCATTGATCATAAGTGGCTTCTAGCAAAGCATTATGACTACCCAGTGTCATATGATTGTCTCATCTCGACAACACGACTTTCTCTCAGAGTAAGTACAAATAAATTTCAGGACATTCCCAACAAAATTAGCATTACTGGAATTATCCAGCGCAGTCTGATAAGGGAGGTCTATGCTTCTGAAGAAAATACCAATCAGCTGTACTTCTGTGAATCCATGGTGTGGACAGTCACGCTGATACTGCTTAAATCTCATCCAGGCAGTCTTCAAGGGCTCCACAGCTCCTTGGGAAAAGGTGAGTATGTCCTGTCTGGACTGATCCGAGCGCGCATCATCATAAAAGTGACGCAGGAACTCACTCTTTAAGGCTGCCCAAGTAGTATACTGACCAGGTGCCAGTTGTCTCAGCCATGCACTAGCGTCTCCAGCAAGACTGTGCGGAAATAGCTTAAGGAACAGATAGTCCGGGCATACTCCTTCATACTTCATGCCAGTGACTATGTCCTCAAACTTGTCAATGTGATCCATAGGCTGCTCTGCTTGAAGACCATGAAAAGCAATCTGTCTCATCAGCTGGTAGTAGATGGTCTTTACCTCAAAATCATTCCTCTCAAAAGCAGGAAGCACTAGAGCTGCTCGGTTTTCATGAAACTCATCAGGTCTGTTGTAATCAGCTAGTGTCCTCTCATGAACCACCATCTCTCTACCTTGGGCCTGTCCTTGACCCTGGTTTCGGTTCAGCTCTTGTTGTTGTTGCTCAGGAGGATCAGGGATGACATTCCCTTCAGCATCAACCCGATGCCCAGCAGCATTTTATGGGTTGTTATCTTGGTCCCTCAGGGTACCTTCAGCATCTGGTATCAAGATCAGACGTTCTCGAACCATTCTCTCTCTCTTTTCTCTTCTGATAGTCCTCTCTAGACGTCCAAGTTCCTCTAGTTCGAGATTAAGCAAGCTCGAGTTCGGATTACTTCGAGTTTTCTGCGTTGGCATAAACTGTCTGTAATCGTCCAGCAACGATCGATGCTATCAGCGCAACGATCGATACAATCTCAAAATCGCCTAGTGACGATCGACGCAAGGTATGCAACGATCGACGCAAGGCGAAATTCGTACCTGCGAGAGAGAGAAATCAGAGAAAAAGTTAGTAAAATAAAAACAAAACGAAAAAAGCAAAAACAAAAAGAAAAATTTCTAGTAAAAACCCTAAGTTCGGTCCTATCGAAGACTCTAAGAGTCCCCGGCAACGGCGACAAAAACTTGATAGGCTCAAAGTTTATCCCTATACTAAACTGCAAGTGAACAGCAATGTCAAAGTAGTATATAGGGTTATCGAATCCACAGGGACACTTGGTCTCAATAGATCAGAACAGTAGAGACTAATACTAGAAATAAGCAATGTGATTGAATTAAAGCGGTGCGAGAAAGTAAATCAGTAGCAGAGATTAACGGTTGTGGAAGCAAGTAATTAAAAGCGTCAAGCCTAGGGTATTCTCAGGAAATCAGACAAGCAGACAGTTCATTCAGCAAGGATCTAATTAAGCACAGTTCTAGAACTCAAAACACAGATATAGAATTAACCAAATTCCTTTGCGATAATTCTCTAAGTCTAAGTGCAGCAAACCAAACTTTCGTTTGCGAGAACTAACATGTTAAACTAGCATTAATCCCAAGTTTGATATGTTCACAATTATCCTAAACCAAACTTCCGTTTGCGCAAAGTTTAATTGCCCAATTTAATTAGTTCAGATTCCTAAACCCCACTTCCGTGACGTATTTAGCAACCTAAGATCTAGATTCTAATTGATCAGGTTAGAACTAGCTTTAAGCACAATTAAATTGAAGAACAGATATAGTTTGAATCCTTAACTGAAATTGAACAAGTCTAGCAAGTCATGAAATCCTATGTGAGAAACCCTAAACCTAACTAGGAATCTACTCAGACATAGATAATGAAAACATAATCATAGAATGAATAAATTGCATAAAAGAATAATAGTAAAAGGGGTTCGAAATCTTCTCCAAATACAGATGAAGTAATAGGTTCAGATCAGCCCCAAAAGCTCTAAAAATCCTCTGCTCTTAATTATGAAAGCGTAAGTAAAATAAACACCAAAAACTAGTATATATAGGTGATATATCATGGTTTTTACCCAGTTTAGACCATGATATAGTTGTGTTTTTAGTGTCTTTTGTCTTTGTTTAGAGTCTTTTACAGGTTTAATCAAGTTTGGAGCTAATTGGAGATATTTGGAGCATTTTGGGACTTTTGGGACGTTTTGGCCGAGAGCTTAAGTCACTGTCCGATTTATTGATCATGCATCGACCGACACACCTTGTGCATCGGTCGACACACTAGCGAGATGGGCCGCACGCGTCGGTTTAACAAGTTATTGTTGGAACTGTTTAGTTGATTAATCCTGATTCAGTTCATGAGATTAATAGTCCTAAACATGGATCTAGGTTCTCTTGAATAGAAACATTAGATGATCTCACCTTTTACCTGTTTGTTGCAGCGGAAGGAATAGAACAGGTCAGATCAGAGAGATACACCGAGGGATGAATCCTCCAAAGGCTCACACACGCTTCACAAGGAAATGGCTGCTAGACCAAGCAGGAGAGGAGGCGCAGGAAGAGAGGAGGGAGGCGCAAATCAGCTGAGAAATTAGAGAACTTTAGGTCAAGTTTTATTCATTAAAACTCCCTTTAGTTCTCATGGGCTTTTGGGCCCAATTCTCAGTTCTGATTAAATCCCTTGGATTTAATCAGGCCCTTTAGTCTCTCCAAGTACCGTAAATGCCTAGCACTTTTACCGTACCTCTGCAAAACCGTTCCTTCGTATTTTCCCGTTAGCTTAGGCGTGTGACCCATATGGGATCATATAATAAAGGCAATAAGTCCAAGACTTATAGATCATGAGCGGACTCTAGCAAGCCATCATGACCCCCAGCATTATATGACTTATGTCTGATCATTGACATACTCTTACTTTCTAGAGACAGTACCGAGATTACTGGACATAATTCCAACAATCTCCCACTTGTACTGGAATCTCTGTATTCATAATCCTTTTGTCTCAATACCTCGATTAGTCATAAGGCAAGATTGGTGTCATCCTTATAAAGCCTAATCTTGTTCATCGGACTCTGATTTGATACTGACAATCCAAACGACTCGGGAAAGTCCGTTTGAGCATGGCCATGCGTTTTCCAGTATTCAAATCTCCGATTGGCCTAGAGATATTCACTCCATTTATATTGGAGGGACAAATCCCGTCTTGTTCCATCACTGTGAACTACTCATTTCTTAATGTACCCAAACAAGGTCCTTATAACTATCGCAGAACGATAGCGTTAGACAATGATCAAAGTGCATCAGTCCATGTGCAGTCACATGCATGCGAACTCAGGTCTAAGGACTATACTCTATAGTCGTAGTAAGAATCTCTTATGACACAGATACAAATATCCTGAAGAGTTCTTATAATCGGGTCTTGTCCGGTCGTATGTTCCCAACATACACCTATGTACTGACTTTGATGCCGAGCATCTATGACACACTGAGACCTTGTCATAAGTCACGTACCAATCTAGTCTCACACGGTTGTTGGTGTTCCAATTTCAACAACCTTCGACTAGGGACGGGATGATATAAAACATCTATCAAATATAGGGTCTCATGATCAAGCTAAATGACTTCGATGACTCAAGATCAAGTCATTTACTTCGATGACCTATAAAATGGTTCATATCATTTTGGAACGATTATTTCATCACAGTTAAAATAATCTTGAAATAATAATTTCATTAAACATTTTCAATGTTATTTCAAGAACATATCCAATAACTAAATAAAGCCCTTTAATAACTCCCACTGAAATTAAGACTACATCTTAATTTCACTTATCCTACAGCAACAGTCCGAGACTCGTGCTTAGGCCTAAGGAGTGGCTTCGTTAATAGATTAGCAACGTTCTCATTCGTTGAAACTTGCTGATCTACTTAACATCTCTGTCATTTATCTCACGGAATAGGTTATACCTATCCTCAAGGTGTTTGGACCTCTGATGTGCAGCTAGTCTCATCTATGCTGGAAATCACATCAAGTTCAGTGACGAACTCTTCTTTCCAAACAACCTCTTTCGCCGCTTTCCAAGCTGCGAAATGTTCAGTTTAAGTCATGGAGTCAGCAACAGTGCCTTGCACCGCCAGACAGACACAAGATATAACCGGACTGTGACCGGAAATCATCTTTGTCTGTTGGAAACTTGCCTTTCAGACTCTGCTGACTTGTAGCACATCACTTTCTCCGTAAATCAAGAACTTATCCTTAGTATTCCTCAAATACTTTAGGACATACTTTAGGAAACTTGATTCTTTGTTGGATTTGACTGGTCTTTATTTGTCTTGCTTAACATTAAAGCAACATCAAACAAGTATGTATCATGGCATACATGATAGATCCAATTGCCGACGCATATGGAATCTCATCCATGCATTTAAGCTCAGCAGTTATCTTAGGATACTGTATCTTGCTTAACTTAATGCCATGTGACATTGGCATAAAACCCTTCTTGGATTGCTCAAAACGTGTAGGACTTTGTCAATTTAAGAATCCTGACTTTGTCCTACCAGCTCCTTTTGGATCTCTTTCTTTAGATCCAAAATCCAAGACTTTCGTGGCTATACCCATGTCATTCACAAAACCAACTCCCAATGCAGTCCTTTACCGACTGCAGCATTGGGACGTTATATCCGAGAATCAGTATGTCATCGACATACACTATGAGAAATGCAATATCGCTCCCACTTATCTATTAGTAAACACACAGTTCCGCTTCGTTCCTGTTCAAGTCAAAACCTTGACTACTTCAACAGAACGAAGATTCCAACTCCGATATGTTTGCTTCCATCCATGAGTGGATCGATGAAGCCAACTTACACAAAATGTAATTTTTCGGAATCTGGGCTCACTTTCGCTTCTTTGAATTTCGCAGATTCGTCGCTCTCAATGATCATCAGATCATGCGATCTTTCAATGATTATCAGGTTCAACTAATGACGAGAAATCACTCTCGGATTAGTAACCGATTCATTCATATCTGCGAACTTCAGGCTCCACAGGTGTAGATTCTACAGAAATCTGTAAATCCTTCCGCTGCTCTCCCTCAATAGGTTAAGCAGCCTCCTGTATTTCTCGAATTTCTTCGAGTTGTACTTTTACTCCCACTGTTCTTCTTGGAAAGTAACTTTCCTTCTTAGAAAACAGAACGGTCGTAAAATACTTTTACTCCCACTGTTCTTCTTGGAAAGTAATTTCCCTTTTTAGAAAACAGAATGGTCATAAAAGTACCGAGCCTTGGTTTCCCTAAGAAAACTTCGAGTTATGCTTTTACTCCCACTGTTCTTCTTGGAAAATAACTTCCCTTCTTAGAAAACAGATTGGACGTAAAAGTAACAAGCCTTAGTTTCTCTAGGACAACCAGCGAAGTAGCACAAGTACAAATACTCAGTAAAGACAAATTTGGATCGATTCCAATCCACATTAACGTGGTGTCTTTCAACCGATATTTGTGGAACTATTTCAGCGTAAACTTAGATATTTTAGAGCGTTATAATATCATGGAAGATTCGTGTGACTCATCTTTAATCATTTCTAATAAGATCTGATTCTTTCTCACAGAAACACCTTCAGGTTTTCAGGAGAAATGAGCTGTGAAACGATTTCACACTCATTCAGATGATCACATAATCAATGACTTAAGTATTCTCACTCATGATGTTAATCCAGAGTCTTAATACTTTTGTCATCCAGATCCTATACTTCATTCTGGAACTCTTTCGACCATGTCAAAGAATTCCGACTTGTGTCTCATCAAATGAACACAGTCACACTCACTGAAGTAATCAGTAGAGACAATGAAGTACAGGAGATTTTTCTCTAGCATTACTGCTCATTGGGCCACATACATCAGTATGTTCCAGGCCCAATAAGCCTTTCGGCCTTTCTCTAGCTCGGCTAAGATAGGCCCTTTATTCTTTTGGTCTAGTAAACAGAATTCAAGTCTCATAAGATATTTTATCAAATGAGCCCAACAGTCCATAACTATGGGGTTTCTGAGTCTGACTTACTCTATGTGACCAAAACATTTATGCCAAGAAAAATCAGGTTTAATTCATCAGATTTAAACCAATTCGGTATTTATGTTACATTTAGGCACTCTTTGGTTTAAGATATAAAACCCATTCCATGAATAGGGTGCTACAATTAATATTTCATTAAGATCAAAAGAACAAAACTTGTCTTTTATCAAAACGAAAAACATTCAAATTCTTACAAGAAAATGAAAGACTACTCTGCTTAAAGCAGGTACATTGTAGCAATTACTTAATACAAAACCAAGCCTCAAAGGGATCTATAAGTGAAAAACCCTATGACTGAGGCAGCATCCCAAGCTCCTTCCAGACATGTAGTTTCACTTGCCCTTCCTTCAACGTTCTACTGTTGCTTAAGCTCTGCATATTATTACAAATATCAGTGCCACAACCAGTATCCAATACCTTTAAGGTAGAACTTGAAGTAATAACATGAATACCTGAGGAAGTAGTCGCATACATCGACTTTAACTCCTCATCATCTTCCATGAATTTAATGCAATCTCTCTTCCAATGCCCTGTCTCCTTACAGTAGCAGCACTTACCAACGTAAGAGGTATCTGACTCGGGCTCAGAAGACACACGCTTGCCATGATTCAAAATCTGGACAACTTTGTCTTCACCCTTGTCAGCATTAGGTTTAGTAAACCTACCCTTCTCAGTCATGAGATTGTACAGGGTACTCTTCACGTTTGGCTCAACTGTCTTGAGCATATCATGCAGTTCAGTCAGCGTCTTCGTTAAGCCTTTCTTGATATAGTTCTTTCTGAACTTATCATAGCTTGACGGCAGTGACTGCAGAATGATTTCAGTTGCCATCTCTTGGCTAACTGGATAATCCAGTTTCCTCAGGTTATCAATGTAACCCATCATTTTACTGACATGAGGACTTACTGGATGATCATTTGGTAGCTTGCAGCTAGTGAGAGATTTAACCAACTGGTATCTCTCCACCCTTATCTGCTCCTGAAATTTCAATTTCAGGCTGCTGATCATCTCTATTGGCGACTCCATGTTCTCATATTGCTTCTGCAAATCTGATTCCATGGTAGCCAATATCAGACCACGCACATCTACCGCATCATTATAATGCTTATTCCAAGCATCATATACTGCATGAGAAGCATTGGACCCGATCCTCACGGGGAGAGCTCTCTCAAGGACATAGTCCTTTCTCTCCTGTCTGAGAACTAGCCTCAGGTTCCGCGACCAAGTCAAGAAATTTGATCCGTTCAGCTTGTCCATCTTAAGGACAGACCGGATCGAGAAAGTGTTTTGATTGTTTGTGCTATTCATAACTGAAAATTAAGATAAAAGGATTTTAGTTAATATGTTCAATATGATTAATCCCGTATTAAATTTAATATGATTAATCATGCATTATATTCAATAACATAAGTTACCCTCAATAGAATATAATGATTCCAAGATCCACATATAACTAAGATTAAAGTGGGCCACTGGCCGTCACCCAATCTTAGCTTATATCGGTAAGCCCTATATCGGCTAATTATATCCGTGATATAACTCTTGGTTGTGAATCTGGGCCCGAGGCCCAATCCACTCTGATGTCTCAAGGCCCGGGACTCCCGATGGCCTAGTCAAGAAAACCGGACTATACAGTCATGTAATCATTAATGTCTGGGACTCCCAACGACATTTATGAATCACAAACCGTCTTACCCACGCAAAAGCAGACACCCTCACACTGTAAGGCCATGAATACAATTGAATGGGCTTCGACAGCTGACATAGTCTGGACAAGACATCCAACGCTTGATATTATATGAGGTTCGTAGGTTTTATTAAAATTTCATTCCCAAAATAGAAGATTACTATTTCGGGAAACTTTCTATTTTGGAAACCTACTATTTTAGGAAACTTTCTAAAATTGGAAACTTTCCAAAACCCGCAAATCCAGAAAATTCTATTTTAAGAAACTTTCTAATTTCAAAATTTCGGAAACCTTTAATTTAAAATCGACTTTATAATTTTATAAAATAAATTTTAAATTAATCTGAAGAAAGACTCAAATAATTGGCCCAATTGTTTTAACTTCTTGGCCCGAGGCCCAAGAACTGGTCCATGTCCAAGACATGACCCAATTGTCCAATTAAATGACATAACCGGTCTGGTTCATTAAAATTGGTCTAACCAAATTTTAATTACTACGATGACCACAATTGTCAACCGGTTATTTACTAAACCGGATTTTCTCAATTTATTTGGTCCAACCAAATCAAATTAGAAATTCCTGGTTTAGGCACTAAATCCAATATTTCTTTCGACATTGGATTTCTTATCCTGGTTTAACCAGATTTAATAAACTTATTAAATCTGTTTATTAAACCAGAACGAATCAATTTTAATTAAAATTTTTGAACCGAACCGAACCGAATTGGTCACGAACCGAACCGAATTGGTCTCGGCCGTGACCTAGCTACCCCATCACTCTCGACCAGCCGCTCGTGATGATCCGAGATCAAGACAGCGTGGAGGACGGGACGGGATAGGTACGGTGCACGGGACAGCTCGGGTCATGCGGGAGAGCCGCGATCGTTCCATGCCAAGCAGGAGACGATCGGGATGCCGGGTCGAACGAGAAGCGATCGCGATCGCATGATCCGATCCGCTCGATCAATCCGTCCGGCTGCAGCTCTCACGTTGGCTCTCGGTCGACCATGCGATCGATCATGGATCGATCCATGCATCAAACTCGTCAGCCGATCACAACAACAAGTCATATAGCTTGTTTGTGATCCGATTTATGTGTTTAGATTTCAATTCTGATTCTTAAGTGTTTTTCTTATCAGTAATGGATTCAAAACACTTCTAAACAGATTAAACATCCTAAACATGAATCTAAAACAAGAAATCCTAAGAACCAATGGCTCTGATACCACTGTTGGAACTGTTTAGTTGATTAATCCTGATTCAGTTCATGAGATTAATAGTCCTAAACATGGATCTAGGTTCTCTTGAATAGAAACATTAGATGATCTCACCTTTTACCTGTTTGTTGCAGCGGAAGGAATAGAACAGGTCAGATCAGAGAGATACACCGAGGGATGAATCCTCCAAAGGCTCACACACGCTTCACAAGGAAATGGCTGCTAGACCAAGCAGGAGAGGAGGCGCAGGAAGAGAGGAGGGAGGCGCAAATCAGCTGAGAAATTAGAGAACTTTAGGTCAAGTTTTATTCATTAAAACTCCCTTTAGTTCTCATGGGCTTTTGGGCCCAATTCTCAGTTCTGATTAAATCCCTTGGATTTAATCAGGCCCTTTAGTCTCTCCAAGTACCGTAAATGCCTAGCACTTTTACCGTACCTCTGCAAAACCGTTCCTTCGTATTTTCCCGTTAGCTTAGGCGTGTGACCCATATGGGATCATATAATAAAGGCAATAAGTCCAAGACTTATAGATCATGAGCGGACTCTAGCAAGCCATCATGACCCCCAGCATTATATGACTTATGTCTGATCATTGACATACTCTTACTTTCTAGAGACAGTACCGAGATTACTGGACATAATTCCAACAGTTATGAAGATTTGCAAAGAGGCCCAGAATAGTTCCAGTATTTACACAGAAGCCCCAGCCGAGATTTGGCATATATAATAGAGTTTTTAGATACGTTTTACATTACGCTTTGATACTAATAGCTAAGAGATTTCTAGAGCTTTTGGGGCTGATCTATTTCCTGTATTCACTTATTTTGGAGAAGATTTCGAACCTCTTTATCTATTTAATTTCTTATATGCAATCTATTATTTCTTTGATTATGTTTTCATTAATCATGTCTGAGTAGATCCATAGTTGAGTTTAGGGTTTCTCACATAGGATTTCATGACTTGCTAGACTTGTTCAAATTCAGTTAAGGATTCATAACTATATTTGTTCTTCAATTTAATTGTGCTTAAAGCTAGTTCTAACCTGATCAATTAGAATCTAGATCTTAGGTTGCTAAATACGTCACGGAAGTGGGGTTTAGGAATCTGAACTAATTAAATTGGGCAATTAAACTTTGCGCAAACGGAAGTTTGGTTTAGGATAATTGTGAACATATCAAACTTGGGATTAATGCTAGTTTAATCTGTTAGTTCTCGCAAACGAAAGTTTGGTTTGCTGCACTTAGGCTTAGAGAATTATCGCAAAGGAATTTGGTTAATTCTATATCTGTGTTTTGAGTTCTAGAACTGTGCTTAATTAGATCCTTGCTGAATGAACTGTCTGCTTGTCTGATTTCCTGAGAATACCCTAGGCTTGACGCTTTTAGTTTATTGCTTCTCAACCGTTAATCTCTGCTACTGTTTACTTTCTTGCTTCGCAATTTATTTACTTCACCATCTGCTTATTTCTAGTATTAATCTCTACGTTTCTGTTTCTATTGAGACCAAGTGTCCCTGTGGATTCGATAGCCCTATATACTACTTTGACATTGCTGTTCACTTGCAGTTTAGAATAGGGTAAAACTTAGAACCTATCAAGTTTTTGGCGCCGTTGCCGGGGACTCTTAGAGTCTTCGATAGGACCGAACTTAGGGTTTCTACTAGAAATTTTTCTTTTTGTTTTTGTTCTTTCTCGTTTTTATTTTTTGATTTTGCTAACTTTTTCTCTGATTTTTCTCTGTCGCAGGTACGAATTTCGCCTTGCGTCGATCGTTGCATACTTTGCATCGATCGTCACTAGGCGATTCTGAGATTGAATCGATCGTTGCACTGATAGCATCGATCGTTGCTGGACGATTACAGACAGTTTATGCCAACGCAGAAAACTCGAAGTAATCCGAACTCGAGCTTGCTTAATCTCAGACTAGAGGAACTTGGACGTCTAGAGAGGACTAACAGAAGAGAAAGAAGAGAGAGAATGGTTCGAGAACGTTTGATCTTGATACCAGATGCTGAAGGTACCCTGAGGGACCAAGATGACAACCCGTACAATGCTGCTGGGCATCGGGTTGATGCTGAAGGGAATGTCATCCCTGATCCTCCTGAGCAACAACAACAGGAGCTGAACCGAAACCAGGGTCAAGGACAGGCCCAAGGTAGAGAGATGGTGGTTCATGAGAGGACACTAGCTGATTACAACAGACCTGATGAGTTTCATGCAAACCGAGCAGCTCTAGTGCTTCCTGCTTTTGAGAGGAATGATTTTGAGGTAAAGACCATCTACTACCAGCTGATGAGACAGATTGCTTTTCATGGTCTTCAAGCAGAGCAGCCTATGGATCACATTGACAAGTTTGAGGACATAGTCACTGGCATGAAGTATGAAGGAGTATGCCCGGACTATCTGTTCCTTAAGCTATTTCCGCACAGTCTTGCTGGAGACGCTAGTGCATGGCTGAGACAACTGGCACCTGGTCAGTATACTACTTGGGCAGCCTTAAAGAGTGAGTTCTTGCGTCACTTTTATGATGATGCGCGCTCGGATCAGTCCAGACAGGACATACTCACTTTCTCCCAAGGAGCTGTGGAGCCCTTGAAGACTGCCTGGATGAGATTTAAGCAGTATCAGCGTGACTGTCCACACCATGGATTCACAGAAGTACAGCTGATTGGTATTTTCTTCAGAGGCATAGATCTCCCTTATCAGACTGCGCTGGATAATTCCAGTAATGCTAATTTCAACACCAGGACTCCTACACAAGCTAAGCAGTTGATTGAGAACCTGATTGGCAGCAACAGTTGCAAGACAATGGATGAAAGGAGGAAGAAATCTGGTGGAACTGTAGAGAATTCTGATATAGCTAATATAAGATCCAGATTGGACACAGTCTACAATCTCCTGACAAGTAAGAAATCTGTCCACTTTGCCCAAGATGTAGAGGTGATTCAGGCTGAGGAGGAAACTCAGGAAAAAGATTTGAATTTCATAGGAGGTTCTGGTTTCCAAGGTAATAGATTTGGTAATCAACAGGGGAACAGATTCTCCAATGGTGGACAGACTGGTGGTTTTCAGAAGACCTATAGACAAGGTACTCAGAGAACCTATGGATCTACATCATATCAGACTCCTCCTGCGCCTACAGCCCATGAGAGCAAAATGGAGGCTATGATGGAACAACTGATTGAGAGTCAGACCAAGATTTCTGTGGACTGCAACAAGAAGTTGGACGCTGTCTATGAAGACCTCAATGGGAAATTTGAGTCTCTGAGCACTCACATGAAGCAGTTGGACACTCAGGTGAACCAGATGTCCAGCTCACTGAAGGGAAAAGGAGTGGCAGACACTCATGTTAAGGCCTGGTCTGTGTGCATTAATGATGGGTCTCACCTAGGTGAAAGATTTGAGCTAAGTACAGCTGAGTTGGTGACAGAACAGGAATTTTCGGATATTTGTGAAAAACTCTCGGGTGAAATCTGCTGCAGTGCGTCGATCGATGCAACATCTATACCGATCGATACACCCGTCGGGATGGCAACGATCGACACACCCTTAGTGTCGGTCGTTGCAGGGCGTGAATGGACAGAACTGTCGGATGATAATGGCATAGATGCTGACTTGGAGCTTGATCGCCTATTCAATGGAGCCTCTGAGATTTCTCAACAGGAGATCTACGAGCAGATCTTTAGACGACACTCCTCAGTGTCTGAAGTGATTAGGCAAGATATTGAAGAGCTGAAGAAATTAGAAGGGATTGGTGAAGAATTGGAAGAATTTCCAACTTCTGATGATCCACCTTATCATCCATGTGTGCAAAGGTACCTGAACAAGATGTTGCCCCTGGATGATGATCTGAAAGACTGGGTGATAATAGTTCCTCAGCATATCAGTGATGTTCTGCTAACTAAGGTCCCGAAGAAGCTATCTGATCCTGGAGTCTTTGTGCTGGATTGTTCTATCTTTGAGGATAGTTTTAGACGTTCTCTGTGTGATTTAGGAGCTGCTGGAAGTTTGATGCCTTACTCTGTGGCAGAGAAGCTGGGTATGCTGGATTTTACTCCCACTAGGACTTCTCTTGTTCTAGCTGATCAGTCCATACGAGTTCCTGAAGGACTCCTTATGGACATTCCGGTGAGAGTTGGAAACTACTTAGTTCCAACAGACTTCCTTGTGCTGAAATATGACTGTGATCCGGATGAAGTATTATTGCTTGGGAGACCCTTTTTGGCTACAGCAGGAGCGTTGATTGATGTTAGGAACAGCTTGATAGACCTCCATCTGGGAGATGAACCACTGCACTATGAGATGGATAAGCTGCGAAAGCCACTGATAGATGGGCAGACATTCACCATAAGGGACGCAGATTTTGAGCAACCTGATCATACCATGGTTATAGATCCTGGAGCACATTTCACTCCATCTTTTCTTGGACATGAGCATTCCGCAACAGCCTACTCACCACCTTGGATGAGGAGACTTGAACAGAGACAGAAAAAGTCTCTGTCAGGACCTCCTGGTACTTGAAAATTCCCATCCGTCCGGTCAAGCTATTGACCTTAAACAAGCGCTGGGTGGGAGGCAACCCACCATTTGGTACGGGTGTTTTTCTACTTAATTTTTGGTGTTTTTGTTAGGATTTTACGTCTGTTTTCGTTTCTGGTGAGTTTATGTTTGCAGGTCTCGGTTAAATCGCAGTGCAACGATCGACGCACTTCTGTGTCGATCGTCACAACACGAAAGGAATCGCATTGCAGCGATCATTGCGCTCTTGAGCAACGATCGATTATACACGAAAATCGCCAAGTAACGGTCGATGCACTTAGTGCAACGATCGATGCTTAGCGACAGAGGTAACCCGACAGACATAATTTCACCCCTTCAATTTTTATTTTCTTTTTACCGATCCTTCGCTGGACACTACTGGGGACAGTGTGTCTTAAGTGTGGGGGAGGTGCTACTGACTTTTGTTTTCTGTTTTCTTAAGAGTCAGTCCGTTTTTCAAAAATTTTTGTTTTATTGAGTCAAAAGTGTTTAAGTAAGAAACTATGATTTTCTGAGAAGATTTACAAGACTTGCAGGAACTTAAGTAACCATTGGGATGAAGTTGCAGGATCTATCTCTGACTGTTAGAAAACCCCATCACAGATCAACCTACTGGGAACACCCACATCACTTCAGGTATCAGAGGATCCTTTACTGACTTCAACCTTAATACTGACTTAGATTTCTCACCTAAGGGCTTGGTATACTTTGTGTCGGATTCCCTTGTTAGTTCTGACACAGCCTGTAAACCTGTCCTATTTAGTTCCCTTCTCCCCTTCTGTAAAGTAAAAAAAAAAATATATATAATAAACTGAGGATGAGTTAGTAACTCCGAAGTGGTCATGGGAATGGTAGCTGAAACTCTCATATCCTGTGTACCATGGAATGTGTCCAAAGTACACCCCATAACGGGAAGAACACTGATAAAAAAAATAAAATGATACCCAGTGGGGAAAAATCAGTTGTTAAAGAAGGGAAAGAGAAGAAAGGGACTAGAGAAAGATAGTATGGTGGTCTAGAGCTGATAAGGTAAGAATTCATGTGCCCTTTGATCGATACTCCTTAGGTGAGACCGCACTTAAATACTTGCAGAAGTCAGTAGGGAGAATTGGAATGCTTGAATGTGATTGTGGAGTTTACCTAGGACAGTTGCTAAGTGTGGGGGAAGTACATTGTGGTCTTGATATCCTGTGATTGATTCTTGCAGTGGTTTACTAAGGGGAATCTGAGTATTGTAGCTTCTAGGATGAAATGAGTTTCTGAAGAGTTTTCAAACCTCTTCACCATGTTTTAGTTCTATGTTTTGCTTGAGGGCAAGCAAAGGCTAAGTGTGGGGGAGTTGATATATCATGGTTTTTACCCAGTTTAGACCATGATATAGTTGTGTTTTTAGTGTCTTTTGTCTTTGTTTAGAGTCTTTTACAGGTTTAATCAAGTTTGGAGCTAATTGGAGATATTTGGAGCATTTTGGGACTTTTGGGACGTTTTGGCCGAGAGCTTAAGTCACTGTCCGATTTATTGATCATGCATCGACCGACACACCTTGTGCATCGGTCGACACACTAGCGAGATGGGCCGCACGCGTCGGTTTAACAAGTTATGAAGATTTGCAAAGAGGCCCAGAATAGTTCCAGTATTTACACAGAAGCCCCAGCCGAGATTTGGCCTATATAATAGAGTTTTTAGATACGCTTTACATTACGCTTTGATACTAATAGCTAAGAGATTTCTAGAGCTTTTGGGGCTGATCTATTTCCTGTATTCACTTATTTTGGAGAAGATTTCGAACCCCTTTATCTATTTAATTTCTTATATGCAATCTATTATTTCTTTGATTATGTTTTCATTAATCATGTCTGAGTAGATCCATAGTTGAGTTTAGGGTTTCTCACATAGGATTTCATGAATTGCTAGACTTGTTCAAATTCAATTAAGGATTCATAACTATATCTGTTCTTCAATTTAATTGTGCTTAAAGCTAGTTCTAACCTGATCAATTAGAATCTAGATCTTAGGTTGCTAAATACGTCACGGAAGTGGGGTTTAGGAATCTGAACTAATTAAATTGGGCAATTAAACTTTGCGCAAACGGAAGTTTGGTTTAGGATAATTGTGAACATATCAAACTTGGGATTAATGCTAGTTTAATCTGTTAGTTCTCGCAAACGAAAGTTTGGTTTGCTGCACTTAGGCTTAGAGAATTATCGCAAAGGAATTTGGTTAATTCTATATCTGTGTTTTGAGTTCTAGAACTGTGCTTAATTAGATCCTTGCTGAATGAACTGTCTGCTTGTCTGATTTCCTGAGAATACCCTAGGCTTGACGCTTTTAGTTTATTGCTTCTCAACCGTTAATCTCTGCTACTGTTTACTTTCTTGCTTCGCAATTTATTTACTTCACCATCTGCTTATTTCTAGTATTAATCTCTACGTTTCTGTTTCTATTGAGACCAAGTGTCCATGTGGATTCGATAGCCCTATATACTACTTTGACATTGCTGTTCACTTGCAGTTTAGAATAGGGTAAAACTTAGAACCTATCAATAGGCATAATCTCGGATGGGGCTTCTGTGTAAATACTGGAACTATCTTGGGCTTCTTTGCAAATCTTCATATCTTCATTAAACCGACGTGTACGGCCCATCTCGCTAGTGTGTCGACCGATGCACAAGGTGTGTCGGTCGATGCATGATCAATAAATCGGACAGTGACTTAAGCTCTCGGCCAAAACGTCCCAAAAGTCCCAAAATGCTCCAAATATCTCCAATTAGCTCCAAACCTGATTAAACCTGTAAAAGACTCTAAACAAAGACAAAAGACACTAAAAACACATCCATATCATGGTCTAAAATGGGTAAAAACCATGATATATCACTCCATCACCTGGTTCTACCGAGCCACTCTCAGCGATGGAGTCAGCCACAGGAGTTGAGCCGATGTCGACGGCAGGATCGGAGCAGTTTGAGTCAGTTACATCACCAGAGGCACCGCCGACTGAGCCGATGGCACCACTGGAGATTCCACTAGCAGACACGCCAGACTCAGTGCCGCAGATGCCAGTGTACCAGACGTGTAGCGCTTGCGGAGTTCAGGGCTTTCATTTACATTGGTGTACCCGACTGGTGGATCCACGCTACCATGAGCCGTATCAGCATGTGCCGGTTCCGTATTATTGTCAGGTGTGCGGGATGGACGGCCATCTTGCACCTATTTGCCCGATCGCAGGACTCGGACCTCGTATGTCAGACGCAGAGCCGCATCGTGCCCCGTTACATGAGGAGTATCGACCTGGTCCGAGTCGTCGAGACGGTGGTCTTATTCGGCAGTCAGTTATCTAGCAGCCAGCCGAGCAGTCACCCGTAGCGCAGCCACCATTGGAGCAGCCACCGAGGCCATCGAGGAGTTGTAGGAGGTGCGGAGACGAGGGACACAGAGCATCCGCTTGTTCCCGTCGATCCAGTGCTCGTCGGTCCCGCTCAGTACCAGTTGTTTGTCAGATCTGTGGAGCTCAGGGACATCGAGCAGCGGAGTGTTTTCAGGAGCCTTCGTCAGGGTCAGTTTTGTCGTGTCAGCTGTGTGGAGCGACAGATCATCAGGCAGCAGCATGTTACCGTGGGCCACGCCCAGCGCCCGTTCCGGTTTGTCAGATTTGTGGTCGCAGAGGTCATGTAGCGCAGCTGTGTCCGATGGCAGAGCCGCAGCAGGTCGGACCGCCGACTAGAGATGCGCATCCACCACACCCTCCCGGCGCACCTGCCAGTGGGTACCAGCGCGAGCCGCGATGCCGGTTGTGTATGGAATTCCGGTCGTGCTGGGGCTGTTAGGGTTAGAATAGTTAGGCCAGGTAAGTTGGGCACTAACTATGTTGTTGTTTGTGTGTAACCAGATCGACGGTTTTCGTATGTTGTTTTGAACATCTCCAGGATATGGCGGTGCAGTTTATGGGTTGGGTTGTTGATGACGGACATCTTGTGGTTGTATTTCTGTTTCCTTATGTATTTCTATAAACCTCGAGACATGTGTATGTTGTTGTTTTTGTGTATGTATGTGATGCAGATTGTTCAACTTATCGTTATGACTTTCGTAGTAATTGTTTGCATGCGTATGATGGGTTGGGATGCAAACGAATTACCATGTGAAGTCTGATGATGAGCGGAACTGATGACCGTTCATCATAACCTAAACCCAGACTGACGACATATCCGGAGCGATCTGATGATTGCTTGGCTGTGTGTGGGGTAATTGTTTGTTTTTGCGATAATTGCTTGCGTGTTCTGATTTAATTGCTTGAAATAGGGTTGCGTTTCGTTAGTGGTATAGCACTGTGAAAGTGCGAGTGACATGCTTAGCATGTGCGGAGTGTGAATGGCGTGGTAAGCCATCCGGGTGAGTAGTTTAATTTGGCTGCAATCGTTAAGTTGTTAGAGATAGAAGTGTTAGAACCTTTTCGTTTAAGGTGTTGAGCTAACTCGAGAACGGTTGTAATCAACCGGTCGATCCGCGAGAAAGCGGAATTATAGAATATCGCTACTTAATCATGAGTGACCATTGGGTACGTGATTAACTAACGATATCTCTATGAGGAAGTGATATCAAGGAATGAATTGGTTTGAATTCACCGCTCCAGTGAAATGTTGTTGTGTTGAATGTAGGACAGAATGGACGATGCGATACGAATACGAGACCGAACCCGAACACGAAAGCGATATGGAATGGCAGGACGTTGCGGAATAAGGAGATCGGATCGTAAAGCGGTCAATGTGGATTGTCAGGATGGATGGTCAGGGGATTGTGCCAGCCCAGAGTAGCGGAAAGATCGAAACGGTTGGGATGACAAGTTAGTAAAGAGATTTGGCAATGAAGATCAGGGTTCTTATTGGAAGCGGTGCGACGGAAGTCAATGATCAGATTCTTGAAGAGTGTCTCACGGAGACAAACAGTTGTGGAAAGGAATGTGGGGTCGAGACAAAGTGGGGAAGCGCGAAGTGAGAATCAGAACAGAGCAGTTAACCAAGATTAAGTTAGAGGATCAGAGTAGATCAAGATATGCGAGATTAATACATCAGTTTGGAGCGATGTGAGGTCAGTAGTATGCAGCGGTGTTCAAAGAAGAAGCGTCAAGGTGTAGTGATGGAGCGACTTACAAGGTTCGGAACCGATTCAAAGTCTGGTAGTGACGGAGAATTCGGGGACCGAATTCCTGTAAGTGGGGAAGAATGTGATACCCCGTATCCAAAAATACGGTCAACGGACAGAAGAAAAGTCATCAGGGGCAAAATTGTAATTTTGCCTAACCCAGGGGCAAAATGGTAATTTTGTCAAAGTTCGAGACGTAAGACGAGACGGGCCAAATGTTCTCTTTATTAAACATAAAGAACATTTACAAGATCAGAATTCGAAGAAACGGAGCAGAAATGCATTTTTCGGAGTATCGGGTGAGAACCGAGTTAAACCGGGAAAACTTCGGAAAATCATAACGGGAGCTAGGAAACTCCAAACGAGGTGATTCAAATTGCCAAATTCATCTAAAATCAAGGAGAATCAGATTATGAAGGTTTGGGGATTTATGGGAAACATCTACTATTTACTAAAACAATTATCGGGGAAATGATCAAACCGAGCTAAAGAAAGCAAACAAGTTAAGGGAAGGGTTTTTGTGGTTTGGGCCAGTGCAATGGGCCTTAGTGGGCTTCAGAAACTTACCAGAGACAGGTGTGAGCTCCCCAGGTCGACAGCTTTTGGAGGATATGTGTCACCACCATATTTGGTGCATGAATGAAAAGGGATACATGCATGGAATCTTAACTATTCACTCTTTTTGGATCATTTGGTGCTCTGAATCTTCACTCTACTCTCTCTGTCGACAGCACTCTCTCATTCTCTCCAGAAACATTCAACAAAATCCTCCTAAGCTTCTTGAATCTTCAATAGTTCTTCAAGGTTTCTATGGTGTTCTTCATGCCTTCTCTCACAAGAAAGAGCATAACTTCTTCATCTTAAACTCAAATCCGGTGCTTCCAAGACCAGTAGCTTCATCTCAATCTCCTCTTCAAGTTTCAGCCAGCCGCCGTCGTCAGAAGTCACCAGAGCTCGCCGGAAAATAGGAGAGAAGCAGCCGCGGTTTAGGGTTCTTGGTATCTCTCTCTCTCTCCTCACAAGATTTCAAGGCCATGGGGGGATAGATCTCATCAAGAGGAGTGGATTGGTGTGTGGTTCACCAGGAGAAGTCGCCGGAAAAGTCGCCGCCGCCGCGGTCAACGCCGGAGCCGCCGCGGTCAACGCCGGAGTAGCCGCCAGAGAAGCCTCTTCCGCCGTCAAATCTTCAGCGATTCTTCAAGGGTGAAATGGGGATGCATTGGAGTCGGTTTGGTCTTGGTTCAGTTGGTAAACCGGTCTAGTCAAACCGGTTAAGCCACGGTCAACGCCGGTCAACGGTTGACCTAACCGGTTTAACTAAACCGGTTGGATTGGAGCTGGTTCGGTTCGATTTGGTGGTTCAGTGGGTCAAGGGGTAAACCGGAGGCGGTCAACGGTCAAGCGGGTTAAAGTCAACGGTCAACCGGTCAACGCCGGTCAACGCCGCCGGTCAACGCCGGAAAACGAGCCGGTCAACGCTCGGTTTGACGGTTATCCGGTGGTTCGGGGTGTTCGGGAGTTCGTGTTCGGGTATTCGGGAAGATTCGGGTTTGTTCGGGGTCTCGGGAACCATATCCGCATCCGTGCCGTTCATTCCGTGAAATCACTGTGAGTCGGCTCAAACACCGTAACATTCATATAGATCGATAAATGGGAAACCGTAGAGATAGGAATGCATACCCGATCGTGTTAAATCGAATTGAATTGTGAATTGAATGATTGATTGAATTGACGTTAAACCGGCTAGGGTTAAAGAAGCATGTTAGTGTTAAACGGATTAAACTTGTTGAGTGCCGTTAGATTAATAGTAACATTGCGTGATGCATTCATATAGTCGTGGCATGAGTAGGACCGTATATGCATATATATGTAAGTAAAGGACGACAATAAATGAATCTATATACGGGAATTAAGACGAGTTAAAATACGGTTTAACCTTGAACACGCGTATAGAATATGGAACGGTATCGGGGTTTCCCGAGTTAAAGAAATTAAGTAATGAATGATGAGACGTCGGGGAGTTTAGTAAGCTACTAGCTCTAAACCGACGGATCGAAGAATTATTAAAAGATGAATAGGAGTGGTTAAGTAAAGAGAAGTATTGTGACTGGTGAACCGTCTACGGGTCAGCAAGCGGCTAACCCAAGGTAGCGGGCGTGAATTGATTAAAAGACGATAGAAACCCTAATAGGCCTGTTGTGTGTTGTGGTGTGTTGATTTCGTGGTTGTCTGTTGTGTGGTTGTGATTGACTTTTGTGCAGGCCTTTAGATCGTCTCGGTGTTGGGCCGAGCGATCCTTGTTGTTACTTAACTCGGTCATGGGACCGGTTAAGTGGTGGTGCTGGCTCAGTACGGTGCTGAGTCAGAGCGGTGGTGTGAGTGAGTTGACTTGCGGGATGCGGGGTTGGTTGTTGCTAGTGATTGAGATTGATTGCTAGAGTCCAAGCGAGTCTGCGTGTTTACATTTCTGCACTAGGACTCTAGGGTGCGTTAGATCCCGCAAGTCTAGGTATTTGATTACGTTCTGGTACTTCCGACCCGATAGGATCCTCGGGTAGTTACCTAACCGGACCGTGGTGATTCTGGTTATGGTGTTAACCTATGGAGTGACGTCTGTAGGTGTGTGGTCCGGAGAATACGGGGTCATGTCCTAGGGCCGGACTGCATGGAAACTCGGGCTATCTAGGGGTAGTCAGAGTCACCGCGTATCGATGGACAGAGAACGGTGTCCTAGTCGTTGTGTAGACGGCTAGGAGTCGTGGGTTAGTTACCATATCGGTAGCTGTAGAAACCCGTGGAAGTCACCAAGATCGTAGGGGCCCAGCGTTGTGTTTTGGTGTAGTTGGTGTTGCGCGGTAGATAGATCGAGTCTCAATCGGGGACATGTGCCGCAGTGCTCCCGATTTCCTCTAATCGCCTCCTCTTTCTTTTGGCAATTGATTGTGTGTGGGCTCGACACGACGTGGTTGTGCGTGATCGGCTATTTTGTTCTGCTTAATTGTTATTTTGGGTTTCGGGCGGGAATCTATAGATGATAGATAGATTAGAAGCCTTAGTGGGGAGCCGATTCACTGGGTGATCTTAGATCGCTCATTAGACTCTTTTTGTGTTTTTCAGGTTAAGCAGCGATGGACGCGGGAGGTCCTCGGTGTAGTTTCGGGATGGCTTGTGGCGGGGTTTTGATTCGATGATTTTTGGGGTTTTCTTTCGGTTCGGCTTGACGCCACTTTTGTATTGATTTGTGTGTTGATTCTTTATTGATGAAAATGATTTGTAAAGTGACGATTAAACGTTGTGTTGAACGTTTGATTTACTCAGAAATGAATATGCTTTCCTGATATTGTGTTCCGTCCGAACCGACACAACTCACAGAAGTAGTGCAAGACGGCCGACTTGTGCTATGGAAGCGAGGATAGCGGAGTCGGAGTTGGGTTGGTGCGAGCCTTCGTCTCAAACCGATCTGTCTCTGGCTTCGTCCTGTGACGAACTTTTCCTGTTCGACTTGCTCGGGTTCGATCGGTCATGTTCTTGTTTGATTGTTGACCGGTCAGCTCGACGGTCAGCGGAGAATGGGAAAGAGGCGTTACAGCAAGTTTACCCTGGAAAGGAAGGAATGAAGTGGATATCATTGTCCAAGCAATTACGACATATGTTATGTCGTGTTTTCTCCTCCCTTAAAGTATATATTTATAAACTGAGGAGAGAAATATCGAACTTCTCGTAGAGCTCAAAACAAAATAGTACGAGATTCCATTGGATTGGATGAAATAAGATTTGTATTCCCCATGATATGTGAGGCCTTGGATTACAAGATTGACACGATTTTAATCTCGTCCTTCATGTTAAATAGATGTGGCGCTTAATCGATTACCCACACTCCCTCCTTGCTAGAGTCTTAGAAGGATGGTTTTGATAGAAACGTCGATCCCTTGGAGGATCACATAGTATACTCACCGTTCTATGAATGACGTAGCATTATGGATGTAAGAGATGCTCTGAAAATCAGATTAAGAAATATAATTGGATCGGGATGTAATACTAAAGTGTGAGATAAGTGGTGGATTCCAATATTTTGGCGCGTATCGAGAGATGTTGACCTCATGGGGCAAACGGACCCCAATCTCATGGTGCAATAACTGATGAGACGGGGGGGGGGGGGGGTCGAGCGAGTGGAACAAACCCATGATACGAGAAATTTTCCATCTCGAAGATGTTCCTCTAATTCTTGGGTTGATACCTAGTCACAGTCTCACATTAAATAGATATGCATAGTTACGTACTATTTATGGGGCTTACACAGTCAAATTGGGGTAAGAGCTTTTATGGAATATTAATCTTGCACAAGCAAATCAAGAGGTGTTAGAGCCAATCATAACCCTTTTGAAGGGTCATGTTTGGATGATCAAGACCCCAATAAACTTTGACACTTCATGTGGCAAGCCTTATCGGGATGTGTAGCGACATGCCAACGTCTCGCCTTCTGGCATATCAACACATAAAAGAATTGCCTCAGATGTGGAGCACTAGAGGAAACTATTAATCATCTATTATTTGAGTGCCCCCAGCCTTACAAGTGTGGGCTTTATCAAACTTTCCGTTCCTTACGGGTTTCTTCCCGAGTATATCTATTTACCGAAACATGAATTTTTGTTTTGGAGAACAAAAGAAATGAGCCTACATGTGCCACAAAGAGATAATTATCCTTTGATCATATAGTACATATGGAAAGAAAGTAATGGTAATGTTTTCAGTGAAATCCATATATTTCCAAGAGACATTCTCCAACATGCCACTCTTGAGGATAGCAAACCAGAAGGAATATAAGGTGGATGTGGATATCTCTCCACAACGGACCTTGACAGAACATCCCCATGAAACTCATTATATCTCTACATGCCAGAATGATGCCTATTGGATTGATCATGGGTTTGTTACTGGATTGAGATGGTGTTTACGGGATAATATGGATTGAGTCCTAGCAGAGAAAATAGTGTATGAGAAGTTTATCACCATTTCGTGCGAAAATTGGCGGATTCATTTGAGCTATTAAAAGTTTTTGTGACCGAAGTTTTTTCAGTGTTAGTTTTGAAACCGCATGCATAAAACCTCCTAAAGATGATTGAAAATCTGATGGACTTATATGCGATGTTTCCATAATAGATGTTTTGTAATACATATACTAGATTTGTGACACAAGTATTCTCGGTGTTAAATCAAAATATAATTTTATTGAGAAATTATATACAATGGAAAATAATGAATAATGAACAATAATATAAAATTGACTAAACATTCAAGGTCTTAATTAACATGATAATATTACAAAATTTCTTTGTTTTCCGGCCATCAGTGGCGGGGTATCGCCAAGCCGATGGTCGGATTACTTTTGTAGCTTTACGTTCTATCGTTTCTCTGGATCCAATCTCCGAATTTTGTGTTTATAAAGATGGATCTAGTTTTGTTCGGATAATAAATCCAAGTTTTATGCTCGTTCTTTCTCTTGATCTGTGTCAGAATCATTTTCCCAAACAGATTCGGGGACGAACGATCTTCTCCACGGTGCATTATTGTCTCAACTCCGCGATTATCTTATTCATTCTTCCTTGTTGTTGTGCGCTCTCCGACGTTGGTTCTAACACCCGAATGAGTTGTACGAGTCTGTCACGCTCTTAATTCTGGTGGTTTAATCCTTTTGAATACCTCTTCACCAGCGCAGTTATAACGGTGGCTTCGACGAATCGGATAAAAGAGGCGATTTCATATGCGATTGTGATGATGGTTTGGTTGGAGTCGATCCACATAAGATCAGAGTTGCAGCGGCAGAAGCACAAAGACGGTGACCGGAAACTTTATTGACAGTTGCATGTTTCCTCTCCTCCGATGATTGACAGCGTTTGTGACACGTTGTCGAGCTTATCCAACAAAATTTTTTCTCCGAATCATGTATTGGGCCGATGTTGAGCCCATTCGTTTTTATTTGCTTTGTACTCAGCCCATACTCTCCAACTTTGTAATTCTCTTGTTCTTATGCCCATTGGGCCTTAATCAAAATATTTGCAGCCAAAAAATAAGAAACGATTGGAATTCTTAATTCAAAATAGATAGATTTTTAAATTTCCAACAAACTACATAAATAATTAAAAGCGAAAATATAAATAGATTACTTATGCACATCATCACCCTCCCGTGCGGGTGGAGGAACCAAGCTTGGAAAACCTGGAAGTTTTTGTACTTGTAGAAACAACTTGTTAAGATACTCCACCTCCTTCTTCATCTCGTCCAACCTCACGGCTTGAACCTCACTCAAGTGTGCGATCTCGGCATTTGCTGCCTGCAACTCATCCTTCAAAACAAAAATCAAAGATTAAATGAAATATAGGATAATCATAATGTATACAAAAGTTGATAAATGAGACGAGTTAAAGGAAATCAAAGACTAAATGAAATCGACTTCTGCATCCCCATCAGTCAGCTGCAAGGAAAAGGTTTACAAGGAGAAAGTTTCACTCTACATGAATCAAGGTCGAGTATGACCATCCTCAAAGGAACACTGACATAAAAAAGTAGAGAAAATATGCCTAGAAAAGTCCCAAGTTGCTTCAACAACTAGCTTGTTGGCCCAATTTGTGTAACTTACTCCATAATGGTAACATTTTGGAGAATTGCATACCTTCATTAACGCCGTCTTGAGTTCAGATTTCAGATCACGGATAGCTAACTATACATACAAATCCAAAATAACTATGTTTAGCGACAATTGTTTCCATGTGATGATCAAGACAACATGCGGTAAGAGAGGCACAAATGATTTTTTTTTTAAAGATATTGTTTACCTTCATTTGTGCAATTTCCAACTGAAATGAGAGATAAATAAATCCCATCAAAACTTGTTTGGGCAATTAAGAACTTGGTACATATTGATTAATAAATACCAAACTTATATATTACTCAATAATGCTAACCTCTTCTTTCAAAGACTTGTCTGAAGATCTTAGAGTTTGGATGTAGTCAATCACTAGTTGAGGCTCTGAAAGAGATTATCAAATTAGCATCGCATATTCAAATGTGGAAACCAACAACATTGAATGGGGAAGGCTAACCAAGAGATTTTCTAGCCGGTACAAAGGACTCGTTCTGAAACGCTGATTTCCACTTATTAATCTCTGCTTTGGCTGATTCAAGCTCATTCTGATCAAACAAAAAAATAGTCAAATCACAAAAAGAAGATGCAAACGGGAACACTATTATACTAATAGAAATAAACATAGAGAACAATACTTGACATGAAGCAAGCTCGTCTTTACACTCCTGAAGACTGCCAGAGAGCAATACTTCACGTGAAGCATACTCATCTTTTAAATTCTGAAGACTGCCAGAGAACGATACTTGATGTGAAGCAAACTCATCTTTTAAATTTTGAAGACTGCCACAGAGAGCAAAAAGCAGGTTAAAATCATATACATGAAAGCAAACACTCTTTCAACAAGAATTAAGAATTGGATTAAAAACCTCTCTCTGAGTGACAAAACCATCGCAGTTCTAAGACATTCGTCCACTTTCGTACAACCCTGAATGAAGATTGATGACAAACACCAAATTTATCACTAAATCATACAATTAGCGAAGGATATTATAATAGAGAAGATGTTAACACTTTCGGAAGGAGAAAGTGTGGAATATCATCATTGGTCAAGTAAGTGAGCAAAAACTGAAACTTTGGTGCATAATAATTTCAATGATCTCAAAAGCGTACCTTCTTTGACACGGAGATATCATTTTCATCGTCTTCTAGATCATCGAAGCTTCTTTTACTACCTGATAGAAATACGGATGAAAAATGAGAAATATTTCACTCTAATCGACCATAAATCATCAATATGAGGAATCTACCTGAAGCCCTAGTGGCATTTGAAGCGGAATTATCTCTTCCAAAATCGTCTTCCATTAGAGAGAGTTCAATGAAACGAAACCTGAGATTTCTGCGGGATGTGAATGACGGAGATCGACGGGGATTTAGGGTTTTTTATTTCCTTTTTTTTGGGCGGGGGAAAAGGAGAGAACTGGGTCAACCCGGTTCGCGGTCTGGATACGTTTTTGTTATACTTTACACGTGTAGTGAAAAATAAATAAGAGTATGGCACTTGTAAGATTTTTTTTTTTTTTTTTTGTGTGAACTGTTATCATCTTAATTTAAATGGATATAAATATGAGAAAGATGATTTGGGCTTGGAAAACATCAAAGGACCCAACAAAATTTATTAGCGGTAACATGAAAAACCAGCCTGTGAAGGAACTCACATGGTAGCACCAAAAGAGTGTTGACATGCAAATCGTCGGTTGTCGCAAGGAGAAGCCAAACGCCGAGAACCGAAAGTCTGAATCTTTATTCATCATTGAAAGCTCATTTGCTGAACACCACTTCCTGGAAAGGTCGCATGAGCACACCAAAATCAAGAGGGAAGCTTTGAAGTTTCATCGTGAATCATTGCCGCCGAGAGGAGGCTCCGTCGCCGTCTTGATTTCATTGATTGATCAAGACTTATCCCACCGAAACTCCTCTTTTGAGCGGTGGAAATCGAAAAATATATTAATTCCTGAATAGACAACAATCATCGGCGAGAACACAAAAAGCAGACGGTGACTCAAACAAAATTAAGAACATGGGAAACAGGGACCGAAAAGACTCGTTAAAGCGAGAATCAATCCAGGAGAAACCGGACAGATCGGATGATAATCCGAATTTATTCAAACAAAAAAAACTGACAAGTCCAAGAAAAGAAGAACCATAGAAAGGAATGTCAAGGGATATAATACAAGCACAAAAAGCCGTTTGAAAAAACGAGATCGAATCTTGCTCTTCTGAAAAATCGGAGTCTAAGAAAAAGAGGAAGAAAGTGAAGCTCGATTTGTAGAGAGAACTTTCTCTCTCTAAAACGAGAGAGAGAGAAAGAGAAAGAGAGCGGCTTTATCACATATCTATTAAACTAGAGTGCACTTGTAAGATTAAAATTATATAAAAGAGCATTTCTTGCTCCTAGATATTTTTCTATTGTACATTAATTTATAATATTTATAAATCCAAATGTGTCATTGTCTCTTTCTCTTTCTTTCTCTCTCTCGTAATACTAGTTACAATGGAGTTTTTTTTTCAACTGTTGAAAAGATTTATCAACCGTTGAAATCATTGTAGGGTATGTTGAAAAAATAAAAAGGTGATGTGCGTGGCAAAATCAGTGTTGAAAGCTTTGTAGGTGGGTTTTGTCTGACATGTGACAGATTCTGATTGGTATTCAAATTCTTGATTTTTTTCCATCTCAATTATTTAACATCAATTATTTCATAATAATTTAATTTAATATTTATAAATTTTATATCAAAATTCATCATTTTCACACTCTATAAATAGAAACTTGTTTTATTTGATTTAGACACACAAAAAATATCTTTTTACTATATTATTCAAATGCAATCTTATAAACTCTTATTTTTCGCTTTAAACATAAGAAATCAAAAATATTTTATAAAATTATTTACATTTAATATCAATTGATAAAATTAGTAATAAAAAAACATAAAAATAAAAAAAATAGTGAAGTGTGGTGTTGTAATTTTATTAAACAAAACTATTGTAGAGAAACAAAATTGAATGAGTGTTGAATTATGATGTGGAATAAAGAGAAGATGATGTGGAGTGTTAAAAGGTAAAAAGTGGGTGTTGAAAAAAATGAACATTTGTTCATACTCTTAGACTTCCCGTCACTTTCTGTTAAGTGCAATTTTTTTTTCTAGCTTTCCTTTGCAATCTTTTTCTCATTTCTATATTCTTTTATATTTTTCTGAAAAATATAAAATAATTTTGGTTGAAATTATAAATTATAATATTTTTTTTATATATAATGACACCTATTTTAATATATTTAAAAAAAAAAAAATTAGATCAAATCTTATGGACATGTGAACATTAACATCAAACAGTGAATAAATTTTGGATACTTGATTAATTCCAATCTTGTGGACACGTGAAACACTTTATGGATTAGAGATTGTGTCTGATCTTATGAACATGTGAACATGACATCAAACGGTGAATAAAAAACTGAAGGAATTGGTAGCATGAGCTATGTAGACGAATATAAGTGGACATCATATGATATATGGACATCATGTCGTGGATATGAATTTATAATATCATGAGTTCGACGATGAAGAAGAAAATGTAAAGTCATTGCTCCAGAGAGGTAAGTTCGAGATTGAAAATTGGGGTTAATCTTAAAATTTACGATTTTATAGAAATATCAAATGTGGACAATGTAACGTGGACAAGTGAACATAGTTATTGAATATGGTTTCCTTGTCAAGGGATTCTTTCTTGTCAATATGTGTTTGTGTGATATGTTTCACATTACAATGGAATTTATATGCTAAAATGTGTCTACAATTTAGAAAAATAAATTTACACGATTGAGTCTCCACAATAAGTTATTCATCACAAATGTATCCATAATTAAGTGTCCACAAATAGGCCAAACGGTTGCCAAAGGTCAATGATTTGAAACTCAGCAGACCCTAAGAGTGTGTGGTAAGGAATGTGAGTAAATCTGGTTTACTTTGTAACTAGCTATATGGATAACATCACGTGGACATTTAGCCTCTTGTCAGGATATCTGTTCGTGGCAAAGAGTCTTTCAGAAAGGCGGATATCTGCAAAATCAATGAGAAGTAATATTAGGAAATATACCACATAATAGTGTATACATACAAATTACACAAAGTAAAAAAGGAAAATATATATTGAATCTTGTATATGGCAAACATATAGTAAAATAGAAAATATTGTTGGGATGATGTCCTGGAATCAAACTTGTACTCACTCCTGATGATAGTTGTGTGTCGAGATCAGAAATTTCGTATAATACTGGGTGGTTGCAATGCTTTGCTAGAAGCCTCTTGCAATCTGTAAGTTATGGACTTACTGCCAGTATTATATGATCCTATAGGGTCACACACCTAAGCAAACTGGAATCATGAATATGAGAATGATCATTATGGTAATGATCATGTTTATGTGTATTGTATACACATTGACACTGAGTTTTATAGTGGTGTGTCGATCGACACAAATCGGGTGTCAGAACTGACGTTTAGATTTCATGACTTAAACGAATTTGGATTTATCTAATTTCGGTTTAGTCATTCCAGGACTATATAAAGGCTTATATGGTCGACCTGGAAACCTAGCCGTTCACTTTTCTGTTGCAGAGAAAGTATAACCACCTAAACTCAATGATCCCAAGATCTGGCACTAGCATCCCGGCTTTCCAGCTTTGTGTGCGTGTGTATCTGGTAGAGGCGAAGCATCTGAGTCGCTACTGATCTCGATTACCATTCATTCCGCTGCCATCTCTGAGGTAAACACGAGATCAAAGATTCAATTTCACAAACCCTAGATCCTAGGCTTTCCCACAGTGGTATCAGAGCTATTAGGGTTTAATCCATTGAATCAAAGACATGTAATTCGAATAATGATGTATTTGATTAGATTTGTGCCTGCTAAATCATGTTTTGAACGAATTAATCTCGGATTAAGTTTCTGCTTTAAAACGATGATCGGGTGTTTTCGCATAGTGTCGATCGATACTAATCGTGTGTCGGTCGACACACCAAGAAACGCTTATAAATTTTTTAGGGTTTCGATCAGCGATCGGATTTCTGTTACCCTACTGTGTCGATCGACACACTGGGTGTGTCGGTCGACACAGGCTGTGCGAAAGGATTAATCGGTTCAATTGGATTGACCGGTTATCTCGCATGGTTATGTCGGTTAAATCGGTTCAATTGGATTAACTGGTTCAATTAGATTGGACTGATTATCTCAATTAGTCAAGAACCGATTTAATTGGTTGATTACAGTTAAATTAGATTTACCGGTTATCGACCCGATTCAATTGGATTGAACCGGAAAAACCAATTTGGTTTTGGTTAGGTCGTGTCGACCGATACAAGGGTATGTCGATCGACACACCACTCACAGATTTGATGGTTGGACCTCAAATTGTGAATACCAAACCAAATCTAACTCCTTGCTTATAGATTAACTTAAACTTAATGAATCTAGATGTTTTAATTAACTTGAAAACTTCTTGGATGTATATTGGATATGCATCAAGATTAAATAGTTATTTTCCTCAACTTAATATCAAGTGATCTTGATGTCTTGCCCGATCTTGTCTACTGTCAAGACTCGTTTCGTTGTTGGATAGCCTTGGAGTCCTTGGTATCCACAACTACATGAGTAAGGCAAGTGATCATTGATAGACTTGCAGTGCGACTGTCAATAATCACAAGACTGAAGAGATTGGTTTACTTGACTAGGCTATCAGAAGTTCTGGGCCCAGAGACATCAGAGTGGGTAAGACATGGATTGTCTTATCTACGACCGAGAGTTGTACTGGGTACAATTAACAATGATTTGTTTACCTAGATAACTAAAGTTTTGGTGATGGCGAGTCGCCCACTCAGATTTTGGTGAAGTAAGGATCTTGGTTCATTGTATTCATCTGAGGAAACATAGTTTTGAATGCAATGCGAATTTTCTTATTAGATAAGAATTCTCATTTCCTTGAACATCATAACTAAAACCTATACCTCTTTTAATTACAACTATGTATGTCCCAACTCACATCAACACTTTCTCGCTAAGATCCGTCCTTGAGAAGGACAAGCTTAATGGATCAAATTTCTTGGAATGGTATCGGAACCTGAGAATAGTTCTCAGGCAGGAGAACAAGGAATATGTCCTTACAAGAGTTCTCCCCGAGAGGCCACGTTCCAATACCACGCAGGCAGACAAGAATGCTTGGGATAAGCATTCTGCTGATGTCAAAGACGTTAATTGTCTAATGCTGGTGACTATGAACTCTGAGCTGCAGAAGCAATATGAGAACGTGATGTCACCGATTGAGATGATTAACAGCCTGAAAGCTTTGTTTCAGGAGCAAGCTCGCACAGAGAGATACCAGACGGTTAAATCTCTCATGGATTGCAAGCTGGCTAAGGACAGTCCAGTGAGTCCTCATGTCCTTAAAATGATGGGTTACATTGATAACCTGGGGAAACTGGCCTGTGCCATTAGCCAGGAGCTAGCCACTGACATGATTCTTCAGTCTTTGCCGTCATGTTTTGATCAGTTGTTCCACAAGTGCAGCAGGGAGCGAGGGCCACCGTTGTAGATTGGAGGCCGTTGCCTGACCCATTACCTCCATCTCTACAGGACGACGCAGGTACTCCAGACCCAGTCGCATGAGCGATGGAATATGTGGGATTCGCAGACTATGGGTTGCTACCATTTCCACCACAGTTGGAGGTGCCTATGGTACCACCAGTGATTCAGCCACCGATGTTAGAGGCCCATGACGTGCCGTTACCTTTTAGCTTACACGAATCAGATTTCATTCAGCTCATCGGGGAGAGTTTAGAATGGATCAGTTGCATGCAGCAATCGACATGGATATGGAGCCGATAGACCCAGAGCAGCAGTTATAGTAGGAGCAGCACATGGATGAGCCGATGGCGATACTCGGGGACGTTTTAGAGCAGCAGAGTGGACCGCACCATCAGCCAGGATCACCTCAGAGATCAGGATCATTATCACTCGGCTTCACCGAGCCACTCTCAGCGATGGAGTCAGCGTCAGGAGTTGAGCCGATGTCGATGTCGGGGTCGGATGCATAGTTTGAGCCAGTTGCGCCGCCAGATATGTGGAGTTTAGGGTCACCGTGCGCCCGAGTGTTATCAAGATCCTTCTTCGGGGTCTGTTTCCTCCTGTTAGTTATGTGGTGCTACGGATCACCAGGCACCAGCTTGTTACCGTGGGCCACGCCCAGCGCCCGTTGTCGTTTTTCAGCTTTGTGGTCGCAGAGGTCATGAGGCACAGTTATGTCCGATAGCAGAGCCGCAACACGTTGGAGCGCCGTCCAGAGATGCACACCCACCACACCCTCCCGGCGCACCTGCCAGTGGTTACCACCGCGAGCCGCGATGCCATCTGTGTTGGGCATTCCGGTCGTGTTGGGGCTGTTAGGACAAGGATAGTTAGGCCAGGTAAGTTGGGCACTAACTATGTTGCTTTTGTGTGTATCTAGATCGGCGATCTTCGCATGTTGTTGTCGACATCTCCGGGGTATGACGGTGCAGTTAGGGGGTTAGTGTATGGATGACAGACGTCTTGTGGTTGTACTTCTGTTTTATCTATGTATGTAAAAACCTCGAAACATGTGTGTGTTGTCGTTTTATGTATGTATGTGATGCAGGATGTTCTACTTATCATTATGGCTTGCGTAGTAATTATTTGCATGCGTGTGATGGTTTTGGGATGCAAATGAATTACCATGTGAAGTCTAATGATGAGCGGAACTGACGACCGTTCATCATAACCTAAACCCAGACTGACGACATATCCGGAGCGATCTGGTGATTGCTTGGTTGTGTGTGGTAATTGCTTGCTTTGGTGTTTATTGCTTGCGTGTTTTATCTAATGCTTGATTGGTGCATTGGGTAGTTAGGGTTGTGTTTCGTTTGTGGTGTAGCACTGTGAAAGTGCTAGTGTTATGGCATGCTTAGCATGTGCGGAGTGTGAGTAGCGTGGTATGGTATTTGGTTGAGTAGTTTAATTTTTATCGCAATCGTTAATTTGTTAGAAATGAAAATGTTATAACCTTTTCGTTTAAGGTGTTGAGCGAACTTGAGAATGGTTGTATTCGACTGTCGATTCACGAGAGAACGGAATTATAGAATATCGTTACTTAATCATGGGTAACCGTTGGGTACATGATTAACTAACTATATCTCTATGAGGAAGTGATATCGAATGATGGATTGGTTTGAATTTCACCACTTCAGTGAAAGTTGTTGTGTTGAATGTAGGACGGAATGGACGATGCGATACGAATACGAGACCGAACCCGAACCCGAAAGTGAGGTGGAATGTAAAGAGACAGCGAGACAGGTTGACCCGGGAAGTGAAGCAGTTACAAAAGGATCGTCAGTGGGGAATGTGTCAGTACAGGGCAACCAGAAGAGCAAAGCGGTTAGTATGATGAGTTAGCGAAAAGATTTGAAGTAATGTCAGCGACAGTGTGGAAACTAGAGAAAAGCGGACAGTGTGAATGGAATGGAGGTTTAGTCACGTCGGAATCAGAAATCAAAATTTTTGAAGAGTGTTCAAAATCGGAGTGGAGTTATCAGTGTGGAAGGAGTTAGAGTCATAAGAGCGTCAGGTATGAAATACAGATTCTTTAAGAGTGTCTCGTGGAGACAAACAAGTACCGTGAAAGACGTGGAAGTCAAAGCGAAGTGGGGAAGTCAGAAGTGGGGAAAGCAAGCAAAGAAGCTAGCAACGAGTGAGTCTGAAGTTCAAGACAGATGGAGGCGGTTAAGAGTAAAGCAAAGCAAGATGGACAAGACTAAGAGCCTGGACAAGGAGTGGTCGTTGGGAAATCAGTACGAAGATCAGTTATATGAGAGAATTTGGAAAGAGCACAGGAAGATAAGAAGTCAGAGATGCGCAGTAGTGTTTGAGTAAGGAAGTGTTGGAATCGAGTGTCAAAGCAACTTGCAGGATTTGGTTCCGATTTAAAGTTTGGTAGTGACGGAGAATTCGGGGACCGAATTCCTGTAAGTGGGGAAGAATGTGATACCCCGTATCCAAAAATATGGTCAACGGGCAGAAGAAAAGTCAACAGGGGCAAAATTGTAATTTTTGCCAAACCCGGGGCAAAATGGTAATTTTGCCAAAGTTCGAGACGGAAGCCGAGACGGGCCAAATGTTCTCTTTCTAAACCATAAAGAACATTTAGAAGACCAGACGTGGAAGAAACGGAGATTAAACGAGTTTTACGGACTATCGGGAAAGGAAACCGATAGAACCGATAAAACTTGTAAAATCCATAACAAGAGCTACGGGTGTCCGTTTGAGGCGATTCAAATTTATAAATTCATCTAAACGCATATGGAATCTAAAAGTGAGACTTGGTGGATTTATAGAAGCAGCTAAAGGGTTTTTAAAATATTCAACGTAAAACCGGTTTTTCCGAGAAACCGATACAATGTTCGGGCAAGCGAGAAGACCCTCTAAAGGCCACCAAAAATCATTAAATATTTACCACAGCTTCATGAGAAGATATAGAAGACTTGGTTGAAAGGATTCAGCAAGATTCAGTGCCTACATTAAGTTATATATTTTAGATCATTAGTGGGTGATTAATGACTAAAATTCCAAAATAAATTCAAGGGAGCTTGGACTTGGTTTGGGATGATTAGAGCTGATGTCTGAAGTCATTATGGACCTAATGCAAGCCCATTGACAAGCTTATGCCACGAAATTATGCAAGAGAGAAGAAGAGCCTTTGTGAAGTCATGATTCCATGAATCAACAAGAAGATTTTAAGTCCAAATCCAAAGGGCTTCTAGGTGGGCTTTCTATACATGAGATGGATGATAAAAAGAGTTGTTTCTGGCCCGGCATAGAGTGGTTTCGTGTCTAATAGAGATGAGGAAGAGCTGTCAAGATTTTGTGTCAACAACTCACATGATGTGGTGTCATTTAGAGAAGAGGAGGCTTGCTCTCCAAGGTTTTCACATGCATGGGTGTTGATGTGTGAAGAAGGGGAAGAGATTTGTCATGAGACACTTGTCTCCATTTTGTTAACCCAAGGTGACTATATAAGAAGAGTTTAGCTCTTCATTTTTATTCATCACACAAAGAAAAAGAAAGAGGAAGAGAAGAAGCGTGAGGAAGAAGGAGGAGAAGGAGAAGAAGACCGGAGGAGGGAATCCGGAGGAGGAGAAGCCAGCGGAGGAGGAAGACCGGACGAAGGAGAAGAAGATCCGGAGGAGAGAGAAAGCCGGAACAGAGAGAGAGATGAAGGAATTTCTAGCAATTCCTAATCCAATTAGGCAACCCTGGTCTGAATTCCAAGCCTAGGATCTAGGGTTCATGTAATTGAATCATTGGGATCTCAGAATTACCTGGTGATTAGCAGCGGAAGATTTGCAGATAATCGAGATCTAGAGCGCCTCAAATGCTGCGCCTCTACTGGTATCCACACGCACACAAACTGAACAGCAGGGATGCTAGTGCCTATAGAGATCCAATCTCTTCAGAGGTTTCGATTCAAGTTCTGGTGGCTGTGAATTAGGTTAGCCAACAGTTTAGGTCGACCATATATCTTATATATGTCGACTTAAACCATAACAGAATTAACCAACGATTAAACCGAATTAATCTGATTAATCCGCGAGTTGCATCGATCGACACTGCCCCAGAATGTTGATATCGAATGCATATCAAATATGCATTCACTGGATCATTACATTAATGATCAACCTCGTCTTTAACGCCCAGTTTTCTTAGGTGTGTGACCCTGTAGGATCATATAACACTAGCAATGAGTTCTAAACTCATTGATCATAAGTGGCTTCTAGCAAAGCATTATGACTACCTAGTATTATATGATTGTCTCATCTCGACAATACAACTATCACTTAGAGCAAGTACAATAGATTTCAGGACATTCCCAACAATCTCCCACTTGTACTGGAATCATCTATTCCCATAATCCCTTCGTCACTATATCTCGATCTGGCATAAGGCAAGATCTGTGTCACCCTTATTTAGCCAAGATCATGTTCATCGAACTCCGATTTATACTGACTAGACAAATGACTGACAATCACCTCGTTTGAGTGTGGCCACACATTTCTCAGTATCAAATCTTCGATGGGCCCTGAGATATTTATCTCCTGTTATATAGGAGGGACAAATCCCATCTTGTTCCATCCCTGTATCTTCACACGCTTCATGATACGCCCAATCAATGCTTTTATAGTCACCAGTTACGGCTGACGTTTGACAAGGTTAAAGCGGACCAATTCACATGTAAGAAAACATGATGAACTCATGTCTAAGGACTATACTCTATAGTCGTAATGAAAACTCTCATGACACTTATATAACTATCTCGTAGAGTTCTCATCAGTGGGTCATGTCCGATCCTGTGTTTTCCAACACATATCTATGTGATTGACTTTAATACTCTTATTAATGACTCCATGAAACTTAGTCATCAGTCACCTCACATACTAGTCTCACGCAGTAGTTAATGTCCCACTTTAACAACCTTGACCAGGGACCAACATAATTTATGTCATTTATTATCTATAGGGTTTCATGATCAAGTCACATACTTGATGACCTATAAAATTAAATGTCATAAATTACTTTGGGACTATTATTTAACAACCATTATTAAATAATACAGATGTCAGATTTCAATAACATAATCAAATTATGTTTATTTGAACATCATATCATAACTAAAATTAACAACAACAACTCCCACTAAAATTAAGATCACATCTTAAGACATCTAATGCCTTTAGCAGTAGTCTTACCCTCATTCGCCCTTGCTCAGCGTGTGTCAAAAGACACTGTGTCTTGCTAAGAGTAATACCAAGAGTCATTTGCACGAAGCCCTTCTTGGAATCCTGCATACTGGACCTGTGCAAGGCCTTATCACCATAAGTATCTTGACACAATCCAATTAGCTTGTCCAATCTATCTCCATAGATTCTTATTCCAAGAATGTATACGGTTTCTCCCATATTTTCATCGAAAAACAACTTTCGAGTCAGGTCTTAATAGACTGAAACAATGGAACTTCATTTCCGAGAAGTAGTATGTTATCAACATACAATTCCAGAATTGCAACTGCGCTCCCACTAGTCCTCTTGTAAACATACGGTTCCTCTTCGTTCCTGACGAAATCAAACCTTTTGACTGCTTCATCAAAACGAAGATTCCAACTCCGAGATGCTTGCTTCAATCCATAAATGGATCGGCGAAGCTTGCATATCTTCCTAGCTTCATTAGGATCAATGAAAACTTTAGGTTGTGTCATGTACACATCCTTTTCAGAATTCCATTAAGGAAAACTGTTTTCATATCCATCTGCCAGATCTCATAACCATTATGAGTGGCGGTTGCTAGGAAAATCCGAATGGACATAAGCACAGTGTCTGGGATTAGGTTTCTTCACAGTTAATACCATGAATTTACTTGAAACCTTTTGCCTCCAACCTAGCTTTGTACATCCATGTCAATTTTTCTTCTTGAAAACCCATTTACTCACAATGGCTTTTACACCATCGGGTAAATCAACCCAAGTCATACTTGGTTCTGTGACATGGATCCTATTTCGGATTCACTGGCTTTTAGCCATTTTCGGAGTCAAGGCCCATCATTGCTTCTTCAAAATTTGCAGGCCCGTCACTTTCAATGATCAGTAGATCACGGCAATTGGTTACGAGAAATCCATATTTCTCGGGTTCGTGACGGATCCTTTCGGATCTGCGAGCTTCAGTTTTCTGTAAAAGTCGCGCACACATATCTCATATGTATACTTTTACCACGACCTAATTAACCAAGATTTAAACCGTAGTTAATTAAGTCATAAACCAAAATCAATATTTGGTTCGCGATCTGTGTCGATCGATGCAACTTTTGTGTCGATCGACACTTCTTCAGAAACTCGCCATTTAAATGTATATCGAATATACATTCACCAGATCCTTTATAAACTCTAGGCACCACAGGTGCAGGTTCTACAACTCTTTGTAGATCCAACTGCTGCTCTTCCTCATCAGGTTGAGCAGTCTCCTGTGATTTTCGAATTTCTTCGAGATGTACTTTTACTCCCACTGTTCTTCTTGGAAAGAAAGTCTTTCTCAAGAAAACATAGTTCCGAGCAACAAACAATTTGTTCTCGAACTGGTTGTAAAAGTAACATGCCTTGGTTTTGTTAGGACAACCAATGAAGTAGCACTTATCAGATTTGGGTGTGAGCTTATCAGAGATTAAACGTTTTATATAAGTCTCGCAACTCCAAATCTCCACGATGGATAAATCTGAAACATTTACATTCCACATCTCATGTGGTGTCTCTGTAACTGATTTTGATGGAACTCTATTTAAAGTAAACTCAGACATTTCTAGAGCGTATTCTTAGAAGGATAATGGAAGATCTAAGTGACTCATCATTGATCGAACCATATCTAATAAAGTCCGATACAGGAGGAGTGAATTGTGAAACACTTTCACAATCTCTCAGATGATCACTAAATTCTTGACCTTAGTATTCACCTCCATGATCTCATCGTAGAGGTTTAATATCTTTTGCCAAATTGATTATGTACTTCATTTTTGGAACTCCTTGAACTCTTCAAAGATTCTGACTTATGCCTTATAAATAAGGCATAACCGTACCTTCTAAAAATATCAGGAAAGGTAATGAAGTTCTGAAAATTTCCTCTAGCATTTGCGCTCATCGGGCCATGTACATTCGTATGTATAAAGCCCAATAAGACTCTGGCCCTTTCATTTTATCCGTTCGTTCGCAGCCTGTATCGATCGTTGCATACATGCATCGATCGACACTACCTTTGTTGAAAGGGGCCTCTGTTGTTTTTTTCCAATAAACAAGATTCACTTTACTCATTATGATTCATAATCAGATGAGCCCAAAAGCCCATCACTATGGAGCTTCTGAATCTGTTTCTCATTTATGTGGCTCAAAACGACAATGCCAGAGAAAAGGTTTGATTCGTATCTTTTGACTTGAATCTTCTTGTATTAATGTTATAGTTAGGCACATTCTGGTTTAGAACATAAAGTCCATTCTCTAATGGATTGCTACTAAAAAATATATCATTGTAATCAAATGAATAACACTTATTCTTAATTTGAAAACTGATATCCTTCCATATCCAAACAAGGAATAGAAATAATCTTTCTGCTCATAGCAGGTACATAGTAGCAGTTTTAAGTTCAAAACATGCCATAAAAGGAAAAAACAAATGAAATACTCCTACGGCTAATGCAGCAACTCTTGCTCCATTTCCCACGCGTAGATCCACTTGTCCTTTCTCCATAGTCCTACTTTTGCTCAGGCCCTACACATTTTCACAAAATATGAGTACCACAGCTGGTATCAAATACCCAATAAGTAGAACTATAAGAAGTAACATTTACTTCTATAACATAATACATGAAGAAGAAGTCTCGTACGTCTTCTTCAGCTTCTCATAATCTTCCAAGAATTTATTGCAGTTTCTTTTCAAATGCCCATAACCATTACAATAACGGCACTTAACATCTTCAGAAGGACTGGTTTTAACCTTAGGAACATGGCCAGACTCACTTGGATTCACAATCGAGCTTGTCTTGCCATCACCTTTGTTCTTACCAAGTTTCTTAAACTTTTTACCCTTTTGTACCATAAGGACATTTGGGGTGTCTTTCTTGATGTTAGGTTCAGCAGTCTTAAGCATCCCATGCAATTCAGTCTACGTCTTCGTCAAGTTGTTCATGTTATAGTTCATAACAAATTGATCATAGCTTGATGGCAGTGACTGTAGAATGATGTCAGTAGCCAGCTCTTGGCTAATGGGACAATCCAGTTTCCCCAGGTTATCAATATAACCCATCATCTTAATGACATGAGGACTAACTGGTTCGCCCTTTGGTAGCTTGCACTCAATCAGAGACCTAACCGTCTGGTATCTCTGAGTTCGTGCCTGCTCCTGAAACATACTTTTCAGGCCAGTGATCATCTGTATTGGCGACTCCACGTACTCATAATGCTTCTGCAATTCCGAGTTCATGGTAGCCAACATGAGACAACTCACATCTACCGCATCATTAGAATGCTTATCCCAAGCATCCTTATCTGACTGCCAGGCATTGGCTCGGTACTTCTTGGGGAGAACTTTCTCAAGGACATAGTCCTTTTTCTCCTGTTTGAGAACAATTCTCAAGTTCCGATACCATTCAAGAAAGTTGGATCCATTTAACTTGTCCTTCTCAAGGACGGATCGCAGGGAGAAATTGTTACGATGGTTTGTGCTAGACATAGCTGAAAAACAGGGGAGGTTTTAGTTATGATGTTCAAGAAATGAGAATTCTTAATAATTAAGAAAACTCCCATTATATTCAAACAATGTTTCCTCAAATGAATATAATGATCCAAGATCCATACTTCACTAAACTTGAGTGAGCCACTGGCTATCACCCAAATTTAGCTATCTAGGTAAGCAACAACTTTGCTAGTTATATCCAATATAACTCTTGGTTGTGGATTGACATCTCATGCCCAATCCAAGAGATTTCTCTAGGCCCAAAACGATTTTGATAGTCCAGTCAAGTAAACCAATCTCTTCAGTCATGTAATTGTTGATGTCTTGCACTGCAAATCCATCAACACGATTACCTCTGTCTTACTCATGAAATTGTGGACATCTTGCACTGCAAGTCTATCACACAATCAAATGGGTCTTGACAGTTGACAAGATTGGAAAGACATCAAGTATCACTTGATATTTGGTTGAGGAACGGAACCTTTTAAAACGTTCAGTTTTATTATGTTTTAATTCTTATAATTAATTGATTTATATTGCTTTGGTTCTGTGATTTCAGGTTCCATAACCTAATCATCGAATATGATGTCGACCAACACTACTATAGTGTCGATCGATGCAGAATAACCAAAACAATCCGCGATAATCGATCAATCCAATTGATCCGGTTTTGAATACCGGCCAGTGTCGATCGATGCTACACTAGCATCGGTCGATACCAAACTTATCAAACTAATCGCAATTAAATCATTCACAGTTTTCAACCATCATTAACCAAGCTCGATAACCGGTCCAATCCAATTGAACCGATTCATCAATCTCGCGAGGTTTGTGTCGACCGACACTAGGCGAAACCAAAGTTTTATTCGGGTTTTCGCCCTGCATCGATCGATGCCGGATTGGCATCGATCGACACCATGCGAAAAACCCTTAATTTTATTCGGATTTTCGCCCTGTGTCGATCGATGCCGGATTGGCAACGATCGACACCATGCGAAAAACCCTAAGACGTTTTTCGAACAAACCCTAAACTAGGTTTTTCATGAAAACGAATTTTGGCAAGTTTGTATCAACCATACACAGATTCAGATTCAACCAATCTAATCAACATGCTACAGATTCAATGGAACCATAAAGCTCTGATACCACTGAAGGAATTTCTAGCAATTCCTAATCCAATTAGGCAACCCTGGTCTGAATTCCAAGCCTAGGATCTAGGGTTCATGTAATTGAATCATTGGGATCTCAGAATTACCTGGTGATTAGCAGCGGAATATTTGCAGATAATCGAGATCTAGAGCGCCTCAAATGCTGCGCCTCTACTGGTATCCACACGCACACAAACTGAACAGCAGGGATGCTAGTGCCTATAGAGATCCAATCTCTTCAGAGGTTTCTATTCAAGTTCTGGTGGCTGTGAATTAGGTTAGCCAACAGTTTAGGTCGACCATATATCTTATATATGTCGACTTAAACCATAACGGAATTAACCAAAGATTAAACCGAATTAATCTGATTAATCCGCGAGTTGCATCGATCGATGCACTATCTGCATCGATCGACACTGCCCCAGAATGTTGATATCGAATGCATATCAAATATGCATTCACTGGATCATTACATTAATGATCAACCTCGTCTTTAACGCCCAGTTTGCTTAGGTGTGTGACCCTGTAGGATCATATAACACTAGCAATGAGTTCTAAACTCATTGATCATAAGTGGCTTCTAGCAAAGCATTATGACTACCTAGTATTATATGATTGTCTCATCTCGACAATACAACTATCACTTAGAGCAAGTACAATAGATTTCAGGACATTCCCAACAAGAGAGGCGTGGAGAAGAGAGAGAAGTGTGAAGAAGAGGAAGGGAGAGAGAGAGAGAGAATCTTGAGAGAGAGAGAAACTTGAAGGAGAGAGAGAACCGGAAGAAGAGAAAATGAGGAGAGAGAAGATGGTCCGGAGAAGTCGCCGGAGAAGCTTCCTCGCCGCCGTGTCTTCAGCCGGTTCTTCAAGGAGTTGGTTCAGATGGGTTATTGCAAGATTGAAGTTGGTTTGGGTGGTTTTGGATCGGTTTAGGTTAACCGGTCAACTCTCGGTCAATTGGGTTATTGATTCATTGGTCAACCGGTTCAGTTGGGTCAACGGTCAGTGGTCAACGGTCAACGGTCAACGCCGCGGTCAACGCCGATCAACGTGTTGACTCCGGCCGGTTTTGGTGTTGCGGTTCGTGTGTGGGTGTTCGTGACGTTTCAGAGTTCGTGTTCGGGAGGTTCGGGTTTAGTTCGGGGTCTCGGGAAGCCGTATCCGCATCCGTGCCGTTCGTTCCGTCGTAAATCACTGTGAGTCGGCTCAAACACCATAGTTATGCATATAGATAGATAAATGGGAAACCGTAGAATTAGGATTGCATACCCGTGTGTATTGAAATGAATTGTGAATTGATTGATTGAATTAACGTTAAACCGGCTAGGGGTAAAGATGCATGCTAGAATTAAACGGATTAAACCTGTTGAGTGCCATTAGGTTGGTAGTAACATTGCGTGATGCATTCATATAGTCGTTGCATGATTAGGACCGTATATGCATATATATATATATATATATATATATATATATATATATATATATATAAGTAAAGAACGGTACAAAATGAATCTATATACGGGAATTAAGACGAGTTAAAATACGGAAGTTAAACCTGAACAAACATATATAATATGGAATGGTATCGGGGTTCCCGAGGTTAAATGAATTAAGTAATGAAAGATGAGACGTCGAGGAGTTTAGTAAGCTTCTAGCTCTAAACCGACGGATCGGGGACTGTTAAAAGATACTTAGGAAAGATTAAGAAATGAGAAGTGTTGTGGTTGGTGAACCGTCTACGGGTTAGCAAGCTGCTAATCCAAGGTAGCGGGCGTAAATTGGTTAAAAGACGTTAGAAACCCTAATAGGCCTGATTGTGTGATTGTGTGTCTACTTCGGTGTTGGGCCGAGTAGACTGTTGATTGTGTGATTGTGTGTCTACTTCGGTGTTGGGCCGAGTAGACTGTTGATTGTGTGATTGTGTTGTTGTGTGGTTGTTGTTGAGCTTTCTGTGCAGGCCTGTTAGATCGTCTCGGTGTTGGGCCGAGCGATCCGTGTAGATACTTAATCTGGTCATGGGACCGGTTAAGGCGTAACCGCTGACTCAGTATGGTGTTGAGCCAGGGGGCGGTGTGGTGTATGTGAGTAGACTTACGGGAAGCGGGGTCGAGTTGATTGTTGTTATTGATTGAGATTGATTGCTAGAGTCCAAGCGAGTCTGCGTGTTTACATTTCTGCACTAGGACTCTAGGGTGCGTTAGTTCCCGCAAGTCTAAGTGTTGTATATGTTCTGGTACTTCTGACCCGATTGGATCCTCGGGTAGTGGCCTAACCGGGCCGTGGTGATTCCGGTTATGGCGTTAACCTACTGAGTGACGCCGGTAGGTGTGTGGTCCGGAGAATACGGGGTCATGTCCTAGGGCCGGACTGCATGGAAGCTTGGGCTATCTAGGGGTAGTCGGAGTCACCGCGTATCGATGGACAGAGAACGGTGTCCTGGCCGTTGGACTTGGTGTTGACGACCAGGAGTCGAGGGTTAGTTACCATGTAGGTAACAGTGGAAACCCGTGGAAGTTACCGTGATCGTAGGGGCCCAGTGTTGTGTTGGTGTAGTTGGTAGTGCACGGTAGATAGATCGAGTCTCAATCGGGAACATGTGCCGCAGTGCTCCCGATTTCCTTTAATCGTCTTTGCTTTCTTTTGGCAATTGATTGTGTGTGGGCTCGACACGACGTGGTAGTGCGTGATCAGTTATTTTGTTATGATTGATTGTTATTTTGGGGTTTTTGGGCGGGGATCTATAGACGATAGATAGATTAGAAGCCTTAACGGGGAGCCGATTCACTGGGTGATCTTAGATCGCTCATTAGACTCTTTGTGTGTGTTTTCAGGTTAGAAGCGATGGACGCGGGAGATCCTCGGTGTAGTTTCGGGATTGCTTGTGGCGGGGTTTTGATTCGATGATTCCAGGGTTTTCTCTCGGTTCGGCTTAACGCCAATCTTTGTATCAAGCTTTAAGTGTTGTTTTGTTGATTTATGCAATGATTTGTAAAAATGACTATTAAACGTTGTGCTGAACGTTTGATTACTCAAAAATGAATATGCTTTCCTGATATTGTGTTTAGTCCGAACCGACACAACTCACGGAAGTGGTGCAAGGCTTACGACTTGTACTATGGAAGTGAGGATAGCGGAGTCAAGGACGGGTTAGTGCGAGCCTTTGTCTCAAACCGATTTGTCTCTGGCTTCGTCCTGTGACGAACTTTTCCTGTTCGACTTGCTCGGGTTTGATCGGTCATGTTCTTGTTTGATTGTTGGCCGGTCAGCTCGACGGTCAACGGAGAATGGGAAAATGGCGTTACAGAAAGGTGGTATCAGAGCATGGTTCTGCATGGATTTCAAAGCTATTCATTTTTTAGTGTTTTCCATGGTTTTATCGAGTCAAAATTGTGTCTTACCTAAGCATCCATTAGGAAACCGAGCCGCGTTCGTAAATCCGGGGTTGGGATGGGGTAGGAAATTTGTATTATGTGAACTGATATTTATTTGTGTTTTTGATTATAGACAGCAGCAGAGTGTCCCTGGACGGATTGTGTGTGGGTGTGTGCATCGCGTGAGAGATTGCAGTGAGCAGTATGAGTCATCGACGGATGACAGGGGCAGAGCATTGAGCTCTGTTGGAGCAATACCAGGCAGGTCTGAGAGTAGCACAGGCCGGACAGTCACAAGGTTCCCGAATATCTGATCGACCACCAGTTGTTCAACAAGTGCAGCAGGGAGCGAGGGCCACCGCTGTAGATTGGAGGCCGTTGCCTGACCCATTACCTCCATCTCTACAGGACGACGCAGGTACTCCAGACCCAGTCGCAGGAGCGATGGAATATGTGGGATTCGCAGACTATGGGTTGCTACCATTTCCGCCACAGTTGGAGGTGCATATGGTACCACCAGTGATTCAGCCACCGATGTTAGAGGCCCATGACGTGCCGTTACTTTTTAGCTTACACGAGTCAGATTTCATTCAGCTCATCGGGGAGAGTTTAGAATGGATCAGTTGTATGCAGCAATCGACATGGATATGGAGCCAATAGACCCAGAGCAGCAGTTATAGTAGGAGCAGCACATGGATGAGCCGATGGCGATACTCGGGGACGTTTTAGAGCAGCAGAGTGGACCGCACCATCAGCCAGGACCACCTCAGAGATCAGGATCATTATCACCCGGCTTCACCGAGCCACTCTCAGCGATGGAGTCAGCGTCAGGAGTTGAGCCGATGTCGATGTCAGGGTCGGATGCATAGTTTGAGCCAGTTGCGCCGCCAGATATGTGGAGTTTAGGGTCACCGTGCGCCCGAGTGTTATCAGGATCCTTCTTCGGGGTCTGTTTCCTCCTGTCAGTTATGTGGTGCTACGGATCACCAGGCACCAGCTTGTTACCGTGGGCCACGCCCAGCGCCCGTTGTCGTTTGTCAGCTTTGTGGTCGCAGAGGTCATGAGGCACATTTATGTCCGATAGCAGAGCCGCAACACGTTGGAGCGCCGTCCAGAGATGCACACCCACCACACCCTCCCGGCGCACCTGCCAGTGGTTACCACCGCGAGCCGCGATTCCATCTGTGTTGGGCATTCCGGTCGTGTTGGGGCTGTTAGGACTAGGATAGTTAGGCCAGGTAAGTTGGGCACTAACTATGTTGCTTTTGTGTGTATCTAGATCGGCGATCTTCGCATGTTGTTGTCGACATCTCCGGGGTATGACGGTGCAGTTAGGGGGTTAGTGTATGGATGACAGACGTCTTGTGGTTGTACTTCTGTTTTATCGATGTATGTAAAAACCTCGAAACATGTGTGTGTTGTCGTTTTATATATGTATGTGATGCAGGATGTTCTACTTATCATTATGGCTTGCGTAGTAATTATTTGCATGCGTGTGATGGTTTTGGGATGCAAATGAATTACCATGTGAAGTCTAATGATGAGCGGAACTGACGACCGTTCATCATAACCTAAACCCAGACTGACGACATATCCGGAGCGATCTGGTGATTCCTTGGTTGTGTGTGGTAATTGCTTGCTTTGGTGTTTATTGTTTGCGTGTTTTATCTAATGCTTGATTGGTGCATTGGGTAGTTAGGGTTGTGTTTCGTTTGTGGTGTAGCACTGTGAAAGTGCTAGTGTTATGGCATGCTTAGCATGTGCGGAGTGTGAGTAGCGTGGTAAGGTATTTGGTTGAGTAGTTTAATTTTTATCGCAATCGTTAAGTTGTTAGAAATGAAAATGTTATAACCTTTTCGTTTAAGGTGTTGAGCGAACTTGAGAATGGTTGTATTCGACTGTCGAATCACGAGAGAACGAAATTATAGAATATCGTTACTTAATCATGGGTAACCGTTGGGTACATGATTAACTAACTATATCTCTATGAGAAAGTGATATCGAATGATGGATTGGTTTGAATTTCACCACTCCAGTGAAAGTTGTTGTGTTGAATGTAGGACGGAATGGACGATGCGATACGAATACGAGACCGAACCCGAACCCGAAAGTGAGGTGGAATGTAAAGAGACAGCGAGACAGGTTGACCCGGGAAGTGAAGCAGTTACAAAAGGATCGTCAGTGGGGAATGTGTCAGTACAGGGCAACCAGAAGAGCGAAGCGGTTAGTATGATGAGTTAGCGAAAAGATTTGAAGTAATGTCAGCGACAGTGTGGAAACTAGAGAAAAGCGGACAGTGTGAATGGAATGGAGGTTTAGTCACGTCGGAATCAGAAATCAAAATTTTTGAAGAGTGTTCAAAATCGGAGTGGAGTTATCAGTGTGGAAGGAGTTAGAGTCATAAGAGCGTCAGGTATGAAATACAGATTTTTGAAGAGTGTCTCGTGGAGACAAACCAGTACCGTGAAAGACGTGGAAGTCAAAGCGAAGTGGGGAAGTCAGAAGTGGGGAAAGCAAGCAAAGAAGCTAGCAACGAGTGAGTCTGAAGTTCAAGACATATGGAGTCGGTTAAGAGTAAAGCAAAGCAAGATGGACAAGACTAAGAGCCTGGACAAGGAGTGGTCGTTGGGAAATCAGTACGAAGATCAGTTATATGAGAGAATTTGGAAAGAGCACAGGAAGATAAGAAGTCAGAGATGCGCAGTAGTGTTTGAGTAAGGAAGTGTTGGAATCGAGTGTCAAAGCAACTTGCAGGATTTGGTTCCGATTCAAAGTTTGGTAGTGACGGAGAATTCGGGGACCGAATTCCTGTAAGTGGGGAATAATGTGATACCCCGTATCCAAAAATATGGTCAACGAGCAGAAGAAAAGTCAACAGGGGCAAAATTGTAATTTTTGCCAAACCCCGGGGCAAAATGGTAATTTTGCCAAAGTTCGAGACGGAAGCCAAGACGGGCCAAATGTTCTCTTTCTAAACCATAAAGAACATTTAGAAGACCAGACATGGAAGAAACGGAGATTAAACGAGTTTTACGGACTATCGGGAAAGGAAACCGATAGAACCGATAAAACTTGTAAAATCCATAACAAGAGCTACGGGTGTCCGTTTGAGGCGATTCAAATTTTTAAATTCATCTAAACGCATATGGAATCTAAAAGTGAGACTTGGTGGATTTATAGAAGCAGCTAAAAGGTTTTTAAAATATTCAACATAAAACCGATTTTTCCGAGAAACCGATACAATGTTCGGGCAAGCGAGAAGACCCTATAAAGGCCACCAAAAAATCATGAAATGTTTACCACAGCTTCATGAGAAGATATAGAAGACTTGGTTGAAAGGATTCAGCAAGATTCAGTGCCTACATTAAGTTATATATTTTAGATCATTAGTGGGTGATTAATGACTAAAATTCCAAAATAAATTCAAGGGAGCTTGGACTTGGTTTGGGATGATTAGAGCTGATGTCTGAAGTCATTATGGACCTAATGCAAGCCCATTGACAAGCTTATGCCACGAAATTATGCAAGAGAGAAGAAGAGCCTTTGTGAAGTCATGATTCCATGAATCAACAAGAAGATTTTAAGTCCAAATCCAAAGGGCTTCTAAGTGGGCTTTCTATACATGAGATGGATGATAAAAAGAGTTTTTTCTGGCCCGGCATGGAGTGGTTTCGTGTCTAATAGAGATGAAGAAGAGCTGTCAATATTTTGTGTCAACAACTCACATGATGTGGTGTCATTTAGAGAAGAGGAGGCTTGCTCTCCAAGAAGGGGAAGAGATTTGTCATGAGACACTTGTCTCCATTTTTTTAACCCAAGGTGACTATATAAGAAGAGTTTAGGTCTTCATTTTTATTCATCACACAAAGAAAAAGAAAGAGGAAGAGAAGAAGCGTGAGGAAGAAGGAGGAGAAGGAGAAGAAGACCGGAGGAGGGAATCCGGAGGAGGAAGACGGAGGAAGGAGAAGAAGATCCGGAGGAGAGAGAAAGCCGGAATAGAGAGAGAGAGGCGTGGAGAAGAGAGAGAAGTGTGAAGAAGAGGAAGGGAGAGAGAGAGAGAGAGAATCTTGAGTGAGAGAGAAACTTGAAGGATAGAGAGAGCCGGATGAGAGAGAACCGGAAGAAGAGAAAATGAGGAGAGAGAAGATGGTCCAGAGAAGTCGCCGGAGAAGCTTCCTCGCCGCCGTGTCTTCAGCCGGTTCTTCAAGGAGTTGGTTCAGATGGGTTATTGCAAGATTGAAGTTGGTTTGGGTGGTTTTGGATCGGTTTAGGTTAACCGGTCAACTCTCGGTCAATTGGGTTATTGATTCATTGGTCAACCGGTTCAGTTGGGTCAACGGTCAAGGCCGCGGTCAACGTGTTGACTCCGGCCGGTTTTGGTGTTGCGGTTCGTGTGCGGGTGTTCGTGACGTTTCGGAGTTTGTGTTCGTGTGTTCGGGAGGTTCGGGTTTAGTTCGGGGTCTCGGGAAGCCGTATCCGCATCCGTGTCATTCGTTCCGTCGTAAATCACTGTGAGTCGGCTCAAACACCATAGTTATGCATATAAATCGATAAATGGGAAACCGTAGAATTAGGATTGCATACCCGTGTGTGTTGAAATGAATTGTGAATTGATTGATTGAATTAACGTTAAACCGGCGAGGGGTAAAGATGCATGCTAGACTTAAACGGATTAAACCTGTTGAGTGTCGTTAGGTTGGTAGTAACATTGCGTGATGCATTCATATAGTCGTTGCATGATTAGGACCGTATATGCATATATATATATATATATATATATATATATATATATATATATATATATATATATATATATATATATATATATATATAAGTAAAGAACGGTACGAAATGAATCTATATACGGGAATTAAGACGAGTTAAAATACGGAAGTTAAACCTAAACAAACGTATAGAATATGGAATGGTATCGGGGTTCCCGAGGTTAAATGAATTAAGTAATGAAAGATGAGACGTCGGGGAGTTTAGTAAGCTTCTAGCTCTAAACCGACGGATCGGGGACTGTTAAAAGATACTTAGGAAAGATTAAGAAAGGAGAAGTGTTGTGGTTGGTGAACCGTCTACGGGTTAGCAAGCTGCTAATCCAAGGTAGCGGGCGTAAATTGGTTAAAAGACGTTAGAAACCCTAATAGGCCTGATTGTGTGATTGTGTGTCTACTTCGGTGTTGGGCCGAGTAGACTGTTGATTGTGTGATTGTGTGTCTACTTCGGTGTTGGGCCGAGTAGACTGTTGATTGTGTGATTGTGTTGTTGTGTGGTTGTTGTTGAGCTTTCTGTGCAGGCCTGTTAGATCGTCTCGGTGTTGGGCCGAGCGATCCGTGTAGATACTTAATCTGGTCATGGGACCGGTTAAGTCGTAACCGCTGACTCGGTATGGTGCTGAGTCAGGGGGCGGTGTGGTGTGTGTGAGTAGACTTACGGGAAGCGGGGTCGAGTTGATTGTTGTTATTTATTGAGATTGATTGCTAGAGTCCAAGCGAGTCTGCGTGTTTACATTTCTGCACTAGGACTCTAGGGTGCGTTAGTTCCCGCAAGTCTAGGTGTTGTATACGTTCTGGTACTTCTAACCCGATTGGATCCTCGGGTAGTGGCCTAACCGGGCCGTGGTGATTCCGGTTATGGCGTTAACCTACTGAGTGACGCCGGTAGGTTTGTGTTCCGGAGAATACGGGGTCATGTCCTAGGGCCGGACTGCATAGAAGCTTGGGCTATCTAGGGGTAGTCGGAGTCACCGCGTATCGATGGACAGAGAACGGTGTCCTGGCCGTTGGACTTGGTGTTGACGACCAGGAGTCGAGGGTTAGTTACCATGTAGGTAACAGTGGAAACCCGTGGAAGTTACCGTGATCGTAGGGGCCCAGTGTTGTGTTGGTGTAGTTGGTAGTGCGCGGTAGATAGATCGAGTCTCAATCGGGAACATGTGCCGCAGTGCTCCCGATTTCCTTTAATCGCCTTTGCTTTCTTCTGGCAATTGATTGTGTGTGGGCTCGACACGACGTGGTAGTGCGTGATCGGTTATTTTGTTATGATTGATTGTTATTTTGGGGTTTTTGGGCGGGGATCTATAGACGATAGATAGATTAGAAGCCTTAGCGGGGAGCCGATTCACTGGGTGATCTTAGATCGCTCATTAGACTCTTTTTGTGTGTTTTCAGGTTAGAAGCGACGGACGCGGGAGATCCTCGGTGTAGTTTCGGGATTGCTTGTGGCGGGGTTTTGATTCGATGATTCCAGGGTTTCCTCTCGGTTCGGCTTGACGCCAATCTTTGTATCAAGCTTTAAGTGTTGTTTTGTTGATTGATGAAATGATTTGTAAAAATGACTATTAAACGTTGTGTTGAACGTTTGATTACTCAGAAATGAATATGCTTTCCTGATATTGTGTTTAGTCCGAACCGACACAACTCACGGAAGTGGTGCAAGGCGTACGACTTGTACTATGGAAGTGAGGATAGCGGAGTCAAGGACGGGTTAGTGCGAGCCTTTGTCTCAAACCGATCTGTCTCTGGCTTCGTCCTGTGACGAACTTTTCCTGTTCGACTTGCTCGGGTTCGATCGGTCATGTTCTTGTTTGATTGTTGGTCGGTCAGCTCGACGGTCAGCGGAGAATGGGAAAAGGGCTTTACAGAAAGGTGGTATCAGAGTATGGTTCTGCATGGGTTTCAAAGCTATTCATTTTTGAGTGTTTTTCGTGGTTTTATCGAGTCAAAATTGTGTATTACCTAAGCATCCATTAGGAAACCGAGCCGCGTTCGTAAATCCGGGGTTGGGATGGGGTAGGAAATTTGTATTATGTGAACTGATATTTATTTGTGTTTTTGATTACAGACAGCAACAGAGTGTCCCTGGACGGATTGTGTGTGGGTGTGTGCATCGCGTGAGAGATTGCAGTGAGCAGTATGAGTCATCGACGGATGGACACGAGATCAAATATTCAATTTCACAAACGCTAGATCCTAGGCTTTCCCACAAATATATGATATATGATGGACAAATTGTGTATTATAATTTGTCCATCATTTTACAATTGACGTGGACACCATTTTACAATTTATCTCGATTTTGTTGATACATAAACGTGGACATCAAATGGTGAATAAAAAAATTGAACTAAAATCGTGGAATTGGTATCTAGACCCGCAAGCTCTTATAAGTATTAATTTAATAGGTGTTTATCTAATTAAAAAAGTGAAGATGTTAATCTAGTTGGTGTCCATCATTCGATGTCCACGATGTACAATATCCAAAAATTACAAATATATCAGAAAATTATAATTATTAGTATAAAAAAAGAAATATTTTTTGTTTCTTTAAAATCTTAATAAATAAAAGATGAAAAAGAAAAAAGAAGAAAAGAAATAAAAATGAGAGAAAGAGAATAGATGAGAATAAAGAGATAGAAAAACGTGAAAGAAGAAAAATAAATGAAAAGAAGAAAAATAAATAAATAAAAGAGATATATAGTTTAAAGGTTTGTATGACATTTCTTACCATCAAAATACTTTAAGAGGACAAAGTGCCTTATTTTGTAATAAACATGTGGGAAAGTATTCATGAATGAAAATAACTCAATAAATAATTGGTTTTGTTAAACATTGAAAACCAAAGAACTCTAGGAAAATATCTACGACTCTCGGAACAATTTGGTTGAATAAAGAGTGATATGTTCAATTTCATCAAATATAAAGTATAAAAACGAACTACATTTTGGAGCAACAAATTCTTATCTCATGTGAGTAAAGATATTCTCATTAAGACATTTGCAATCACTATGCCAATTTTATTTATGTACAAACAACATCTGGAATAATGCTTGCTTCAACAGTTTTGGTGGGAGAAATCAGAATAAGCAAAAAGCATACTATGGAAGCTTGGAAAAGAATGCAGTTATCGAAAAAATCACGGAGAGCTTGGATTTAAAGAAATGGACAAATTTAATGATGCATTTCTTGCGCATCAAGCATGGCGAATTTTACGATATCAGAATACCTTATTTGCTAAAATCTTCAAGGCGAGATATGTCTGTGACATGTCTTTAATGGAGGCTACACCTAAAGAAAATCAGTCCTATAACCTGGAATCGATTTTTGTGGGTCTAAATCTTCTAAAGAAAGGATGTAGATTCATGGTTTCTAGTGGCAAATCTATTAAATTACCTGAATATTATTGATTATCAACTCAATCGCAACCTAAATACTATAGTGCCAAATTTGAAGATGAGACCTCATGGATTGAGTTCCCTAACACAACATTGGTTCTCGAATCCGTGTCCGGAGGACATGAGATGAGGTCGGAGGAACTTCCAAGTGGAAGAGACGAAGGGGAATTTTGAGATGGTGATTTTGATGGGGATGATTTTTGTGTGTTTGGGATGGGATTTCTAGGGTTTTTTAGGGGGCTTCTTATTGGCCATGGAGAGAGTAGCTTTTGGTGGAAAGGTTAACGGCAAAATCCGGCAGGATTGCCAGCGGCAAATGAAGGCGGCGGAAACCGCGATTTTCGATCTGAAAATCACTTTTTAGAAGAGAGAAAAACTATATTATCCTAATCAACAAATATTTGTGTTCATTATTTTTTTGTTTTTTCGGTTTCTCCAGTGTCGGTCGGCGTCCTTGTTCTGAGATATGTATATGTTCATCAAAATGAAACAAAGGCTTATGAATCCAAATTTTTATAAAAAAATTAAAGAGACTATTTTCTTTTTATCAGATTCAACAATAATAAAAACTGAAATATCTTTCGAGCACAAGAATTAATGAGAGTTTTCTAAATTAGAACTAATTCAAAATTGAAAATAAATATTACCAAAAATTAGAGTACTACATTCACTCAACATAATCAATTATATTCTTCGACCAAACAAAAAAAAATCAATTATATTCACTTTTCACATTCATCTTTCAATCTTTTTCAAAAATAAGACAATGTAAGTTTTTTCTTATAATTATAAACAATATGTTGTTAAGTATTTTCTTTTCATTACTTTTTTGTTCCATCATGTATCAGTTTTTCTGATTTAGTATAAACAAACATGTTTTCTGATATATTTATTTATTATTTATTATTTTATATTAAATGATGATTTTTTTGTTACCGTTCAGGGTGTTTGTATCTATAGACACAGCTCTGCCATTATTTTATCTTTTATCTTATCTATTTTTCTAAATTATCCGCAAAGTTTTTTTGTAATCATGAAATCTAATGATTTTTCATTTTCATATCTTTCAATTCTTTGCAATGGTGGTATTGGGTTCGCTGAATGAAATTATGTCCCGGTTTCATCTCTATCAACAAACCATATCGAGAGAACAAATGTAAATTCGTCACTATCATTGTACACTAAAGAGAAGGGAGATTTGTGGCTGGTCCGACCTCAAAACTAGTTTCGCGTTACTCCAGTCCGTCTCGTCTCCTTGGGGGAAGACTTTTCTGACATTTATGTCGATGACATTTCGACAATGACTGTTAAATGCTTGTCAATACTAACATTTATTATTAGTTTTGTGGTTTTTTTGGGTGTCATTATCTGGTGGCGTCCCAAAATTCAAAACAAATCCTTTCAATTTAATATGTAAACAAAGACTGGCACGAAAACCACCATGTAACATCCCGGTTTGTAATATATGCTGAGAGGTTTGAAAGAATTGATTTGTATTCCTAAAGCACCAAAGTACACTTATCTTTTCGGTCACTTGTCAAAAACTTCATTGTTAAATATGCATGAATTGAAATAGTTGAAGAATAAATAACCTACCGGAAAGTGATTTGCGGTATCGTACAAGTGAAAAATATGGAACCTACGAACATTGGCACTCAGAGCACTACAAAGTACAAATGGAAAGAGACAAGATTCAGATTCATCATCAACAACATATTATGTTATTTATCTAGTTAATATTATGCGAAATGCATTTTGGAGTTTCATCGAAGAGATAATATTCAATCGAAATTATATGATGAAGGGATACAACATATCTCATCTCTTACCCTATAAAACTGTTACCCTATAAAACTTTTAAAAGGAAATCATTGTTATTTTCAGTTATTCATCGAAACTATTTCAATTTTTTTTTTGTCAATAGTTGTAAAAAAAATAATTATGAATTTTATAAACTTTTTGATTTCAATATATTTGAGTTGCCGGAAAAAGAAAAGAAAATCGTTCATTTTTCTGAGATTAAATTTAAAATTACTAAGAAAGATTGACATTTTGTATTATTCCTTGATTAAGGTTCTTGGAGTCTTACATTACTTAAAAGTTAAAACACACTAAATGGTAGTGGAGGAAAGCTGGAAGAATTGTTTTTAGAGATCAATTTAGAAGTCAATTGTGGCTAGATTAGCTGAAAATATACATTCATTATTAATTATCGAGAAAAGATAGGGAAAAAAAGAAGCAGAAGAGTTTTGTTTGTTCTTCTTTCGTCTTGAATGGGTTTATAAGGCAGGTACGCACGTGATCAAATAATTGATAAAAGTTTAATGAATCATTACAAATAAAATCCACATTACAAATAAAATCCACGGGTTATGATACCAATTTCTGGGGACACTAAGGGCATGAACATCCCTGAACCCCTATAGGGGTTCTTAAAAAAAAAAAAAAAATTTTTTTTTTGGGAAAAATGTAAAAATAAAAAAAAATTGAAAAAAAAATTTAGACGAATCACAAGCTGCCACGTGTCATGAACAGTGTAAGAACCGGTTCTTAAATAAGGATTTTAAGAGCATGAATATCCATGATACCCGGTTTGGGTATCTTAACTTTTTTTTTTTAATATTTTTTTTTAAATTCGAAAAAAAAAATTTGAAAAAAAAAAAAAAAAAAATTTGGACCAATCCTGTAGCGCCACGTAAGCGCTACAGGTAAGATACGTATCTTAGCTAAGAAACTTTTGGGATGAATATGTTAACTATTCATGTGGGTCCCGCGTGGGACCCACAATATTTTAATATATGTTTGCTAAGATATCCAGCTAAGATACCTGGATAATCATGCTCTAAGAGCATCCACATTAGTGAACCCCCTTATGTGGTTCTTAAAAAAAAAAATTTTTTTTTTTTTTGGGAAACGTAAAAAAAAAAAAAAAATCAAAAAAAAAAACGGACCAATCGTTGTGTGAACTATTCACGTGGGACCCACGTAAATAGTTAAAAACCCCAAGCCTTTAAAACCCCTGATGGAGGTGCTCTAAGAACCCAGTTTTTAACTATTCACGTGGGACCCACGTGAATAGTTAAGAACCTCACCCTTTAAAAACTCTCAATGTACATGCCGTAATAAGTAATAAGGCGACCGATTACAAGAAAATTAACCCAGAAAAAAAAATTAGGTAAGTAAGAAAAAAAAAAAATCCCTTTTCACGTTTCGTGGAACATGCTGCAGTTTGAAATTTCAACAATGTTTCGTATTCAAAGATATTTCAATATAAAACTTAAAGACAAACACGTAGGACTATACAATAGAACTCTACCTCACGCCAAGTTTGACTTCATTCAACCATTTTTTATAGATCGACTTAAACAAGAAAGTTGTATAAATTAAAGAAGCCCCAGAGTCCATAGATATATTCAAAGCAAGAAAAGAAAACGTGAGGGAGAGAAGGAAAGTATGGCTGCCTTAACAGAGAAAGAGGCTGAAGCTTATCTCGACGCAAGGCCGAGATATCCCAATGATTGGTATGAAAAGATAGCGGCACGGACACAAGACCACAAACTTGCTTGGGATGTCGGAACTGGGAACGGTCAAGCTGCTATTGGGGTAAACTATCTAATTCTATCTTCTTATTCCTGTTAAAAGGAATTCTATCTTCTCTAGATTTGGAAAAGCCTGACACCTGTTCCTTTACTTTGATCTAGTTATAGTATGCTTTGTGATGAAGAGATTACGTTGATAATCGAGCAAACAAGATAACTAATGTAACTTAGGACTTAGGAGGCCTCTTCGTAATTTTGATAATCGAGCAACAAGAACTAATGTAACTTGGGACTTAGGAGGCCTCTTTTTTTAAATTTAATTCTAAAGATAAGTCAAATTTGGTGGCTGCACACTAGTTGTTGTCGTTTAGTCTCATGGTCTTTCCATTTTATTATATGCAAATAATTGTTTTTTTGACTGAACGTATTTGAATAAAATATTTACATAAAATATAATAGGAAAATATAATCTCATTTTAGTAAATGAGCTTAGGCAGATTTTGGAAGAAAATGGTAAAACAAAATTGAATAAAGAAACCGTTAAATTTAGGCTATTATAAATTTCCGACAGAAATATAATTAAATCAGTCATATCCTTTTATATATTAGTTTAATAAATTTTCAACTATTAATATGAAATTTAGTTTTATTAACATTTTTACTTATGTTTATGTGTGTGCAATTATGGAAAACATTCACATATTATCTAACATTAGTGACTCCGATACTATGATAAATTTGAGTTTATTATGAGATTTTATTTCAAAATTAATTGAATATAAATAGATTAAACCTAACCATTACATATTAACTTACTAATTTTCCAATCTAAGTGAGACTTAGTTTCATTAACAGAAAGCTATGTTTTATCCATGTAATCTCATTACGGTTGATGGATTGCATTGTGAATTTAGTGAAAATGAAAATAACAGTTTGTTGATATATAATATTATACATCGATAATAGAATAAAAGTTGGTGTTGATGAAGACTAATCTTGACATTATCAAGAACTCTCTATATTTCACAGCTTGTTGAGCATTACAAGAACGTGGTGGCTACCGATATAAACGAGGCACAACTTAAGCGAGCAATCAAACACTCAAGAATCAGCTACCACCACACTCCAAAAGATATGTCAGAAGACGAAATGGTCACTCTAGTCGGAGGAGAAAACTCTGTGGATCTCATAGTTGCTGCCCAAGCTGTTCATTTCTTTGACCTAACCACATTTTACAACGTTGCAAAACGTGTTCTTCGCAAGGAAGGTGGCCTAATCGCCATATGGGTCTACAACGATATCATTATCTCACCCGAGATAGATCCCATAATGAAGGGCCTTGTCGACTCTACTCTTCCTTTTAGAACTCCTATTATGAACTTGGCATTTGATAGTTACAAAACGTTGCCGTTTCCTTTTGAGAGCATAGGGATGGGGTCTGAGGGAAAGCCTGTTACGCTAGATATTCCGCATAAACTTTCGCTTAAAGGGTTTATAGGGTTCTTGAGATCTTGGCAGCCTGCGATGAAGGCTAAGGAAAAAGGAGTGGAGCTTGTAGATGAAGATCTGATAACTAAGTTTGAGAAAGCTTGGGGTGATGAAAACCAAGTTAAAGATGTGTACTACAAGGCTCATATGATTGTTGGAAAGATTCCGGTATGATTACAACATCTCAAGCATTTATCCATCATGTTAATTAGTATATATTGTTACTTATAATTGGTTTTTCTAACAGGAAATGGGATGTGAATCTGATCAAGTATGTGAAGATAGTAACAAAGATGTCTTGCTGGAAACGGAGGTTGGAAGAAAACAAGAAAGGCGACAACCATCCGATGAAGAAAATAGACAGTGTAAGAAACAGAACACTAGTGAAGATGAGACATGCTAGAGAATATTGTGTGCGCTATCTCTTGAGATATAATTTATTGAAGTTTGTATTAACTAAACGATGAATCATCTCGTGATCAGTATTGTGGCAATTCAATAAGAGTTCTAAAATAAATTATCTTTTAAACCATTTGAGTATAGTTTTTCTTTCTTTCTTTTTTTTCCAACAAAAGAGATGTTGTGAAAATTCGAGTAAATCCTAGAAGAAGAAACGTCTTTGCCCTTTTGTTTAGGGTTTCTATATTTTGTGAGTGATAATATTTACAAATTCTTGAACCCATTTATATATTGCTCCAAAACCCGATACAATAGTCAAATAGAATCCCTAAAAAAAACTTTTCATTCTCTCGATCCAAGGAAAAACTAAACCACCATAATGTATCGTCATAGTGTACCGCTTTCGGCCCGTGACATTTCTTTGCTCACTCAAAAAATGCCTCTTGCAGTACCTTGAAATTTAAGTCACTTTAGAATAACAAGAGAAAATAAAGACAACGCCATTGGTTTTTGTACTACTAACCTAAACTACGACCAGCACGTGGTTCTAGTGTTAATAATACAGTTCACATAATGAATGGACTTGAGGGTTGTCGAAATGAATCTGCAGTTGCAATATGATTGTGTAGAGGAAGAGGAATGTGAGCGTTTTTGGTATAGTTAACAATGATATAATAGCGTCATGTCAAGGATGGTGTTTGAGAGGTTTGCTTACACCAACTTCAATCTTCTGTCAAGTGTTCTTCTTCTTTGTTCTCTTCCTCTGGCCCAAATCTGCATCCATTCCTCAAATACTGAAATGACAGATGTTTCAATTTTTTGTTTATTTGATCATTTAAGAAAGTTAAAAGAAAATAAATAAATACTTTTTCCTTTTACAAAACTTTGGTTATGTAGAAGTTTGTCTTCTTATTTCAGTAGTTTGATTATTATATTTTTTCTTCAACTAGTTTAATTAAATGTTCATTAATATTTCTACACTATGAGATCTAGAGTTCAAATCTTAGAAATATAACTATGATTAAATATTAATCATATTGATTAAATATTAATCATATAGATTAATGAAGACAAGTTTATAAAAATTCTCCAACCTAATAAAAATGGAATTGTCAAACATAAATTTTCATAAAACAAGTTCGCAATCCACAAACCATTTCAACTGGCAATCAAACTTGTTTTTTTTTTGAATTTGTCCTTTAATTCATTCGAGATGTAAGTCAAACCCAAATTATTCGACGTGACACATGTAAACGGTTAGACAAGTATTGTCGAGATGGTAAAATTATCAATTTCTAAAATCTTCAGTATCATGTTTTTCTTAATTTGTAATAAAATAATCTCTCCATTTTTTTAATATAAAGGTTTTAGAGTTAATTTGTTTTCTTTAAAATATAGGAGTTTATCGTATTTTTATGTAAAAATTACATTATTTTAGTATCAAAACATAAAAAACCAAAATACAATTAAGGGAGTTTCTTGAAAATCTGTAACTAGTTGGCTCCCAAGACCAAATGAAAGCCACTAAATATTGTTTTGTTAAAAATGGAGCAGTTAATTTTTTTCTTAATTTATGTGACTTTAACTAAAATCTCATATATTAAAAAAATAAATTAGTGGAAATTTTTTTTTGCTTATGAAAACTCCCACTAGTTTATTTTCTTTGGAACATCATGCCTGGCTGAGAACCAAAGATGGAAACTACTCCACTAAATCAGTGTATGTGGCAATGGAAGAAACATATGACCTCACTAATACAGACCAGTACCAGTCGGACTTCAACTGGCTAAATGAGGCATGTAAAGTGAATGTTCCACCAAAAATGAAACTATTCATGTGGAAATTGGCAAAGGGTTTTCTACCAGCGGGCATGAACTTGGTCAAGAGACAAGTGGTAGCGACATGGAAATGTGTTAGATGCGACAAAGACGAGACAACCAATCACCTCCTCTTTCATTGTGATTATGCGAAAGAATTCTGAGATTTGGGACCCCTTAAATCTCAAACTTCAGGTCAATGGAGAAGAGGACGACAAGGTCATTTTACAAAGAGCAAATAAACTGATTGATAGAGCAAGTTTTAATCTTTATTCTAACTGCAAGTGCACAAATATGCAATCGTAGTATAAAGGGTATCGAATTCACAGAGACTCAAGTTCACACAACAAATTATATGTTTTCGAATTAATCTAAATCAATCAGATGAAAGCAATAAACAATGCAAGTAATTTAAAAGAGTGTTTTCAATGGGAGAAAAGCGCTAGACTTAGGAAGTTCCCAGGAGATCATGCAATGTCATACACTTTAATAATCATGATTCAGATTAGGTACATGTGCAAGAACTAGAATCACAATTGTCAAATAACTCAACTCTCGCTGCAATTATTATTTATGTCTAGCAACCTAATGATTCAAACTTTTTTGCAATCTTAGAGTTCTAGACAAGCATTGATAGCAAGTTCTTTAGTTCACAATTCTCCTAGATCAAATCTCTTTGTATCTAGTCAAATTGCTCATACTAAGTTCTGTCAGATTATAATTCACACTCTCGTACAAAATTAATTATCTAAGATCTAAACTCTAGGTGATCAATCCAGAATTCAGTTTTAATCTCAACTTAGGTAATGAACAGATAGATTTAGAATCCTAATTATCTAATGATCTAACAAGGCATGAAATCCCTATGAGAATCTCGAAACCTAACTGGAAAACTACTCAGACATGGCAATCATAACAATAGACACAATCAAAGTAGAAATCATATAAACCAAAAGAATAGGAACAAGGGTTCGAAATCTCTTCTCTCTCGAGTACAAGACCAGCCCCAAAATCTCCTAATCTCTCTTAGAACAAAACTCAGAATAAAACTTAGCCTCCCAAGTGGCTTAAAAACCTAATTAATAGCTTAAACATGTTTTGGGGTCAACTTAGAAATAATAGAAACTTTCGGGCTTCTGTGCAAATCTTCAAGACTTTTCTGGAACGCTGCGCATAATCTGCCATCGAACTCGGTGTCGACCGACACCAGTGTAGTGTCGATCGACACCAACACCAAACATCGGCTCCAAAGTCTTCTTCACGTACAAGTGCTCCCAGAATGCTCCAAAATCTCCAATTAACTCCAAACGTATGGAAACCTATAAAAGACTTGATAGACTCCAGAATACAGGGTTAAAGACTCAATATATACACTTATATCATGGTTGAAAACATGTAAAAACCATGATATATCACTGATAAACCTACCGCCGACAGGAGTAGGAACATGACCTCTGTTCCCATGGTTTTGCTGGGAACTGTGGACGACAAGAAACAAGAGAATATTTGAGAAAAGAATCCAACCAGCCCAAGCAAGAGCAACAAAATCTGTAGCGGCAGCCTAGAATGGTCATCAGCTCAAATGGACACAAAGGTAACAAATGAAGAGACAAGAAAGCAGGAGAATCAAAACAGAACAATATTCGTAAACGATGGAGAACTGCTTTGCTTATCGGACGTAGCTTGGACAAAGGAGAGCAGAAGAGCAGGGAGTAGGGCTCGGATGGATTTATCAGAACAAGGACGAACATATCATTAGCCAACACTGGATGACAAGAGACTTCACAGCAACCCCACTCATGGCGGAAGCAACGACTTTATGGGAAGTGGTAAAGGAGGCCAACATTGATCTCTTGATCATGGTCCCCCTACCCATTGATCCAAACCATTCCTTAAAGCCTTAATGATTTGATGAGTGAGACTTTTTCTTGATAGCTTTGACATGTGCAAAATCTTGAGAGTATCGGGAACGACAAAGGTCATTTCTCATTATAGTTAGCTTTAGTACCACAAGAGTCAAGCATTATAATGGGAAATAATTTTGGGGGGAGTGATCAAAGAATGTTTTTGGACCAAAAGATCATAAAAATAGAAGAAAAGAGTTCAAAAAGAAAAGAGATTCACTAGGGAACCAAAGCAAAGTGAGCAATGAGTGTAAAAGAATAAGTAAGTCCCCTAAAAATGTTTGTCAAGAGAAGAAAATCAATAAGAAAGGGGTACGGAAATGAAAATTGTGCTGAAGTGTAATAGTTAGTTAAATGTTCCCTAGTTGGCTAGAAGAAAAGAAAAGAGAATCAAAAGCTATTTGGGTGAGTGTGAGGATTGAAAAGAAAAGATCTTGGGTTAAGGGTTTGGTGAGTGAAAGACTTTCAAAATCAAAAAGGGTAGAATAAAATCATCTAGGAAAAGGGTAGAACAATGATGATTGAACTTTGTATGCATCAATTGTTTCCTTTCTTAGATAGATTTTGTGTAATGTCCATTGCTCATTATTTTCAAAGTTAATCACCCTTAAAACTCTTCTAAGCCACCTCAAATAGCCCTTCTTGAACCTAGCCAATTGAGATTGATTGATTGCCCCTTTGTGAGAACGCATTCATCACTCAATGAATGTAAAGGATTGAGTTGTTTGATTGCTTGCATTCTATATGATCTCGGGAGTTAGAGTAGAGATTGAGAGAGATGGTAATGTGGAAGTACATGATTAGACAATATGATTGGAGCAACTTGCAACTTGTTAGAAAGACTTTGAATCTTGTTTGTGAGCCTTGTGGTTTTGAGTCCCCATTTTCAAACTCTTCTCCCAAGATTGCCTTTGAGTGTTTGATGCTTGCTTGTGGACAAGCAAGGTTAAAGTTTGAGAGAATTGATATTTTTGCATTTTGATGCATTTATGTTAGTATTAAGTTGTTATTTTGGATTCTTTTTGCTTTCATACTTGATCTTTTCTCTACCTTTGTTACATTTAGCCATTAAGAGCATTTAGAGTTATGATCTTGCATGTTTAGGTGTACATACTTTTATTTAGCCATGTTTAGGAGAATTTTGCATTTGCATAGATCCTTTTCAGGTGTTGGATGGCTACTATGATGACTTGGGAGCATTTGGAGCCAGTTGGATTGGAGAAACATGAAGAAAATGGCGACTTGGAGGCCTTGCAGTTTATGTAGCGGCCAAGAAGAGACAACAACCAAAGGAGCAGATTTCCGGCTTGCCCGCGGCTCACATTGCGGAAAGAATGCAACCGCGAGCAATTCCAAGATCAGATTTCCGGCTTGCCCGCGGTTCACATTGCGGACAGGAGCCAACCGCAGGCGTAAAGAGGACATTTCAGCGGCTTGCTTGCGGTTCACGTCGCGGCCAAGAGGAAATCGCAAGCACTCTTGCGGTTCATGTAGCGGTTACTTTGAAACCGCAAGCGGACCAATTCCTGTTGACTTTTGACTGAATCTTTTACCTTGTGTTCCTGGGTTGACTCAGGTTTGTTGGGCCGACCCAGCTTGAAAATAGGCTCTTTTAAATAGTTTTTGGCACAAAAACCCTAAGAGATGTCTCTTCTCTTTCACCTTCTTGTAAACAACTAAACCTTTTTGGGGATTTTTCCATTTTTATGCAAGTTTGTTGATTTCTATTTGTTTTTCTTCTTAATCTCTCTTATCTCTCTTAACATATGATTATCATGAATTATTGTGTTGATAGCATGATTAGTGAGTAGTTTCATCTAGGCTTGTGGGTTAGATAGAATTATGGTGATTTTGAGTAACTTATGGATGTTTAGGGCTAGATTATCTTTAATCTTCCTATCTAAGTGTTCTTAATTCTTGATTAACCCTGATCATGTTGATTATGATGTTATGGCTTTTGTTGCACACCATGTGTTTGATGAAATACTAAGTATAACTTTGATAGGGATTTGCATATTTAGCTCATGGAAATGAATGTCTAAAGTGCTTATTGGCTATATAGAACTTGAGATTAATACTTGTCTATCCTTGCTTATCAAATAGAAATTTGATCTTGATTAGGGATTAGAAAAAGTAATTAATGCCAAGATATTGGATTAGTTGATATTTGTGTTCTTTACTCAAGGATTAGTATCTTTGATGATTGATTAAGAATCCATAATAGCTTTAGATCACTCCATCTATTGACCTTAACCCATTAGCCTTGCTCTTTATCATTGAATTTGTGTCTTTAGTCTTTTGTTGCTTTCTTAATTAACTTGTTTGTTTCATTTAGTTGCAATTAGGAGTCTAGAATTACAATTTGTTGCTTGATTGACTGTCTTGGTATAGTGTATTCTTTGTGGCTATTCTCATCCTGATTTGGATTCGATACCTCGTACTACACCAATAAGTACTTTAGGAATTGATACCACACTTCAAGGACTAAAAATCTTAGCATCACTTTTTCACATTTCCAAAATGCATACGAGAAATTTCCTTTGGTTCTGTTGAATTTGTTGAAGTGAGGCAAGTACAAGCACATGAGTCTATCCGTCTAATTATGAACAGAAATCAAAATATATTCATAAGGATAACCCGAGTTAAGAAAGATCCTCAACCGAGTCAACAGCAACTAAAACACACAAAGAGTCATCGGATCAATAACAAAGTATATTTCAAAACAAAAGAAGAAAAAGAATCACAAGTTACATGAGCTCATGGGAGTTCGTTGTCCAAGCCAAAGACACCATAGTCATTTGTATAGTCTCGGGAGTTTGGTTCAGTGACCTTCTCCAGGCGAGGGCCGAGCATCCATCAGAACACATGATTACACTTCTGGTGTAGTATATTTCTTCCGGTCGTATCCAACAGAAGGCGTCGTTGGATGTCTCGTGGGATCCAACTTGAGAGACTACAATGAAGACTGTTTCAGAATTGTGGAAATTCCCAAAACTTCCCTTCCCATCCTCAAGACCGGAATCACCTCGCCAGGATATGTTATTCCACTCACGTAACTTGCCAACTACATCATCATAAGAAAATCGATCAAATCTCAAGATTATAATAGATTTGGATTTTGTTTGACTTACATTATTGAGAGTTGAAGAACATAATGGATTTTTGAAAGGCGAGGATTTTGTTAAGAGGTCGAGTAAGAGTCTGCATATAATATGATGACTTACATTCTTGGAAATTATGCATATATTTTACTAAGCTTAATAATAATTTATTTTTACTATAGTATTATCAATATGTTATAATTATTGTAATATTAAAGACTATAAAAAGTAAAAAATGAGTAAAATATATGCAGAATATAAGTAAAATATATGCAAAATATACGAAAATCTGGATTTATTGGTTAAAAGATTAATACATTAATTATAACAAAATTAATTATTGTTAATTATTAAATCCACCAAAGAATTCACACACACACAAATATATATATATATATATATATGAGAGTAGTTTATCTCTTATTAAAGTGTCATTTCGTGGATTAATACTTTAATTTTCGACACGTCATTAGACTTATCGTAAACTCATTCGCAACTTATATTTCTATTTTCTCCTTGTAATCTCTATTTCTGCTTATAATTTTGTTTACTGTGTTGATTAAAATAGGAACAAATATCTAATATATAATAGAGTTGATTAGTATATTGTTTTATCAAAAAAAAAAGATATTTAAAAAAGAGTGAGACAGAAAACACTGCTCATGATCATTAACCAAATTCAGCACAAGATTCTATTAAAACCTCATTAATCTCTTACAATTTCAATATTTCATCATTTTACAAGTCAACCAAAAATACTTTGACTAAATCGCATCAGACCATAACATATCTGTTTCGATGAACGATATCTATTTTGGTTATTTTTGTTCTCTTGAAAATGTTGTGTGTTCATTCAATGATTGTAATACATGTCGAATTTCATGCGTAATAAAGTCCATGCGCAACTAAAGATGTATTCATTCAATGATTTGGGAAACCTTCACAATGAGATTCAAGATGAGGTTTAAGCAATAATCCTCTCGAACTATCTTCCACCAAGGTATGAACAACTCAAGCACACGATTAAGTACATTAAAGAAGGAACTACTCTACAAGATCAAAGATGAGGTACAAGCAATAATCCTCTTCAACTCTATTTCATCAAGGTATGAACAACTCAAACACACACTTAAGTACATTAAAGAAGGATATACTATAGAAGTAGTTAGTGCAACAATGTTTAGGGAATAAGAATTTACAGAAGGATCAAGTCTAGCTTTGATGGAGAAGGAGAGGTGAGTCAAGAGGTTTCAATCCTAATAAAGGCAAGCATAAGTCTCGGTCCAAGTCAAGAGATGGGAAACGAACTTGTTGGATATATGTGTGACAAAGAGGGCCACTTCAAGAAGAAATGTTATAAGTGGTTAGATAGGAATTAAGGAAGGTTTCAGCCACAAGATAGAGGAGAAGCATCACCAGTTAGAGATGAAGCAAAAGGCTTGGTTGGTTTGGTTGGTCAACTTGACTATAAAAGAATTAAGTAGTCTTCTTTTTTCTGAATTATGTAGTCTTTTGGTCAACATTTTTATTTAAACAATTAACTGAGTTGACAAAAAAGTAAATAGATTACTAACTTTGATTATACGACTATTTTATTTTGAACATACGAATGGAATAAATTTCATCCATCTAACCGCCGACTAGCTCCATGCATCTATCCAATTTTTACAGTTTGTAAAAAAGACGGACCAGAAGGGATAACACTTTTAGGCTGGAAGGTGATAACAGAGCATACTATAGCTTTGAATTATTATTAGTTTATTATATATTCGAAGTTGATGGCTTTGATGATGATGGTGATGATCCAACTTTAGTCTCATCACCTTTTTTTGTTCTTTTTTTTACTCTTTCTTCTGATTCATACGGTTCTTTCGATTTGATTCCTCCCCACATGATGATCTGTTTCTGACATTCATATCTGGGTAGTAACTTTTGGGATCTGAGAAAAATCTGAATCCAAGTTGGAATCCTGTTGCTGATCTTTCTTCTCAAATGGGTTCTTGTTCGGAAAAGTTGTTCAACAGAGAGAGGACTGTACATGAGATTCTGGGAGGTGGCATGGGTAAATGAAACCATTATCATTACCCAAATCCATTATAGAAGCTAAGTGACCTCTCACCTCTTTTTTATGAAATGAATCTGCAGTTGCAGATGTGATGCTGTGGAGGAAGAAGAATGTGAGTGTTGGTATAGTGGCAGTAACAATAGGATCATGGATGGTGTTTGAGACATTAGCTTATACAATCTTCACTCTTCTTTCAAGTGTTCTTCTCCTCTTGCTCTCTATTCTCTTCTTCTGGTCCAAATCTGCATCCATTCTCAACAGGTAAAATTCTCTGTCACTTGTCATAAAATATTCTTCATTAGTAATTTATTGTTATATCCCTCCTTTGGCTCTATCTAGGCCGTCACCGCCATTACCAGAGTTTCAAATAAGTGAAGCAATGACCGAAGAAGCTTCCAAGTTGTTACGCATCCATGTGAATAATCTACTACAAGTCTCACATAACATTGCAATGTGAAGAGACTCAGAGCTGTTTATTAAAGTAGCAGTCTATTTGTTTCTCATATCATTCATCGGAAGCCTCATGGATTTTCAGACACTTTGCCACACTGGTAAGTAAAAGATCTCATAGACTTGGTCCGGTTTAAGCTGGAGAGGTTCATTAGACTGTGGTTGTTTTGGCAGGGGTTTTGGTGGTAATGACAGTTCCAGCTTTGTATGAGAGATACGAGGATTACGTAGATAGATCACTGGTGTTCATCTACAACAAAGCTAAAGAGCTTTACCATAAATTGGAGATATGGGCTTATCCGGAAATAAGAAACTGAGCTGAGACTGTCTCCATTTCTCTCTTCTTCAAGAGTATCGACAAGGGACCGAAATGATTGTTTGAATGGTACAGCCAAAATATGAGGCTCAAATATGAGCAACCCACATAAATTTATTTCATAGTTTTGCTTGATAACGACCCTTCTATCTTCCAAAACAATATTTGATGTGAAGTTTTGGCCTCTCTCGACCACAAAAATTAAGAAGAAAACAGTGTTGCTCTTATTCCATCCCTGCTTCTTTTTTTTTCTCAGTGTTTCTTGGACGATTCTAGTTCCCGGACATACTTCTTTGCCTGGATCAAAGTATTAAGAACGGAAATCAGAAGGCTTTCGGCGATAGATTCGACACAGTAAATATTTCATTAGTCATGTACCTGTTCGAGGGTCAAAAACATGATGACGTTCCATGAGCCAAGGCGTCCAAAGTTGGGGATGAAACCCTTGTAAAATGCCATAGGACCCTGTAGTGGAAATACTCAAAGAGTTAATAGACATGTTCTGAGGTTATGTTTAGAATAAGATTTTAGAGAGAACACAGACGAAAGAGTTGCTTACGTCGGCCTTCAAAGTTTTGACGAAGCAGTCAATAGTGCCTTTGTAACTAGGATCTCCCATCATTCTTGACTTAACCTGTGCCACATAACAAAATTCAAGAAGAAAAACAGGAATTTTTCTATGAACAAACTCACGGTTTTAACGTCATGTGTAGATATCATACCACGTCAACAGGGGAACCAATGCAGACAGCAAAGAATCCTGCTCCCAGTCCAGATAGAATATGTGTGACAACGTTATCAGTGAAACCCGGAATCTTTAAGATTGTCTGAACGAGAAAAAATGTTGGTTAAAGTATCAGGATCCTTTAGTTCGACAAGAGAACGGGAATAGTTTGTTTCATACCTGTTTCACTTGATCGTAACTCGCTAATTCAGCAGCATTGATGATTGCGTTTCTTGCTACATTAGGTCCAAGACCAGTCCAAAGAGCTCGGACTCCTTCCTGATAGAGCCAAATTAAATAGATATGAAGCATAATCTAAGCTAACTTTATGCATAACCTCAACTTTCCATGGCGGGATAGCTACCTGTCTAACAATTGTTGAATACGCATTCAGCGATCCAGTATACCGTTTTGGCACACCTGCAGGTAGTTTTCCTTCAGCCTGAAGTCTAACTTTCACAAGATCAGTGGGATTTGCGACCATGATACCCAGGGCGCCTGAAAGTTAGACAGCAACAACAACCCAATTAAATGACAAAGATGAAAAGATATATCATCAGTTACTTCTAAACCAGTCTACCGCTATGCTCACCTGTTGTCAAACCAGCAAGGATTTTCTTGCTCAAGGGAACATCACCGACATGGTCTTTCCCAACGTACAAGTTTTTAACCTGAGGAAAACAACAATTTGGTTAAGCTTTTGAGTAGTAACTACGACGACCCTGGATTACCACATTTTCTATAGAAAGAAAGAAGAAGATTAGAAACCCACCGGCTCATACATTCCGATCCTTAGACCTCCAAACAGGCATTGACGATGCAATCCCGGCACAACACCTTTCCATAGTGAACGAAGCCCTTCTTCCCTTGCTATGGTACCAACAGTTCCCAACAAACCTCGATATTTAGGCAGAGTAAGATCTCCAGCTATGGCAGACTTTTGGAGCTGAAGCCTAACTTTCGCAGTGTCCAATGGAATCGTGCATACCTGGTCCAGAGTTTAATTGCATAAGAAATGTCAGAATCATCATCTGTTCAACACATGATTATCTGAGGAAGCAGCATAAAGCTAAACAAGTGGATACAACTATTTGTTCTGAGGGTAGAAGTGAACAGCATCATACGGTTTGCGTTGCAAAATAAAATACAATGCTCAAATCAGTTCGATCAAGAAATTTCATATTCCTTTCAGTGTTTCGTAAAACATCAGATCCAGAAGCATAATTAACATCGTCAACCACTGCAATCCAATCGCCAAAACTCAATCCTAGCCACAGATCTGACCGAACTGAAATATTCTTCTCCGATAGTAGAAATCGAATCAATTCCATCTAAACTAAACATGAGCACAGAATCTGGAGAAATGGTATATAGAATCTAGTAACACGATGCTCTAGCTATACGATGACAAAGAAGATCAACCGGATCCGAATTTTCGGAATACATTTGCGCGTACAATCGAAGCATATTCAGCGATAAGAACACTAAAACACGTGGAAAATTCGGGGAATTACCTCGCCGACGCAAGCAGCGAAGGCACTGCAGCCGAAAGTTTTGGCCAATGAAAGGTCGGATTTGCTATCAGCTACCATCTTCGAGGAAGTTAGGGTTTCGAAATCCAACACAGAGATAATCTCGAGAACAGTGACGACGATTACGGCTACGCAACTTAGCAGAGAGTTTCAGTTAGTAAAGAATAAAGATCGTCCCTCTCTCGCTCTGCTACGAAAAAACAAAGGTTAATGGGCCCAATATGGCAGCGCTTTATATATATAATACACTTTCAGTTGCAGGTGTGTCTCACGGTAATTTTGATATCATCCACTAATATTGAATATTCGTTGTCGTTAAATTTGGAAAAGTCAAACAAATGCTGACACCACGCCACGGTAGATTTAAATTTATCACCAATAGTTTTTTCAACCGAAAGATACTTGCATTAATATAAACCGTCCCCGCCCCCGCAGAGACGAGGAAGATTGATTCGTGAGCGTAAACTCTTCATAAGAGCTGGAGGCGGAGATAGCGCCGAGCATCCTGGGGTGCCACACAGGCTGAGTTCGCCGAAAATGACCTCGACTCGCTTTCGCGACCCCTAGGGAAGGGTTTCGAGAGATTTCGGCTCCTTAGACCGTTCTTGTTTGTTCTGAGAATGCTTTTTGGTGTTCGACTCTTTGGTCTGTTTACTTTCCTTTTTGTCAGATGGAGCTTGCTCCTCGACTTCCGATTCTTCTTTGCTTTCGGACTATCGCTTTTGGGCCTCGGCCTTGGCTCGAGTATAGCACTCTTCAGTCGAGTGTCCTCTTTTGTTATGGAAATCACTGAATTTATCCTTGTCGAACTCGAATTTCTTCGAGCTCTTCGGGCTCTCGACCGCATTAACGTTTCCTGATTTACGGGAATCCTTTTTGGAGTTCGAGTTCTGCGAGCCAGACGAGTTCTTTTCTTTTCGGTGCTTTTCTCTGAGGGACGTGGTTTCGTCCTCGAGGCGAGCAAAGGCCGATGCGCGATGAAAGGCGTCATCGAGTGTCTTAGGTTCGCGGACTGTTATTTCCTCGCGGAATCTGGTAGAGTACCACAGTCCGCGTCTCAGTGCTTCTATAGCTACTTCGTCCCGTGGGTTCGCGATTTTGGATTTTATCTCCTTAAATCGGTCAATGTACGAGCGAAGTGTCTCGTCGGGTTTTTGAGAGACGCCAAATAAAGCTGCCTCAGTGGTTTTTTCCTCGATAAATACAGAGTATTGTTTGAGAAAAGCCGTCATGAACTGGGTGAAATTATCGATGGATCTTTCTTCCAGTCCGGCGAACCATTCTAGGGCTGAGCCCGATAGGTTTTCGGCGAAGAGCCTGCAGAAGCCCGGCTCTCTTTCTTCGCCAGTAAGGTATACCCTTGCCATTGCTAACTGGAATGCCCTGATGTGGGCTTTCGGATCTGATTTCCCAAAGAATTCTGGAAATTTCGTTTTCTTGATTTCCCGGATTCTCGCGAAGGCGATCCGGTCCGTGAACGGTGTTTGTCGCGTTTCTTCGATCACTTGATAGATGTCGGGTGCCGCACTTGTTGCCATGTGAACCTTTGAGCTTAAGCTGACGAATTGGGCTTTAGCCTGCTCGATGTATTGTCTTAGCATGTCATGTTCATCACCTGCTACGGGTGCGAAATGTGCTCGTGCCTGATTCGACGTTTATTCCGGGAAAACCGGATCAAGAAGATCGATTGTTGGAATCGGTCTTGTCTGGTCGATATGCGGCGTTTGGAACGGTGTCGTATTAGATCCTGTTGGGAATGTCCTGAAATCTATTGTACTTGCTCTTAAGTGAAAGTCGTATTGTCGAGATAAGACAATCATATGATACTAGGCAGTCATAATGCTTTGCTAGAAGCCACTTATGATCAATGAGTTTAGAACTCATTACTAGTATTATATGATCCTACAGGGTCACACACTTAAGCAAATTAGATCAATATTGTTTTGGGCTCTAAGAATAATATGAATATATATATATATATATATATTTGTTATATATGATATAACAGATTATTCATATACATATAAGATGTTAATGAATAATATATATATATATATATATTATGACAACACACACGCATGGAAGAATATGCAATCTATACTATTATTTGTAAAGTGATTTTGGGAGAATGGAGCTCTCTCATTCACTCTTGAATTAAAATCTCTTAATTACCCTTAATGAATTTATAATTTATCTATAAAAAAAATTCGAATGGAGCTCTCTCATTCACTCTTGAATTAAAATCTCTTAATTACCCTTAATGAATTTATAATTTATCTAAGAAAAAATCCGATCACAATATTTTTTTTTTATTTAGGTTAAAATAAATGTCTCATGTCGTTTATAACTAATTAAAGAGGCACAATTTTTTATTTGGGCTAAGCTAATAGCTGCATATACTCCTTAGTTAATTAAACTCTACTAAATATTCCTATGAACCAGACATAACCATATGTACTTCACTAATTAACTAAACTGACTAACAAATCACACAGCCATCCATCCCCAAAAAAAATAATACAGCCCCCCAAAAAATGTACAACCCAAACTCACTTTAAAAATGGAAAACCCTAATCTTTTAATCCTTCACATATATATCGTAGTAAGTAGGGTTTCAAAAGAAAAGTAGCTTTCATTCATATTATTTTCATAAAAATATAATCTTGAATTACACGCCTAAACAACTCTTCTTCAGAAAAATAGATATGAAAAAGCAAATACTAACAATTAATAACAATAACCTGGCATAAAAAAACTAATCCTCTTCATTAAATTGATCAACCAAACTCAATGCAAAGCATACACAAACAAAAATAGGATAAACAACACCTTCTTTTGTCATAATATCCTCAAAAACATCCGACATTTAACAACATCTAACAAAATCCACAAATAATAAATTTCAGCAGCATGTAATGAGACATATGATATAACAACACCATACAAAACACTTTTCTTTAGTTTGCGCGGTAACGATTTTTATGTTTACATATCAAGTCCTTTTAAAATGGATATTCAGAATAAAAAAAAAAAAAATTGAGATTCAGGAAACATTTGTTTACCATCCATCTATGCCATAAATTCAAAATTGTTGGCGAAAATATTTTCATATATACCGGAAACTATTGATTGAACGGCTAAAAGATGAGATGATAATATGTCCATAGTCATGAATGTTTAGAACCTATAATTTTAATCCAATGAAATTAAATAAATAACCAATTTAAATAAATAACTTATAAAAATATATATTGTTATTCTTTTTATATACGTAGATACAACCATCTATAATTATTTTATTTTAATATATATATATATATATATATATATATATATATAAATTTTAAATAAGGAATTTTAGTTTTAATAGCTTACAAATATCTATGGTTATTTTCTTTATATATGTATATATAAACAAACGTCTATAAATATTCACTTAAATATATATATGTCATATAATTACGCATGAGTAAATATTGGTCTTGGAAGATATTTACTTTAATTTTATATTTCGGTTGCTTTCATCGTGATAATTAATAATAGTCAGAGAAAATCTCTTAAAGATATTAGTATATATCTTCCAAGGCTAATATTTATTCATGGGCAATCATATATAGCTCTTTAAAGAAGTCTTTGATTACATTATTTTTATTAATTATGAATAATAAATTTATATAATTTCATTGAAAATAAATTAATAAACTGAAAAATATACAAGTCAATTCAACACCAAATGTGGATATTTATTATTATTATTTTTTACAACAAAATGTGAAAAGAATCTATTTCTATCCATCCATTCAAATTGGTGGCTCCGGTCCAATGTGGAAACAATTCGATGTTTTGACACGAGCATTTCGTGCTAACTTTTCCGCTATCATATTATTCGTACGTGTTATATGCTTGAGGACAAAAGTTTGAAACATTGGCTTTCTTCGTTCGAATTTCTCCAAATAAACTTTGAAGGCTGGCCATTCTCCTGGTTCAGATACCTTCTAAACCAACTCTGAACAGTGAACTGCAAATGTTATATGGTATTGTTTGAAGAAGATCATACAATCTATGGCCCAAATTAGTGTTTCGAATTCCGCATGTAACGGAGACAAGCATGTTCTCAAGTTCCTCGATACCATCATAACATTAATGTCTCCATCGTAGGTGCATATTTACTTTAAATTTAAATAAATATATTACATATTAAATTTAAGAACATAACTTAAATATTTATTAGCACCCCACACAAGGTGTGGGGCAATCACCTAGTTAATAGTAATCGTATTATTTTTCATGATTGGGCTCAGCCCACTTAGCATGTGTTAACCAATTAGTGTTATATATATAAGATATAACCTAATGCAATGATAATAATTAATTCATACGAGTCGCAAAACAAAACCCTCAAAATACGAGAGAGACAAATTATTTGTCAGATCTTTGATTTGATCTCGACGGCACTAGCATCCCGTTTCGATCCAGTTTGTGTACGTGTGGATACCGGTAGAGGTGCAGCACTTGAGGCCCTTTAGATCTCAATTACTTGCAAAACTTCCGCTGCTAATCACCAGGTAATTCTGAGATCCTAATGATTCCATTACATGAACCCTAGATCCTAGGCTTGGAATTTATACCCAGGGTTGCCTAATTGGATTAGGAACTGCTAGAAATTCCTTCAGTGGTATCAGAGCTTTAGGGTTCCACTGAATCTGTAGCATGTTGATTAGATTAGTTGAATCTGTATCTGTGTATGGTTGATACAAACTTGCTAAAATTCGTTTTCATGAAAACCTAGTTTAGGGTTTTGTTCGAAAAACATTTTAGGGTTTTTCGCATGGTGTCGATCGATGCCAATCCGGCATCGATCGACACAGGGCCAAAACCCGAAAAAAATTTAGGGTTTTTCGCATGGTGTCGATCGATGCCAATCCGGCGTCGATCGACACAGGGCGAAAACCCGAATAAAACTTAGTTTTCGCCTAGTATCGATCGACACAAGTGTTGTGTCGGTCGACACAAACCTCGCGAGATTATTGAATCGGTTCAATTGGATTGGACCGGTTATCGAGCTTGGTTAATAATGGTTGATCACTGTGAATGGTTTAATTGCGATTGGTTTGATTAGGTTGGTATCGACCGATGCTAGTGTAGCATCGATCGACACTGACCGGTATTCAATACCGGATCAATTGGATTGATCGGTTATCGCGGATTGTTTTGGTTATTCTGCATCGATCGACGCTATAGTAGTGTCGGTCGACATCAGATTCGATGGTTTAGGTTATGGAACCTGAAACCACAGAACCAAATCAAGATAAATCAATTAATTAGAAGAATTAAAACATAATAAAACTGAACGTTTTAAATGGTTATGTTCCTCAACCAAATATCAAGTGATACTTGATGTCTTTCCAATCTTGTCAACTGTCAAGACCCATTTAATTGTGCGATAGACTTGCAGTGCAAGATGTCCACAATTTTGTGAGTAAGACAGAGGTAATCGTGTTGATGGATTTGCAGTGCAAGACATCAACAATTACATGACTGAAGAGATTGGTTTACTTGACTGGGCCATCAAAATCGTTTTGGGCTCAGAGACATCAGGTGGATTGGAGATGAGATGTCAATCCACAACCAAGAGTTATATTGGATATAACTAGCAAAGAGTTGCTTACCTAGATAGCTAAAATTTGGGTGATAGCCAGTGGCTCACTCAAGTTTAGTGAAGTATGGGTCTTGGATCATTATATTCATTTGAGGAAACATTGGTTGAATATAATGCGAGTTTTCTTAATTGTTAAGACTTCTCATTTCTTGAACATCATAACTAAACCTCCCTTGTTTTTCTAGCTATGTCTAGCACAAACCATCATAACAATTTTTCCCTGCGATCCGTCCTTGAGAAGGACAAGTTAAATGGATCCAACTTTCTTGAATGGTATCGGAACTTGAGAATTGTTCTCAAACAGGAGAAAAAGGACTATGTCCTTGAGAAAGTTCTCCCCAAGAAGTACCGAGCCAATGCCTGGCAGTCAGATAAGGATGCTTGGGATAAGCATTCTAATGATGCGGTGGATGTGAGTTGTCTCATGTTGGCTACCATGAACTCGGAATTGCAGAAGCAATATGAGTACGTGGAGTCGCCAAAAGAGATGATCACTGGCCTGAAAAGTATGTTTCAGGAGCAGGCACGAACTCAGAGATACCAGACGGTTAGGTCTCTGATTGAGTGCAAGCTACCAAAGGGCGAACCAGTTAGTCCTCATGTCATTAAGATGATGGGTTATATTGATAACCTGGGGAAACTGGATTGTCCCATTAGCCAAGAGTTGGCTACTGACATCATTCTGCAGTCACTGCCGTCAAGCTATGATCAATTTGTTATGAACTATAACATGAACAACTTGACGAAGACGTTGACTGAATTGGATGGGATGCTTAAGACTGTTGAACCTAACATCAAGAAGGACACCCCAAATGTCCTTATGGTACAAAAGGGTAAAAAGTTTAAGAAACTTGGTAAGAACAAAGGTGATGGCAAGACGAGCTCGATTGTGAATCCAAGCGAGTCTGGCCGTGCTCCTAAGGTTAAAACCAGTCCTTCTGAAGATGTTAAGTGCCGTTATTGTAATGGTTATGGGCATTTGAAAAGAAACTGCAATAAATTCTTGAAAGATTATGAGAAGCTGAAGAAGACGTACGAGACTTCTTCTTCAGGTATTATGTTATAGAAGTAAATGTTACTTCTAATAGTCCTACTTATTGGGTATTTGATACCAGCTGTGGTACTCATATTTTGTGAAAATGTGCAGGGCCTGAGCAAAAGTAGGATTATGGAGAAAGGACAAGTGGATCTATGCGTGGGAAATGGAGCAAGAGTTGCTGCATTAGCCGTAGGAGTATTTCATTTGTTTTCTTTTATGGCATGTTTTGAACTTAAAACTGCTACTATGTATCTGCCATGAGCAGAAAGATTATTTCTATTCCTTGTTTGGATATGGAAGGATATCAGTTTTCAAATTAAGAATAAGTGTTATTCATTTGATTACAGTGATATATTTTATAGTAGCAATCCATTAGAGAATGGACTTTATGTTCTAAACCAGAATGTGCCTAACTATAACATTAATACCAAGAGATTCAAGTCAAATGATACGAATCAAACTTCTCTCTGGCATTGTCGTTTTGGGCCACGTAAATGAGAAATAGATTCAGAAGCTCCATAGTGATGGGCTTTCGGGCTCATCTGATTATGAATCATAATGAGTAAAGTGAATCTTGTTTATTGGGTAAAATGACGAAGGCTCCTTTCAACAATGGTAGTATCGATCGACACAAACGATGCGTCGGTCGATACAGGTTGCGAACGAACAAAATGAAAGGGCCAGAGGCTTATTGGGCTTTATACATACAGATGTATATGGGCCGAGGAGCACTAGTGCTAGAGGAAAATTTCAGTACTTCATTACCTTTACTGATATTTTCAGTAGGTACGGTTATGTCTTATGTATAAGACATAAGTCAGAATTTTTGAAAGGTTCAAAGAGTTCCAAAAATGAAGTACAGAATCAATCTGGGAAAGATATTAAAACTCTACGATGAGATCATGGAGGTGAATACTTAAGTCAAGAATTTAGTGATCATTTGAGAGATTGTGAAAGTGTTTCACAATTCACTCCTCCTGAATCGGACTTTATTAGATATGGTTCGATCAATGATGAGTCATTTAGATCTTCCATTATCCTTCTAAGAATAAGCTCTAGAAACGTCTGCGTTTACACTAAATAGGTTTCCATCAAAATCAGTTACAGAGATACCACATGAGATGTGGAATGGAAATGTTTCTGATTTATCCATCATGGAGATTTGGAGTTGTGAGACTTATATAAAACGTTTAATCTCTGATAAGCTCACACCCAAATCTGATAAGTGCTGCTTCATTGGTTGTCCTAACAAAACCAAGGCATGTTACTTTTACAACCAGTTCGAGAATAAATCGTTTGTTGCTCGGAACTATGTTTTCTTAAGAAAGACTTTCTTTCCAAGAAGAACAGTGGGAGTGAAAGTACAACTCGAAGAAATTCGAAAGTCACAGGAGACTGCTTGACCTGAGAAGGAAGAGCAGCAGTTGGATCTACAAAGAGTTGTAGAACCTGCACCTGTGGTGCCTGAAGTTTGCAAAGGATCTGATGAATGTATATTCGATATACATTCAAATGGCGAGTTTCTGAAGAAGTGTCGATCGACACAAAAGTTGCATCGATCGACACAGATCGCGAACCAAAATATTGATTTTGGTTTATGATTTAATCAACTACGGTTTAAATCTTGGTTGATTAGGTCGTGGTAAAAGTCTACATATGAGATATGTGCGTAACTTTTAACACAAGACTGAAGCTCGCAGATCCATAAGGATCCGTCACGAACCCGAAAAATGTGGATTTCTCGTAACCAATTGTCGTGATCTATTGATCATTGAAAGTGACGGGCCTGCGAATTTTGAAGAAGAAATGATGGGCCTTGACTCCGAAAGTGGCTGAAAGCCGCTGAATCCGAAATGGGATCCATGTCACAGAACCAAGTATGACTTGGGTTGATTTACCCGATGGTGTAGAAACCATTGTGAGTAAATGAATTTTCAAGAAGAAAAGTTGACATGGATGGTTATATTCAGATGTACAAAGCTAGGTTGGTGGCAAAAGGTTTCAAGTAAATTCATGGTGTTGACTATGAAGAAACCTATTCCCCAGTCAACATGCTTAAAGTCCATTCGGATTCTCCTAGCAACTGCCACTCATAATGGTTATGAGATCTGGCAGATGGATGTGAAAACAGTTTTCCTTAATGGAATTCTGGAAAAGGATGTGTACATGACACAACCTGAAGTTTTTTCATTGATCTTGATGAAGCTAGGAAGATATGCATGCTTCGCCGATCCATTTATGGATTGAAGCAAGCATCTCGGAGTTGGAATCTTCGTTTTGATGAATCAGTCAAAAGGTTTGATTTCGTCAGGAACGAAGAGGAACCGTATGTTTACAAGAGGACTAGTGGGAGTGTAGTTGCATTTCTAGTATTGTATGTTGATAACATACTACTTCTCGGAAATGAAGTTCCATCGTTTCAGTCTGTTAAGACTTGACTCGAAAGTTGTTTTTCTATAATAAATATGGGAGAAACCGTGTACATCCTTGGAATAAGAATCTATGGAGATAGATTGGATAAGCCAATTGGATTGTGTCAAGATACTTATGGTGATAAGGTCTTGCACAGGTCCAATATGCAGGATTCCAAGAAGGGCCTCGTGCAAATGACTCTTGGTATTACTCTTAGCAAGACGCAGTGTCTTTCGACACACGCTGAGCAAGAGCGAATGAGGATCAGACTACTGCTAAAGGCATTAGATGTCTTAAGATGTGATCTTAATTTTAGTGGGAGTTGTTATTGTTAATTTTAGTTATGATATGATGTTCAAATAAACATAATTTGATTATGTTATTGAAATCTGACATCTGTATTATTTAATAATGGTTATTAAATAATAGTCCCAAAGTAATTTATGACATTTTATAGGTCATCAAGTATGTGACTTGATCATGAAACCCTATAGATAATAAATGACATAAATTATGTTGGTCCCTGGTCAAGGTTGTTAAAGTGGGACATTAACAACCACGTGAGACTAGTATGTGAGGTGACTGATGACTAAGTTTCATGGAGTCATTAATAAGAGTATTAAAGTCAATCACATAGATATGTGTTGGAGAACACATGATCGGACATGACCCACTGATGAGAACTCTACGAGATAGTTATATAAGTGTCATGAGAGTTTTCATTACGACTATAGAGTATAGTCCTTAGACCTGAGTTCATCATGTTTTCTTACATATGAATTGGTCCGCTTTAACCTTGTCAAACGTCAGCCGTAACTGGTGACTATAAAGGCATTGATTGGGCGTATCATGAAGCGTGTGAAGAAACAGGGATGGAACAAGATGGGATTTGTCCCTCCTATATAACAGGAGATAAATATCTCAGGGCCCATCGAAGATTTGATACTGAGAAATGTGTGGCCACACTCAAACGAGGTGATTGTCAGTCGTTTATCTTGTCAGTATAAATCGGAGTTCGATGAACATGATCTTGGCTAAATAAGGGTGACACAGATCTTGCCTTATGCCAGATCGAGATAGAGTGACGAAGGGATTATGGGAATAGATGATTCCAGTACAAGTGGAAATTTTTGGGAATGTCCTGAAATCTATTGTACTTGCTCTTAAGTGAAAGTCGTATTGTCGAGATAAGACAATCATATGATACTAGGCAGTCATAATGCTTTGCTAGAAGCCACTTATGATCAATGAGTTTAGAACTCATTGCTAGTATTATATGATCCTACATGGTCACACACTTAAGCAAATTGGATCAATATTGTTTTGGGCTCTAAGAATAATATGAATATATATATATATATATATTTGTTATATATGATATAACAGATTATTCATATACATATAAGATGTTAATGAATAATATATATATATATATATATATATTATGACAACACACACGCATGGAAGAATATGCAGTTAATAGTAATCGTATTATTCTTCATGATTGGGCTCAGCCCACTTAGCATGTGTTAACCAATTAGTGTTATATATATAAGATATAACCTAATGCAATGATAATAATTAATTCAAACGAGCCGCAAAACAAAACCCTCAAAATACGAGAGAGACAAATTATTTGTCAGATCTTTGATTTGATCTCGACGCCACTAGCATCCCGTTTCGATCCAGTTTGTGTACGTGTGGATACCGGTAGAGGCGCAGCACTTGAGGCGCTTTAGATCTCGATTACTTGCAAAACTTCCGCTGCTAATCACCAGGTAATTCTGAGATCCTAATGATTCCATTACATGAACCCTAGATCCTAGGCTTGGAATTTATACCCAAGGTTGCCTAATTGGATTAGGAACTGCTAGAAATTCCTTCAGATCCGTCATGGTGTCCCGAGCTCGAGGCGAAAGTAGAGCCTCCTAGTTGCCTCGGCCGGATATTGGAGTTATTCGGGAAAGGTGGCGGTCCAGGTAATGGCCGATTTCTCGATCCGGTTGGATCCGTGACCATAGAACTCGAACCGAATGGAGTCAGTGTCGCAATAGGGGTCGTTATAGGGCGGAAGCCGCTATTTCACATACTGGCGAAATTTCCCGACATTCCTGGGGGTGTTACCACCTGGGAGAAGTCCAAGCATGTTCGCGGTGGAGGACTTATGGGAATTCGCGGATCGCGCATTGACCTACCCCCTGGTTTTGGCTAGCGATCTCTTCAAGACGGGTGTTGATGCGCCATTCTTGTTCCTCGAGCTGCGCAGCCAGAGAACGATTTGCGATCTCTTGGGCTCGTGCGTTTGCCTCGTTGCTTCTCGTTCGGTTTACCAATAGGCTTAACATCGAACGGATTTCAGCGAGGTCGTCCGGGTTTTGTCGCTGTGGAGCAGAAGGCAATGGCGAGTTAGGTCTGGTCGTTCCAGATCCACCTCCTGAGGCGGGGGCGGGAATTGGATCATTTCTCATCCACACCCAATTTCTGCTCAGATCGTTAGTTCTTGACAAAACATTTTTCGGAGTCTGGTGACAAGGCCTATCCCGGCCATAGGGCCGGTAAGGTTTGCCACTACTTAACCATTTCAACTTGAGGTTCGTTTGTGAACCTCAAGCCTATTATTTTCATACTTAAACAATTCCATCTCATTTATTCATTCATTCCATTCGATTCAAACATTAGACTAAGGCAAATAGACATTTTATTAATAAGCAAAGGTACCAAATACAAATGTAGTTTCAATCGCATTATGCTAAAGTATTCGGTCCTAAACAATGTCTACCAACTAATCACCACTCGCCCCAAGTCTTTTCTGCGCCTAGGTTCGATCATCATCATGATCACCTGAAAGTCAAAACATGTTCATGAGATTTCCATAATCAATTCGTATTCATTTTCATGCAACCTAGCAATATAACATTTCTATATGATCCCATGAACTTTATATTATACAATCAATCCTAAACCGTTCTAAGTATTCTATCATAAGTCACTTAATCCCGTTACACATCCTTGGAACCGCAACCGCAACTTGGCTCACGGACGTGATCGTGTGGCCGCGCGTTCTTGTAACGCCCCTTTCCATTCTCCGCTGACCGTCGAGCTGACCGGTCAACAATCAAACAAGAACATGACCGATCAAACCCGAGCAAGTCGAACGGGAAAAGTTCGCCACAGGAAGAAGCCAAAGATAGTTTGGTTTGAGACAAAGGCTCGCACCAATCTATCCTCGACTCCTCTATCCTCATATCCATAGCACAAGCGGTACCACTTGCACTACTTCGATGAGTTGTGTCGGTTCGGACTAAAACCTCATATCAGGGAAACAATTTCATTTCTGAGTAATCAACATTGAGTACAACGTTTAATAGAATTTCACAAACAATCGTCAAGTAAAATATACAAAGAAATCAACACCCGAAATAATAATAATGCCGAACCGAGAAAACACCCAAAAACCCACGAATCAAATCCCGTCACAAGCAACCCGAAACCACACCGAGCACCTCCCGCGTCCGTCGCAGCTAAATCTGAAAACACAAAAAGAGTATAATGAGCGATCTAAGATCACCCAGTGAATCGGCTCCCCACTAACGGCTTCTAGTCTATCTAGATTCTACAATCTCCGCCCCAAAACCCAAAATAACAAGCAGCAAGAATAAACGGCCGATCACGCACTACCACGTTGTGTCAACCCACACACAATCAAGCAATAGCCAAAACAAGAGAATTAAGGGAATCGAAGGCACTGCGGCACATGTCCTCGATTGGACTCAATCTATCTATCGCGCAACGAAAGAGATAATAAAACAACGCTGGGCCCAACGAACTCGGTAACTTCCATGGGTTTCCACTGTCACCGATATGGTAACTAACCCACATGACTCCTAGCCGTCCACACAACGACTAGGACACCGTTCTCTGTCCATCGATACGCGGCGACTCTGGTTACCCCTGGCAACCCGAGCTTCCATGCAGTCCGGCCCTAGGATGCGACCCCGTATTCTCCGGACTACACCCTACAGACGTCACTCCATAGGTTCGCACCCGCCAGGCTAAGCTGACCAGGTTCTCAATTCCCGAGGATCCAATCGGGATGGAAGTACCAGCACGTAAACAAAACCTAGGCTTGCGGAATCTAACGCACCCTAGAGTCCTAGTGCAGAAATATAAACACGCAGACTCGCTGGAACCCTAGCACATATCACGCAATCAATATCAATAGTAAATCCACAATCATTCCGCAAGCCCCTACACTACCACCGCTCTGACTAGGTAAGATACCTAATCAGCACCACTAACTTACCCGATCCCGTGACCGGAGTAAGTGTCCGCAATAACTGCTCGGTGTAAGCCTGCACACAAGCTCACAACAATAACAATAATCACAACAATCAATCACGCAATCACAATCAATCACACAATCACACACAAGCAGGCTTATTAGGGTTGTTATTATCTTTTAACCAATTTACGCCCGCTACCTTAGGTTAGCGGCTCGCTAACCCGTAGACGGTTCACCAATCACCACACTTCTTATTTCTTAACCACACCTAATCATCATTCATTAACTCCCCGATCTGTCGGTTTAGAGTTAGTAAACTTACTAACTCCCCGACGTCTCATTATTAACTTAATTTGATTTATTACCCAATCCAGCTATTAAACCTAAGCCTCGATCCCGTTATCATATTCTATACGTTCTTTTAGGTTTAACCATATTTTAATGTCGTCTTAATTTCCGTATATAGATTCACTAATTATCGTTCTTATACCATATATATGCAAATACAGTCCTAATCAACGGTCTATATGAATGCATCACCCAATCATTACTAACAACCTAGCGGCACACAACCAATTAACCTTTTAATTCTTTCAACCCTAACATGCTTATCCGATCCTAACCGGTTTAACATTAAACGTCCAATTACTTATTAGTTACCATTTAGGTTAAGTAACGGGTATGCAATCCTAGCACTACAGCTTATCAATTTCCGGTCTATATGAATCTACGAGTTTGTGAGCCGACTCACAGTGAGATAGGTACGGAAATGGCGGCTCTGATACGTCATGAATCCCGAGACCCCCGAACTGGAACCCGAACCTCCCGAATGCACGAACTCGAATCCCGAAGCTTCCCGAACGTCCTGACCGTTGACCGCATAATTCTAACCAAGCTTCCGGACCATCTTCTCTCTCCTTCACGCTTCCTTCTCTCTCTACTTTCTCTCTCTTCTTTCTCTCTCCTCTTTCTCTCTCTTCTTTTTCTCTCCTCCGGCCTTCCTTCTTCCTCTCTCCTTCTCCTCATCTCACGCTTCTCTCTCCTTCCTTCTTCTTCTCTCTCCTCTTCTTCACGCTTCTTCTCTCTCTCTCTCTCTCCTCTTCTTCACGCTTCTTCTTCTCTCTCTCTCTCTTCCTCTCTCCTTTCTTCTTCTTCTTCTTCTTCTTCTTCTCTCCCTTTTCTTCACGCTCTTCTTTTCTTCATCCTTCTTCACGCTACTTCTCTTCTCCTCTCTCTCCTCTCACGCTTCTCCTCTCTCTCCTCTCACGCTCCTCCTTTCTCTCCTCTCACGCTTCTTCTTCTTCCTCTTCTCCTCTCTCCTCTTCTCCTCCTTCACGCTTCCTCTTCTCTCTCTCTCTCCTTCACGCTTCCTCTTCTCTATCTCTCTCTCCTTCACGCTTCACCTCTTCTTCTTCTTCTCCTTTCTTCTCCCTCACGCTTCCTTCTTCTCTCTCTCTCTCTCCTTCTTCTCCTCCGGTCCCCACCTTCTTTCTTCTCCTCTCTTCTCAAGCCTCCTCTTCCTTCTTCTTCTCCACGCTTCTTCTCTTCTTCTCTCCTCCTCCACGCTCCTCCTCTCTCTCCTCTCACTCTTCTTCACGCTCTCCTTCTTCTTCTTCTTCATCTTCCTCCACGCCTTCTCTCTCTCCTTCTTCTTTTTCCTCTTCACGCTCCTTCTCCTTCTTCTTCACGCTCTCCTTCTTCTTCTTCTTCATCTTCCTCTTCTTCTTCTTCTTCTTCTTCTTCTTCTTCTTCTTCTACGCCTCCTCTCTCTCTCTTCCTCTTCTTCTTCTTCTTCTTCTTCTTCTTCTTCTCTTCCTCCTTCTTCTTCTTCTCTCTTCTTCTTCTTCTCTCCCTTCTTCTTCTCACGCTCTTTGCTCCTTCTCTCTTTCTTTTTTTGTTGTGTGATGAAATAAATGAAACATAAGCCCTCTTTTATAGTAAAATGAGAGTCCTACTCTCTTGACACATGTTAGAACACATGTCATTCTTCTTTGCCCATCTTAGGCCACGTCCCACAGCTCATAAGAGGTAGTTCAATGTATTCTTTCCTTCTTCTCATGTCTTGCCACATCAAGCTTCCAAAAACCCCAAAACAATTCAATGTATCCATGGAGCTAAAGACACATGTCTCCTCTTTTTCTTGTTTTATGACACGCCAACACCCACCAAATTCAGTGTATCTTCCTGTCATCCCTTCTCTCTTGCCACGACACAATTCATGAATCCATAGAAGATTCATTTAACCATGTGATCAAAATCACATGCATTGTATTTCTTTTAAAACAATGCCACAACACCTCCTCAACATGCCACGTCTCTTCCTCTCTATTTTTACTATAAATTACTCTTGATTAATTAAACTTTGTTGCCCAAAGATTACCTCTAAATCGTCCTTAACCAGCCACTACTCCCCATTAACTCCAATGTTCGGTTTGATGGTGCTTGGTTTTAATATTTTATAATATCTCTGGATGATCCCATAAATCCTCAAACCTCCACAAAAAGATTCTCCATGCTATTTGATGAATTTAGCATTTTGAATCGCCTCAAACGGACACCCGTAGCTCCGGTTATGAATTTTTGAAGTTCCTTCGGTTTTGTCGGTTTCCATTCCCGACTTACCGAAAAACATGTTTCTGCTCTGATTTCTCCAACTCTGGTCTTGTGAATATTTTTTATATTAAAATTTAAGAATATTCGGCCCGTCTCGGCTTCCGTCTTTACTTTTGGTAAAATTACCATTTTACCCCTGACTTAGGTAAAATGACAATTTTACCCCTGTTGACTTTCTGCTGCCCGTTGACCGTATTTTGGATACGGGTTATCACAGTTCTCGTCAAACGGCTCATGGTCGGATGCGTGGACTTACGACCGTCGCGCTTTGTTCACGGTCGTCCGAGTATCTGCGCGCGGTTAGCCTTACGGTCATACGCGTATCGGGACGGACGTACCGATCTATCGCGCGCTTGACCTTACAGACACGCGGACTGATCAGCACGAGCGTGCAGTCCGGCTTGACGCATGATCGTGCGGCTATGCTCTACGTCAACGAGGAACGATCGGCGGAACATCGCACGGTCGGTCTGCGGTCCAATCGTGTATCCGCGAACGGACGCGACTTATCGTACGAACGGACGCGATCATTACCGCGGACGGTTACGATCGTTCCTTCGGTCCGTACGTGTGACCGCGGCCAGCGATCGCTTGCGACAGTCCGTAGACTATCCGCGATCTTGCGCATCATGTACCGGCGTGTTGACGAGCGGTTAAGTCTAGCGTTCCACGGCCATTTCTCTCGGTCCGTTTTCACGCTTAGGCCGATCATACTTTGGCTTCTCGGTTCTCGGCTTACCGTCCTCTTGACGAGCCGTTAAACCGTTCGAAGCAGTAACGATCCCTTGGGCCATCCTAGCGCTTGGAACCGTGACTAACCATCAAGCCAACCGCCCACGACCAAGGCCTTATGGCCGGTCGTGTAACAAGCATATAGCGCCTATTCAGAACAAGAGGAGAAGAGAGTTTTCCGGCCATATACAACCGGCTGTGGCCGCTAGGGTTTGGCCAAGGTCGAGAAGGAATGAACCGGACTCTAACCTTAGATGTGGTCGTGGTCTTGCCGTGGGTAGTTGATGCCTCTCCAGCCATCTTTCCTCCCTTTGATTGCGCTTTAAACCACCACCAAGAACTCCTTAAACCGCCGGCCTTCTCTCTCAAGATTCCGGCTTCTCTCTCTCTCTCAAACTCTCACGATTTGGCCTTGTGCCTTTGGAGAATTTTGGGAGTTTGTTTCCCTTGTGGGCGTGCCCAAAAATGGCCTAGGAGGGGCCTATTTATAGGCTTCTATTGGCGCCAACTTCCTTTGGTTGAATGGTCACAAGTTGTTGGCCGAAAGGTCACAACTTGTCATGGTGACCATTCGCTGGTAACCGCTTGGTCAGCTAGTGTCACTAGCTGACCAGCTGACTCGTGAGCTTAACACTTGGGCCAGCTGAGTTGAGCTGGTTTCCAGCTGACCTAGCTGACCAGCTGGACTGTTCAGCTCAGCTGAGCTGACTTCTTCACTCCTACACTTGACTGAGCTCCTTCTAGCTGAATCTCAGCCTTGAAACGCCTTTGGTTTGTCTCTCCGGACTTCCCGTTCATGTTTCTGGTCCCATGGCCGGTCCTTTCTTCCTTAGGCCGGTTGGGGGATACTACATCTGGCTCGTCGCGATTGTTTGAGCGACTGAGCCGGCTGGTGCCAAAGTTGTGGAGACTGAGGCAGAGCTCGTCAACACGCCATCGGTCTGACCCGTGGTTCTTACCCCGGTGGTGTTCTGAGGAACGTTGTCAACCGTTTGAGGGTGGTTGACTGGTGGTGTGGCGCTGGGAGAGCCAGATTGGTCGGGATTCATCTCGATCTATCGGATCTAGGATATGATTCTTAAGACAGGAAAAGCTATAGATAGTCCCCACAGTCGGCGCCAAATGTGAGATCTGAGATTCACACTAAGAATTTGTAATCGTGGATTTGGGCTTTTGGATATAGAAATGGTATAGATTTCCTATGAATCAAAGACTTTATTGAGATTGATCATCGAGATAGAACAAACACAATCGAATAGAGAGTACAAAGTATGATAATCGAGCTATCTAGTCGAAGTGTTCTTGATTAGGGTTGGAATGTCTTGAATGAATCACCACTTCTTCTTTAAATAGTCTCAACTTTGATCTTCTTGTTCCGATATTTCGGCCTCGCCGTGATAACGATCTCCTAGATTTGCAGAAATCAGTTGAACCGACGAAGACCAGGTCGCTCTATCTCCGCATCGTTTCCTACCGAGCTCGAGCTCGATCACCTCTTACTTTGGCGTTGCTTGGGCCTTGTCAAGATGTCGACCGTATGGGGTCCAACAAATGATAACGGTCTATCTCTATGTCTTGATTATGGAACGGGCTCATGATTATGGTCATTTGTTTGGTTTGTTTATGGGCCGGATTTCTTAGAGGGAAATCCAGTACCAACAGGAGACATGTCAGAGAATTCCAGAAATTGAAGTGGCCTATACTCATTTCAAAGGATCTTCGGACGATAAGGGATTCTATCTGCAAAGGAAGAATCGAAACTTGCCCTTGTGCAGTTCACCGATATTGGCTATACTTTCTCCATAAAAGAGTTAAGGTTCATGGTATGTGTGATTCTTGTTTTTGGTCTAACGAAACTGCGGCATTTTTTTTCATCATACCATCGATGTTCCTTTCGTGGACTGACTTTCATCAGGGTGGGTGGCGCTGATATCACTCCGGGGTCTGATGGTTCTGTGCTAATGGGGTAAACATGTAGCATGTTGTCGAGAATACTTATATGTAATAACTTGTCTTCTCTAAAATATAAGCAAATTGTCTTTCCCTTGCTCGACTCAACGCTATTGATTAGTCCTACTTTTATCCACAATTTCGTTATAGCATTCATTAATACCGGCTTGTCTGGTCATTTTGCTATCCATTAATGATGACCATTAAATTACTATCCATAAACATTTTTCCTAAATGAACATCCTCTCCATGGCACGAACCCACTGATGTCCATAGGTCCATGTTTATCATTTATCTTGATTGTAACATGTGGTCTGGCCCATATCCATCATCTGAATGCTGGAATCGATGTCTACTTCCAAGAAGTGGCCGATAATCAACAACGACGACGGGAGCTTTCGCGGACAATCGACTCTGGATCCCGGAAAAATAAACTCAATCTTCTTCTTTTAGAGGTGATCTTCCCCCCCAAAACAATTTATCATTCAACCAAAATTAGTGATACCGAAATCTGAATCCGGTTACTCTATACTCAACGAAACCAAAATATTGAACCAAATCAACAAATTATACACCTAAGTCGATTCACGGTAAATAAGGATTGAAAGCAAGTCGATTTATTTTGGATTCTTAAACTTGGAACAAACCCTCAAGAACACAATCATAAAACCATACCTAAAAACGACGCGAGAGAGAGAGAGGAGTCAAGAGTTACACGTTTTAGTTAGATTGTTGTTAACCAATAAAAACAATCTATGTTAATCTACTTGGAAGTCATATTTAGAATTACATATCAATGACAATATAGTTGGATGTTTTAGTTTGATTTACTTAGGGCATAATTGTCTTTTACTAGGTTAAAATCACTCAAAAAGATATACAATTGCAAACTCTTTTCAGAAGATACTAGATTGCAATAAAAGATCAAAAATATACAATACATGCAATACACCCACCATAAAGACATCCATAACAAAGATCTCCTGCTCATACTTCTTGATTGAGCCTCGTACTAAAAACATTTCAAAGGTAACACCTCATTTCTCCACGCGAATGTAACAAAACATGTACAAACAAACCAAAAACAAATGGATCAGAAATTAGCCAAAAAAACGGGAAAAAGCAGAACAAAAGTAAAAAAACAGAGATAGAAATCATACTCTAGTTCGTTAGGCAAGGAAATCCCGACGTTCATAACATGCCTCTAGAGAATATCCTAAAATTCTCTTCTGGTAGTGTCTTTCTCCATGCCTTTCTTAAAGTTGCTCACAAATAGCGTTTGCCGAATTCTTATATGGCGCACAATGAAGACGGACCAAGGTCTTCTGGACTCGCCTTGACTTTAACTACTTCCTCGTTCATCTACAAGGCCTTTCGTGTATCTAAACGCTTTTTCAATTCAATGAGACAAGACCTTGTATTGTTTTGTGGCTTGTGAAGAGTCACTATTCTAATAGACGCCTTATCCTTAAAGAAAGAGAGGCTGGAAAAGGAAAAAAAATGAGAATTTAGAGTATCTTCATTAAAAAAAATCTCAATAAATACAATCTGAAAAAAATACTTAGATATATAGACTTGGTCGTTCATGTGTGTAAGTTCTTCAAACTAGATGAGGATGGAGAAGTCATTCATATCTCTGAGTCTAAAATGACTTGTGGTCCAATATATTTTGAATATATTAGTTCATCCGAATCAGCCTGAGGTGAGGTGATGTTAGGGTTTTAATAACAAATATTTATATATTAATATATTAAGAGGTAAGAATTTCATGGTGGAAGAACAAAATCATACCTGATTTTTTTATCTTTTCTAATCCACCAAGTCCTTGAACATTGGCAAGAAGATAGTTTTAACTCTTAGGCCCAGATTGGAAAAGTGGAGAGGAAAAGAGTAGCTGACAACGGCTGAAGCGGGAGCAGAGAGCGGAAACGGAGAGCGGAAGCGGAGAGCGGAAACGGAGAGCAGAAACGGAGAGCGGGAACGAAAAGCGGAAACGGAGAGCGGGAGCGGATAGCGGGAGCGGAAAATGTTATACTTATGATAAATTTTATATTTATGAAACAAATATTGACAATAACTTATTTTTAATTAAAGTACCGAATAAGAATAAAAAAGAAATTGTTTTCAAAATACGGAACTAAATAACTTAAAATATATCTATGATCTATAACTTCTCCATATATGCTCTGCAATGTTGTTTCGAACACCCGCCATATATGCATCACTTGTAGGCACATAATCTCTTCTTTGAATCTTTTCATCATCATCTGAATCTGACAATCCAAGCCCTTGAGCTTCCATTTGTTCGTACTCTTAAAAATCTTTATCAGCATTTGTTGATCTTCGTCTGAAATTATGTAATGTCATAGTCGCCACAACAATCTTGGATTGGGTTTGTAGATCACACCGTGCTGGATTTCTGATAATAGCAAACTTTCCCTTCCACACCCCGAAAGTTCGTTCAATCACAGAACGCAAAGAAGAATGACGTTTATTAAACATTTCATTCTCATTTGTGGGTCGTCCGGTGCGCCATTGATGAGGATGATATCGAATTCGACGATATGGAGCAAGATATCCTTTCCTGTTAGGATAACCCGAATCAACGAGAAAATATTTTTCTTCAGGTGGAGCTGGGAAATATTCGTCGTTTTGTACACAATACGTCAATATCTTGGAGTCATGTGCTCTTCCAGATGTCCCCACATATGTATATATAAACTCCATATTGAAGTTACAAATCGCAAGCACGTTCATTGTTGGATGTTGTTTTCGTAAGTTCTAAGCACGCAAGCGTGGCAAGTGTGTATATTTATAAACGAAATTGTTAGCAATAAGATCTGAACAATAAAATATTTGTTAGCAATAAATCTGTGAAATTATTTTAAAATTTAAAATATATAAATAGATATGCGTAACAGTATTTGGAAATTTTTTATTAGGCAACGCTCCCTTTTTTAGCATCTATTCAACAAATTCTTCATTTTAAAGTGGTATAACGTAGGTGTAAACAAAAGCAGTTATTATATTTTCGTCACACGTGTGCCATTTTTTCATTAGCTCTTGATTGGCGTTGAAAACACTGTTGGACCCCACATCCTTGATACAAACGTGATCAAAATCACGCTTTTAAAAGCAAAAAAAAAAAAAAAAAATACTTTTTACCTAGCTGATGATTTCAACACTAATGACACAATCAATCATTATTCAATCCAAGCAACAAATCTCCAATTTATGAAAAATTCGATTTGAAAATTGAAACTATATGAAAAAATTGGCAATGCTTGAATCAAATTTTATTTTAGCATTTTCAAAAACAAATTATTTGTTATTATAATCTGATATCAACTATTAGCATCTCAGTTTAAAACTTTTAGCTAAAAGAAATCTAATCAATACAATAACAAAATGAAATTGAATTAATTTCCAAGGAATTTTTCGGGGTTTTTATTCATTTTCTTCCAAATTTGTTTTCCATAAAAAAACATTTCTAAGATTTTTTCGCAAAGTTTGTTTCACGTTTTGTTACCAAAATGAATGAAAATAATTCATTTTGATTCAATGGAAATTTTGTGCAAATATTGAGAAAAATGAAATTCAAAACACATTATATAAACTATTCTTGTTTAGACTTTTGTATCTCAAACTAATCTAAACCTGATCCACAATAACAACTAGTATGCCAATATAACCACTTTTGGAAATTGATGGAATGGATAAGGATCAAACTCTTTTACGAAGAAGTTGGCGATAAAGTCTCAACCCTTTTCCTTTTTCTTCTATGATTGGATAACGATTAACTCACACAGTCACACCTATATGTATATATTAGTTTACGTGTCGAGTAACTAGGCACGTTTGACTCTTTGTATTTAGCGATAGTTTCATTACATTGTTGAAATAACCAGATTAAAAGTCGGAAAACAGATAGAAATCATACTCTAGGTCTTCAGGTAGGAATATGCCGATGATCGTAGCGTGCCTCTCAAGAATCTTCAGAATTCGCCTTGAGTCTGACTACTTCGCCGTTCATCTTCAAGGTCTTTCTTGCCTCAAAACGCTTTTTCAATTCAATGAGACAAGACTTATGTTGTTTTGTGGCTTGTGAAAATTCACTCATCTAATAGATGCCCTATCCTTAAAGAAAGAGAGGATGAAAAAAATTGATAATCCAGAGAATCCGCATTATTAAAAAATCTCAACAAGTAAAATTTGATAGAAAAAAACAAAGAGGATGGAAAAGACATACAATCTCGAGTCGTCTAAATCGACTTATGATCCAATATATTTTTAATATACTGGAGCATCCGAATCAACCTGAGTTGAGGTGATGCCAGAGTTTCATTAGTAAATATGTATATACTAATATATCAAGAGATAAGGATTTCATGATAGAAGAATAAAATCATACCTGATTTTTTTATCTTCTTTAATCCACTAGCATCCATGAACATTGGCAAGAAAAACTCCTAAAAGAAAAAGAAAAAAGAAACTTATTACCTCATTGATGAGTTCAACACCAAAGACACTCTCAATCATTGTTCTTTCCAAGCAACAAATCTCCAATTTATGGGAAGTTCAATTTGAAAATTGAAACTATATGAAAGATTGATAATGATGGAGTCACAATTTGATTTTAGCATTTTTAAAATTAAATGATATGTTATTATTTAATTCTGGAAAATCAACTATTAGCATCTCAGTCAAAAACTTTTAGCTAAAATACATCTAATCAATACAATAACAAAAAGAAAATGAACTAATTTCCAAGAACAAAGGTTTTTTTAATGTTAATTTAGGTTTTCGAATTTTTTTTACCAAAAAAAATATTTCAAGAATTTTTTTTGCAAGGTATGTTTCACGTTTTTGTTACCAAAAAGTAAGTGAGAATAATTCATTTTTGCTTCTATGGAAATGTTTTACAAATATTGAGCAAAATGAAAATCAAAACACATGATATAAGCTAATGGCTTAGACTTTTTTTTATCTCAAACTAATCTATACCAAACTATGATTCACAATAAAAATTATTATGTCAATTAATATAAGCACTTCTTATTTTTGTGAAAATACATCATCATTTAATTATTGCCCTTAAATTATTCACAACTTTTTATTTTTCTTTATCTTTAAGGCGGGATCTAAATTTCTTTCTAAGTACCCGCTTAGCATAGTACATAGCGATTTACATGCGTTTCTTCTATTAAACTAAACCCGCCAAAGACTTGGAGCCAAAATATATTTAAGGGCCAATATTTTTTTATAATTCGGAAACAATACGATAGCCTTTTATAAAAACCAAACGCTATACAAAAAGGAAAATTAATTCAACAATAGCATAAATTTAGAAAATGTTATATTTATGTGCTATGAATACACCATATTCTTATAGTGTGTTGTTGATTCGCTAATGTGTTGTTAAAATTTCCGATAGGACCACTTGTTTGGAGCAGAATTTACCATTAATTTGTATGTTGTAACTTTCAAGTCTCTTCCGTATTGTATCTCTTATACGTCTATGTTGAGGTTTTGTATGTTGTATATGTCCCGAATGATTTGTATGATATGTTGTAACCACTCACCGATCAGAGACTAGGAACGTACTCTGGAAGCACTCCAAAATTTTCAGGGATCTAAAACTTTACGGCGTCTGTTACTGATTGCTTGGCAAACCACTATATATACCATTTGGACCGAGCGAAACCACAGGCTACACCGCAATATATTCCGTGGTTTTGGAGATGTTTCAAGCGTGGTCAAGAACTTCTACCTGGTAGGAATTTGAAGATCAAAGCCTCATCCGATTTGGCTCTATAAAGGCTCCTGCAACCTCTGACTAAACTGATTTAATCTCTCCCTGCGATTCTGAAATCTTACTCGGCGAAGTCCTTTACTGCTCATCATTTATCCACTCGGCGAAGTCCTCTTGCTGATCTGCCACAAAGAGGTGATCTTCTGAATTTGAATTGATGGAATCTTTCGTCTCCTGCTCTAAATCGTTAACCATGTCGATCGACATGTAAACCGGCTTAAACTTTGATCTGGTTACTATTAAACTGATCAGATTCAATTCCTGTTTAACTTTATGGGCTGTAATATGGTTTGGACTTCCAAACAACTCTGCATGGGCTGGGCTGTAGTTTTTTTCATTTTCATTTAAATTGTAAATCAGTTCTAAAAAAAAAACTACTACAAAACATCTATTCGTTTTATAGTTTTAAAAAAGAAACATATATTCGTTTTTGATTTTTTATAAAAGGGACGTGTTACATATGTGATGAATTCTTAAACATTTATCATCGGGAATTCGGCCAGAAAAATCCTCAACTTTATACTTATTGCTAAAATGAACCCAAACTTAGGTCTAACCAAAAAAATCACGGACTTTTAGTTGACTTTTACAAATAATATCAAAATTTTTGTTGACTTGCCAATTTAGACACGCCGTTAAAAAAAACTTAACGGACCGTTAAAAAAAATTAACGGACCGTCAGTTATATAAACGACGTCATTTTGACAAAAGACGAAACGACGTCGTTTTACATGTCTTCGAAAATAAAAACATGTCATTCCTTGAATTCGAACTCGCGAACTCAAGGTCGCATAAAGAGTCTTGTTGCAAGTGAGCTACTAACACTTTCACTGATTATGTAACAGACTTTCTTTTATTGTATATTTACTAAATATCCAAAAAATCTCTAAAAAATTCAAAAAATTACAAAAATTCAAGAAAATTATTTAAAGTTTAAATTAAACTTATATTTTTCGTTAAAAATAAAATAAAATTTCAAAAAATTCCAAAAATCTAAAAATTACAATTAATTGTAACCAAAAATTTAAAATTGAAATTAAAATACCCAAAATTAAAATTAATTATACCCATGAAATTACAAATATAAAATTTTCAAAAATTAAAATAAAATCTGAAAATTATCAAATTTATATGGTGTCGACGTGTCGCCTTCTTATAGTGTAGTCGTGTTCATATAGTTTCTGAGGAAGGCCCAACTAGATTTTATTATAGCGTAGTCGTGTTCAATTTTGTGGTCAGCAATTTCATATAACAAATACTAAATATAAGTTCAATACATTATAATTTTCATCACAATGATGAATATAATTTGCACTTATCAAAGTTTAGATCAAATGATTTAAATAAAATAAAAATTAAAACTACTTTATGTGTGTACAATTGATAATTTAATTTTTTTTTTTTTTTAATTTTTTGGAATTTTTAAAATTTTCTTAATTTTTTTGAATTTAATTTAATTTTAACGAAAAATATAAGTTTAATTTGAACTTTACATAAATTTTTTAAATTTTTTGTAATTTTTTGAATTTTTTTTGAATTTTTTGGATATTCAGTCAATACACAATAAAAGAAAGTATGTTACATAATCCAATGAAAGTACTAGTAGCTCAGTGGCAACAAGACCATTTATGCGACTTTAAGTTCGCGAGTTCGAATCCAGCGAATGACATATTTTTATTTTCGAAGACACATAAAACGACATCGTATCGACTCTTGTCAAAATGACGTCGTTTAACTAACTGACGGTCTATTAATTTTTTTTAACGGTCCGTTAAGTTTTTTTAACGGCGTGTCTAAATTGGCAAGTCAACGAAAATTTTGAGTTTTAATTGGCAAGTCAACGATAATATTGAAAGTTATTGGTTAAAATCAAATAAGTTTAGTGTTTTTTTGGCGAGGTCCAAAGTTGGAGATCGTTTTGGTAATTCGTGTAAAGTTGGAGATTTTTTTGGTCGAATTCCCATTTATCATCCATAAATATAAAATGCAAAACGGCCGGTAAAAAATGCAAAATATAGACGCACACACCAACGTAAAATCTGAAAAAACAAAAGAGACTCGGCGTCTCAGCTTCGCCCAATTTAACGATGACGGTGGCTATTAGAGAAGAAGAAAGTCAGAACATGCCCACGTAGCCCCGAAAACTAATCATCCCACTTTCTCTCTCTTTCATTTTCTGATATTGAATTCCCTCTGACCCGCTGCGATGTCGGTCGCCGGAGCGATTAACCCCTTACCCGCTGCATCCGTCCCAGCCGGACCTACCAACACGACCCGCCGACGTGTGGGAGATTCTTTAGAAGTGGTCTCCGAACGACCCTCGAATTCCTCTGATTTCTGCAGTACAGTCAATTTAACAACCGCTAACGAATCGACGGATTTGGACGGCGGAGATACGAGCAGTCAAGGTGGTCCGTGTTCGTCCGCATCTTCGGAGGGTTCCTCATCTACTGGATCTCACTACCACCACGATCACTATCACCAATTTCGCAACTATCCAGCGATTTGGTACATTTTCCTCCGTAAATTCTGGTTTCCGTGTTTTCGTGGACCGGGGGGTGTGGTGGGGCAAGGGTTTAGATCGGGGAAGAACGTGGGGCGTCGGATCTTGGGTCTTCTCATGGCTCTCGTTGTCGCGTCCGTATTCCTCAGGGTCTACCTCATAGGTGGTATACGCGTGGTTGACCACGCGAGATTGAACGAGTTTGTCGTCGTTAGAACGCTCCGTGATGACCGGTCAATGGCCCAGCGCGAAGTGGCGGAAAACCAAGCTTCATCTCAGCCAATGCGCGTTCTCGAAAAGCTTCCCGTGAGTCTTTCTTCTTTCGATTTTTTCCTTACATATAACATTTAGGGATTTTTTGTTCCTTTCTATTAGTTGTTTTCTAAGTTAGGTCAGAGATTTAGATCAAATGCAATCCTGTTTTTGTGTTTGTGCCTGCTGGAATTTACCCTTTTCTGCTTGTTTCCCCAGAAAATCGAAACTGTTCAACCCGTCAAGGGTTCATGATCAATACTTAAGATGAAATGAACGGAATTTTTGTCTGTGATTGTAACTTGAAGATTTTCAATAAAAATATCTGATTTGCACTGTGGAAAGAAGAAAAGTAGTGGGTTAGGTAGGAAGGTGAATTCTCTCAACATCTCTAATGATTGCATAAGTGAATGATCATTGATCAATGCTTCGGTGGCGCTAGAATATTCTGCAATGATATTCATTCTATGAGCTGTACTTTTTGATATTGGAGCGAGACTTTGATCGAGCATTAGTAGTCAATTGATTTGGGTGACCTTGACATGGATCATCACTTTCCTGCAGTTCCAGTTGACCTTAGTTTCTGCACAGTCCATGGCCTTTTTGTCATAGTTTGATGAGACTTGAATTGAATTTTTTTTTTAATTATCCTTAAGTTCCAAAACGATCCAGTTGATGATATGGGTTTAGATTAACAGTTTGTGGATCTCGTGGTATCACTGAGTAGATGTACCCCCATGGTTAAAAAAATTTGATCTTCGTAAGTATGTAGTTTCGTTTGTTGAGTTAAAGGAACTTGTTGATGGCTTTTATTAATTGTGTAATCAGAGATGAGCTTATTCTTCATCATTTCCCCTCTTTTTGCAATGTAAGGAAGACCAAATCTTCCCTTTTGACTGCATTCCGAGGATCTGGCTATTGATTTAACGTTTGGCTGTTGCTCGATTCTGGACATTTCATGAATGGCTGTTCCTTTTTACAGATCCCGGAAATTTGGCAGAAACCTGAAAGCGGGAACTATCGTCAATGTGTGGCTCGTCCTAAGAACCAGACAAGTATGTTGCTATCTTGCATTTCTGAGTTCTTCTTCAGGCGCATTTGCAGTTGTGAATTCTCAAGATCTTGTTTTCCTGGAATGAGGAACTGATGATATATGTCTTTGTGTAGGACTGCACCGAAAAACCAATGGTTATCTTCTAGTGCATGCAAACGGAGGATTGAATCAGATGAGAACCGGGGTGAGTTCTCACTTCCACATTATTTTAGAAGGATTTAATCTCATGATTCTCCACAGTGAACTGTTTTGATTTACCTTTCTTTGTTCGTTTTGACCAAAATGCAGATATGTGACATGGTTGCAGTTGCCAAGATTATGAATGCAACTCTTGTTCTTCCTCTTCTCGACCACGAATCTTTCTGGACTGACCCAAGGTCTCGTCCTTGTATCTTGTAACTCTTATTGACCTGATATCACAAGATGTTACTAGAAAATAAGTGGAATGCTAATAATATTCTTTGTATGCAGCACGTTTAAAGATATTTTTGACTGGAGAAACTTCATGATTGTACTGAAACACGATGTTGACATTGTCGAGTATTTGCCTCCTCAGTATGCCGCCATGAAGCCTCTTCTCAAGGCCCCTGTTTCTTGGTCAAAGGTGTGCATTCATATTATTGAACGTTTGCTTGGTTACCATTTCTGTCTTCGTCTTTCTCTGCTCTTATATGGATGTAAGGTTTTCCACCATGAGAAGCAAATTCTCAAATTCATAATTGAAATGCAGGCTAGTTACTACAGAAGCCAAATGCTGCCACTGTTGAAACGTCACAAGGTGTTAAAGTTCATGTTCACGGACTCACGGCTTGCTAACAATGGCTTGCCACCATCGATCCAACGACTGAGATGTCGTGCTAATTACAAGGCACTGCTGTACACCAAGGAGATCGAGGACCTCGGAAAAGTATTGGTTAACCGTTTAAGAAACAACAGTGAGCCGTATATCGCGCTGCATTTGAGGTAAATCAGGCATTTCTTTTCGGCAGCATGGGAAATCATTTGGATCTTGGTTTTGAGTCAAATGAGTTTTGGAATTGCAGATACGAGAAGGACATGCTTGCCTTTACAGGTTGCAGCCACAATCTTACAGATGAGGAAGCCGAAGATCTGAGAATCATGAGGTACAGTGTCACACATTGGAAGGAGAAAGAGATTGATAGCAGAGAGAGACGGATTCAAGGCGGATGTCCTATGTCTCCGCGAGAAGCAGCCATATTTCTAAAGGCAATGGGATATCCGTCCTCCACTACTGTATATATAGTTGCTGGTGAAATCTATGGAAGCAAGAGTATGGATGCTTTCCGTGCGGAGTACCCAAATGTCTTCTCTCATTCAACTCTTGCGACTGAAGAAGAGTTAGAGCCTTTCAGTCCATACCAGAACCGGCTTGCTGCGTTGGACTACATTGTGGCCCTTGAAAGCGATGTTTTTGTGTATACATATGATGGAAATATGGCTAAGGCAGTACAAGGGCACAGAAGGTTTGAAAGGTTTAGGAAGTCGATAAATCCAGACAGGTATATTTATCAGAAATAAAATTGTTCTTCTTGTGACAATTTGTAGTTCCCTTCACTGATTTGTTGTGTGTGATTTTTTCAGGCTGAATTTTGTTAGACTGATAGATCATTTTGATGAGGGTGTCATATCTTGGGAGGAGTTTGCTTCGGAGGTTAAGAGATTAAACAGAGACAGAATTGGAGCGGCATATGCAAGACTGCCTGCTGCACTTCCCAGGCTTGAGGAGAATTTCTATGCGAACCCACAACCCGATTGCATCTGTAACAAGTCTCATTCTGGGCAAAAATCAAGTCTACGAACGGAGTCTAAGACATGGAAGAAAAGTGCTTTAAGATAGCGTTGATACAGTAGTAAAAAAACAGTCGAGATTCCCACGTCAAACACTGCAGTAGATCAGGACACAGAACAACCTGCATCGAGTTTATAGCGTTGTACAATATACGAAAAGAGTTAACCTCAGACAGCTTATAGAATCGATTGTCCTTACAGAAAGGAGCACCAAGACTTGGATCAGCTAGAGCATTTTTGTGACTGTACCGGAGCAGAACATAACAGAGATTTGTTTGATTGTACATTGGATTACAATTTTTAATCAGTATACATCTCACATTGTTCAAAAACATTTTAGTAGAAGCTCAGTTCTTGATCTTTCTAACTCTTACCACATTGATGGAACATAAACCTGCTCTTTCAAATTCTGTGTTGCGCTTTCAGTTGGAAAACCTCTAACTGCACCAATCGTCCACTGCGATATTATCCCAGCAGCGACTGCAAACCGGAGCTGTCGCTCCATCACATCTTGGTCCTCAAACATCTCCGGACAAGTTGTTAGCTTCCTCATTATCCCTGCAACAACAGCATCACCAGAACCTGTTCTATCACAGGTGAAAGGAGTTATAAGCACATCTTCCGTTCCAACCACAACACCATCAAAGGCAGGAGTATAATAATGAAGCCGAAGTGTTCCATCAGTCACAACCAATAGCTTCAGCTTGTCGTGCCACAATGGCTTGATTTCCTCTGGTGTGTAATGGTAATAGTCTCTACGGTTCTTTGTCTGCTCAAAATCCTCTGCGAAGTATTGTGGTGTGTAGTTTCTTCTCCTCTCGTAGTACTCTTCATCAAGTAGAAACTCAAGCTCTTGCTGTGAAACTTCTATGATGTTTGCTTCATCCCATGCTTTCTTGATCAACTTTCTAGTCTCATTGCGCGATCTCCATAGTGGTAATGGAAGATTCAAGTCAAAGAAAATAAGCCCTCCGAACTTTTTGGACCATTGTATCGCCTTGAAAAGAGTTGATTGCATTGTAGGAGACGTCAACACCTCTGAATTGAAATGGAAAATTCTTGCCTGCATTGTAAGCAGAAGTAAACAAAGTGCTTAAGAGCCAAGCTGATACACATAAATCAACAAGACCAGTGTTCCTCCTAAACCCTAAATTGTAAAATGTTACCTCTTTCAGCACCGCTAAATTCAATTCTGAAGCAAGAAGTGAGTCCTCAGGTGGCTCTTTCACCGTCTCCGCCTTCATTTTCCCGTCCACGAACTTGATCTTGAATCGAGTGCAAGCAGTACTCGAACTCTTATCGAATTTCACAGCCCTCGTCTGAACTCTCTCCTTGTTCATCATCAAAACCAGCTCTTCCCCGAAATCATCTTCACCGACTTTCCCCATGAACGCAGCTCTACCACCTAACCGTACATGCGATATCGCCACGTTCGACGGGGGACCACCCGGAGCTCGCCCAAACTCCGGCGGATCCCACTGCAGCATCTTCCACTGCGAGTACATATCAGGGTGCATCGGATTATCGTGGACTCGCACCACCGGAACGAATTCCTTCTGTACGGCTCCGAAGCAGCACACAAGAGGCGGATCGTCGTACGGAAAATCGATCCCGTCGTCGTAATCCACTAACGCTGGATCCGAATCAGGATTCGTACCGTTTTCGGTATTTTCTTTCTCTGTAACCGTCGATGTTTGCTTCTTCTTCCTCCCTTTGCGACTGGGTTTAGCGGTTTCCGCTGCTGCTCCATTTGTAATGCCGCCATTAATTGAAGCTTTCGGAGATGTGAACAGCCTTGATGTTGGCGAATTTCGAGGCCTTCGATCGTGAGCAGCTATCTCTCTACGATTTGTGATAGAATGTGAAGAATCAAAATGGTGGAGATGAGGAAAAAGAAGTGAAGAAGCCATGGGGTTTTTTTACTTCGATGCCCAGGGTTTATCCAAATCTTCCTCTTTGAAAAAATGAAATTATATCGGGTCCTGACCCGACTTTTAATCGAACCGGGTCAACTCTTGAAAAACCCGAACCGTGTTTTTTACACAAGGCCGAAGAAACAAAAACAAAAAACTTTACTCAGTTCCGGGCCGGCACAGGCGATTCGATTATTTCACTCTCGCGCCGTCGTCATTGTCGATTTCTTCCCGCCGGTAAGTATCTTTTTAGATTTCACCGGTTGCTAGATTGATTTCTTCCCGCCGGTAAGTATCGATCGATCAGTTTCGCTGCTTCTATAAGCAACATTGGATCTTCGATTGCAGTCTTAGTCTCACTTTTAGATCACTAGTGTATGGTTTATGTATTGCTTGGAATCCAGATTTTTGTATTGCTATCTTTAAGGTTCTCTTCCGTCGTAGATTAGATCCATTATGACACACAGAATCACTGAATAATTAAAATTTATACTTGCATTTACTTAGTGTGCATTCATAGAGTTCTAAATCCAGTTCCTTCAAAGTAACGGTTAGTTGAAAGGTCTGCTGCTCTTTGCAAATGCGTTTGCAATCCTCAATGAATATAGTTTCCTTGCTCCAAGAGGATGGACACTTGAACCGGTAGTAGAAACTCTCCAAAAGGCCAAATCTTCGGTCTTGTTCATGCCTGCCAGTACATGAGACTGCCACTCTTGCTCATTAACGCACTAGTCATCGGCATGAAGATCATCGCTGGTTGAAGATTCTAAGTAAATGAAGATACATTGTGTACCTTAAATGATCGTGAACATATCTAATGTATGAGGTTGAATTTGTTTTATAACATTCTTCTAACATTTTATTACACACCCAAGAAGAACCTCGTGGATATTACTAGTCACCATTACACACCCAAGACATCTACTTGATTACATAAAAGATCACATTATCCCAAACACACAATAATCACCAAACTCGAGTTCACTTGTTTCCTTCTTGTGCATCAGCTTTAGCCATCACTGCTTCCACTTTCTCCATCTTCATCCCACATTCCTCCTGCATGGCCATCACAATACTGTTCCTTTTGAAAGCAGCCCTTATATGCATCATTGCAAAGAACACAAGCCCTGTAGATCCAAAGGTCATGACCAAGCAAGTAACAATCTCCCACACCCTCGCTCTTCTCTTCCTCTTCGCCTCCTCCTCATGTTTATGCTTCTCCACCAAAACCACCGCCCAAGAGTGCTGCAAATCCCAAGGGAAGATACTCGTTTTCAAGATCCACGAATGGAGATTAATGTTCCCGTCATACGACTTCACGCCAACCATAAACTTACCGTTACCTTTCAACATTCCTGACAAATCAATCCGAGGGAACACCACAGGATAATAACGTTTAAAGCTTTCTGATTTGCTTAACCGGACTATTAAGAGACGGTTGCCTGCTATGTAATTAATCCAAGCGTACAACAACAAATTATCCTCCTCCATCGTGAAACTGTGACTCTTCTTAGAAACCGTAGTATCGTTGAAAATCAACGTGACATTTGAATCTCCAAGCTTGGTGAAGTTTTCACAAGTATCGAACTTAACTTCCATTAGAGAGTGATCAAATGTATCGTTAACAGGAAACTCCGAGTCTCCCACCACGACTAGGAGGGATGGAGAAAGAGATCAAAGTAGAGAATCCCGTGGAATACTCGGATTCAGTCCGGACGAACTCAATGGGTTTCTTGAATACTACTCGCCCACCACCGTGACTCACTGAGTCGTTCAGCTGGATTGAAGATCCGCCGTCCACGAACTTTGCGTCGCCGTACAGAGTAATGCCGTCGGACTGAAAGGTTGTGTTTTTACGGAAAGTTGTGAACGAGAAGGATGATTTAGCTTCGGATATCGAGATTGTGGAGAAGAGTGAGAGTAAAGCCAGGAGTGGAAGGAGAAAGGACGTGGAGAGAATGACGCTCGCCATTATGGAGCAAGCTTTAGAGAATGGATTAGTGAGTTTGATTGATTTTCTAGGGTTTGAAATGGGAGATGAGATCTCCTGATGGAGAGAGTAAAGTGTTGTGGGGGCAAAGACAGAGAGGGATGGAGTTTAAGCACTTGGACAATGCCAAAGCGTTAAAGGTAGCTACTTTTGTCTCCTTGTTTCTGTTAAAAGTTTTGAGTTTATGCTTTCTTTGTTGTCACCGTGGTAAACCCCAAAAATGCTTCATCTTATTCTAGTTTTTTCCCATGCTTTCATCTTTCATTTTACATCCAATCACTCTGAAATGCATTATTTAAAGTTCAGTTTTTTTTAATAATTTACTATATTTTGATCTGCGCTTTCTGAGAACGGGTATATTTTTCTTTACAATTTTAAATTTTTTGTTATTTTGCTGTTAGTAATTTAATTTTTTAATTATGCCATATAATTTTATTAATAATTATTTAAACCGTATTATAAAACGTGAGTTAATAATTTAGATTTTAAAAAATGAATTGTGTATTATTTGGGAGGAGATATCGTAAAGATAAAAAAAAAAAATAACGATTTCGCATTATAAGTTTTAATATGAGTTGTATTGTAATAAAATAACATATATATATATATATATATATCTTCATATATAGCTTTAAAATTTTTATTTTATAAATTAAAGTTTAATTAGTAATAAGTTGTATATTTTTAAAGTATTGAAATTATAAAAAGTATAAAATAACCTGCTAAATACTAGTTGGCGAAAATTTAAACCTGTCCATATTCATCCATGAATCTATCCATCCAATTTTACCTAGATCCGCTATAGCGACCGGATCGCATGAATTAGGTTTCGCAATATGCTTATGTCTTCCCATTCCTTCACCGGTATCCAATAACATGCCATATTTTTTTATTTTCATATCTATTTTCTTCATCTTCTTTTCGTCATTAGTCTTCGATGACATTACACTTAAAATTTCGAGTGAGGAATCTGTAAATTCAGCTGTATCAAAAATGGTTCTCAAGTCTTTTTTTTATTGTCTGCAAAATAAAAACAACATTGCAGTCACTACATACAACTTCAATAAGAATACACAAAATTTAAAATTTATGAAAAATTACCAAATCATCAAGCTGAACATTTTCCACATTGCTCACTTTTTGTAAACTTCTAAAATTATTGTCAAGATTTTTTACCTTAACTTCCACGATGGAAATTTCTGAACTAAGCCATGCGAATCCACTGTTCATACTTTCATCCAACTCTGTCATACACACGTGAAAAAATAATTTTTTGATAACACTTCAATGCATATGGCAACATCTTTTTTCTTTGATTTCAAACTACTTTTATGTGTTAGATCTCCTTCTACCTTTCTTTTCCCAGTACTCTTCCTTTGAATTTTGTACTCCATTTGTATCTAAACAACCAAAACAAAACAAATATATAAAGATGATACAAGTATATAAAGATGAGAATCGTTTACTTTAAAAAAAAAGTAAACAAAAGATGAGAATCAAACAAACTTATTTCTTGAAAGGCATAAATAATTAAATAGATTAGAATTTAGCTACGGAGGGCACATGATCATCACTTCTCGTCTGGTTGTTGAGTTCTTTGTTTGTTCGAATTCAGAAAATAAAAACATGTGAACGTTTCCTTTGTAAGATCATTTCTAACCCCATTCCATTTTTTACTCTAAACTCTATTTTGCAGTAATGTTTGTTCCAACTCCACTCCATTTTTAACTGCAAAATAGAGTAAACAATGAGATTACTCCATATTTGGAGTAAAAAATTGGATTACTCTATTTATTTGTTCATGACTGCATTTTTTACTCCAAAATAGAGTAGGATTGGAGCAAAATACAACTACATTTTGGAATTACTTCATTTTGTAGTAAAAAATGCAATTATACATTGGAGATGCCCTTATACTCCACAAAAAGGATTCTTTTATGTTACCGATGCTATATTAGAGTAGTAATCTGTCATAATCTATTTAATTATTTATTCCTTAAACCTAAGGTCTCATAAATGCTCACATCTGTCGTTGAAAAAAGATAAATAATTCATACCATAGACTGCAAATATATGAGTACCATTCTGAAACTTCACAAGGTTTAAGACATAAAAGAGGTACTTTTCAAATTATCCCTATTATGCATTCTAAACAAAGTTCCTTCAAAGTAATGAGTGGTTGAAACTGTGTGCCATGAATCAGCCAACCTTTTTGCTCCATTCTCTTTTCCCGATCTGATTATTTTCAACTCTATGCATCACGGAGGACGATGGCCTTCTAGACATTTATAAAATGTCTGCTGCTCTTTGCAAATGCGCTTGCAATCTTCAATGAAGATCGTTTCCTTGCTCCAAGAGGATGGACACTTGAAAAACTCCATCAAACCGGTAGAAGAAACTCTCCCAAAGGCCAAATCATCGGTCTAATTCATGCCTGCCAGTACATGAGACTGCCACTCTTGCTCATTAACGTACACATCGGCATGAAGATTATCGCCGGTTGAATATAAACTACATTGTGTACCTAAAATGATCGTGAACATATCAAATGTAGGAGGTTGAATTTGTTTTTCTCATCTACCACAAACGACTATCCCATCTACTCAATTGTTTGACGTGGATTCTATAACATTCTTCTAACATTTTATTACACATCCAAGAAGAATCTCGTGGATATTACTAGTTACCATAACACACCCAAGAAATTTACTTGACTACATAAACGATCACATTAACCCAAAAATCACCAAACTCGACTTCACTTATTTTCTTTTTGAGCATTGGCTTTACTCATCACAGCTTCCATCTTCTCGTACTCAAACTCCTTTGTCTTCATCCCACATTCCTCCTGCATAGCCATCACAAGACTGTTCCTTTTGAAAGCTGTCCATATCTGCATCAGGGCGAAGAACACAAGCCCTGTAGATCCAAAGGTCATGACCAAGCAAGTAACAATCTCCCACACCCTCTCTCTTCTCTTCCTCTTCGCCTCCTCCTCATCTCTATGCTTCTGCCACAAAACCACCGCCCAAGAGTGCAAAGCCCTAGGGAAGCTAGTCGTTTCCAAGCTCCACGAATGGAGATTAACGTTCCCGTCATATGACTTCACACCAACCATGAACTCATTCTTACCATTCAACATTCCTGACAAATCAATCCCAATGAACAGCACAGAAGCAAAAGGTTTAAGGCTTTCTGATTTACTTAACCGGACTTCTAAGAACTGGCTGCCTAGTCTGTAATCAACCCAAGCGTACAACAACAAATTCTCCTCCTCCATCGTGAAATTTTGAATCTTCTGAGAAACCGTAGTACCATTGACAATCACCGTGACATTGGAATCTCCAAGCTTGGTGAAGTTTTCAGGAGTATCAAACTTAACTTCGATTAAAGAGTGATCAAGCGTAGCGTTAACAGGAAACACCACGAATCCGAGTCTCCCACCACGACTAGGAGGAATCGAGAAAGAGATTAGAGTAGAGAATCCCGTGGGATACTCGGATTCAGTCTCGACGAACTCAATGGGTTTCTTATAGACTACTCGCCCACCACCGTGACTCACTGAGTCATTCAGCTGGATCGAAGATCCGCCGTCGACGAACTTTGCGTCACCGTACAGAGTAATGCCGTCGGAGTGAAAGGTCGCGTTTTTACCGAAAGTTGTGAACGAGAAGGATGATTTAGCTTCAGAGACCGAGATTGTGGAGAAGAGTGAGAGTAGAGCTAGGAGTGGAAGGAGGAATGACTTGGAGAGAATGAAGCTCGCCATTAATGGGACAAGCATTAGAGATTGAATTGTGGTTACTGAGTTTGATTGATTTTCTAGTGTTTGAAATGGGAGATGAGATCTCTTGATGGAGAGAGTAAAGTGTGGTGGGGGCAAAGACAGAGAGGGATGGAGTTAAACACTTGGACAATGTGAAAGCGTTAAAGGTAGCTACTTTTGTCTTCTCGTTTCTGTTAAAAGTTTTGTGTTTATGCTTTCTTTGTTGTCACCGTGGTAAACCCCCAAAATGCTACATCTTTTTTTCTTTCTTTTAACATCCAATTACTCTGAAATGCTTTATTAAAAAAACTTCTCATTCCTAGAGCTACTAGTTGATTTTGAACTTGGTTGTGAAGGACCCCAAATGCACCTATTGAAACTGTTTCATGGTATGTACTTTGTTATATAAGATCAGTTTCTGTAAATGGACATTGTCCCTTGCTGTCTGCCCATGACGCTATTCAAATCACAGGTTGTCTCCTGAACCAGGGAATGTGAATCTAGAGGCTGACCCGGCCATGTCATTATATACATCAACTGTGAGTGAAGTGATTCAAGGGAACGACATGATCACTCAAGGTTGGTATCTTCTAGTCTTCACCTGATTTTTATATGTACTTTGCTATTTTCACTCATTCTTTGATGCTTCATTTGCAGGAGATGATGCTGAGACTGCTGCAAAGTCCTCTGCTTTTGCCTAACTATGGTAATAATTTTCGAAATGATCTGTGGAATATAAAGATGCTTTCTCTCTATTGATATCCACAACAAAATAGAACTTTCATCATTTATGCATCTACTGAAAATTTGGGATGTGCCATGTAGTCAGAAAATGGCTGGCAATAGAAATTAATTAGCTTATGTTTGGTACATGACTCAAGCCAAGTACTTCTCTAGCTTCTCCACTTCTTCTTTGCTTCCAATGTAAAGTGGAACCCTCTGATGTATCTGGCAGGTATCTCAAAGAACAAATTTAGTCTTATGATTACGATTTCTAATAGTAAACGAAAACATGAAACATGTTTTGAGTTACCTCGGTCGGTTGGATATCTAGTACTCTCTGATGCCCATCTGATCCTTTTCCTCCAGCTTGTTCAACGATGAAACTCATCGGTGCACACTCATACAAAAGCCTAAGCTTTCCGTTTTTGCTCTTGGCATCTCGAGGGTACCCGTAAATCCCACCGTACAACAAAGTCCTGTGAAAATCTCCGACCAAACTTCCAATGTACCTTGCAGAGTAAGGCTTCCCACTTGGACCAGGGTCCTTGAGATCATCAATGTACTTCTTCAGATTCTCGTCCCACATCTGGTAGTTCCCTTCGTTGAAGGAGTAGATTTTCCCGGCTTTAGGGATCTCAATGTTTTCTTGCGTGAGGACGAACTCTCCGTACATTGGGTCGAGGGTGAAGGCGAAAACGCCTTTGCCTAAAGTAAGAACGAAGATGACTGAGCTTGAGTACATACAGTAGCCGGCTGCTAACAAGTTGTTCCCTGGCTGGCACACGCTTACTATACACCTTTGTTCTTCTGACCCAAGCTGCAAACAACACACAGCCAAAGGTCAACCTTATTTACCAACCAAACCAGACTGAATCAAATTCGAACCAAATTGCTTAACCAAAGCCAAACCAAAATGTGTCTAAAACCCAATTGGTTTTCTGATTCTAAAAGTAAAAAAGAAAACGGAAAATTTTAGTGTAACCAAATCTAACTCAGCCGAATAAATCGAAAATTTAATAAAATTTAACATCATTCAAAAACCGAACGAAATCCAGACCAAACCAAAGCAAATTGCATTAAACCAAACCAAATTGGTTTTGATCGGTTATTTTGTCTCTGTAAAACCAAAAACCAAAACAAAACCGTAGACCGAATTGTCTTGTCTTGAGCATTTCATGTAATAGAAGAGCTGCTAAATAAAATAAACGTGGAAAGTGAAAGGGAGAGAGTAGTTAATATACAGCGGAGATATCGTCGGAGTCGTTGGAAAGACACTCGTCATTAGGGCTGTAGATACCGAAGATGGAACCGGTGGAAACTGCGGCGTCGATGTTGGAGGAACCGTCGAGAGGATCGAAGACGACTATGTAGTTGCCGGAGTAACTCTCCTCCACCGCCACAGGCACGTCCTCCTCCTCCGAGGCTATAATCCCCGTTCTTCCACTTGATCTCAAACAGTTTGAGAACACCTGCACCATCCACAATCTTTTATTATGTCATATATTTTGTTAAAATATTTACTTATTTATAAATCACAAAATATGTGAATTGTTTAAGCATCTAAAACGTTTTGATTCCAAAAGTCATTGACTCATTGCTTTAAAAGAATATCCAAACATGTGTATGAATATTTGACCTCATTGGAGACGACGTCAAGCTTCTTCTGATCTTCTCCCTGAATGTTAACGGCTCCTTGAACGCCGGTGAGATTAGAGATTCCGGCGCGCTGGACAAGGGACGCGATCTGCTTACAAGCCATCGCTATACTCGACATCACTATAGTCAGCTCTGTATCTATCTCTCCTTTTTGCTCTTGTCTCAGCAGCCAGCTCGTCAACGTCTGAAGCTCATACCCACTCTTCTTCCTCGCCGCTGGCTTCGTCTCCGCCTCCGCTGCAGCATCGGTCGCAACCGCCGTACACCTTAATTCACCAGTATGATGATTTTTACCAGCTGATGCTCGTTTCCCGCCGGAGAACAGAGATCTCGGGAAAAGGATTTGTGGCTGAGATGAGGCCGCCAGTTGACGATAACTTGAGAGAAGAAGGTGAGACGACGTTGTCGTCGCGGCGGTTGCTGTCATTTTCTGTGCAAGTTTTGAAGAATTGGGAGGTTTGGGCTATGGAGAAAGGTTGTGTTTTTGGAGGGGGAAAAGAGAGAGGATCGGATTGTGAGGTGGACGAGGGATTCGATTCAAAGTGGATCCCACTTATCTTACGGACCAATTTCAATTGACACGTGGCTTTTCTTACGGACCTAAACGAACGCCGTGACTATGATAAGCATAAGCAGGCCGATTTTATTTGTCAAGGATTGGTAGTAGTGATATAAAGAGGAGTTTGGGCCTGATTGTCTAGACTCTAGAGTACTTTTTTTTTTGGGACAGAGAGGTTCTTCCCCCGTAAACGATTGTTCATCAAAGAATGATCGCTAATCAATGAAGTTGCTATGTCAAAAAAAAAAAAAAAAAAAAAATCAATGAAGTTGCTTTCTGCCTACTGTCCGTATAAACCAAACTAAACCAAAATAAACCGAAGCGAATTGATACAAAGAAGTATCTTGTAACCAAACTACAATTGAACAAATTGTCATATAGGATCAATTTTTAAGTTAAGCAATTTGTTTTAACAATTTGCAACACTAACACCTAAACACTTTGTTTCTAAATGACATTTACAGTTTAGAAAATAAAATTACATGTAGCAAGTTAACAAGGTGGATGACAAAACTGTACACATATTTATTTACATTAGTCTTCAAACATGGTTTGACGTGCAAGATAGATATTTTCAAGCATTTTTGGCAAAATAAATAAATTAGTTTGTGTATTCTTGACATCCAAAATACGTTTCTTTAATGTTTTGAATATTGAAAATTATAATATTTGATTTTATAAATTCCACCGATAATACTTTAATTAATTAACGCGTTGAGTCGAATACGGACGTGAAGGCATGTACGCACGTCGCTTTGTTTCCAAGAAAGCCACTCACCCAAAAAAAGTATTGTAATGAAAAAGATAATTCACCTAAATCTTTTACAATTGTTTACGTCTTTGATTACGTTGGCTGAAACATTTTAAAAAGGTCATTAACAAAAAAACATTAATAATGTTTACATAATATCCTGTATTGAATTCGAAGAATCCGAGCAAAAGTCTAGATGACCAACAACATGATGAAGCTATTTTATTGTATGTAAAATATGATCTTTACTATATATTAACAGAAAACAATGTGTACTAATATAGTAAAAACATATATAGAGAATGTTATAAAGAAAAAAATAGTAAATACAAATAATTCAAAACATCATGTATATATATATACCTCAGAGCATCTCCTTCAACATACGCCTTCTATTCCCACGTTCTCTCTCTATATTACTCTTTCCCTGGAAAACATCAAACTTCAAACCCTAAAAATCAATAAAGGAGAAAGAAAATAAGAGAGAAAACAAGAAGCAATGTCTTATCCTTCCCTCAAATTGCCAATATTTCTCATTCTCTCATCTCTTCTCCATGCCGCTTTAGGTACCTACAAAACATATTTATATTGTATATTTCCAATCTTTAGAACCCAAGATCAATAAGAACTTCTTCATTTGTAATTCATGATCAAAATCAAAAATTTGTTTCTAAAGTTATGTTTGGTTAGACAAGTTTTCAGGTTTACATCATATGAAGAACCATAGATTTCTTAGTTTGACCAATTACAAGACCAGTTTATTAATCAGTTTATGTTTTGTCTTTCCTATAATTGTAGGGGAGGGAATCATTTGCGAGAATCTGCCCACGAATATGTGTGCGTTCTCGATATCGGCTACCGGGAAAAGATGTTTATTGGAGACAGCTAACGTTGCCGGAGAATACACTTGCCGGACTTCCGCGGTGGAGGTTGAAGGGATTGTAAACCACGTGGAGAGCGATGAATGCGTAGCCGCTTGTGGGGTTGATCGGAAAACCGTAGGGATCTCTTCGGACGCAATGATGGAGGCAGGATTTGCCGCTAAGCTTTGCTCTCCGGCTTGTTTGGATTATTGTCCTAACATTCTTGATCTTTATTTCAATCTCGCCGCCGGTGAAGGTACGATCTTGGTTTTTTTTCATGCGCTGACATTTCTTTTTGGTGCATGTGTACATATAAGTTGCATACGTACCGGTATTATGATGAAAGATTTATATGTTTTATTAATAACATCTTGCTTTATAGTAAAACTTAATTAATGTCTTCCACGGAAATAAATAGGTATAAAAGGAAGACAAAATTGATATTAGCTAGATACCGAAAAATGAAAACAAAATTGGTTTTACCAAAATAGGAAAGAAAATCAAGTGATTACCATAAATAGAAAGTCGAAAATGTAGTTTTATTATGTTGAATATGGCTGATTAATGAAGTAAAAAATCTTATACTTGTGTGTGTTTTGTGTATTTCCATAGATTCCTTGTGTCGGGTCCTTTTTCTTACACATGCATGAAACTCACTTTCATATTTTTTGGGTGTTTCTTATCGTCAAAGCAAGGAATTTCGGTAGGAGCTTGATTGTTATGACTCACTAACCTTAGGATGCTATATATAAATCATTGTTATCTAAATAATAATTATGTACAAAAACAATGTCGTAACGTGTAAATTTGACGTAACGTACCAATTGACTACATGCAGGTGCATTTTTACCTGATCTGTGCGATGCTCAACGGATAAACCCCCACCGTTCGATGTTGGATATCCTAAGTTCCGGCGCGGCTCCTGGGCCTGTCTCGGAGATTGCTCCAGGCCCTGTCTCCGACACCTCAGCCCCTGCTCTAGCTCCGGCTGCTATGTAATATTAATGTTATTAATTTCACGTGTGTCATGATTCATGTTTTCGATTGATGGTCCATAATGGATCATATCTTACGTTTATATGATTTGATGCTAGATCATCAATTGATTCATATGAGAGAGTGAGTTTGATTTTTGGTTCTGTTTATTAACATTTTCCCATATAATAATTTTTGTAATATCATTGTTTTGTTTTCTTGTTCGATATATATGCCATGTGCAATCGCAACTTATAAGCGACACTAAAAACGACTATATTATATATGTGTGTGTGTGAGCATGAACAATAATGTTAATTCTGGTTCAATTTCTCTTGAAGCTTATTGTGTTGCTTTTTAAAAGGGTAAAACCAAATAGTTACGTGAAGGAGAGAGAAAGTATTCTTTCTGCTTTCTCTCTTACTTTTTTTTTTTCGGTTCATCCGTCGACAATTCGATCGCCTTTCTTCCGCCGACCTCTTCAGACGGTGTGAGAGGGCATAACTCCTTTTTGCATGGCCGTGTTTCATCCTCGGTGAGAAGCTCATCCCTGGCCTCTACATGATTCCTCCCTTCTCCCGGTGGTGTGGTGAGTTCTGCGGCGACGTGAAGCTTCGTCGGTGTCCATGCTCTTTAAGGACGAGATCTGGCTTCGGTGGTGCTCGTGTCGTTCGGCGGTTCCTCCTCGTGGCTTCTCGGTGTTGCTCGCTGGCGGTTTGGTGCGGAGTCCGGCGGATCTGTCGGTTTTAGTGGTGGGTCCCGGTGAGTGGGTCGTTGGTGTGAGTCTCCTCGGAGGTCTTTCTCTCGAGGCGTATCTGCTTGGGGACGGTGGCTATTTTTGGTGGAGAGGTTTCCCGGCAGAGATTTGCCCAATAAACCCTTTCCCCCTCTTCCGGTTCTTTTGCTTCTAACGGTAGCTCTTCTCTCTCCCTCCTGTTGTCTGTCCCGTTTCATTCGGTTGCGTCTTTCCGGCTACGGGTAGGTTAGCGGTGGTCCTTTGTTCCTCTGCTCTGGCAATTGCTGTTTTTCGCTGCCTCTGCTCATCTCTCTCCTAGCGCGGCGTTGGATGGATTCGTGTCTGTGCTTCTGGCGGCGGCGGCTCCAGCGTTTCTATCACCGAGATGGTCCTGTTTCTCGGCGGTCACCGTGTCGGATTCCTTCCGATGATGTCTTCGCAACGGCGGCGGCTCAAGAGGATTAGGTTGTTGGCTGGTTTGAGTTCTAGGGTTTTTTCTATTGGGTCTTTGGTCTTCGAGTTGTGGCTAATTGTGTAATGATTTAAAAATACTGGGCTTTAAATCAGACCCATTAAAAGCTAATTTGTAAGATTGGGTCCAGAAAACAAAAAACAAACAAAAACTTGAATTTGAATCTTCCTATATTGTCTCTACCTTCTGATTTTTGTTGTTTCTATCCTCTTCAATTTGTTACAAACTCGGATCCGTGGGCTCTCTAACCCTATTATTGTCTCTACCTTCTGATTTTTGTTGTTTCTATCCTCTTCAATTTGAATCTTCCTATACTCCCGGTCTCACTCGACTCCGATTGCGATATGCTCAATCCATCTCCTTAGAACCTTGATTCGTTTATACTGTTCTTCTTTCGGCTGCCCAATTCCCGATTCAGACCATTTAGTTGGTCGTACTCTCTTCTCAGAATTTCTCCTTCGTAGATTAAGACCGATCCAATATCCCGTTTGTCTCCGTCCGCCTTCATCTCCGGCGTGAGCATCCACCGTTCAGAGGTAAAATAAATATACAAATTTCATTTCTCCTTCAGATGTTTGAGTGAATTGTTTATGAAACTTATAATCATACTAACGCTGTGTCCGCTTTTGTTTTTAATGATTAATCAACTCTCAAGTCTTAGGATGTGGAGAAGAGAGTAGCCAGCAGCCGGAGACGGAATATGGGAACAAGAGCCTTGATGATTTGTAAGAGGTACTTTTATCCCCGAGTATTTGTTCAGTTTATTCCTGGGGATGCTTCGTGACTCACGCCTCAGGGTCATTCACCGAGACCTGAAGGTAAGCAATATTCTTATGTAGACAGACCAAACACACTTAAGTTGTTGTCTATAGTCACCACGAAATCAGATCTTCCAGATATGTGACAAAATATCGCTTTTGTGCTCCATTGAACGAAAGGTAAAGAGTGTTGTATCTAAAGTTGTTCCTTTAAACTTATAATCCATGATGACTTCTTCTTATCAACTTCGTTCCCTAGTTGATCATCATTGCAGCACGATGCATACGCACTTATCTCAGATCCCTCTTTGAGTTTACAGCTGAAATCAGCGGTTCAGATTGCCCTCAAGAAGATCACATGAGAGATCCAAGACGAGGTCCATGTGCTAATGAGTGGAGCAGGACATGATGCTATGGCTATATCTCACTTAACCAAGGTAATTGAGTTGAAACCCAAACATCTTACTGTTGAATGTTTGTTTCATCATCCTCATTTGAATAATTAGTCTAAGACTTCTTTTCGATTACATGAACACTTTTAAGACCTTGGTAGTGAAGTCTAAAGCTGCTAGAGATTAGTCTGGTCACAGTTTCAAAAGAGGATTTATGAGTTGTTTTAAGGGAGTTATTTTGTTTTTCCGGCAGGTGGGAATGTTATTCGTCCGGTGTCGTGGAGGAATAAGTCATTCTCTGGTAGAACATGTGTTGGATGATGATGTTGGTGCAGCCGGTTTAGCCATCTTGGAGTTTCTAGAGTCTCAAATGTAATTTCTTTTGGTAAGAACGAAAGAAAAACATAGGAGACAGAAAGTAGAATCTTGTGTCATAGAGACTCCATGAATGTACAGTGTCATTTGTCTTTGTGTACTCTTTTTGGGACTGCATTTGTATAGAATTAATCCAATTTAATTTAATATACGAACATTGTTAGCCTATATTTGATAAGTTGCGTGGGATCGTGGGGTTGGTAATAATTGTGTTGGGAAATTTTGCCACACAAGGAGAGAGTGAAGAGCTTGTATAGTTGGAGACACCCAAAAGCAACGTCTCTGTTTGGTTGGATGTGGAATGATTTGTTTCTTACGGGTTGATGTAGTGTTATTCTCTCTAGGAACTAATAATATATCCTCAGTTGATTTGTCTTAAGAATTCATTTGAGTAAATCGGTTAATTTTAGACCCAAGTTGTGTGTTCTTTTTGAATCTTCAGATGATTTTTGCTGTGTATCAACATTGTTGTATGAATGTGAAGAATCCTGGATCGTTATTGTTTGTTAGCAACACATGAAATATATTTTTAACCACATCTCTCAAATTCTATTTTTTTTTAAAGCTTTTTCACAACATGATTTTTAAAGGGTTTTATTACTACTACCTTATTCATTTCATAAGGAAAACAATAAAGCTTTGATTTTATAAAGAAATGTTCCGCCGTTAATGTTTGTTCTGCCGGAGATATCATGACACTCACCGTCTGAGCAGCCACATGTTTAGTAAAAATTTCTATTTTGGGTTTTGATAAAGCTTTGATTTTATAAAAAAAACGCAAGAAGTGCTCTACGAATTGTGATTGACATTAAAGTTGGAAATATGATGAAGAAATCGATTAATTTGTTCTTAAAGTTCTGATTTTAATGAAGAATATGTAAGAACTGATCAAGGAAATAGCTATAGATTGGAACTTTATATGAAGACATCAAAGCTAATGTTTGGGTAATTTGATTATATTTGGTGCATCATTAAGAGGAGTGGCGACATTGAAGGCGAGGGAATGAAAGAAGTTTGGAACATTGCATTGGTGATTCCAATTGACAAAGGATTCACTACTTCTGGACGATGTAGAAATGTTACTAATGCTTTGGTACCTTTGCAGGTGAACTCTATTGACAAATTTTGTTTAAAAAAGCCCTGCAGCGTAGCGCGGGCTAATACCTAGTTATCAACACAGTAATAGAACAATGTCTCTCCCTGGTGTTGCCAATTCAGCCATTTCAAGCCCTCTGGTATTGACATGTCAATAACTGAAAAAACTTGATGATCCAATCAAGTTATAACATAACTCCACGTCTGAATCCAGCTGTGTATATGTTTTCCTTCTCTCTCTGGTAGATGGTTGCACCGAAAAACTCATCAGCTTCTCCGGTAATTCCTTTTCCGGCGAGATCCCGTCGTTTCTCTTCACTCTTCCGAACGTAATCCGAATCAATCTAGGGGAGAATAGATTTCCGGTTAGCTACACTTTATTTAGAGAAGAATCAGCTCACCGGTCCGATCCCTGAGATCACAATTACTCTTCGGCAGTTCAATGTTTCCGGCGATCAGTTAAACGGGTCGATACCGAATTCGTTGTCGGATTTTCCTCGAACCCTTTTTGAAGGGAACTCTCTTTGTGGGAAGCCCTTAAACCCTTGTGAAGATGACGCCGAAAGCCCCAATTCGCCGCCGTCGGGGAAGAAAGATAGCGACAAGTTATCCGCCGGAACTATAGCCGGAATTGCAATCGGATGTGTTGTCGGTCTATTACTGCTTCTCTTGATTATGTTCTGTCTCTGCAGAAAGAAAAAGAAAGAAGAGACCGGTCCATCGAGAAACTTCGAAGCTCCTATCGCTGCTACGACCTCCGCCGCTGCTATACCCAAGGAAACGGCGACTGTTGTCCCTCCAACGAAGGCTACGTCGTCGGAGAGCGGTGTGGTGAGTAAAAAGTTGATATTTTTCGTGAAAACATTCAGGGAATTCGATTTAGACGGACTGTTGAAGGCTTCAGCTGAAATTCTTGGGAAAGGAACTGTTGGTTCTTCGTATAAAGCTAGCTTTGATCATGGATTAGTGGTGGCTGTGAAACGATTAAGAGACGTTGTGGTGCCTGAGAAAATTTCAGAGAGAGGTTGCAGGTTTTGGGATCAATGAGTCACGCTAATCTCGTGACTCTTATCGCTTACTACTTCAGCCGCTATGAGAAGCTTCTCGTCTTTGAGTACATGTCTAGAGGAAGCTTGTCTGCACTATTGCACGGTAAGATCACACATTTTGTCGATTTTTTTTCCAGGGTACTTACAACTTCTTAGTCTAGATTGTGATTTTTATGAGCTTTACTTGGTTTTATTTAGGTTGTTCGTTAGTTGATGTTGGCTTTGATAGGAAATGTTAAATGGCGGAATCGCGTTTAAAATGCAATTCCGCAAATGATTTGTTTCCTAACGCCTGGTTTCTCTGTTTTGATTGTGTGAGACAGTTAAATCAAGCGGTCTTGAGAAGATGACAATTACATCAAATATCTATGTCCAGAACGACAATCTCGTTGTCCAAGAGAAGACTATTCTGACCAAAATCCCCGACAACATTATCCTGACTCCGTTACCGGTGCTGGAGTAGTTTCAAGAGCTTTCATAGGCACAACATTTGAACAAAGCAAGACTGTCCATGTGTTCCCAATCGGTGTATTGGAGTCTGTGCTAAGCTTTTGGTTTCCTATGTTATAGCGTCTCTCTATATGTAATTGAAGCAATTGAGGTTTTTTAATGGTTGTTTGGAGCTTATTGTTTGTGAATCTTTCAGGGGTCTTTGGTTTATGTGTTGTTTCCGGTTTAAGCCTGGTGGATGACTCAGAGGATGCAAAGCTGTTGAAAAGACATTCCTTTGGAGATACGGTTCATGCTACTGGAGAGTAAGGATGAGCTTGAAGGAAATGGAGATGATGCTCCGACTATCACAATTGAAAGATTGGATTTGTTTTTCTATGGAATCTAGAAGAGGTACAAAGCCTTTTATCATTTCTGATCTTAGTCAGATTCTATATATGATATAAATCTTTTTTTTTATTTTACATGTTGTAATGGTAACCTTTTTCAAATAATTCTAGAACTTATAGTATTTTAACCAAAACCTATCAATTAGTTTAGGTAAAGAAAACATAATACTATGAATGATGAAAATATGAACTACTTATGATACATAAATATGATATTTATGATATAATAAATATAGAAATATGGAGATTAAACCAGAGAAATTGTATTTGAATGATTAGTGAGAAAAGCTATATTTATTCATTGGTATGATAGAATTTTAGAAAGTGGTAATGAATAAGAGAATATAATTAAATAAAATTTAAGAACAACAATAAAAGAATAAATTCGGATAACTTATATCAACTCTTTATAATAAATATATAAATATGATATAATATAAATAAGATTATTTTAAAAATTAAATGACATATATAAATTGCAAAAATTTAAAGAAAAACAGTAATATATTTTAATTTTATACATTCTCAATCCAATCCAACTTATGCATCTCTTGATATTTTGATGGTATATTGTTCAATTTCTCTAATCAGGGTTCTTAAGATTACTGATTTTGGTAGCTGGGTAGGTATTTTCCATTTTGTATCACTGATTTATGTTTGTGCATGTATATCGTAGGTACTGAAATATCAAGGCTGATCTCGAGAATCTCACTAATCTCCAACTCTCCGGTGGCTGTGACGATTCCAACTTCCCTTACCTCTTCAAGGTTTCACCACTTCCTCTAGGATTTGATTCTCCTTCACTACAAGAAAACACAAAAATACCGAGGGAAGCAATCGACGGATATCCATCAGAGACTGTCCTTTCCGACGGATTTCCCACCAAAAAAACTGTCGGTTCTATTTCATCAGAAAAACAAATCCGTCGGTTTTTCATTGGTAATTACCGATGGAAGAAAAAATGACGGTTTATCGACGGATGTAATACCGACAAACTTCAGACGGTTTACCGATCAGCTTTACCGACGGTTTCTCGAGGCAGTATAATCGACGGCTTACCGACGGCAATAAACCGATGGTTTACCGAGCGCGATAAACCATCGGTTTTCTGACGGGATAAACCGACACGATAAACCGTCGGGGTAAGCCGATGGTTTACCGATGGAGTAAACCGACAGTTTACCGATGGTTTACCGAGGAAAATATACTAAAGGTTTACCGAGGAAAATATTCTGATGGTTAACCGAGGGTATATTAGGTTACCGACGACCTTATACCGATGGCTTACCGAGGGATGTGTAAATAATAACACGAACATCGGGAATATAACCGAGGGATGTGTAAACAATAACCAGTAGATTTTCCGAAAGATTACCGAGGGATGAGAAAACATAATTTAAAAAAAAAAATTATTTCAAAAATTATATAATTATTGAGATACCTTTAGGATACGGATCATAAACCCTCCGATCTAAGATATCTGAAATCGATGTGTAAACAATAACACGAACATCGGGAATATCATGATAAGTCACAGAGAAATATGTATCTGATTTCAAAACCAGCTTGAAGTTGTGAGGATTCAAGGACATATATTGTGGTGAAAGAACTACTTGAGGATTTGTAAGGTTAAACCAACGACCCTCAAACCAAGTTGAATACTTAAATTTTTCAACACAGAAGAATGAACGACGACCTCTATCTTGATACCCTAAATCCCAAACATTACTCTGTCAATAAAACATGCCAGAAAAAAAAATATCAAACGAAAATTGAAATATATATTACCTCTTCTTCGAATAAAATCATTGACATATTTGGATCTCCAACAGAAGAAGCACACATCCATATACGCATGAGAAAAAATTTAATATCCAAAAGAAATGGGACATCGTTGTTAATCTTAGAAAGTCTTCGGATAACAGGAAGAGACAGGTTGATCCTCGCTGGTTATTTTAAACAAAATCTAGAAAGAAAGTTGTAAACAGTAGAATGTGAATAGTCTTAGTCTAGGGCAAGAATATTTATAGATTCCAAAAGTTATGATAAAAAGGTGTAAAAATAAAAAGACAACTCTTGGTTTAGTATAGATGTTTGGGACATATTAATTTTTTACTAATAGTAACCACCGACTTTTTTTATTATTATCAATTAATAATTTAGAAAATTTGCATATTCGTTTGAAGTTGGTATGAAACAAATCTGCAAAACTTTATTCAGAATATAGGGACTAATGGGAAAATAAAACATATAGGCAAAAGACATAGTTATCGCACTTTATCGCGACAATCGGGATTAAACCTTATACAGTACTCGAAAGAGTATTATCAAATAGATTGTTTCACCACCAAATCAATGTCTTTCATTTTTCACAACAGTTATTCGGACTATAGGCTCATTAGGAAAACCGGGACATGTGATGTGAACTAATAAAGTCTTGACAACAACAATCAATCAGACTTTTAGATATCAACTTCTTTCAAATCAATGTCTTTCATTTTTCACAACAATTATTCGAATTATAGGCTCATTAGGACAACCGGGACATGTGATGTGAACTAATAACGTTTTGACAACAACAATCGGACTTTTAGATTTCGACTATAAATTCACACTCCTTTTATAATAATTCTCAAGCATTTTCTAGTTCACCTATCATTAACCTTAGCTTTTTGATAACCGAGCTTATTTTTCATGCGTCCAAACGAATGAAACATAATTTAAAGCAAAAAAAACTTGGAAATCCATATTTTATACTGAAGAAGAAAACTAATAGAAATTTAAAACAAAACATAGTAATTCATATAAAATCGATTAAAAGAAGTAGGTAATAGAAATGACAACATATCATTTGAGAAACTTTTAATGATCCAAAAGAAAACTACCATAGCCAATGAGAAAAAACTTATTTAAACTATAGGGTCAGTAGGACAACCGGGACATGTGATTGTGAACTAAAAACGCCTTCAAACAACGTACCATCAATCGGACTTTTAGATCTGAACTAAAAATTCACACTCCTTTCTATAGGATTTCTCAGACGTTTGTTAGTTCATCTCACATCATTAAACTTTAGCCTCTTCTTTCATGGGATCAAGACACATATTCGGACTGTAGGCTCATTAGGTCAACCGGGACATGTGATGTGAACCTACAACGTTTTGACAAAAACCATCATAGACCTTAACTTTGTGATAACCGAGCTTCTTCTTTGATGGGACCAAACGAACAAAAATAATAAAAAACCAAAAACACAAAAATCCTTTCAAAATCGATAAGAAGAAGAAAGTAATAGAAATGACAACGGATCATTTGACCAAACTTTTGATGATTCGGAAGAAAACTTCAATGGCCAATGAGAAAAATAAAAGAGAGAAATCTTCTAGATAATATGGAAGATGCAAACGATTGTGTTTCTAGGCCACCCCAAGCTCACCTTATATAGGATTTCACAAACTTCTCTCAAAAGCTTGGTATATGCCATGGAATATTTTTGTTTCAAACTCGAACTAATAAGATATTCGCAAAGATATTGTGCATTTTTTAGGAAATGAATTAATTATATAAATAATACTCGGTGATGGCATTCTCATAAACAAAATCGAACTCCAAACCCTTTAAATTATTTTAGGCATTGCCATGTCACTATTCCACGTCATCATTATCCTCCTCTATAGCTCCCTCGTGACGACACATCAGGATTCGCCCAAAAATTACTGTTCATTTAAAGGTATAGATATCAGTTTTGTTTTCAATTTACCAGTCATTCCAACAGACAAGGTAAAATTGTTGGTATATGAATACTTCCACGTAAGAGGAAATTCATATATGCATGTTTAGTGATGTTAAAACTTAAAATGGATTCAAAGCCCTTGTATAAAATTGTGATTCGTTTAGGACGTAGATCTATTTAAGAACATATAAAAATAAATCGAAAGAGGATTGGCCTATTTAGGTTTACAGACTTAATGTATACCCGTTTTTTTAGACTTTTCATTTTTAGTTTTTAATTTTTAGTGATACGACCTTGTTTTGTTTAACTTAAAAATTTTAATCTAAAAATGTTTTAAACAGATTTAACTAAGGAGTTAGTTAAAGCCCAACAAACTTTAAGTTAAATAGACTTTATCAGGCATAAAATTAAACGGGACTGAACAAACATAGTCTAAATAAATAAGGTTTAAACGGACATGGCCTAGATGGTCTGGACTGCCCATTTTAATATCACTATGCATGCATATAATGTAAGTTTCCGTTCATACCACTACATGAAATCAGCGATATATTGACCATAGCCACGGATAGCCACAAAAATGCGTGGCTATGGACTCGTGGAAACCCCAAATTCGTGGTAATTCGTGGAAAGCCTATCATGAATTAGCCAGGAACGTTTTCGTGGCTATGTTTCCACGAATAACCACAATTTTTGCCACGAAATAGCCACGAAAATTTTTGTGGCTATTAGCCACGACTTTCCACGAACTCTTCGGGGCTATGGTAGCCACGAAAAGGTTTGTGGCTAAAAGCCATGAATAGCCACGAACTGTTCGTGGATATGTATCCACGAATAGCCACGAAAGTGATCATGGAAATGGCCACGAATAGCCACGAATATATTCGTGACAATAGGTTATAGCCACAAATTCTTTCGTGGCTATTCGTGGCTATAGTAGATTGTATAGCCACGAAATTGTGCTACTAACTACAATTATAATTCGGATTAATACACTAAATCCTAACTGAAAACATATTAAATACATAACAATATACATTTACAATATAAAATATTGATTAAATTCAAAATGTCATTACATTTAGCTATTACCCAAAGAGTTTACTAACTACATTACAACCCATATTACACTACTGGGGTACACATAATTAACACAAAAAACCAGAAAGAAACCTAATGTTCAAAGATCAGTTCATTCATTAGTAAAAGAGAGTGAATGTGGAGTGGCATTTGCTAGATTGATTGGGGAGTTGTTGTTGTTGTTGGCTGCTGGAGTGACATTGTTGTTGGCTGCTGGAGTGACATTGTTGTTGTTGTGCTGAGAAGTCTTTGATCGTGGGCTAGGAGCTGAAGATGCACTCTCACGACGGATAATGGGTTGATACGTGATTGGATCCACGCCGTTCAACGTTAGCAGAGCCGCCACTCCTGCTTTCAACCCACCAATGTCATCCTTCATACTCGGAATAACCGTCATTCTTTCTTTCAGCGTGCCTATATCCCCTTGCATAGTTAGCATAAGGGAATGTGATTCAGCATGCCTAAGGAGCAGCATCATTCTGCTTTGGGGATACTTGAAGGTACTGGATTGACCCGAGTCCATAAACACGCCCCTTCTTGTTTTTGCGGTCTGTAAAATAAACAACATACATAAAATGACTAACGAAACAATAACCAAACAAAATCAGAATCCATCAAACAAAGTAACTTAACAGATTTAATAGACTTAGCAATGTCAGACTTAGCAAACAAACTCTATATACTCAGAAGCAATTACCAAACTCAGACTTAACAGACTTAAGAAACTTAGCAAAGACAAACTTAGCAGACAAACTCTATAAACTCGGAACCTATTACCAAATTCAGACTTAACAGGCTTAGCAAAGTCAAGCATCAATATCAAACATTTCATACATATAAAAAAGAACCTCAGCTCCTCAGCTTTGATCAAGCATCAATATAAAAAAACGTCAATATCAAGCATATGTATAAAATAATTAATAACTCAACACATAAAAGAACACATACTTCAATATAGTCAGCATCGATGTCTTGGCTGGTTGGAGTAGGACATGATCCTTCTTAACTTATGCAGGATTGCTGTGATCGAGAGATAACCAGCTCCTCAGCTTTCTTCACAAGAGCCTCAACGCGTTTGTCAATTACAGTGCCGTCTTTATTTGTGTGAGTCTTGAGCACCACCGCAGTTAGAGGTGGATCTTCTCCACCAGCCTCCACCCTCTGTCCAGAAAACATCTTATTAGTATCAGAAAATATAACAAAGTCAAAGATAAAAAATTAAGAAAGGAACAGGAAGTTACCATCTCATGCATGATACGAATATGTGGTTTTGCTCCAGAAGTGTGACGGTGCACGCCCAGCCCATCTGGATTCGAGGCAACGTTCTCTGAATTAGTCTTGCTCCTCTTTTGGTGGCGCTCCTCCTACCAAGTCTCCAGCATTATACCCCAGTGTCCAACACTGATAAAATCAGGTTTTTTGCCTGCTCGTTTCCTCTTGCTCACTATGTCCGCAATTGAGAGTCTGGTCACTGTTTCCCATTTCTGCTAAATTAGATCGTGATGCCTTTGCTCCCAATAGTACTTTTGCTTCACATGAAAAAATTGCATTAGTTAATATATATATCAGAATAAAGACGAAGAAAGCAAAAAAAAAAGTGAAACATAGATAACTTACCACAAAGGAGATCCACCCTTCTCTCTTCTTCTCATCGGGCACCATACTGTAATTCCACCAAGGTCCCCAAAAATTTGATTGATACGCTGCCACAATATCTTTCCTAATGCAGTCATCAGTCCCAAACCTATAAAAAATAGAAAAGCAGTATCAAACTCAAAAAATCAAACAAAACCAGTTCCAATAGCTTACAAACGCATTAATGAATTATATAGCAATATCATAAGCGAATATAAGATACTAACCATTTCACTCAAAACCGAGACTAATAATTAACAGAACCAGTGACTAATAATTCACAAAATGAGTAACCATTAACAGAACCTATCGCATGAGTGGCATTAACACAAACATTGCATGAGTGGCATTAACAGAACCAGCACACCATTAACAGAAGCAAAACTATTTCGCATTAACACAAATACTATGCCTAAGTTTATTAATAGAAGATAAACTAATTTGCATAACAAATGACTCATTTGCATATGTTTTAGACAAAGCATAACATACAAATAACCATTAACAAAACAAAAGCAAAAAATAAAACCGACCAGAAGCAAACTAACACCAAGAAACAACAAATTCACACAAATCCGAGACATGCATCATAGGATACATCATCATCAACATATAGTAACATATCAATCTATACAACAACATCTATTAACATATCAATCTATTCAACAAACTCAGTTCAGACTCTAAAAAAACCGAACATAAGCAAATCAAGACCCATATTCACAGCTTAACATATCAATCTATTCAAACGAATTCACAAATCAAATATAGACCCAAACAACAGATTCGTTTCATTGTTATTAACAAAATAAATAACCCATATTCACAGCTTAATAATCACTAACAAAACCTAAATGAATCAGTCAAATACAAAACAGACAACTCAGATTCACACCCATTAACAAACGAATTCGCATGACTCAGATTCACAACCATTGACAAAACAGTTAACAAAACAGATAACTCAAATTCACAGAACTATTATTCACATGCCATACGCATTATAAAACATACAATGATTCACACACACAAACACAATTGATTAACACTTTTAAAAAACAGATTAACACCAAACAACAATGGAAAACTCACCATAGGCCACCATTTTCTTTGTCATGATGGATAAGTGGCATCCTTTGTCTCTCCGGGGCAACTATCACGGCGGCCAGACTCGATAATGGATGACGAACGGCTCCTGTACTGGTTGACCTCGTCGCTCCTGGAGGTATCTAAGTTTTCACAACTCGTCTGCGGGTTGTGGATCCACCAGAGGAAGAAGGTGCATGGTGAACCATCTGCATGCATGAACAAATAGAGGTTAGATTCTCAAAACCCTAGACAGCATCGAAGAGAGTAAGTGAATCAAAAAAAAAAATGAATGTTCACAAAATACGAAGAAAAAAATCTGAGATTAGGGTTTGTGAAATTAGGGTTTTTTAAAATCCGATAAAAGATCCGAGACTCTCAAAACCCTAGACAGAATTGAAGAGAGTAAGTGAATCGAAACAAAAAACGATTATTATCGAAATCCGAAACAAAAATCCGAGATTAGGGTCTGTGAAATTAGTGTTTTTTAAAATCCGATAAAAATCCATGCAATCGAAAGTAGAGACGAGGATGAAGAGACTTACCATTATCCATATCGAAGAAGATGAAAATCGAGTTAGGGATTTCAGATACGAAGGGGCAAAATTGATTAATCCGACTCGAGGATGAGCGGATTCGAAGAAGAAGGTACAGAGAGTGAGAGAACGAAGGAGAAAACGATTAGAAATCGAAAGAAGAGAGAGATGAAGTGATCGGCGATGAAAGTTACAGAGATCGGAGAAAGAACGATATTTTGTCTGAAGGGTGTAAATGAAGAAGTGTGAATGCCTTAGGGTATTTCTCGTGCGATTCACCTTCCCGGACCAATAATTTGGGCCAAATTTTACGCGGTAAACACAAATCCAAGCCCAAATATTTCCCGCGTATTGGACATAACTTAACCACAAAAATATAGCAGCTATTCGTGGCTATGCAAAAAATTAAACCGCGAAATGTTGTGTACCGTATGAATTGAACCAAGAAATTGGGATATATTTGTGGTTTGATTGATTTTTTACATAGCCACGAAATGTTTCGTAGAAATTCGTGGCTATACAACTTATTTAATAAATGAAGTTAATTTATACAATTGATATATATATATATATATATATATAATTTAAAAACCAATTTAAAGTGTATATAAATTCTAAATTTAATCTTATATAACTTGTAAATGAATATAAATTATACATTATATATTTGAATATATAATTATACATTTTATATATACATTTATTATACATATATAAATAAACATATAAATACAAAAAATGGACAAATTTGAAATATTATTCATTCAATCTTAAAATGTTACAATATTACTAGTCTTCACATGAGTCTGAATCCGAATATTCACTATAATGATCATTTATATCATCTTCAGACACATATTCATCATTTGGGTTAATCGTCGGTGTTGGATCATTTCTGAAGCATCCTGGACTGCATGTGCTTCAACTCGTACAATATCAATTGTTGGTATAACATGCTCCGCAATGTCGCTTTGTATTGCAAACTGAGAAACTTCCTGAGTTTCAAAAAATCCTCTCGGCAAAACTTTCGTTGTAGCCCACCATTCTTCTCTGGTTTGTCGTAGTCGCGGATAAGGAATGTAACACACTTGATCATATTGCTCTGGTAAGATGAATGGATTGTACTTGTCATAATGCATCTTTGGGCAAACATCAACTATACCTGATGGATGTCTTTGTATTCCTCGACTGGTGTTAAACCATTTACATTTGAAGACCATGGCTTTTAGGAAAACCTCACCATTATACTCTATCATGAATATCTCATCAATGAGTCCAAAATACTCGGTGTCAGCAGTTCCCTGAACAGAAACACCATAGTTCATCGTCTTTCGGTTTTCCATGGTTTTGAGTATGGTAATTGTAACGCCCCGTCGGCACCTACCGGTGAGTCACCCATCCCTCTATCGGGCTCGTGGGCCTCACCCCTGTTCGACGGTCGGTGCGTTATTTTTCGTAGGGCCGACTGAGTAATTTACTGACCCTGCAATCACCACGTGACCTTTTCCCATGTGTTTTGTCCTCACACACATGCTACCACGAATCACTTACCAAAGATCACTCATCCTGGGACTATTCCAGTCTAAGCACGCTTAACTCTGGAGTTCTTTCAGGCAAGTGATCGGAAAATGTAAGTGCACTTGGAGACATAGGTAGCCAAAGCAATTCTTTTAAGACTCTTCTCATATACCACAAAACGGGATGTTACAGTAATGATATCCCCTGGAATAATACATAGGCCATGACTTGATATGATGCCTCAGACCTTGTACAAATTCAAGTACCCACAGTGGAAACACAGTGGAAACTCAAATGAAGCGCTAGCAATATTAATCTGTAAATATATTTCAAATTAAGTTTATGACATATACATGTATATAATAAAGATAGATATAAACGCTAGTACTTACGTAATCTCTGCACCAAGTTGCAAAATTATCATCTTTCACTCTCGTCATTTAGTCTGAAGTAATGTTTGGATGGCTCCGCCTTATATATTCTCCGGACATCCTGTGTATATATAATTTATGTATTATTTATAATTAAATATAAATCTATAGATCTTAAACCCTAAACCTTAAACCCTAAATAGTAAAATTAAATATAAATAAATTAATAAATAACATACCTTTCATATGGTTCAAACCATTCACAGTTGAGAAGAAAAAATGTCTGAAGTATGTTGTAATCTTCATCATTTAACCATGTCTGTGATATGCTTCCGGTGATTCGTCCTACTTGATGGAACATGATCGGAACATCATCGTACCTGTAGGTGAAATTGATTTCGGCGACATCTTGCGCGGGGTCTAAAACTTCTGGAGGTGTAATATAATTAGTGGTCACATATGAAATTTCTTCATTCACACATTGAGCTACAATTGATACTCCAATTCGGGCTTTGTTTTTAAACTTTTTTCTTCAGGTGATACATGTATCGTTCGAAAGGATACATCCACCTATATTTCACCGGACCACCCAAAGCAGCTTCATATGGAAGATGGATGGGTAAATGTTCCATCACATCAAATAACGACGGTGGGAAGATTTTTTCGAGATTGCAAAGCCGCATAGCTATATTTTCTTTTAGCGTGGCAACATATTCTTTCCTTAGCATTTTGGTAGATATGTCTCGGAAGAATAGTGCAATATCTACATAAATCATCAATTCATTAAACGCAAAGGTACTAATAGTTAAATGATACATTAATTTAAAATATATGATTCCTGAAATCGCCGAATGCACATTTTCGGAAGTAGTTCCGTAAATGCAATTGGAAGAAGTCGTTGCATGATGACATGACAGTCATGACTTTTTAGACCTGAAATCTTTCCACTCTCCACATTAACACAATGTGAAATTTTTGAAACATAATGTGCACATTGAGATATTCCATCAGCACATCCATTATATAAAGGTTGGTTTGCAGCTTCTAACGCCTTGAGAACTGGATCCTGGTATTCGTCGCATATTGGTTCTTGGAAGCTTTCGGCATTATCAGGTAGCATGTTGAACTCTCAAACGGGCTCCGGGATTTGATCATCTGGAACTTGAATATCAGGATAACCCCCCCATGCTCCATGTTTGGCCACATGATGACTTGTTGAAGCCTCGCCATCGTACTGACAATTTTCTCCATGTTGCGTCCACACATAATAATTATCCGTAAATACCTTACTCATTAAATGATGCGTAACAGTCTCATAATCGCTTCTCTTCTGGTTCTTGCATCTCCTACACGGACAATACAAAATTCCGCTCTCTAGATAAGAAGGTTGACTACAAGCAAAAGAAAGAAAAACGTTTAAACCCTCGGTGAATTTTTTAGACACATTTTTATCGGAACGCTTTACACGTTTATACATCCACTCTCTCGATCCGAAAAAATCAGACATTTTGTAATGTTTATATTGATTTTTGATATCTCTCAATTGTTGAGTTCTCGTGCAATTTATAGATTTAATTAGCCACAAATAGCCACGAAATTTTTTGTGGCTAATAAGAATATATTCCCTGCCATCAATCAAGTCCAAAGGCCACTTGATATGTCGTTGAACAAAGGGTACGGTCTTTTCAATCATGTATATCATAGCTAAGGATAGCCACAAAATATTTTGTGGCTATATATATTGCCAAGAAATATTTCGTGGCTACGTCGAATAAATTATTGCCGACTTGACTACATCCATCCCTGATTGACATTTCGACTCGTGAGCAACTGATGTGACTAAAGTTATAAGCCACGGATAACCACGAAATCTTTCGTGGCTATGTAGATATTTTATTCTAGGTAGCCACGACCTTTCCATGATATCTTTGTGGCTATTCGTGGCTATATTTTCTACGAATAGCCACGAAAAGGTTTGTGGAAACGTAGCCACGAATATTATTGTGGCTATTCGTGGATTATTGTTTCTACGATCTGCTCGTGGCTATTCGTGAAAAAAGCCACAAATAACTACAAAGACTCTTTCGTGGCAAGATTGCCACGAATAGTCACGAATTAGAAAAAAAAGAATTTGTGGCTATTTCGTGGTTATTCGTGGCTGGTTTTAATTAAAAAAAAAAAATTATGGCTAATTTGTGGCTAATTGACAGATTTCTTTTTTTTTTTTTTTTTTTTTTTTTTTTTTTTTTTTTTGTAGTGTATGTTTGAATCATTCAGTAAAATATATGTTTTTCTTTACAAATTGCAAACTCGAACGTCAAACATAAAGACATACAATCAATACTATTAAAAAATAGTGTATATTAGAAACTAACCTTCTTTCATGTGTTATATTACAGGTTGTGCCATTGCAAAATAAGAAATGAATTAAATTTCATTAAGCGTAATTATGAAATATAACATTTTCTCTACTATTCATATTTCCAAACAAGACCATTATTAACCATGTAGCCAAACAACCTAAATATAATAGATAAAAAAATTAAACATATTGAAAAATTGATTATCTTATTTTGATTTTGTTATTAACATCGAACTTTCTTCACTTAAAAAAGATTAAAAAGATGAATTAAACAATTTCAATTATATATACATTAAAATTTTAAATAAATGCAAAATATAAATGGATTGTTCTGTTTCTATTCGTAAATATTTAATTATTTAAATATTAAAAACATAATAAATTTTATATAAATAATGCTGTTTATAAAAAAATTAGATAAATGCAATAAAGATTAAATTTATATCACTAACTTTTATAATTGTTGTTTCATAAAAAAGAAAAAAATTAAACAATGATCTTACGATATAATACGGGTTAAAACTTGTATTGCAAAATTGTTATCTTAATCTTTTCATTTTTACAATATACCTCTTTCCAAATAACACACAATTCATTTTTTTAAAAAATTCCTAAATTATTAACTCACTTTTTTATAATACATGTTAAATAATTGTAAACAAAACTAGATTGAATAATTAAAAATAAATAAAAATTTAATTTTTTTAAAGAAAAATAAATCCGAGCTTTCTAAACGCGAATCAAAATCTAGTTTATAATTAAGAAATGAATTTGTTAGGATATTTAAGATTCTGATTCATTTGGAAAGTAAATATACGATTGGTTACTAATTAAGAGGAAAACTTAAAAGACATCCACCAGACGAACAATTCTTGGGTTCACCCCTAGGGGTGAATCCATTTGTTCACCTTCCATTCTTATATCCAATTAAAATGCCACGTAATAGTATAACAAAGAAATTAGACAAATAAATTAAATTAAACAAATTAAGAAAAGGAAAAAAGCTTTAACGCCGTTTGCAAAGAAAACAAAAACATGGATTCACATCGTCTTCTTCGTCGGATTTTCTGGTTTGCCAGATTAGTTTTTTTTTGTTTCCTTGCTTCAAATCAACTTTCAATTTCGTTTGATTCTCAGATTTTTGGCTTTTTCCTTTCTCATTCACCATTCTCGATATGACTCTCACTTGCAGAAGAATCTGAAAATTAATCCCATGAAGCATGAGGAGGATCTCTGAATCGAACTCCTCTCCGACCGCACGGACAAAAAATCCCAGCAGGATCTGTTTCAAGTTCACTCTTTTAACTTGAATCTGTTCAGGTTCACTCTCTTTACTTCGTTGTCCCTTACCGTCACGATTTTTCTTTAAATCCTTGTTGGTAGAATCGTAGCAAGCGCTAGTTTTTTTTGAGATGTTTCGTATTTTCTCTGAATTTATATCAAGGTTCAGTGATGTTCTTATATTATATAATTTTTAAACATTTACGCCAATATTTGTGGATACTTGTCTCTTGTTTTGATGTTTCTCTTATCAATTTAACTAGGGCTTACTGATAATTTGTTTTTTGGGGTTCGTTTGATATATCTTCATTCCTTAAATTGTTTTTCGACTACTAGAAACAGAGGCTAATCTGCTGTGACGTATGCCATAGGCTAATTTTGTTTGTGACGTCTTGTTCTACTACTAGGATATAAGCCTTTTCAGCCTTAAGTGTATATGTTGGAACTGAACATCGATTTTCTTTAGGTGAGGAGAGAAAGAAACTAGAGGAAGAGAAAAGGGATCGTGATGCGGTTTGTAATAGGCCATAGGTAAGAGATTTAGCTTAGAATGTTGATTCATGTTTGTGTATAACTTTTTTGGTCAAAGCATGTGTTTGTATTTGTATATCCTGATTGAGTGTTTTCCATGGATAGTGCCACTTCTGGTGGAGTTCTCGTTAGAGCAATTGAGGCAGAAGAAAGAAAACATGGAGACTTCCTGAGACTAGTAAGTTTTGCTGTGAAGAGATTTATGTCAATTGTATTTTACTGATAACTTGGCTTTCTGTTTTTGAATTCTTAATTTTGTTTGAGCAGGAACACGTGACATTGTGGGATGCAGACTTATATGTGAAAGTCGATAATAATGTGTATGTAAATATAGGTGAATAGAAGCCTCTGGCTTTATCTTGATTCTTAGAGCATGTTTACTAGTGAACCCCCTTTTGGGGTTCTTAACATAATTTTTTAATGTTTTTTTTTTTTTTTTTAGTTGCAGGAAAAGTAAAAAAAAAAAAAAAAATTTGACCAACCGGGTTGCGCCACGTGGCGAACCCGGGTCTTAAAAGCTCTTAGCTAAGAACCCCTCTCTCTCTCCTCCTTTCTAATATTTTATTACTATTTTCCCTAAGAACCCCCCTAAGAACCCCTCCTAAACCTCCACTAAACATGCTCTTATGTTTCTTTTCATCTCATGTTTGTGCATAGGGATGTTGTGGTGGGTAAAAATACCCTACCCTACCCTAGCTTAAAGGGTACCCTACCCTTTAAAAACCCTATTTTGAAAACCCTATAGCCTTTAGGGTAACCCAAACAAAATCCTATAGCTTTAGGGTTATCCACGGGTACCCTAACTTCTATTTATACAATACTAATGACTTATAACTATTATTTTTTTAGACTATTTTCTGGTTAAATTTATGAATTAATTTGGCAAAACAAAATCTTGCATTTTTTTGCGGGAAAATTAGGGTTGGGCGTTCGGGTATCCATTCGGGTTCGGTTCGGGTTCGGGTATTACCCAATATCCGAAATACTCTAACTTAAGCCCCATTCGGGTATTTCTAAATATCGGGTCGGGTTCGGTTCGGGACATATCGGGTTCGGATCGGGTTCGGATACCCGAAATCACCATAAATTTCTGAAAACTCGGAAAATTACTCAGAAATATTAAAAAAATATTTGAATTATCCAATTATCCCATAAAAACATATACTTAAATTACCAAAAAGTATTAGAAATTACTCAAAAATATATATATTACCCAAAATATAAAAACATAAACTACACAAACTACTAAAAAATGCTCGAAAGTATTATAACTAACCGAAACTAGATTAAACTTTGAGTTACTTCGGATACCCATTCGGGTTCGGTTCGGGTTCGGGTATTACCTGATACCCAAAATACTTTAACTTAAGCCCCATTCGGATATTTTTAAAAAATCGGTTCGGATCGGATCGGATTTTTTAGATCGGGTTCGGATTCGGGTTCGGGTTTCGGGTAAAATGCCCAGCCCTAGGGAAAATAAAATCTTACGTTTTTTGCGATAAATCAAAATTTTAAGTTTTTTGTAGAAAAACGAAATTTTAAGTTTTTTTTGCGTGAAAACGGAATTCTTAGTTTTTGGCGGGAAAACAAAATCTTACGTTTTTGGTGGGAAAACGAAATTTTACATTTTTTTGGCGGAAAAACAAAATCTTACGTTTTTAGACATGAAATCTTTCCACTCTCCACATTAACACAATGTGAAAGTTTTGAAACATAATGTGCACATTGAGATATTCCATCAGCACATCCATTATATAAAGGTTGGTTTGCAGCTTCTAATGCCTTGAAAAATGGATCCTGGTATTCGTCGCATATTGGTTCTTGGAAGTTTTCGGCATTATCAGGTAGCATGTTGAACTCTTCAACGGGCTCTGGGATTTGATCATCTGGAACTTGAATATCAGGATAACTGCTCCATGCTCCATCTTCGGCCACATGATGACTTGTTGAAGCCTCGCCATCGTACTGACAATTTTCTCCATGTTGCGTCCACACATAATAATTATCCGTAAATCCCTTACTCATTAAGTGATGCGTAACAGTCTCATAATCGCTTCTCTTCTGGTTCTTGCATCTTGTACACGGACAATACAAAATTCCGCTCTCTAGATAAGAAGGTTGACTACAAGCAAAAGAAAGAAAAACGTTTAAACCCTCGGTGAATTTTTTAGACACATTTTTATCGGAACGCTTTACACGTTTATACATCCATTCTCTCGATCCGAAAAAATCAGACATTTTGTAATGTTTATATTGATTTTTGATATCTCTCAATGGTTGAGTTCTCGTGTAATTTATTGATTTCATTAGCCACGGATAGCCACGAAAATTTTGTGGCTAATAAGAATATATTCCCTGCCATCAATCAAGTCCAAAGGCCACTTGATATGTCGTTGAACAAAGGGTACGATCTTTTCAATCATGTATATCATAGCCAAGGATAGCCACAAAATATTTTGTGGCTATATATATTGCCAAGAAATATTTCGTGGCTACGTCGAATAAATTATTGCCGACTTGACTACATCCATCCCTGATTGACATTTCGACTCGTGAGCAGCTGATGTGACTAAAGTTATAAGCCACGGATAACCACGAAATCTTTCGTGGCTATGTAGATATTTTATTGAGCCACGGATAGCCACAAACCAGTTCGTGGCTATATCCACAAATAGCCACAAAAGGTTTTCGTAACTAGGTAGCCATGACTTTTCCATGATATCTTTGTGGTTATTTGTGGCTATATTTTCTACGAATAGCCACAAAAAGGTTTGTGGAAACGTAGCCACGAATATTATTGTGGCTATTCGTGGATTATTGTTTCCACGATCTGCTCGTGGCTATTCGTGAAAAAAAAAATAGTCACAAATAACCACAAAGACTCTTTCGTGGTTATCTTGCCACGAATAATTATGAATTAAAAAAAACATGAATTTATGGCTATTTCGTGGTTATTTGTGGTTGGTTTTAATTAAACACAAAAAGTTTATGGCTAGTTTGTGGCTAATTTGAGGCTAATTGATAGATTTCTCTTGTAATGTATGTTTGAATCATTCAGTAAAATATATGTTTTTCTTTACAAATTACAAACTCGAACGTCAAACATAAAGACACAATTTACAATTAAGAAATGAATTTGTTAGGATATTTAAGATTCTGATTCATTTGGAAAGTAAATATACGATTGGTTACTAATTAAGAGGAAAACTTAAAAGACATCCACCAGACTAACACAATGATCAATACCAAAAGCCCCTGCCACAAGCAGCTGCTCTCTCCGTTTTCCCCCACCGCAGCATCTGCTTCTCCTTCTCCTTCGTCCACCACCACCACCACCACAACGTCATCCTCCTCTATCACCTCATTCCCGCTGGCCACGTTCCTCGCCTCGGAGTGGCAAATCTCGCATATACTACAACCAAAGTTAATGATTAGTGGTGATGAAGGAGGAAAATAATTAAAAAAAAATGAATCAAAGAGATGATATATATAGCAAGAAACAACATACTCGTTTCCTTTGAGTTTGAACCAAGTCTCAGCACATTGTCGATGAGCAAACGCCAAGTCATCCTTACACGAACATCCCAACTCAACCAAACCCTGACCGTACGATCCAACCTCCAACTGGCAAATCCGACACAGTCTCTTCTCCGACTCATCATCACTCACCGAAGAGACACTCCTCGAAGACCCGTATGTATCCGAATGGAAGCATGAAACGAAATCTTCACCATCGGTGAACGATGATAGCCGTCGATCTCCAATTCTTCCTTGTTCTAAATCGATGTTCGACATAATATTACTAGGAAGAAGCGATACCGTCCAAGAATATGAATAAAGATCTTTGTCTCATATAAATAAGTCAATAAAAGTAAATAAGCAATCTATGCATCTGGCAATTTTAGGAATCTTTCCTTTATTTTTCTTCAACAGGCTTTCGGAATCTTTCCTCTCTTAAGCAGATTTTGTACATTCCACTTGTACATTGTTTTTTTTCGTGCAATGCATGAGAATTATATAATACCAGATCCAATTAATAACTATCTTTTACCTTTTGACTTATGAAAAAAATTCCAAAAGCCTATACAGTCATTTATTATCTTTATATTAATTAAAAATAATTTTTATTATGTTAATCTTACTTTAAATTGAATATGTTGTTATTTATCTTTATGCTAATCTAAAAATAATTATTTTGTTATGTTTAGGTGATATATATAATTTCTTAATAATTTTCCAATATAAACATATAATTTGTACTATAATATATATTATTTGATTTTAGGATATTAATATATATGTTTATTATAAATAATATGATTTATATAATGAATTGTATAATTATCAGTAATATTAAATTTTATATGAATATATGCAGAAATATTTTTAGTTGGGGGCACAATACTAAAAATAACAAAAACAGAATTGAATCGGGGGCACATTTTTTGTTTGTTCACTAAACTAAACGCATTTTAATCAAATTAGTCTGAATTATTGAAGAAAAAATAAAAAACAGTAAGGAGCACGTGACCCCGTAAGGTTACATGTGCGTCAGCCCCTGAATACGCATATCTTACATCAGCAAGAGCGTGCATAGACTGGATTAGGTCTGGGCGTTCGGGTATCCGTTCGGGTTCGGTTCGGGTCTTTCGGGTTTTCGGATTTTCGGGTCCATGCATATAAGATCCATTCGGGTATTTTATAATTTCGGTTCTGGTTCGGTTCGGTTCCATTCGGGTTCGGTTCGGGTCTGGGTACCCATAAAATCATTAAACAAAAATAAAAATTGGTTAATTTGAACAAAAAATTATTAAAATGAGACGAATATAGCAAGAAATTTCGTATATTTCGTTTATTTTTGGTATTTTAGCTATTTTGATCTAAAACTAACCAATATATATGAGTTTGTAATTATAGTTTTAAATAATTCTGTTATATTAAGTCTAAATATAATTAATATTTTGGATATATAATTGTAGTTCGGATATTTCGGGTACCCATTCGGTTCTCGGTTCGGGTCTGGTTCGGTTCCGGTTCTTCGGGTATAGAGGTTTAGGACCCATTCGGGTATTTTGTCGGTTCGGGTTCGGGTTCGGTTCCTCTTTTTCGGTTCGGGTTCGGTTCGGTATTTCGGTTCCGGGTTTTTTGCCCAGCCCTAGACTGGATGAGAGATGGAGAGAGGGAACAAAAATAAGGCTAGACAATGCGTTTTGTGAACACTTTGATGTAGTAGGCCGAAATGGGTAAAGTTGATATGAGCCCAATAGAAACCCATCTTTGAGATCGTGCTTATATATATCTAGCTGAAAACTTGAAAATCAAGGAAGGGCACTCCCGAAACCCAATAACACTTGTTCGTCCATAACCTAATAAAAAGGGATTCTATCTAGGGCTTAACGCTCTGTAATCTCGGCAGCCATGAAGAAGATCGTATCAGAGGATAATCTCACCATCTCCAGATACACAGCACAAATCCCAGTGGATCTCCTAATCGATATATTCTTGAGAGTCCCGTCGAAGTCTATAGCTAGGTTTCGCTGCGTTTCGAAATCGTGGGCATCTATACTAGGCCGTCCATATTTCACTGAATTGTTTCTCACCAAGTCCTTGAATCATCCACGGCTCTTGTTCATTGTTCGAAGTTATGGCAAGTTATACTTCTTCTCTTCACCTCAGATTCATAATCCAGATGTGAACCTGTCTCTTGTAGCCACCCGTTATCATACGCATTCCTTCGATCGTAAACCTGTCTCCTCGCTCCACGGACTGGTATGTTGTCAAGATAGGCATAGTAATAATACGACACCAGTGATTTGTAATCCCGTCACAGGAGAGTCTCTCACATTACCCAAAGAGATATGTGTTTTATATTCTCCAAGATATTATTTTGGGTATGATCCGATCGAGAAACAATACAAAGTGTTGTGCAAAATCAGTCGGGCCCAAGTTCTGACATTGGAGATTGGAAAACGTTTATGGAGAAGGATCAAATGCAAACCACATTATCATATCTCCACTCATGAGATTTGCATAGATGGGATTTTGTATTACCGCGGTCGCCTTGATTTCGAGTTGATGGATTCTATAGTTTGCTTTGATGTTAGGTCTGAGAAGTTTAGCTTTATCAATATAGAAGATAAAAGCATAATAAGAGCTTCTGTGTTTATCAACTACAAAGGTAAACTAGGTGGGGTTTAACTTTGCAGATACCAGAAAAACAAGACTCGTGTTGTGGTCGCTAGAAGTTGATGCTGGGAAAAATAAATGGTCATCCAATATCTACGAATTGCCTATTTGGTGGAAGTGTCTGTATGTCTATAATAACTTACACTTTGACATTGTTGGAATGACTGGTACAGGTGATATTGTCTTGTCGCCCGACTTTTACGCATATCCTTTTCGTGCTTTCTACTACAATATCGAGAGGAAGACTTTGGCAAGAGTAGAAATACGGATTGCAAGAGTTGAAGTTTAGTGCTAAAGTTGATAAAGCAGAGGATGTGAAGCTTATGAAAAGTCTTTAGGGCTTAGTAATCAAGTTTCTTGTAAGTTATTAGGTTTTTCATCGTCCGGGATACATATTTCTAATTTGATTATTACATTTTAATTTTTTAATTTTAAATTATTAAAATAAAATTATAAGAATATATATTTTATAATTTTATATTTTACTATTTAAATTATTAAAATAAATTTCATAATAAAAGAAATAAATTATTGATATTAAATTTCATAATAACAAAAATAAATTTCGTGTAACTAGTTGTTTTGGTTTTGTTATTTTTACTCATTTGTAACGGTATTGTTTTTAAGATACTTTTAAGTTCGTACAATCACTTTATCCAAATTACATTTTTACTACTTTTAATATTTTTTTACTCATTTTAATTTTGTTATATTTTAATATTTGTCTTTTGTAAAATAAAATTAAATTTTCTTATTGATGAAATGTTACACATAATTTCTATATCTTTATATTTTATTGCCGAAAATTTTAAAATTTGCAAACATATAGTTACAAATATTTTGACAAATTTGTTATTAAATTTTAACAAAATGTACTTTATTTGTTTCACTATGATGAAATAAATTGATTATTTCACTATTTTCATGTTTTTAAAAATATAATATTATTTATCAAAAAAGTACAAGGACTAATTATTGTCATGTCTCTCAACTGATTTTTTATTAAAAAATAAATACAATAATCAATATATAAATTATTATTGCCATATCTTTCAATTTATTTGTGAGCATGTATGAATATATTTTAGATTTATAAAGATTTAGAAAGTATGATTTAATAAAATGAAATTTGATTTGAAATTATCTTATCTATCGGGATTGAGAGATTTATGAAATTTTTAATGACGTGATTTTGAATTCTAACTAATTCGGAATGAGGGATTTAATGCCGGATTTTAAATTTGAATTTAATTAGGGATTATTAAAATTAAAAAAAAATCCATAAAAGATAAAAACCTGAATTAAAAAAATCAATTAAAAATAATAGTAGTTTGATCTTAATATTTGATTTCTAATTTTAGGGTTGGTTTAAGTATGATATAGAAATTCCGTTATATTGCCATTAGTAGTAGTTTGAATTGTTTAGAGTTGGTAATTTTTTATGAAACTTGCAATTAATCTTTAAATATAAAAAGTTCCAATATTAGATGATCTTAATATTTGATTTCTTAAATAATAGGTTTACATTATTTCGTAATTGATAGAATATATAAGGGAATAGTTTCTAATATTTCAATATTTGATGATCTTAATATTTGATTTCCTAAATAATAGATTTTGTATTAATTTAAATTGTGAAATTCAAATTTGAGTATATTCGAAATTGTATGGTTTTCATAATTGAGTATTTATGAAATATTATGGATTAGTATTCAAGATTGTTTAGATATTTTTATAATGGTTAATATATATATATATATATATATTTATATATATATTTCAACCCGTTTTATAATAGTAATATATTTTTCAACCCGTTTTATAATAGTTAATATATTTCAACTCGTTTTAACCATATAACATATAAAAATGCAAATTTTTTATAATGATTAATATATATTTCAACCTATTTTATAATCGTTAATATATTTTTCAATCCGTTTTATAATAGTTGATTATTTTACTAAAATGAATTTTTTATTTTTCCACATATATTAAAGAACGGTAAGAATAATCAAAGGGTAAATGAAAGCATTTGTACTTTTATGTATGATTATATATAGTTTTGGATACTCTTCATAAAATCATTATTATATATTCGTACGTATATGTTTGATTCCATATATTTTTAGATGCTTTTTTCATAATTGGATCATTATTTATGTTATATATGGTAGGGTTCATGTAAATTTTTATTTGAACAGCTAAGATTAAAAATTAATAATTCTACATATATGATTAAAAAATTAGAATCTGCGTGTTGACTCAAATTTTTTTTCTAGATCAGCAGATTTTTTTCAATAAATAATAGTTAGTATGATAAAAATATTTTTAATAAATCTATTTATTACTTTAAAATTTTATTGGTATGCCGTGTAAATAACATTATTCTTATTTTATTAGTACAGATTATGAAATTAAAATGACGTTCTAATATATTATTGCATTTATATCCAACACTAACATCATTTTGAAAACCAAAAAAAAAAAAGAGTCAACACCGACATGTAAGAGCATGAACAACGCTGTTATCGCTCATCGGTACTTAAAAAAAAATTTTAATATTTTTTTATTTTTTTTTTCTCGGATGCAAAAAAAAAAAAAATTAAAAAAGGACGAATCATGTTGTGACACGTCAGCCAGAACAGTTAAGATACGGTTCTTATATAAGAATTTTTGTATCCCGTATGGTAACTATTCATGTGGGCCCCACGTGAGACCCACATTATTTTATTGATTTTTTTTTAAGAACCTGCCTTAAGAATCCAGCGTTGTACACGCTCTAAGCATATGAATATTGACTATTAAGATTCTTATCAAATCAAATAATATCTCTTTCTAGTCTATTATATATCCTCACACTTTTTTTTTTTTACACTTTGAAACTTTCTTGACCAGAAGTAATAGATCACAGATACATGTAAACCAAAGGCCTGAAATAAAGAAACGCTCAAAAGAAAGTTAAGATAAAAACCATCCGTCAGAAGGTGGTAGAGGCTTGACAAAGAAGCCATCGATTCCAGCTAGTCGTAATACCCAATGCAGAAAAGAAGGAAGCAGCATTGGGGAGAAAAAAGAACCGATCAGGCAGCTAGGGCATCTTCATGTACAAGATGTTCGAGCCAGCGCGGACCTCCTCTGCCAACATAAGATTGGTAAAATCTTTCTCATGTAGCACTAGTAGCAATGGCTAGGGCCACTCTGTTTTTCGCCTTCTATGTATGATCCAAACTCCAGTAATCAAACTGATGCAGTAGGTTCAACAGGAGGTCAATAGAAGGTCTTACCTCCGGGTAAGCTTGGGGGTTGAGTAGAGCATGCCTGAGCTCTTCCGACGATGCTTCAAAGGTTACCCTTTTGACACGCAGACTGCTCATAGACTCAATAACCCAAAGGAGACCCAAGAGATCATTTCCCAGGGGATGGGTAATGAATGAGAATGATCTTCTGCTGTGAAACAAAGGCAGACCTAGGTGATCACGGACAATCCATGCGGCTCCACTATGGAGATGCTGACCACCCCACAAGGAGCCTACATTGCATTTTACTACACCTTGTTGGGAATGTCCTGAAATCTACTGTACTAGCTCTAAGTGAAAGTCGTATAGTCGAGATGAGACAATCACATAACACTAGGTAGTCATAACGCTTTGCTAGAAGCCACTTATGATCAATGAGTTAAGAACTCATTGCTAGTGTTATATGATCGTACAGGGTCACACACCTAAGCAAACTGGGCGTCATAGACGAGGTTGATCATTAATGTAATGATCCAATGAATGCATATTTGATATGCATTCGATATCAATGTTCTGGGGAGTGTCGATCGTTGCAGTTAGTGCATCGATCGATGCACTCGCGGATTAATCAGATTAATTCGGTTTAATCGTTGGTTAATTCCGTTGTGGTTTAAGCCGACATATATAAGATATATGGTCGACCAAAACTCTACCCTAACCTAATACACAGCCACCAGAACACAGAAATAAACCTCTCTGGAGATTAGATCTCTGTAAGGCACTAGCATCCCTGTGGTCCAGTTTGTGTGCGTGTGGATACCAGTAGAGGCGCAGCATTTGAGGCGCTTCGTGATCTCGATTATCTGCAAACACTTCCGCTGCATATTCATCAGGTAATCTCGAGATCTGTTAGATTCAATTACATGAACCTTAGATCCTAGGCTCGGAATTCAGACTAGGGTTGCTAATCCTGATTAGAACTGCTAGAAATTCCTTCAGTGGTATCAGAGCTTTAGGGTTCCATTGAATCTGTAGCATGATGATTAGATTAGTTGAATCTAGATCTTTGTATAATTGATACAAGCATGCTAAAACTCGTTTTGATCAAATAACCTAGTTTAGGGTTTTGTTCGAAAACGTTTTAAGGTTTTTCGCATAGTGTCGATCGTTGCCAATCGGGCATCGATCGACACAGAGCGAAAACCCGAATAAATTTAGGGATTTTCGCATGGTGTCGATCGTTGCCAATCCGGCAACGATCGATGCAGGGCGAAAACCCGAATAAACCTAGTTTTCGCCTAGTGTCGATTGATGCAATCGTTGCATCGATCGACACAGCCTCGCGAGATTGTTGGATCGGTTCAATTGGATTGGACCGGTTATCGAGCTTGGTTAATAATGGTCGAACACTGTGAATGGTTTGATGGCGATTCTTTTGATTAGGTTGGCATCGACCGATGCTAACGTAGCATCGATCGATGCTTACCGGTATTCAAAACCGGATCAATTGGATTGATCGGTTATCGCGGATTAATTAATTATAAGAATTAAAACATAGTAAAACTGAACGTTTTAAATGGTTCCGTTCCTCAACCAAATATCAAGTGTACTTGATGTCTTTCCAATCTTGTCAACTGTCAAGACTCATTTCATTGTACGATAGGCTTGCAGTGCAAGGTATCAACAATTACATGAGTAAGGCAGGAAGTAATCGTGTTAATGGGCTTGCAGTGCAAGGCATCAACAATTACATGACTGGAGAGATTGGTTTGCTTGACTGGGCTATCAAAATCGTTTTGGGCCCAGAGACATCAGGTGGATTGGACATAAGATGTCGATCCACAACCAAGAGTTATATTGGATATAACTAGCAAGGTTGTTGCTTACCTAAATAGCTAAAGTTGAGTGATAGCCAGTGGCTCACTTGAATTTAGTAAAATATGGGTCTTGGATCATTATATTCATCTGAGGAAGCATTGATTGAATATAATGCGAGTTTTCTTAAAAGTTAAGATTTCTCATTTCTTGAACATCATAACTAAACCTTTTCTTTTCTATGTTCTCAGCTATGACTACTACTCATAATAATTCTTTCTCCCTGCGATCCGTCCTTGAGAAGGACAAGTTAAATGGATCGAATTTTCTCGAATGGTATCGGAACTTGAGAATTGTTCTCAAGCAGGAGAAGCGGGACTATGTCCTTGAAAATGTTCTCCCTGAAAAACCGAGATCCAATGCCGCACATGCAGAAAGGAGTGCTTGGGACAAGCATTCCAATGATGTGGTCGATGTGAATTGTCTCATGTTGGCTACCATGAACTCGGACTTGCAGAAGCAATACGAGAACGTGGAGTCGCCAGTGGAGATGATGACTAGCCTGAAAAGCATGTTTCAGGAGCAAGCACGAACTGAGAGATACCAGACGGTTAAATCTCTCATTGAATGCAAGCTACCAAAGGACAGCCCGTTCAGTCCTCATGTCATTAAGATGATGGGTTATATTGATAACATGGGGAGACTGGATTGTCCCATTAGCCAAGAGTTGGCTACTGACATCATTCTGCAGTCACTGCCGTCAAGTTATGATCAGTTTGTTATGAACTATAACATGAACAACTTGACGAAGACGTTGACTGAACTGCATGGCATGCTCAAGACAGCTGAGCCTAATATCAGGAAGGGCACTCCTAATGTACTTATGGTACAAGGGGGTAAGAAGTTTAAGAAACTTGGCAAAGGCAAGGGAAAGGGCAAGGCAGTCCCGGTTGAGAACCAGGACACGCCTGCGCCGGCCCCGAAGCCCAAGCCGGGCCCATCTGAGACTGATAAGTGCCATTACTGTAAAGAGCCTGGGCATTGGAAGAGAAATTGCAACAAATTCTTGGAAGAGAAGAAGAAGAAGAAGAAGACTTTCGAGACTTCATCTTCAGGTATTTATGTTATAGAAGTAAATGTTATTACTTTTGGTTCTACTTCTTGGGTATTGGATACCGGCTGTGGTGCTCATATTTGTACAAATATGCAGGGCCTAAGCAACAGTAGGACGTTGGAAAAGGGACAAGTGGACCTGCGTGTGGGGAATGGAGCAAGAGTTGCTGCATTAGCCGTAGGAACATTTAACTTGTCTTTACCTTCTGGTTTGGTTTTAGAACTTCATAATTGCTACTATGTACCTGCTATAAGCAGAAATATTATTTCTATTCCTGTTTTGGATTTGGAAGGATATCAGTTTTCAATTAAGAATAAATGATGTTCTTTTGATTACAATGATATGTATTATGGTAGCAGCCCATTAGAGAATGGGCTTTATGTTCTAAACCAAAGCACAGAAATCTATAATATTAACACCAAGAGATTCAAATCAAATGACACGAATCAGACTTTTCTATGGCATTGTCGTTTGGGCCACATAAACGAGAAACGGATTCAAAAGCTCCATAGTGATGGGCTTTTGGGCTCATTTGATTATGAATCATGTGAGAAATGTGAATCTTGTTTACTAGGCAAAATGACTAAGTACCCTTTCAACAAATCAAACGAAAGGGCCAGTGACCTGTTGGGCCTTATACATACTGATGTATGCGGCCCAATGAGCACAAGTGCCAGAGGAAATTTTCGATACTTCATTACCTTCACTGATGATTTCAGCAGGTATGGCTATGTCTATTTAATGAGACACAAGTCGGAATCCTTTGAAAAGTTCAAAGAGTTCCAAAATGAAGTACAGAATCAACTTGGCAAAAGTATTAAGGCTCTTCGATCAGATCGTGGAGGAGAATACTTAAGCCAAGAATTCAGTGATCATTTGAGAGATTGTGGAATTGTTTCACAACTCACTCCTCCTGGAACACCACAATGGAATGGCGTGTCAGAGAGGAGGAATCGGACTTTATTAGATATGGTTCGATCAATGATGAGTCTCTCAACTCTTCCATTATCCTTTTGGGGATACGCTCTAGAAACGTCTGCGTTTACACTAAATAGGGTTCCGTCAAAATCAGTTGCAAAGACACCACATGAGATGTGGACTGGAAATGTTCCGAATGTGTCTTTCCTGAAGATTTGGGGTTGTGAAGCTTATGTTAAGAGATTAATTACAGATAAGCTCGAGCCCAAATCTGATAAATGCTACTTCGTTGGTTATCCTAAGGAAACCAAGGCATACTACTTTTACAACCAATCCGAGAACAAAGTATTTGTTGCTCGGAACTGCGTCTTTCTTGAGAGAGAATTTCTTTCCAAGAGAAACAGTGGGAGTAAAGTACAACTCGAAGAAGTTCGAGGACCGCATGAAAATGCTCAACCCGTAGAGGAAGAGCAACAGTTGGATCTACAAAGAGTTGTAGAGACGGCGCCTGTGGAGCCTGAAATTCGCCGATCCGAAAGGATCCGTCACGAACCCGAGAGATATGGATTTCTCGCAACCAATTGTCATGATTTGTTGATCATTGACAGTGACGAGCCAGCGAATTTTGAAGAAGCAATGATGAGCCCTGACTCCGAAAAGTGGCTGAAAGCCGCTGAATCCGAAATGGGATCCATGTCACAGAACCAAGTATGGACTTTGGTTGATTTACCCAATGGTGCAAGACCCATTGAGTGTAAATGGATTTTCAAGAAGAAAATTGATGTGGATGGAAATATTCAGATATATAAAGCAAGGCTAGTGGCAAAAGGTTTCAAACAAATTCATGGTATTGACTATGAAGAAACCTATTCACCTGTCGCCATGCTTAAATCCATTCGGATTCTCCTAGCAACAGCTGCTCATTATGATTATGAGATCTGGCAGATGGACGTGAAAACAGCTTTCCTTAATGGAATTCTGGAAGAGGATGTGTACATGACACAACCCGAAGGTTTCATCGATCCAAATGCAGCTAGGAAAGTATGCAAACTTCATCGATCCATTTATGGATTGAAGCAAGCATCTCGGAGTTGGAATCTTCGTTTTGATGAAGCAGTCAAAAAGTTTGATTTCATCAGAAGCGAAGAAGAACCATGTGTTTACAAGAAGACTAGTGGGAGCGCAGTTGCATTTCTCGTGTTGTATGTAGATGACATACTTCTTCTCGGAAATGACGTTCCGTTGTTACAGTCTGTTAAGACTTGGCTCGGAAGTTGTTTTTCAATGAAAGACATGGGTGAAGCCGCGTATATTCTTGGAATAAGAATCTATAGAGATAGATTAAACAAGTTAATTGGACTGTGTCAAGACACTTATATCGATAAGGTCTTACACAGGTTCAGAATGCAAGATTCCAAGAAGGGCTTCATACCAATGTCTTATGGCATAACTCTCAGCAAGAAGCAGTGTCCTGAGACACCTGCTGAGCGAGATCGCATGAGTCGGATTCCCTATGCCTCGGCGTTGGGATCCATCATGTATGCCATGCTCTGTACTCGTCCAGATGTTGCTTGTGCTTTAAGCATGACGAGTAGATACCAATCGGATCCAGGTGAAAGTCACTGGACAGCAGTCAAGAATATTCTGAAGTATTTGAGAAATACTAAGGATAAATTCTTGGTGTATGGAGGAAGTGATGAGCTGGTAGTAAGTGGTTACACAGACGCAAGTTTTCAGACAGACCAAGATGATTTCCGATCGCAATCTGGTTACATCTTCTGCCTGAATGGCGGTGCAGTAAGCTGGAAGAGTTCCAAGCAGGACACTGTAGCAGATTCCACAACTGAAGCTGAGTACCTCGCTGCTTCTGAAGCGGCAAAGGAGGCTGTTTGGATCAAGAAGTTCATCACTGAACTTGGTGTGATTCCTAGCATTTCTGAGCCAGTGGCTTTGTATTGTGACAACAATGGAGCCATTGCGCAAGCAAAGGAACCTAGATCACACCAGAAGTCCAAACACATAGAAAGGCGATATCACCTTATCCGTGATATTGTGAATAGAGGAGATGTGAAGATCAGCAGAGTCCCTACGGATGAGAATGTTGCTGATCCACTGACCAAGCCCCTCCCAAGGCCTAAGCATGAGTTTCATACAACTGCTGTAGGCATTAGATTTCTTAAGATATGATCTTGATTTCAGTGGGAGTTGTATTTGTTTTAGTTATGACATGATGTTCACAAAGACATAATAGTTATGTTATTTTAATGAAATTGTTTCAGCATTATTTAATTGTGTTAATTAAATATATATAAAGTCCCAAAGTAATTTATGACATTTTATAGGCCATCAAGTATGTGACTTGATCATGAAACCCTATAAGCAATAAATGACATAAATTATAATGGTCCCTGGTCGAGGTTGTTAACGTGGGACATTAACAACCACGTGAGACTAGTATGTGAGGTGACTGATGACCATGTTTCATGGAGTCATTAATAAGTGTATTAAAGTCATTCACATAGATATGTGTTAGAGAACACATGATCGGACTTGACTCGTTAATGAGAACTCTACAAGATGTTATATGAGTGTCATAAGAGTTTCTCATTACGACTAAAGAGAGTAGTCCTTAGACCTGAGTTCATCATGTCCTCTCTTATATGGATTGTTTCGTCTTGACTTTGTCAAACGTCAGCCGTAACTGGTGATCATAAAGACACTGATTAGGCGGATCATGAGATATAAAAGAGACATGGATGGAACAAGATGGGATTTGTACCTCCTATATAACAGGAGTTAAATATCTCTGGGCCTATCGAAGATTTGATACTGGAAATGCGTGGCCGCGCTCAAACGAGGTGATTGTCAGTCGTTTGTTTTTCATCAGTACAAATCGGGATTCGATAAACGTAATCTGGTTGAATAAGGATGACACAGTGCTTGCCTTATGCTAGATTGAGATATAGCTACAAAGGGATTAAAAGAATAGATGATTCCAGTACAAGTGGGAGATTGTTGGGAATGTCCTGAAATCTACTGTACTAGCTCTAAGTGAAAGTCGTATAGTCGAGATGAGACAATCAAATAACACTAGGTAGTCATAACGCTTTGCTAGAAGCCACTTATGATCAATGAGTTAAGAACTCATTGCTAGTGTTATATGATCCTACAGGGTCACACACCTAAGCAAACTGGGCGTCATAGACGAGGTTGATCATTAATGTAATGATCCAATGAATGCATATTTGATATGCATTCGATATCAATGTTCTGGGGAGTGTCGATCATTGCAGTTAGTGCATCGATCGATGCACTCGCGGATTAATCAGATTAATTCGGTTTAATCGTTGGTTAATTCCGTTGTGGTTTAAGCCGACATATGTAAGATATATGGTCGACCAAAACTCTACCCTAACCTAATACACAGCCACCAGAACACAGAAATAAACCTCTCTGGAGATTAGATCTCTGTAAGGCACTAGCATCCCTGTGGTCCAGTTTGTGTGCGTGTGGATACCAGTAGAGGCGCAGCATTTGAGGCGCTTCGTGATCTCGATTATCTGCAAACACTTCCGCTGCATATTCATCAGGTAATCTCGAGATCTGTTAGATTCAATTACATGAACCTTAGATCCTAGGCTCGGAATTCAGACTAGGGTTGCTAATCCTGATTAGAACTGCTAGAAATTCCTTCACACCTTGGGGAGGCTTTGTCCAACCATGGTTGGTTATTGTGTCACGGGTACTGGCATCCTGCGGCAGATAATTATGGAGCTTGAGCCAAACTTCAGCTTCATCACTTGCTTTAGCCCAAATAAACTCAGCAGATAGCCGAACCTGTTCAAAACAAAGACTATTTCTCGCTTTCCATAGTTGCCATAGAATCCATGGGAACATCATTCTTGTTTTAGCATCGATGTTATTGTTTCGGTAACCAGCCATAAGGTGATGGATATTGAGAAAGACCGAGGTCTGGGAGAAACCTGCTGGAGGAAGGGGAATTGCCGACCGGATCCAAACATCTTGAGCAGCTGAATAGTTGAAGAGAACATGGCAGATGGTCTCCTCCGCAACTCTACAAGACTGGCAGGTGGTGTCTAAGCGTATACCTCGAGACCGCATGCGATCTTTGACAGCCAGAGCGCCAGATAGTGCTCTCCACAAGAAGTGCCTAATCTTTGGAGGAGTATGCAGCTTCCATAAGTTGGTCCAGATTTTTCTTTCAATCGGTGGAGGGGGGTTAAGGTGAGGAGCGTTGTGATCCTGTATTAGCTCCAGAAACTGATAGCCACTCTTCGCAGTGTACATGTCGTTCTTAGAGAAGCACCATATAAGAGAGTCCGGCTTGGAGATGTTAACTTTGACCCGCAAGACTGTGATCACATCTTCCTCTGCAATAACCTGTCTAATACGCGCTATGTTCCAATGACCTGAAGCATCCATCATATCTTGGACCCGTAAAGAGAGGTCTACAGGATACTCTCGGTTGTAGTGCGGAGCTCTCGGGATAGGATCACAAATCCATTTATCCGTGAGGACCTTGGTGGAAGCACCATCACCAATAGAATGAACCAGACCCTTCAGGAGGAGCTCTCGGCCAAACATTATACTCCTCCAAGCGTATGATGGTCTGGAGCCCATACTACACTCTAAGAAGCTTCCATTCTTAAAGTATCTATGCTTCAGAATCTGAGAGAGTAAAGAGTCAGGGTTTTGCCAAATGCGCCAGGCCTGTTTTCCGAGGAGAGAGTGATTGAATTTGCTTATGTCCTTAAAGCCTAAACCACCAAGATCCTTTGATTTACACAACTTTTGCCAAGCTACCCAAGGGATTCTCTTTTTATTCTCGCCACTACTCCACCAAAACTCAATCATTGCACTAATCAACTTGGAACAAACATCCTTGGGGATTTTAAAGCAGCTCATTGCATAAACCGGTAAAGCAAGTGCCACTGATTTTAACAACAATTCCTTACCTCCCTGAGATAGAGACTTTGCAAACCAACCTCTTAGACGTCCCTGCAATTTGTCCCGCAGGAAGCTCAACAACTTCCTCTTAGAGCCACTGAAACACTCCGGTAAGCCCAAATAAGTACCTTCACCGCCAACTTTTTCTATTCCAAGAACACGCTGAACTGTTTCCTTACGTTCTTCAGAGATATGAGCCCCAAAAATCACTGAGGATTTAGAAGGGTTTATCATCTGACCAGAACAACCCCCATAGAGTTTAAGGCACTGAATGAGCTCCTTAGCTTCTTCCACATTCGCTTTACACATCAAAAGACTATCGTTCGCAAACAAAAGGTGATGTACTGCTGGCCCAGAAGGAGCGATCTTTATACCATGAAGACGATCATTAGCTTCTGCGAATTTTAAGCAGCTAACTAAGGCTTCTGCACAGAGAATAAAGAGGAAGGGGGAGAGGGGATCTCCCTGCCTTATGCCACGTTCCGGTTTAAGAAAACCATGTGAGTTTCCATTCATTAGAACTGAATAAGAAACTGTACTTACACATGACATAACCCATTGGATCCAGATCCTATCAAAGCCAAGCTTTTCCAAGAGTGTTTCAAGAAAACACCATTCGACTCTGTCAAAAGCTTTAGACATGTCGGTCTTAATAGCCATAAACTCTCCTGCCACATAAGTGTTGGTCCTAAGGCTATGGACCATTTCATGGGCAATAATGATGTTATCCGATATCAACCGGCCTGAGAAAAAGGCACCTTGTGTTTCAGAGATGATTTGAGGAAGGAATCCTTTGAGTCTATCACACAGGATTTTAGATATGATCTTGTATTGCACCGAACACAAACTTATAAGCCTCATGTCTTGCATCTTTGAAGGATTGACAATCTTGGGGATGAGGCTGATTTGAGTATGGTTCCAACCATCAGGGAGAACACCTGTCGAAAAGAAGCTCAGTACTTCCTCCGTCACAGCAGGTCCCACTATATGCCAAAACTTTTGATAGAAAACCCCAGTTAGTCCATCTTCACCAGGTGCACTACTGCCTTTCACTTGGAAGGCTGCATGTTTTATCTCTTCCGGTGTAACTTGTTTTGTGAGCGCAGAATTCATGTCCTCTGTAACACGGCTCGTGAAGCCAGTGAAGAGGGATTCCAAGTCAGTAGGGTTTGAACTCATGAAGAGGTCTCTGAAGTAATCAACCGCTATACTGCCTTTAGCCCCCTCTGAGAAGTGCTCATTCCCCATTTCATCCAAAAGCATCAATACTCTGTTTTGCAGCTTTTTGCCTTTGACACAATTGAAGAAATACTTAGTATTCCTGTTACCTGACCGGAGCCATTCCTCTCTGCATTTCTGACGCCAAAAGAGTTCTTCTTGACGATATGCTTCAGCCAGATCCAGCTTGAGCCGTCGCATCCGATTATAATCAGGACTGACTTTGGTAATTTCTGCTTCTAGCGAAGATTTCAGGCGGGTAATGACATCCCGCGAGTTCAGGTCAGACTGCTTTTTCCATCTTGCTATAGCCCTTCTGCATCGACTGATACGGTCCATGAGATTAGTGTTCGGACCCGTGGAGTCCAGCCAACCTTGTTTGACAATCTCTTCAAAACCAATCTTTTCAATCATTCGTTTGTCGAAGTAAAAACGACCTTTGTTCGAGTCGTCTCTTTTCAAAGCAAAGCTGATGCGAATCGGCCTATGATCAGAGGCCCAGAGATCCAAATACTCCATATGAACTCGTGGAAATAGGCGAAACCAGGCATCGTTTCCAAAGCTCCGATCAAGCCTACATTGTACCCAAATATTATCACGCCAACCTCCCCAAGAGAAGCTGGTTCCTGAGCTTCTTATCTCTCTAATTTTACAATTTTCCGCCATGTTTCGAAAGCCCCAAAAGGTAGACTCAGCTCTTGCCGTACCACCCAGTTTTTCATCATTCGGCATTAGCTCATTAAAATCACCTGCAAGGACCCACGCATCATCCCTTCTCAGACCAATATCAACCAAGCGGTCCCAAACTTCTTGCCTCTTTGTTCTAACCGGATCACCGTAGACGCAAGTAAGAAAGAAGGAAAGAGAACCACACTGAACTTTCATGTCAATAATTCTTTTATCGCAAGTAAGAACCTCAACATTATAACTTTGTTTCCACATCACTGCTAATCCTCCACTAAGACCAAGAGGCTCCACAGTGATCAACTTATCATAACCCAAACTCTTTTGTAAACCAGCAATAAATGCAAACTTTTGTTTGGTTTCCATGAGAAACATGAAATCCGGAAAATATCTCCTACGCATTCACCGGAGATGACGAACTGTCTCGGTGTTTCCGGCACCTTGACAGTTCCAACACAAGATACTCATTGAGAAAACAACGGCTTCAAACTAGCGGATCTCTGATCTTGATCATACCAGCGGTAGCAAACTCACAAAAGAAATAACTGAAGGAATCCAATGAACCACGACACCAACAATCCAAGCTTCTACAACTTTAACTAAGCACCAAATGAAGCTCCAAAAGGGTCAAGAACCAACAACTCAAAGGTGAAATAATTAATACTTTTTATAAGTCAAAGCAAGTAAACGAGTATCCAGTAACTGTCAAAGCGGTGCTTGGAACCTTCTCTGTTTGCTCCGATGACCTATGGATTTGTTAACGTTGACCCAACCTTGCAAATCTCCTACTCTTCTCACTCAATTTTGAACTTAGGTTTCTGAGCTGGATCGAAGACGGAAGCTCAGACTAAATCCCACTGAAATCCCTAAAACCCAGCCAATGATTCTCCATCACTAAATCCCTAAATCCCTAAAATATCACTGCTTCGCTAAGGTTCTCCATCACTGGGTCGCCGCCGGTGCTGCTGAAGTGGGTCGGTTCTTCTTCGTCGGTGAAATCGGGGCGAAAGCTTCTTCTCCGATGAGAAACGTGATCGTCGGACCCTCCGAATCGTCCGTGTTCTAATCGTCTCAAGGTCGCGAAAGCTTCGAAAGTTCTGGTCTGTTTTATATCCTCACACTTTATTTCAACAAAATCGATACCAAAGACAATGGATAAGACAAGAACACTGCTTTTCTCGCTCTTGTTTATCTTCACGACCGTGTTATCTAAAGATCTCTGCAACGAAGATGACAAAAACACCCTCCTCATGATAAAGAAATCTCTAAACAACCCTTATCAGCTCACCTCATGGCACCCACAAACCGACTGTTGCTCATGGTACTGCCTCGAGTGCGGCGACGCCACCGTTAACCACCGCGTCATCTCCCTAACCATATTCTCCGCTGATATCTCCGGTTAGATCCCGCCTGAAGTCGGTGACTTGCCGTATCTTCAGAAGCTTGTCTTACGTAAACTTACTAACCTCACCGGTCAAATCCTACCTTCCATCACCAAGCTCAAGAATCTCCGTTTTCTTTGGCTTAGCTATACCAATCTAACCGGCCCGGTTCCTGCTTTCTTGAGCCAGCTCTTGAATCTTGACTACTTAAACCTTTCCTTCAATAACCATTCTGGCTCCATACCCGGTTCTCTCTCTTTATTACCTAAAATCGAGTATATTGATCTTAGTAGGAACAAGCTTACAGGTACGATCCCAGAGTCATTTGGGTCGTTTAAAGGAGTAGTCCCTGCCCTTCTCCTATCACATAACCAGCTCTCCGGTTCGATACCGAAATCACTAGGCAATCTTGATTTTAACCGGATCGATTTCTCCCGGAACAAGCTTGGAGGCGATGCTTCGATGTTGTTTGGAGCTAATAAAACGACATTTTCCATTGATTTATCGAGAAACATGTTACAATTCGATATTTCTAAAGTTGAGATCCCTGAGTCATTGGGTGTATTGGATTTGAATCACAATGGCATCACAGGGAATATTCCGGTTCAGTGGACTGAATATTCTCTTCAGGCCTTGAATGTTAGCTACAACAGATTGTGTGGACGCATCCCTGATGGTGGGAGTCTTCAGAAGTTTGATTATTCTACGTATTTTCATAACAAGTGTTTGTGTGGTGCACCTCTTCAGAGTTGTAAGTGAAGATGATTCAACCAACCACAAAGCGCCATCTCAAAATTTTACCATACCAATCAATTAAGTCTTAAGGAAAGTAAGACTATAAGACCATGAACAACGCGGGTATCTTAATGGATTTTGGCCCGGGTTCATATGTGCTTTGTATTAAAAATAATTGATAATTGGTTATTAAGTTAAGGATCGGTTCTTAGAGCATGTGCAGTAATGAACCCCCTCTTGGGGTTCTTAAAATTTTTTTATTATTAATTTTTTTTTTTTTTTTTTGGCATTTGGGAAAAAAAAAAAAATTTCAAAAAAAAAACAAGAGCCAATCGCGGCTTGCCACATGGCAAAACAGTTAAGGACCCGAGTCTTAAAAGCTCTCGGTTAAGAGACGCTTCTTCATATTATTGCAATTTTTGATTTTTTTTAAATTAAAATTTCCTAAGAACCTGTGCACAAACCTGTTAAAAACCTTTAGTACACATGCTCTTATATTAGAGTCTTAAGACACAGTTTCTTAAGCCACCTGTCCACTTAACCTTGGACAATGCACACAACAAAAATCAATTCATTCTTCTTCACCGAGCAATTGATCCTTCTCCTTCTTCACCGAGCAATCGATCTTGAGGAAGCTACGGCACAGCTGGAAAAGTCCTCGTCTTCATCTCCGTCTCCGTCGAATGGCAGAAATTTCTACTGGGTATTTCTTGGATGTCCAAGTGTTGGTAAAGGGACTTATGCATCTCGCCTCTCTACCCTCCTCGGCGTTCCTCATATTGCCACTGGTGATCCCGTACGTGAAGAGCTTTCCTCTTCTGGACTCCTCTCCTCTCAGGTTAGGGAAATTTTGGGATTGATTTCTGTAGCTGATGCGATTCTGTTAAGTTGAATTCGAAGTTTGGATCTTTCTTCTTTGTTGATGTTGAAATCACACGCAATGGGTTCTGTAAAGATGAGAATTTTAATGTTATGTTTGATGATCCTAAATAAGCTAGCAGCATACTATTGGATTGAGTCTGATGACAATCAGTGCCCAATCCCCAGCTCTCATCTTATGTGTCAATCGAGTCTTTATTTTTGTAGCTAAAGGAGCTTGTTCACACTACTTTTGATGCTATGGTATAAAGCAGCTTATCGTTTCTCTTTTTGGGTTTACAAATTTTCAGTAATAACAATTTGCAAGCTCTTTGCATCTATCTATGTAGGTTGAAGCAACTGTTAGAGCTACAGGGCAGTATCCAGAACGCATAGCTCCCTTCGAACGCCAAGCTCCTTCCTTTGTTAACGTGAGGGAACTAATAACCCATCGGCGTTTTCATTTTGGTATGTATATATGGATTGGTAGTTGGGTGTATCCTCAAATTCGGATTAGATGTTCTTGTCTCTTTTGGTTGTGTCTGCAATTCTATCGATCTTGGTGGAGTTTAGGACAACTAAGTACGTGTAGGGCTTTTAAGTTTCGTCTTGATTGTCCAAAGGGGTTGTTTTAGAGACAATTTAATCGATTTTGTTGAAGTTTTATTGGTTCTTTTGCATAGTTTTAATAGATTGTATCCTCAAATTCTATGCTTATTTGGTATACACAGTTGGTGAATTTGGTCGGATCCTCCTGCGACTTAGATGTTCTTGTCTCTTTTGGTTGTGTCTGCAATTCTACCGATCTTGGTGGAGTTTAGGGCTTCTTGATTGTTTAAAGGGGCTGTTTTAGAGACGGTTTAATCGATTTTGTTAAAGTTTTATTGGTTCCAGTGTTCAAGAAAGCGCTAGTCGGGGCCTAGGCGGTATATGTATTTATAAAAGAAAACGATATATATTAGATATATTATATAATATATATCATATAATTCAAATATTCTTAGTCTAAAAAATAGATTAAAACTCAAAGTACATCGAAATAACAAAACAAATATTAGCTAAATTTATCAGTACACGATATTTACTATCAAATCTGTTAAATTTACAATATTTTTTATTGATAACCATTAATTTATGAAGTAAAAACTTATAAATTTAGTTATATGTAATAAATTTTTAAAATTATACCGAAACAAACATAAAAAATAAAAATCAAATGATAATTGGTTAAAGATTGTGTGTAGCCCGCCTAGGACCGCCTAGACCCGCCTAGGACCGCCTAGACCCGCCTAGGACCGCCTAAGAACGTTTAAATCCGCTTAATAACATAAACGCCTAATTCGAACGCCTAAGAGGAAATCGCCACGGTCAAGGACCGCCTAGCGCCTAAGCCCCGCCTAGGCGGCCGCCTAGACCGATTTTTAGAACACTGAATGGTTCTGTTGCATAGTTTTCTATGAAGCTTTTGTTGCTAATGTTGGAGCTGGCTCTTGCTGATTTCTCTGAGGCTCTCGCCTCTAAACTCCCCAGTGATCTCAAGGTACTACCGAGAGCATCATAGAACAGAGGCTAATGAATTGGCTAATGATGGCCAAGTTGTATAATATTAAAAGTTTAAAATTAATTTTTTTTTAAGAACCCCAACATGGTAACACTATTGGAAGTGTAAAATATTGTGGAGTCCTTAACTAATCACCATCACAAAATATATTATTATTCTATTGCTAAGAGACCCAATGAGAGTAAGAGCATGTGCAATGGGGTATTATAAGGGGTTCTTAGCGCGGAACTGTATGCGAAATTAAGAACTCCTTCCCCCAAAGTCTCTTAGTTAAGAGATTTTTAGAGCAAATACATTGGTGAACCCCATATTGGAGTTCTTAGCAATATTTTATACATATTTTTGGTACTTATGAATAGTTAAGAACCTTTGTTTTTGTTACTCCTCCATTGATGAACCCCAAGTTGGGGTTTTAAAAATTAAAAATATATATTGTCGTTTACATGTCATACTACAAGTTCACCAGTCAAAAAACTTAAGTGATCCAACAGAGGTAAAAGAACCAGCATGAGACTTTACTTATAAGAAACAACCCATTAATAAGGTTCAACTTGTAATAGTTACCATAAACATCTTCTACAACTTCAACGGTGCAAGCCTTGGAACAGTACTCATGGTTAAAAGACCGTGCTTCTGGTATGTTCAGTATTGCACTTGCCCTTGGTCCACCATACAAAGTGACTCCTGCAGTTTAATAAACCTCATCAGTTATAGTATATTTGAAGTGTGTACATGTATATGAGACATCTAGATGGAAGGTGCTAATTCAGAGATCAAATAAACACTAACAATAGACAGACAAATCAGTTGACCATTTATGATGAGTTACCGTTGCTCTGCAGAACAAATATAAGCTCATTGAGCACATCATTCTGCTCTAGATCGAAAAACTGTATGAGTTTTGAGGGGAAAAAGCTTATTTCAATTGCCTAAACTCAAAAGCTTATTTCAATTATTAAATCTACAAACTCTTTAAGTGCAGTAAAATGGTGATTACTTTAAAGACTTATCAACAATCAACCTGAGTTGTGGAGTGATTCCCATAGCTTTTCATGTGTTACATCCTGCAATGCAAACAAAAGTTAATAGCATTTTCTGAAAACGGATGAAAAATACTATGGCTCAGCATTATTCGTATGATAACAATATCAATGGTTCTTCTTAGAGATTCACACAGATTCTATGGCTCAACTATCAAATAAACACTCACCTAAAAAGGAAAAGGCAATACCAAACTCAAGAAGAAAGCTAAGCATCAAAAGAATACAAACAAAGTTGTATCCTATGAAAGCTGTCTATTGCAAAACCTGCATATTCTAAAATTCAGAGGGAAGGAAAACTAAAAGAAGCATCAATGACAATAGAAGAATACAATTCATGAACCACATAGCTGTTCCACCGATTTTAAGATAGCCGGTGGTGATACAACAGAGAGAAAACCCTAAATCGTTTAACAATTCTTGATACCCTTAAGAACGCTAAATCAAACAACAATCAAAACACAAAAGGCAAACCCTAGATCGATTCCTAAAATCCCTAAACAAAAACCCCAATTCAAACCCTAACGATTAACACTAGATCGCTTCCGAAATCGAAGAAAATCCCCAAATCTGTTAACAACAAGCAAATTATCTATCGATACACATAATTAATGTCTACTAGACAGAGACATACCGATTTGTCGATGAACCCTAAAATCCCTCTCTCAATCGCCCTTCCAAAAAACAAGCTTTTTCTTCTCTGAATCGGGAACATGCAAGAATGAAGAGGGGTCGAGAAACTTCGGGTTAGGGCAGAGGGTTTGACAACGAAAAATTAAAAAAAAAGGACGAATGGGACGCATCCACGTGTTTAAGAGACGGGCTCTTAAGGTCCTTAAATAAGGATCGATCCTAAGCTAATTAACACATTATCATTTATTTTTAATCCCAAATACCTATGAAACTGGGCCAAAAACCAGCGATGGACTTGGTCTTAGAACCCGGCTCTTCACTGTTCACGTGACGTGTCGAGCCGGAATTCGTCCATTTATTTATTTTTTTTTTATTTTTTTTAAGTTCCAGAAAAAAAAAAAGATTTTAAGAACTTTTAGTGAGTATCACCATTGCACTTGCTCTAACACCATTGGGGATGCATGAAGCAAAACTATTTCATGATTTCTTTTTTTTTTGACAACAATTATTTGATGATTTGTAACTCGTAATAACGGTAACAATAGCTTTCAAAAGTTTTGAATAGTACGAATCGTTAGCACGGATTTCTATAAGTAGTCAACACAGTTTTTATTAACATTCATATTATATTTATGCCAACTATGTGTAATCTATTTTATGAACCAATAACTTTATTCTGCACTGGACTATCAGTCTCAAAATTATAGTAATTTAATCTGTATATAATTTTGTGAGGTGCAACCGCTGTTACCATTCAAAACCAGACTCTCTAAAATGGCAACTTGAGTTTTGTAGATTTTTTTTTTTTTAATTGTGTATTCGTAATTTGCGTATTGTTCTGTGTCAAGGTATTGCGATCGGTTTCAGGGTTATTTTCTCTGTATTAGTTATTACTTCTCATCTAAGGTACCAGTACCACTTCAATCTATTGTTTCTTATAATTCAGATTCTTTTCTACTTTATTGTTGTGTTTTCTTACTAAACCCAAGAGAGATCATAGGCAAACACTGAACTAATACACTACAAGAAATATAGGTATTGATAGCACATGAGGATAGCACGATTTCGGTAAGTGCTATTGTAGAGGGTATGTCGGGATGAAGTACTCTATCACAACATTATATTTGTGCTATATTGTTATTTCACTAAGCGGAAAACAAAAATTATGTTTTAGAGCCAAAATTCTGCTATAATTGCCAAAAATATGTTTTGGAGGTAAAATTTTGGTAAGATCTCTAACAATTAGTCAAAAAAAAAAACTCTTTAACACTTTTTCATTCATAATTTTTAGATTAATAAAAAACTCTTAGAAAGAACAAAAAAATTTACCCCCGACATTTTAGTTTTGCTTATGCAATCCCTAGTCCCAAATTTCATCGACTTTGAGCTTCAATCTCTAACTGGATATTGAGAAATTAGAGAGTGAAATCGATGAAGATGAAATAAGGATGAGCGATCACGAGTTTCCCAGCGACGATGGGGCTACCTAAGGATGAAGATTTGGCATCTCTTTCTCAGACTCTAATTCAAGCGAATCTCGCGAAGGCTTTTAGCAGAACACCGCAGCGGAGCCGAATGATCTAGGATGTCAATCGCGCATCGAAGACCTCTTCCTCGAACAAGAACCGCATGACTTTGGCCTTTATGTGAAGTTCTTAGAGCAGTAATATATGCCGTGTTCTTTGTACTACAGATGATTCAAAGTTTTGGGACTTGTGATGATTGCAGGAAGGTAACACAGGCTTGGCCGTTGGGATCCGCAGGAAGCCGTAAGATCTTTTCCTTCTGAGTTTTTGTACATAGTTTTGGATATGAGGAGTGAGGAATGGTTAGCATAAGCACTAACTGTGCCACTGTAGTTCATTGAGATGACAAACATGATGCAGTGAAAGCTCTAAACATCTACAAACGAGCTGGTCAACAGGTGAGCTTCACATCGCTGTGTTTTTTGGGCATATATTAAGCTTATCTTCATAGATGTTAAGCATTGAATCTTGATGCTTTTCTTTGTGTAGGCTGAGAACCTGGCTGAGTTTTATGATTACTGCAAAGGGCTAGAGCTAGCAAGAAACTTTCAGTTCCCAACATTAAGACAGGTTGGTTCTTATCTTTCAGTTCGTAACTGTGTTGTGTAATTCACTCCTCACAGTGAAAACGATGTTTTACGATCTTGTCAGAAGAAAATTGCGGGTAAGCTTCTTCAATTTTCAGTCTTAGAATGTGTAAAGATCGTGAGACATTCACTGATGGTATTACCTTGCTTTGGCCAATGGTGATGGTAGGCCTCCGGATTGTCAGCCAATGGTGATGGTAGGCCTCCGGATTGTCAGGATTTTGTTGGTATCATATGTCTTCTCGTTTTCAACTCTACCATCAACTCTACCATTAGTTTCATCGGAGAAAACAATGCTGGTAATGCCACTGCTGCTCTCATGGCTGTTTTTGCTCCTAAAACCAAGGTTTGTCATAAGAGAATGCTTTGTGAAGCTGATCTAAAGAGTTTACCAAAGTTTCTTGACTTGAGCTAATATTTTTGTGATGTTTCTCTGTTTTCAGGTTCTTAGGGATGGGAAATGGAGTGAACAGGAAGCTGCTATTCTTGTCCCAGGAGATATTGTTAGCATTAAACTCATAGATATTATCCCTGCCGAACAAGGAGAGATCGAGGTTGTTGTTATCGCCACTGGTGTTCTCACTTTCTTTGGTAAAGCTGCTCACCTTGTGGACAGGACTAACCAAGTCGTTTATGGTTCAGCTGGTGGAATGGCTGATGATGCCGACCATCTTCTGCCTCAAAAAGTAGATTGTTGTCATTTTATGGTGAAATTGTCTCTTTCAAGATTCCTATTGGGAAAGGATGTGAATTCATTGAGTTTGTGAACAGGTACCACTTATGCATTATAGAAGCTAAGGAACTGTGGATGTTAAGTTAATGATTTAGTCCCCGCCTCTCACTCTAATTGAATTGGTACTCAACATTTGTTGCAGAGAAAATGCAGAGGAGGATTTGGAGAAATTAAATGGTTCTGTAATTGGAAAACAAATCGTTTGACTTTCTTGGGGCCATAATCCAAGCAATGAGCAGGTAACCCTGCTTGGATACTATGACTAACCCAACTAGTGTAACCTCACTCATATCTCATATAATACACAAATGCGTTCTTTGGAGTCTAGACACTCGAGTTATCGTGTACAACTCTTAAATTTTGTGTCCCTTGTTTGATCATGGACTTAAAACATAATCGTTATGGCTCTGGTTGTGGGTTATATGCAATAGGGAAAGAGATTAAGTGTTGCTCCTGCACTTTGATGTCATGTTTTGTTAAGTGAACTATAACATGAGTACTAGCTGTGAAAGGGTAGTGTCAGTCAGTCTCTTATGTAGACACATGTATTCTAAAAGCTGAAGTATTTATTAATCTTTTGGTTTCCTCTGTGTTTCCATGGACCAGGTTTCACTTCCCTTTGTAAGACATAGTGTGCAGATGTGGATATAGAAGACAAGGAAAGCTACACTGTTTTGGCTGAGCTTTCAACGATAGAACATAAAATAGAACATAAAATAATTATTCTTATTTTTCAAGTTTGCAAAATGTATTTTGGTTTTTTTCTTTTCCTAAAAAATGTTACCAATTCAGGTTTTGCTCTATAACATTAGTTATGACCTATAGACAAAATCTTCAAATGAAAATATTATTTAAATAATATTTTTGTTTCATGAAATAAATAAAAAATGAAATGATACACAAGATATAATATTTAAATACCATAATAAACAAACAAATTTTTAATAAAAATAAAAGTTAAAAACAAACGAATTTTAGGTTTTAGTTTAGGGTATATATAGTTTAGGGTTTGAATTATTTGTATTTATTGTAATATTCATAAACCTTAATCTCATACCTAACTTAAAATCTAACTCTATATCACAAACATTAACTTCAAAGCTTAAACATAAAATTAATAACCTCTAAAGTATAAGATTTAATACCACAAACACTAAAAATTTATTGTTTTACTCTAAGAACATAAAATTAAAATTGGAAAATATAACATAATTTATCAAATATATATTTTAAAAAGAACATTTAATTTAGAGTTTAGGGTATAGTATAGGGTTAGGGTTTAGGGTATAAGGTATTGAAGGGTAAGAAATTTAAGAATTATTAAGTCTCACAAAGTCTCTAATCCCTAAACCTTAAACTCTAAATAAATATTAAAACACTAAATTATAAAATACAATATAATTACTATTACATATCTAAAATAAGATTCTAATACCCTAAACATATACTACAATGTCCTAAACCCAACCCTAAACCCTAAACCTATATTCCAATACCTCAAATCCAACCAAACCTAGATTATATCATAAATTGTAAGAACAAAAATATCACTCAAGAAAAAGATAAACCAATTAAAGACTAAATTGTAAATTATAACTCTAAATATTGTTCAAATTTCAAGTATTCACTCCCAAATACAAAACTTAAGTTTAAATCCTAAATTCAAAAACTTATAAAAGATTTATTATTTTTCAAATCTAATATTTTAAATATTAAGGTCAAATTTAAATCTAAACCCTAAACCTTAAACTCTAAACAAATATCAAAACCTCAATTATAAATCAAAATCTAATTATTATAAAGAATTATTATATTTTAAAATCTAATATTTTTAAACATTAACATCAGACTTAAGTCTAAACCCTAACTCATACTCCAAAACTCTAAACCCTAAATTTTAATCCTTGGACAAAAAACAAAACAAAATATATCATTTAAAAAAGATGTCAAGAAAATTCAAATTTAATCATAATAAATCCTAAATACTCATTTCCTAACTAAAAATTTAAACATCAATTCTAAATTTTAAAATTTAACCTTTTAATTTTGTACTTCAACATAAAATTAAATAAAATCTACAAATCTAAAATATAATCATTTATATAAAAATAATATAATTATTTATAATATTTTTAGTGCCTAATAGTATTGAGCGCTAAACCTTAGTGAAATTTTCACGGGAAATTGGTTTTGGCAAACCTCATTTCACGATGTGCTTAGAAAAAAAAATCATTCACCTCTCCCTTTTCCTCTAGGGTTCTAGGGAAAACCATATGTGGCCATCTCCGCCTTGCACTTCCAATTCTACCGCCGACGTCCGTCAATCCGAGCCTTTGATCACAGTCTCACCGTCTCTAGATGAACCTTCCGCTTTCCGGAAACGACGACCTCCGCAGCTCACCTTTGCCGACGATTGTGAAGGCTAATTCATCTGTGTAACTCAAATGGAGGGGATAGCTCAGAAACTTTCGAAGAGGTCTTTAGCGACTTAGAGGTCGACGAGCTGGTCCGATTAAGTCTCTCATCAACGGTGAATTTGGGTATTCGCTCTCTCTTTCATTTTGTCTGATTCAGGTGTAGTCTGTTTCTCCGAGGTCGACGGTGTGTATATTTTTCTTCTTTCGTGAGAAAAATAAAAACCCTATCATGCTAAGTTTTGTTTGTTGCAGAAATGTTGAAATTTTACCAAACAATTAAGCTTCGTCTAAGGCAAATCGTTGGTTGAGGAAGATTGGCTCTTCGTCCGTCACTATCCGGAGAGCAGTGCTTGAAGAACAATTGAAAGGGTAAAGTTTTGTTAGTACTTAGCTTATATATGTCTGTTTTGTTAATTTTTAGCATAACACCACGTACGGTACGTGTAGGTGTGTACTTCTTCTCTATTGTTGATTAGTAAAGCTTCTATTGATCTAATGATTCATGTTCTGATTCGTTGCAGTCGAAGAATGGTTTGCTGTTAAGTTCTTGTTCCTCAATCAGATTGTGTTGCTTCACATGACTGGGATTTACAAGGTGAGAAAGAAGTCTTAGCATAATAAGAGACTTTTGCTCTCTGGTTTAAACTCCGGTTTTTGTTTACTGTTTTGTATATGTTTGTGTATCAGCCTTTTGATTTTATTTCTGGTGTCTTTTGTTGTGGGTTGACAAGATTGCTCAGAATCGTGGGCATATGATGTACATCAAACATCAAGATTTTTGAGAAACTTTGATACAATTACAAGAAACTGTTTCTACCTTGTAACACTCATAAGAATGACTGAATTCATGACCAATTGTTTGCAGATTACTCGGTGGCACCTGAGGTTTACAAAGATGATATATTTGACATAAGTGTGGATTCATACTCTTTTGGTGTCGTATTATATGAGGTAGGTACCTTATAAATTACCCTTAATGTCTGTATTTTGTCTGGGTTGTAATCCACTCGCTGCTTTAGATGGTCTGTTTCTCAACCACTCTAGTTGATATGTTTTTTTCTGGCATTTAGGCCAATAAGCTTCTCTAACAAGTTTATTTTAATAATTTTTCAGATGATTTAAGGAGTACAACCTTTCCATCCTAATCCCCCAGAAGAAGCAGTGAAGCTAATGTGTTTAGAAGGAAAAAGACCTTCGTTTAAGTCAATGTCCAAAAGTTGTCCCCAAGAGATAAGACAGTAAGTGTATTCATGGATGGTGGGGGAGTGGATTGGAAGAGAGATATGGAGATGTGGTTGCTACTTGCTAGAGAGTTTTTAAGATTATTCTTACGGTGTTTATGAATGGTGGAAGAGAAGAAGTTAGCTTAAGAATTGTTTGTGTAGACTAAGTTAGTTTAAGAATTGTTTGTTGTTTGTTACTAACATTTGGGTTATTAATAAAATATTTTTTTCAACTTATCTTGAATATTTTTTTATATATATCCATTTAATAAAAAAATATATAATAATAATAATCTAATATGGTTCGGTTCGGTTTTAAAATATTTAATACGGCTCGCATTAGTATAACAAATTTAAAAAGCTACTATAAAATATAAGATAACGAGAAAATGGTGCCATAAAAGAATTTAAAAGAACAAAATATTAGAGCCACTATAAAATATAAAATGGCACTAATAGACTGTTGTTATAAACTTTATAATAGCTACGAATTTAGTGCTATTATAGATCACTATATAATAGCATGTCAAATTTACGCTATTGTAAAACGGAGGTCTAAGATAGCTCCTCATGTCATGGCTAACATTAAAACGCTGTAATAGGCATATTATAGCGTTTCCACGACGCTATCAATATACATTTTTCTTGTAGTGATAGTATTCTGCAGATTTTTTCTTGGGTATATAAGAAATGTATCTCATTATCGCCCTAGCATAATTTTGTGAACTGGATCGGTATTGGTTGGTATGGTAGTGCATGGTTATGATTGGAATGCTAATGGAATATAAAACCCTTAGCTTTAAGTTTAGTCTTTAGACAAAACTAAAACTCTTAAAACAGATCCTTTACGAAAAGACTGAATCTGTTTATGGTTGGTTGGAAAGAACACTACCCACGGATTTTCGTGAAGTCACTACAATGAGTCAAATTTTGATTCATTGGTAAATAATTGTACCCACGGCATGAATGAACTCTTAAGACAAGACTATGGGTCGGATATTGTTTCATTGAAACAAAAAAAAATAAGAAGAAACGTTTGGTAATGGCCATTATGTCATGGTTGACATTAAATGTGAATTTAAGCCATTTACGTGTGTTGAACATTTGCCAGACCAGAACTTCAAACGTATGTGTGGAATTATGATTTGACATTATTATGTCAATAATATTTCATAAAGAATCGTATAGGAGTTTATGCATAAGAAAACCGTATAAAAAGAGCTTTTCTTGTTGCTCAAAAGATATTCTTACTCATATTCACAATTCACAATAATTTTTTCTATCAATCTCTCATTTTCTCTTTTGTCTTTAAAAATATAGCGTAAATACTAAATTCATAGATTTCGTTTCCGAGTGTTGCGAGACGGTCCCACGTGATTATATCATAGGATTCAAAAATCGATGTTTTAATCATCACACTATGAACGATTTATTGAGTTATGGAAAGAGATAAAATCTGTCTTCACAATTTGTTTTCGAAAATCGTTTTCAAAAGCTCGAGATGTAACAAGGGGACCATGTGACTATTTGAATCTAAAGATAATTAATGATGTTGTTTATGACACATTCCGAGATGCATAGTTTGCTCTTCAAGATATTGAAATGCCCTATTAAAAGTACAAGTCCGCTTGCTAGTGTAGGATTGGGAACCTCTAATTTTCTATCTTGTTTCGGAAAAAGATCGGCATGGTTTTGTTAGCGTGTCATTATCAATTGGTTTCCTTGTGGAAAGACCATTAGCTTCTCATTGTTCTTCATTTTGAGAACTTCTTATATAATGTAATGTGTTCTAAATCAAATTAATAAACAATGTTAAAAAAAATATTAAAATTCCCTAATTTATGTTCCCTTATTTTAATTGGATATTTAGGTGCTTCCAATAATTTTTTTGTTTGTTTTCAATATTCTCTTTTAATATTTAACGTGTTACAATGTCTAGATATGTTCATTGTTTGAATACATGTGTTTTCTTCTAAGTTGTCATGCATGTTATCAATATGGTTATTTCTAACTATTATTCAATGTTATAATGTGTTTTTGTATGTGTATATAATTATTATTATATGCATCTGAATGTAACAATTCCGATTTGCATATAAAACGATGAATAAAATCTTTAACCAATCTCGACCAGAAAAGCTAAAATCGTGTTTTGTCTTAACACACAACAAAAAATTACACCTAAATTAATCAACAACGGAATAATATCCGTACATGTGTGCGGGTCGATCACCTAGTATTTTATTATTATATAAACTCAAATATTATTATTATTATTTAATTAGCCAGCCTCCTTTGTACTTATTGACTGAACCATCTGCATTCTTCTTGATTTTGAATATCCACTTTAGACCAATGACCTTCATGTCATTTGTTCTATCAACAAGATTCCATGTCTTGTTCTTATTGATAGAAACTATCTCCTCCAAGCATGCAACTCTCCATTTTTTCAAGCTTTCAGCCTCCTTAAAGTTCATTGGCTCATTGTTAATTGAGAGTAGCAACATCTCGCTCTCAATTGTAGCTTGATACACCACATAATCATCAAGATAACTCGGTTTAATCACCGTTCTTGTAGATCTCTTTAGAGGCTGTTCTTGTTGAACTTCTTCCTCTACCTCATCATGATCATCATTGTCTTGCACAAGATCGTTACCATGTTCAACGTCACCTTGCTCGTGATTGTTGAACCCATGATCGTGCTCTGCATCAGTTTCATGCTCTGGTTCTTGATCGTGCGTGACTATTACAGGACCCTCTCCTGTATCTACAACAGCACCCCATCTCATATGAAACATCCTCGGACTCATGATCGAATCAATCCTTGTTTCATTCCAATTCCAGCCTGCTTTCTCATCAAATATCACATCTCTGCTTACCACAATCCTTCTTGTTGTGGGATTGTACAGTCTGTATGCTTTGGATCCTGGCTCAATCCCTAGATGCAAAAGTGTTTGTGATCTGTCATCTAGCTTCTTTAGATTATCTCCTTCTACCTTTGCATAAGCTAGACAGCCAAAGACTCTTAGGTGCTCCACATTGGTTTTTACTCCTTTAAAACACTAATATGGAATTTTATTCTCAAGAGCTCTTGTAGGTACTCTGTTAATGACATAAGTAGCATGTATTATAGCTTCACCCTATAAGTAATATGGTACTTTTGTTGCTTTACGAATGCTCCTTGTCATCTCCATCAAAGTCCTATTTCTTCTCTCCACTACACCATTCTGTTGTGGTGTGTAAGGTGCAGTGAGATGGCGTTTGATGCCATTGTTCTCGCAGAAGTCATTAAACTCCTTTGATGTGAACTTTCCACGTCTATCTGTTCTTAGAGTCTTTTTTCCTTTCCAGTTTCTCCTTCAACCACGCTTTTGAATCCTTTGAATCTCTCAAATGATTCACTCTTCTCCATTAACAAGATAGTCCACATATATCTTGAAAAGTCAGCAATGATCACAAATATGTATCTGTTTTGAGCAATGCTGGAAGGTGTGAGAGGTCCACATAAATCAGCATGTAAGAGTTCCAACACTTTTGAAGCTCTAAACATCGTTGCTTTTGGAAACACTTGGCGAGTTTGTTTCCCTACCAGACAAGATTCACAGAGCTGCTTCTCTTCCTTAATCTCTGGTAGTCCTCTAACCATCTATTGTTTAGACATGGCTGCAAGCTTCTTGAAGTTTACATGACCCAACCTCGCATGCCATCTCCAAGTCTCTTCACCCAACTTAGCTTGCAAACATACAGCTTGTGTGGCTTGTCATAAACTCAAGATGTTACTCTTTAATTCAGGAATGTAATAGATGTATGTAACAAGCTGTTTTTCCTCTGTTTTGCTTTGAAATAAGATGGATCCTTTTCCATAAATTTCTATGCAAGATTCATCTCCAAACTTCACCTTTCCTTTGATGTTTTCATTAAGTTCAGAGAAGTAATGCTTGTTACCTGTCATGTGATTACTTGCTCCATTGTCTAAGTACCATAAACCTTCTTCTCCATTATCGGATTCATACTTCTTAGGTATGATACTTTCTTCATTCAGAAACACAATCTCATGCATATAAAGTGATTGATCAGCAACTTCTGTTTCCACTTTATTTGATTCTTGAGGCCTTTGGGATCTTTCAGGGCAGTTAGATGCATAATGGCCATACTTATCACATCTGAAACAGATGATCTTAGAAATATCTTTCCTTTCTTTTGTATGACCGTGTGTGTTAGACGAACCTTCTTGTTGTGTAACATGTCCTCTTCCTCTCCCTCTTGAGCTATGTTTACCTCCCCTGCCTCGTCCTCTTCCTTTGTTTCCTCCAAAACTCTGTTCTGAGCTAAACAACAACTTCCCTTGTGTTTCAGATTGTGTCTCTTCTTCACCCACTCGATCTTCATAAGCCTTTAACCTCCCTACTATGTCCTCAAAACATGTGGTGTTTAAGTCTAGGACTTGTTCTAGAGAAGCTATAATCTGAATATATTTGCTTCTAGGTAAGCTGTTTAGGAACTTCTTCACCAGCTTTGGTTCCTCAATAGTTTCACCTAGGGCAGTGGCTTTTGTCGATATCTCTGATAGTTTCCCCCGTGAAGTTATCGATTGTATTTGATTCCTTCATCTTCAATCTATCGAACTCTGCCATTAGGGTTTGAAGTCGCGCCTCCTTGACTCGATCAGCTCTTAGATGACGAGCTTTGATAGCTTCCCATATGTCTTTAGGCGATTCTTGCTCTCCCACCTGTAAGATCATCGACTCCGGAATGGATTGGAATAGCAACGCTATTGCTATATCCTTCTTATCATCATCTCCTTTGTCTGTTTCTACGGTTTTCCACACCTTGTGAATCCATAACAGAACCTTCATCCTCATCGACCACACTGTGTAATTCGTGGTGGTCAACATAGGACATTGAATAGAGACTCCTTTCTCTAGTCCTTTAAAGCTCGTTCTCCCTCCATGGCTTACGGCGATTGGCTCCTAGATTTAGGTCTTCTTGATCAAATCTCTCTTGATCGAATTCGAACCAAAACGCTCTGATACCAAATATAGTTTGTAAACTTGTGATTCAATAATATAAAAGAATGACACTCTTTTATTAATTTCTTAGAAACTCTCTCAAAACTAAACAATTCTCTCTCTCAAATCTCATAAGATTGTCACAACTCAACAACCTTATTTATAGGCTTAACACAACTTTGTTAACCTAATGAGAAAAGGAATACCTAATAAGAATATATAACTCCTAGTCTTAACAAGAAAATCTCATAAACAACTTAATAGAAGATTTCCTTTTTTCTTCTAATATTGAAGCTTATCCAACATGCTCGAGTCGTTAGCGTTTCTACTCATTGACTTTGCAAACTTGTACAGAGTTATAGCGCTGCATACAAGCTTCTTCAAGTATGTTGTATCATCATGGAAAACGATCGACGAGGAGGCTAGAGCTGCTCCCATCTCAGCGGCGAGGGCCAAGCATTCACCAATACACAAGATTACCCTTCTGATGTTGTCAATATCTTCCAGACGCATCCAACAGTAGGAGTCATTGGATATCTCGCGAGATCCAACTTGAGAAACTACAGTGAAGACTGTTTCAGAACTGCTATCAAAAGTTTTCAAAATGTAATATGTTCCCCATCTTATAATAGCTTTGACGTGACCAAGCTCCCCGATAGCTTCATATTTCTTGCTGTATTCGATCACACTGCATTTTCACAGCTCAGTAACTCTGAAGCTAGCGCTCGCATTGATATCAAAGCACCAATTAGAAAGATCTCAAGACAAACCAAGATGAATTTTTTTGACCAAACAAGGCGGTCTAAATCATAATTAGCTTTTGTCAATTATCTTTAACTTAATTGTAGTAAAACTTTTATATTGTTTCAGTTACGTATATACCTATTTGAGAATCATGGAAATCAAGTCTTTTCTAATTTTAGAGTGTTTACAACATCAAAAAGATATAAAGGACATTAATAATACTTTAGTTTTTACTATTCATAATAATTTAGTTTTTACTATAGTATTATCAATATGTTATACGTATTGTAATATTAAAGACTAGAAAAGTAAAAAATGAGCAAAATATATGCAGAATATAAGTAAAATATATGTAAAATATAAGAAAATTTGGAATTGTAAGACACACACACAAACAAGAATAGTTTATCTCTTTTTAAAGTGTCATTTCGTCGATTAATATTTTAATTTTCAACACGTCACTAGACTTATTGTAAACTCATTCACAACTTATATTTCTATTTTTTTCTTTGTAATCGCTATTGTTGCTTATATTTTTCCTTTACAGAGTTGATTAAATATGAAACAAATATCTAATATATAATAAAGTTGATTAGTATATTGTTTTATCTGAAGAAAAGTAAGATATTTAAAAGAGAGTGAGATAGAAAGCACTGCTCTTGATCATTAATCTGAGATAGAGTGCACTATCTAAATTAAGCACAAGATTCTATTAAAACTTTATTAATCTCTTACAATTCAATATTTCATCATTTTACAAGTCAACCAAAATACTTCGACTAAATGGCATCAAACCATAACACACACATGCTGTTTGGTTGAACTATATCTATTTTGGTTATGTTTGTTCTCTTGAAAATCTGTCTTTACAATCCAAAGCCATTTTCTTTAACTTTTGGTCAAAAGGATTAGACCATATGACCTTTGAATCTAGATAGTCTAACAAAATATAAATTTTGTACAAGAGATTATAAAAATGTTCATTAAGAAACGAACGTCTTATATTGTTATTTTGTGCCATTTAATCGTTCTAATGTCAATGTTGTTGATTTAATCACTATTCTATATCCAATGTCAAAAGTATTTTGAATAAAACGTTTACATCTATACTATTGTTTGAGATGTGATTTTGCGAGAATGAAATTTTTTTCCTTCACTTTCATGTTAAAATGTCTTAATTACCTTAATGAAATTATTTGAAAAAATCTAGGAGTAACTAACTTTTTATTTAGACTAAGATTAAAGCCACATGGGACCGCCGGAGCTCTTTAATTAATGAAACTAAAAATCCCGTTATACGCCATATTTTGTTTGCCACATCTTATCTTACCTGATTGTATGCATAGATTGCCACCTAACTTTAGTAACAAGCTATCATAACCTTAAAAACTTAATTATTAAATTCATGTAATTTTGTTATGCTGAATAATAAAGAGGGTTAACAAAGTTAGTAACAAACTTTCAGAAGCTTAAAAAGTTTTTAATAATTAAATTTATGCAATTTTGTTATGTTAGATAATAAGGAAGGTTTAAAATAACTTGGTATCATTCATATTATACTATTAAAACAAAATCATTTATATTATACTAATAAAAACAAAATCTAAAATTACATACACTAAAACGTTTATCTAATTTGGTTTTAATTGGCTTTATATATGTAGATATATACAAATTAATAATTCACTTTAAAATTTTTATCTATTTTGTTAATAATTTAAATAAACGTTTAAATTTACTTGACTTACAAAATATGTTTTTAGTAAATTTACCTATTAAGAGATAAATTTATTTTATATATATGAAAATCTATGAATATTTCATTAAGAAATATATTTTAAATTATATCTTAATTAAGAAAATCTAAGGATAAATGGTAATATTTATATATTCTTAATGTTATTATAACACATGTTTAACAAATATTATATAGATATTTATTTACACATCATGCAACAAAATATTGTATAACATATATATCAACATCATGCGACTAAATATAATAACCAATTCACATGTAATCTACATGCAAATATATTATATGAAAATTTAACATGATCTGATATTATTTATTATTATTTTAAACTTTATTAATGCTTCAATTTTCAGACTACAAAAAATTTATATAAAGATATTAGTACAACTACTTTATCATCCATATCACATATGTGCTCTCTAATTATTACTCAAAAGGTTTTTTTTTCCTTTCAATTTTCAATCAAAGACATGCTTATCTTAGAAGAAAACGAATTTATATTGTTTTCATTAGCGAAATTAATCCTATTCATGATAGGAATAAGATAAAATTACAAATCATAAAGACATTGAATGGAATCATAATAAATTAATATAACTGAGATGGTTTTAGTTGATCAAGTGGTTATTATTCTCTCTATGGCTTACTTCCTATTATTTATAATAAAAATAAAAGGTATTTATGTTGTGTTTATCTCTATATAATACCTAATGTTAAATTTTGGTTTCCAATATATTTAAAAGGGTAATATGACTCATGCTACCGTGGAACAAGTGTTGGTTGAAAAGTTTGGTAAAGATTTAGTTGAAGATAAATGAGTCTACCTAACTAATTTCACTTCATGGACTACACATATGATTACATGACTATTGACTAATCTTTTCCTTTTCAAAATACAAGTATATCGAAGAATTGTAGTTGCTCCTTGTGAAGAATTTTTTTTTTTTTGTTGTAAAAACGGCTTTCATATTAAATGCATAAAAAGCAGAAGAACATACAAGCCAAAAGACTAAAGATGTACGGGTTTTACCCAGAACAAGCCATCAACTTATATCAAACACAAGCTAAAATGACTACAAGGAAAAGAAAGTATTCGAGTCTTCCGCATCAAATAAACTTGCGAGAGGACAAAGATAACAAAACTATACACAACCACCTCTATAAGTCGCGCTACGGTTGTCTCGTCCAGATGCAACTTGATTCCACAGCATACCTTTGAATTTTGCAGACGCTTTGGCTAGTCTTTCCCGGAGAATTATATCTCCCGCAGGGGTTAAGAATTCTCCATTTTCCGGATCTATTTCAAGTTCCGCCGGTTCTTCCTCATCTTCTGTGGACTCCAAATACGTGAACCTATTGTTTCTCAAAGATGCACTAGAAAATGACATGTGAATAGGTCGCTTAACTTGAAAAGCGGGAGGAGATACTTCCTTAGTAATGACGGACATCGAATTAGCCAAGACTACATTGTTGTTTATAGTAAACGCCCCCTCACTAGAGGACAAGTTTCCTTTTGAGTTAGTTGAAGAACAAGTAGCCGTTAAAGGGGAAGCAGACGGAATAGAATAGCTCGAGGCAAACAGTTGAGGAGCACTTACTAGAACAATCTTGATTGGAGCACTGATGGGTGTATACCTTCTCCGAGTTTACTACTTCTACGATATGAAGTAAACCAACAACATGATCCTTCCCTTTATCTTTACACTTTGAAGGATCCGTGAGGATATCAGAACTATTCGAAGCAAAAGCGGCATCAAACCTGCTTGATTTGAGCAGAAAAGGGGAAGCTTTATGCCTTAATATCCCGCAACTACTACAAGTAGAAGGAAGCCACGAGTAAAGGACATCAACCATCGTGATGGAATCACTTTTATCTATTAAGGCCACCCTTTGAGAAAATGGTTTATCAAGCTTAACTTCAACAAGGATTTTGGCTTTTTCCATAAGCGTTGGATCCAACCAAGGTTTCTCTGTCAACATTGGTTCTCCTATCCCTGAAGCAATCCACTTGATTCCCAAGAATGAATAGAGTTGATCCGGAATGTTATTTAAAGTCAGCCAAACCGGGACAGTCTTGATTTCCGGGACAGAAATAACATCGTTAGTAGACCACAGAGACACAAACATCAAGCAATCGTCAACGTGCCACAACCCTCTTTGCAGAACCCATTTACGGGTAGAATCATCAGGAATGTGGAAGAGGAAGTTTGATTCACCTAATTTACGGATGAAAATTCTACATTTCCTTCCCCAAATCCTAGTTACTACTGCTTGGATTTGTCCCCTAGATGGAGCAGAGCAACGGTAGAACTGACCCACTACAAACTCCCTCTGATTTTCTACACCACTAAGAAGAACATGGCTACGGATTATTACGTTTGGGGTACCATCCTCCATGTATTCGGGAATGGTGACTATGTGAAGGTTCCTAAAATACTGATTCATCTTAGATGCTCAAGGATAATCTTTGGATAGAGCCGTTATGTTTGCCTTCTCCAAATCCGAGGTTGGGTCATGAGACAAAGTCGAGTTTTTAGAACGATCATTCTTCCCATTAAGTTCTGGTCATTAGGACAAGTTAGAACCATTATGTAGATGAAAATCAGAGGTTTGCATCAGCTTGGTAGAACAAAACGATAGAGGTTTCTCCCAAGATCCCAAGGATGAAGTCGCAGGGACAACAACTGGAGGAGGAGTTTCTGCAATCGAAGGAGAGATAGACGAAACCGGAGGAGTAGGAGGAGGGACCATTGAAGGGCCAAACTTACTTGAAGGAGATAAATAATTATTCTTCACGGCAGAAGATGAAGAGAGTGGAGAATTAGCTGACCATTTATTCAAGAGAGGCCAACGAGGATCTTCTACCTTTTGCACAGTAGCACCAGCAGCAAGAGGAGTCGCTTGCCGGAGAGAGGAGTATGCTAGAGGAGTCACTTGAATCAGAGGGGCTGAGTTAACCGGAGAAGCAACATCAGTTATCTTCGCCGTCGACGGTAAAACAGAGGAAGGCGACAGCAGATTATCCATGGTAGAGACCCAGAGAGGAGAGAAGGCTGTGGTGAAGGATGAGCCAGATTAGTTACGTGAAGCAACGTCGATGAGACCATAATGACGGCGCTGTGGAGAGAAAATTGGAATCGCAGATTAGGTCGCCTACGAGAAAGAGATTGGGGGCGTGTTATACGCACGTCACCACTTTTTTACGTCCCTTGTGAAGATTTTTCTCAGCCAATATACCTGAAAAATATCTTGTAAATTTTACATAAAACATAAGTATTTTAGTTGGTTTGTTTTGTTTTCCATTTTATATTTTCTGGTTTAAAAAAATTATTTTCATATTTATTTATCCCTGCCACTGATGACAAATTTTTTTTTAGTTAGTTGATTGTCATCTAATATTAATTATCAAACACAGAAATTAAGATTTGTTTGTTATGTATTTAAGGTTTTAACATTTCTATATAAAAAGTAAAAAAAAAAATGCAAAACTTGAATAAAAAATTACTCATTTAGATTAACTTTCAGTTGCATTTACATAATCAAAGAACATCCAATGGTCCCATGCAATTGGTTAGTGAGCTTGATTCCCCAGATAGTACAGTGAGGCATGATTTTCTAGGTTTACCAAATACTAAACTATAATTGCTTGTGAAATTCCATTTGCATCAAACCAAATCACTTGTGGATCAGAGACATATTGGACAGATTTCAAGAAAACAACAAGATTCATCGTACATTACTTTGTACATCAAGTTTTTTATTAACTTTATAAAGAAAAGATACAAAAAAAGATCAGAAAGAATGACAGGGGAAAAAAAAGAATCTACCCTTCCATATTTTTTTCATAAGTTATTACTTATAAAATTTTATTATTTCACTAAAAATATATTAAAACCCGAAAAAAGAAAAATAGTATATTTAATTTAAATTTTAAATAAATCATATACATTATTAAATTTAAAAATATAATTTAAGTATTATTTCTCACTCTGCACAAAGTGCAGAGAAATTACATAGTTTAAATTATTATTACTCGCATGACGACGACCAAACTCCATTGATCTTCTCTCTTTCTCTTTTTCTCTGATCAATCAGTTTAATTTTAATCTACTTAAAGCCAAACATCCAAATTTTTTGGGAAATTTATGTAAAAGGGATGACAAATATGATTATTATCTCTTTACACATTTTTCATATTTTACCTTAATTTGACATAATTATCTTTATTAGTATTTAAAAGGTCTAATTTTGAATTATTTTAAATCAAAAAAATAATAGAAATAAAAGAAAATGAAAATACACTAATGAGAATTTTTAGATCTCTTTTTACTGTTATTTACGATTTTTAAATATTATTTGTTTACTTGTTCTACGAATGGTAGAATTTGTACCATGTACAGAGTAGTAGAATATGTATTCTCCCGTTTCACTATTATCCGGGTAAACGAGCTATTTCCACATGAAAACTATCTATATAGCATCAGATCCACACAGAATTATTGTCTCGATCTATATAGCCACGAAAAAATAATTAAATACCAATTTCTCCACAAAACTAAAGTTAAATAGCTAATCACCCATAGATTAAAAGATCGAAATCTAAAACCCCACATACCGTATTTTTCTTTGATTTACTGTTTTTGAGAAAGCTTAAACCAATTTTTAACCAATATCAGACCCGATTACGCTTGATTAAAGATGGTTTATGACCCGTTTAACATTAAAAATCCAGACCCGGATTGTTTTACCTTTAACCCATCATGAAAAAACAGAATCCCAAATCGTGAACCCTAATTTCGAATCTGGAAATTTTCTATGGAGAATCCAAAATCGAGCCTCCGGGAAGATGAGATTGAAGTGGCATGCACTCTACAATGTCTTTAATCACTCGACTCTAGTTTGGAGAAGGTGATAAGGTGATTTCAACGAGGAAGAAGCAGATCGAGATGCTATTAAAATCGAGCAGATGCTACAAGATTTTCGAGATGAGCCTCGAATCCGCCTTGACCAGTATCCCAAGAGTGAAGAAGAAGATATAGAGAAAGGGACTAGGAAGCCGATTGATGCGTTGGTGTGGCTAGAGGATTGCATTATCTTCACACGGGTAACTCAAAACCGGTCATTCACCAAGGCGTGAAATCCACATATATATTGCTCGACGAGAACTTCATGGCTAAAGTTGCAGACTTTGGGCTGTCTAAGACCGGACCTGAGCTCGATCAGACTCATGTGAGTACTGTTGTTAAAACAAGTTTCGGGTATCAGGAGGCAACAGCTCACTGAGAAATCAGATGTTTATTCCTTTGGTGTTGTTCTCTTCGAGGTTCTCTGTGCTATACCCGAGAGAGATGGTAAATCTTGCGGAATTGGCTATGAAATGGCAGAATAAAGGGCAATTAGATCGAGCATTAACGTTCCAGGAACAGCGGGACGATTTGAGGAATCAAGCATTGATGATCTCTCTCGTGTTTCCATGAGTAAAGTATTCTCTCAACTGGTGAAGTCCGAAGGAAGATAATGAGAGGTTGGGAAATTGCAATGTCCATGAAAAGAAAATATCTGATCTTGTAACGAGAAGAAACATCATGTCTTTAGAGTCGACACAAATCTGGGGTTTAAGTCTGGTTTTAGGTCGGATATTTAGGTCGGGTTGGGTTATAATTTCATTTTATGTCGGATATACCAGTCTGGTTTAACTGGTTTGATGGCTAGGTCACGGTTTCACAGGAAAACCAACGAAATCTGATTTTATGGGCAATTGGATTTCGAACTATTAATTCAGGTGTAATTAGAATCACATTATAGTTCTCATGGATATATAGATGGAGGCCATACTTCCGTGTGGATCTGATGCTATATAGATAGTTCTCATGTGGAAATAGCTCGTTTACCCCTATTATCCACAAAAATTAGAATACATAATCTACCACTTTTCAATCCACAATTCTTTTTTTCTTCTCCATTTTGTAGAATGTGCATTATACCAAATATGTTATAAATTAGAGGAAATCTAAGAACATTTTTTTTGATCATGTTTATCCTTATTTATATGCAAAAAAATAATATCATGTTATTTCGACCATATCCTATTTTTTTAAAAATAAATTGGTCTTCTATCTCTTCTTTGACGTCACTGGTGTCGTTAATGTTGGTCAGATTTCTGATTCTATGTTTTTCATGTAATTTCTTCCTCTTATGACTCTCGAAATCTTGAAAGAACACCCTTTCGATGATTCGTTTCCCAGATTTTACTAATCGCTTCCCCTTCTTGTTTTACATATAGACTACAACTCTCTTAACTGATTGTTATATCTGTCAATAAAGCTCTTCAAACTTTTGATTCGGGGAGATGGTTTTAATAATTTTTAGAATGTTGTATGCACTCTTAACTTAGTCTATCTTCCAGGTATTATATGAATCCTATTTGTATCTTCTTGAGTAATTACTACAACAAGTAGCCTTGAATACAATGTTATAGCATCATGTTATCATCATCCAAGTTGTCATCATTTGCTTGTTACTGAGAATGGAGATACATGGGAGGATTTAGTTCTTGCAACACTGATTGGAAACGGGGATGATGTGGGTCCTATTATAAGGAATGCTTTTGAGATGGGGAGGCCTGAACCAAATCTCACGTTTTTGGCCTTGTTCCCTGTAGCAAGGTGATGAACCAAGATCCAAGAAATTTGGTTCAGGTTTCAAAAGTACAATTGTTTATGTACATTGGGAGCTTCTGCTTTCATTTGAACAACTTGTCTATCGTTGTGAAGTACCAGTGTTCAGGAATGATTTTGCTTAGAATCCAAGACCTCAAACGCGTCCACAAGTTTCTTGCAGCTCTCAGTCTCGCTTTCCTTCTGAACTATCATCTGCTTTATCAACTAACTGAATTTCTCTTCGGAACCATCATTTATTGAATCAGCATCGCTTTGATTAATTCTTGGTCACTGCTCTGCCTGATCATCAACACCAGCAATCAAAACATTGATATCCTCACTGCAGGTTCTACTTCTCATGTTCCATTTCTCACCTTTGTCTTTCCTCTGTATTCAAAATCACACTTTTTCTGAGTCTCATCAATTTCCTCTTCAATGAGTTTCTTGACACTCTTCTGAGACAACAACAAATCAAAAAATCTACATCAGCTTTTTTTATTCCTTGAACCAATTTTACACAATAAAAAGCAAGTTCGATTCTCGAATCCAACAAAAAATTAAACCAATACCTCACAGTCACAGTCACAGATATGCTGCTTATCAACCTTAGTCCCCACAGTTGCATAGTTACATGAACCAATAAAGTGGGAACTTTTTGTTTCAAACACATTTTCTTATCTAAGGTAAGAAACTGAATGAATATTATTGAGTATGAGTACAATGAATATATAGAGGATACAGGAGGGAGAGAAGGGTTTAGTAATTACAGAGAAGTCCTTAACTATTTACATATATCATTTACACGTCCCCTCAAGATGGAGGAACCGGTGTGACTCCAATCTTGGATCTTGCAATATGGAAGTTGGTGCGTGGTAGCGCCTTGGTCAAATCATTTGCAAGTTGGTCCTTAGTGGAGATGTGGGATACTCGTAGTCCACCCGACTGTATTTGGTTGCGTACAAAGTGATAATCGAGAGCTTTGTGCATCATGCGGGAGTGGAAGACAGGATTTGCGCTTAAGTAGGTTGCACCTATGTTGTCGCAATAGACTACATGAGCTCTGGGAATGGATATCCGTAGTTCAGACATGAGGTTACAAATCCATCGAAGTTCCTGAGCTGTGTTTGCGATAGCTCTGTATTTTGTTTCCGTTGATGAGCGAGCGACACCTTTCTGTTTCTTTGAGGACCAAAAGACAGGGTGGTTTCCTATATAGATGATGTATGCATTTGTGGAGACAAAATCATCCAAATCTCCAGTCCAATCAGCATCCGAAAATCCATGTAAGGTGATCGCATTCTGCTTCGGTAAAAGAACACCATGTGTCGCTGTACCAGCGAGATAGCGGAGCACTATTTTAGCAGCCTGCAGGTGGTCCGTTGTCGGTCTGTGCATAAATTGTGATAGACGATTCACCGCAAAAGAGATGTCAGGTCTGGTGAAAGCAAGGTACTGGAGGCTGCCCACAATCATTCTATAGTGAGAAGCATCTTCAATTGCAGAGCTTGCGGTAAGAGTGAGCTTCGGAGAGGACGGTAGAGGTGTCGCAACTATTTTGGCGTCCTTCATATTTGTCTTGGCAAGGAGATCAAGGATGTACTTCCTCTGCATTAGGTGAATCCCCTGAGTTGTACGGGTGACTTCGATTCCGAGGAAATAGTTGACATCGCCTAAATATTTAATGGAGAATCTGTCTGCAAGCGAAGTCAACACACGTGAGACTGCATTCGTATTGTTACATGTAATGATGATGTCATCAACATAAATCAGCATGTAGATAAGGCAGGAGCCATGGCAGAACACAAAAAGAGAGGCATCCGAGAGACTGTTTTCAAATCCAGCACCAAGTAAGTATTTTCGCAGCTCCATAAACCATGCACGAGGTGCTTTTTTGAGTCCGTATATAGCTTTGATGAGGCGACAAACATGGTGTGGGCGATCACGATCAACAAAACCAGGGGGTTGAGACATGAATACTTCTTCTGTTAGCGTTCCTCGGAGAAAGGTGTGGTTCACATCTACTTGTCGTAGCGGCCAGTTGTTGCTTGTCGCATGTCCAAGAACTAACCCAATTGTTGTCGGTTGATAACCGAGCTAAACGTTTCTTTGTAATCCAAGCCATACTCTTGATGGTATACTTGTCAAGATCTCATGTAGAAAGAAGCTTCGTTTTGAACATCCATTTGCAGCCAATAACATTTTGACGAGGATCCGGTGGAACTAGATCCCATGAGTGATTTTCCATTTAAACATTATACTCAACAGACATCGAGTGTCTTCAATTTGCATTCTTTAACGCTTGCGTATATGTCTGTGGTTCAGGTTCAATGATGGAAGAGAGGATGGCTGTAAGGTTGAATTTTTTCTTTGGTTTTATGATGTTATTTTGGGCTCGGGTGGTCATTTTGTGGTTGTTTGGTGGTAGTGTTTGGGTGGTTTTTTTGGATATTATGGTGGTTATTGGTGATGGAGTGGTATTGTTGTGTTGGGATACGGGTGGCCCAACAGCTGCAGCAGTTGCTTGTTCGACAACAGGGGCCATTGGAGAAGGAACAGAGGCTGCTGCAGGTTGTGTAAGGGATCGGCCAGTGGACCTTTGGAGGGTGGGGTTTGGTGTATGGTCAGTCTTCTGTGTTTGGGTTTGGCCAGTGGGCCGATTAGCAGAAGAAGAAGAAATATGTAGTGAGTGAGAAGATAATACCTGAGCCGGCAGTGGTGCCGGTGACATCGCAGGTGGAGCATGAGTGAGCGGTGATGTTGTTTTGGTAAAGCTTTCACGGTGAAGGCCTGAGCCGAGGGGAGTGAGAGGTAGAACAAAATACGTTGACGAACTCTCTGTTTCCGCTGGACTTATCAACGACTGTGGAGTATGTAATTGTTGACTCTTGAATGAGAACTGTGTCTCATCAAAATTAACATGCCGAGATACGTAGATCCGGCCAGTATCTTTGTCCAAACATAAATATGCACTTTGAGTTAACGAATAACCAATAAACACACATGGTTTGGAGCGTTCATCGAGCTTATGTTGTGTGTAGCCGTAAATCCTCAATTTCATATAGTTGGGAGGCATACCGAAAAGCTTCTGATATGGTGATTGATGCTCTAGAAGTGGTGTTGGGAGACGATTTATGAGATAGTCAGCCGTCTGAAAAGCTGATGGCCAATGCTGTTTCGGTACTGATGCAGTAGAGAGAAGCGACATTCCTGTCTCAACTATGTGATGATGCTTCCTTTTAGAAATATTGTTATGTTCTGGAAGGTGCGGCGATGTTGTTAGGTGAGAAATACCGTGTTCAGCAAGCAGAACTCGTAAAGCCACATATTCACCTCCATTATCAGTATATAGTGTTCCAATCTTGACTCGAAAGTGGTTCTTGACTAAGGCTTTGAAGATGATAAAATGTTCTTTAACTTGGGATTTATGTTTGAGAGGGTAAAACCAAGTGTATCAGGTGAAGTGATCGACAAAGATCAAATAATATTTGAAGTTTTATGTGGATAGAATGGGAGATGTCTAGACATCACTAAAAATATAGGCAAGTGGACGATCAGACACAATTGTGTTTTGAGAAAATTAAAGCTTATGAATTTTATTGATATGACAATCCGAACAAAAGAAATCTTTTGGGGGTAGTGTTTAGAACAGGTAAAGAAAATTTTGAAAGGACAGAATGCAAGATAGGTGGTGATGGATGGCCTAGTCGAGAGTGCCATGAAGCTACTGTCGTCTTTGGAGTCGTAGACGCAAGCAAAGATTTTGTGTTCCCTGTCACTGGCCATTCATAGAGTTCATCTTTTTTTCTACCTTGAAGAAGAAGATCCCCCGTGTTGTGGTCCTTCACCTGAAAAATGAGCAGGAAAGAATTCCACAGAGACTTTGTTAGAGTTCCACAACCGATACACAAAGATCAAGTTTTTATGAATGTTAGGAACACAAAGAACTTTGTTAAGAGAAAGATTGTGAGATAACGAGGGAAGTAAGGTGGAACCAGTGTGAGTGATGCTCAAGCCAGAACCATCTCCAATGATGACATTGTCGCCTCCAGAATACGGTTGATGCATCGAGAGATTAGAGAGATCATTGGTGATGTGATGTGTAGCTCCACAGTCCACCAACCAGTTGCTTGCGTTGTATGGTGTTGATGCATCAAAGTTCGCACAAGGCTGCCACGGAGTGAACGGAGTGCTAGCTTGTTGTTGTTGACTCATTGTCTGCAACTGAGGACACCTACGAGCATTGTGGCCCTAAACGTTGCAGAGTTGACACTTCCCAAGATATGGATGTGGTTGCTTATGGTCTGGTCGGGATCCAGAGTACGTCATGTTCGATGCTTGCCATGACTGATTGTTAGCCTGGTTGCGAGTTTGATTTTTCTGAGACCACGGCCTTTGATTGTTGCGGTTATTGTTGCGGTGCTGAGTTATGTTTGCCGAGGCAAGAAGCCTCGCAGTTGGTGTTGCGGAGAGAAGCTTCGCTTCATGACAGAGAAGCTTCTCATGTAGTTCTGTGAGTGTTGGAGTAGTCTCACGGCCCGCTATCTGATCAGAGATGATCTTGTATTCTTCTGGCAAGCCATCTAAGACCATCGCAATCTGATCTTCTGTATCTATAGGTTTCCCCAAGATAGCGATTTAATCAAAGCGTGTTGAGAAGCCTTGAATGTATTCATCTATGGACTTAGTTCCCTTAGTTCATTACTTGAGTTGAGTGCGGATATGCATGATGTGACCGCGGCTGGGCTTAGCATAGGTTGAGGCCAGAGTACGCCAGATTTCTTGGGATGTTGCATCCCGAGAAATCACTGGTTGGATCGTGGTTGATATCGCACCAAGTAAGGCACTATATATGAGACGATCCTGACGTTTTCAGAGTATGAATGCTAGGTTTTCGCTGATGACATTGTTTGCAGTCAGCGTAGGAGATGGAATCTTGACAGATCCATCAAGATGCCCATCCAAGTTGTAGCCATCTAAGAGAGCATGGACTTGAAGACTCCACATTAAATAGTTGGTAGAGTTGAACTTGGTAACGTTGGACATGTTGATGTTGTACAACGATTGATTGAGAGCAATGATGGTTTCACCATTAGCTGTGAAAGGATTGGTGTTGTTCGTGGCTGCCATTGTTGACGGCTAGGAGAAGAGAGCAGCGGAAAAAAATTTTTTTGCTAGGGTATCGTAAAACTCTTGATACCATATAAGGTAAGAAACTGAATGAATATTATTGAATATGAGTACAATGAATATATAGAGGATACATGAGAGAGAGAGAGAGAGAAGGGTTTAGTAATTACAGAGAAGTCATTAACTATTTACATATATCATTTATATCTAATGACTCAAAAGAGAGAAATAAACTCAAACTTTTGATTCTTTTGCTTCCACGTTTCTTACCCATTAAAAGCTTCTGTTAGATCCACCATGCTTGAAATCAAACATGCTCATAAACATCCAAGCACATCCTAACCCTTCTTTTGAAAGATGTCTTCTACAATTCTCTGTCTCCATTAAAAATCCACAATGCTCGTATGTTTCTTCCCTCTCTTTTCTCCTCTTCAGCGAAATCTACAAGGATAATGTTTTTTTTTTAAGAGAGAGAGATATATCAAAACTGTGACTACAATTAGAGAATATTCCTGTCTGAATTAAAAAGTAGTCTTTATATGATTCTTTCACACAGACGAACCTTAACAGCGGCTTCGACATCGTTTTTGTTCAGACAGGATCAGCCTGACGGACGGATGGTATCTTCTCCGGTGTTGAGCTCGAAAAATCTGATTTCCATCATGAAGAAATTATGGTGTCACAGATTTAGCTTTTAATTTGTACTTCAAACCTGAAATGGAAATTATGGTGTCACTTAAAATCAAACTCCAAAAGTAAATAACCAAAGGGAGGAGTACTTGCACTGAAAAGTGGCCTACCTGATTGTTCTTTGGTCGTGTTGTATAACTTGTATGCATAGACTCTGGAAGTGGTTTTTAAAATGGTTTCTTTTGAAAACTCGAATTTCTCCTTTGTCCGTGTGATGTTGGCGCCCCCTATTATCAACAAAAAAATGGATTGTAAAAGACAAACAAAATTGTAAACAGAACAAAAACTGGTATGCATACCAAAACTGATAAAAATAAAAGAGTTTTACAATTTAAAGTTTGTCAAAAAGCAAATATGAAGTTATAGTTCAAGTAAACGTCTTAAAGGGGAAAAACCCACCATTTTTGAACATGAGCACGATAGTTATTATATATATATAAAGAGATAGTGAAGAGTAAAAAAAGAGCCAATGCACTCTACAGTCAAGAGACTGAGTAAACCCTAACTACTCTTGTTGTATCACAAACCACAAGATTCTCAGAATTAGACTGATTATCAATTTGCCTTTAAAAAAAACTTATGAGATGCTAGAAACAGACAAGAATATGAATCAGTCTACTTCCGTCACCTCTAGCAACCGTGCATATCTTGTCTAACTTATCAACCATGTTTACTTCCGGGACTGCTATTGAGTGGAAAAATGTAGGGTTAAGGCATTGTCCTGAGTTATTATGTGTATCAGACCCTGAATGACTACGAAAACGATCAGAGTAATCCGATTTATGGCATTCAAAGAGACCTGAATCGGTAGGATAAGCTTACCGAAGTTTTGCAAGCAACCTTTTGAAAAATCCGAAAGAACAAGCTTTGAATCAAGTCCACCAGTTAAATCTGCAAGAAAATTAGACATTTGAGATATCGTGAAGTGATAAAAATATACAATAGAAAAGTGAAATAGTAAGTTACCTTCCCAAAGTCTCCATGGAACGAATTGCACAGAACTGCGTATCTTATCTGTCACCTCAAGGTATGACTTGAGAGATTTTTTCAAGGCTTGTAGAAATTTACAGACGCTAGCAAAACAGAACAACGATACAGGATACACCTGTCTGACCAGCTCGATGGGTTTTATAAAGGCATTTCTGACCAATGTCGATAATCTGTCTGTCTTCGAGCAAACTAATCAAACCGATAAAAGTCCCACAAAATCAAGTATAAAGAACAATCATTGAGTAAACTAATCAGCTCTTTCCCAGATTCCACCAGTTCCATCGCCAAACTATGATTAAGGATTAAATAGCCATGGGCATTCGGGTATTCGGTTCGGTTCCGGGTACTTCGGTTCCATAGATTTAGGATCCAATAGGTACTTATTTTTTTCGGTTCGGTTCCGGTTCTTTTTCCGGTTCCGGTTCGGTTCGGTTCCTAATTCGAAGATCCATAAAATACCCGAAAATATTCGGTTACTAAACGGTTCCAGGTATTTTCTACCCGAAATCCGATATTTTACTCGAAATCATAAAAATACCCGAAATAATACCTAATTACCCGAAACAGTTCAAATCTAAAACAAAAGTCTGAAACTTAACAATGTTAAAACAATCTGAAACTTAACAATGTCAACAACATAAAAACATAATGTCCCAAGATAACGATTAACAACAACAAGAACAACATAAGAAAATAGGTACTTCATGATCCCATACGGCCATTCCCACTCTTCTGCAGCTCTTCAGACTTCATCTTCTTCCAACCTGAATTCTCCAAATTCTGCAGTGACATAATAACAAATTAACAAGAAATCAAGAACAATACAATGTAAAGTTTTAAACTTTCAAACTTCAAATTCATATTGGTTACCTCTCTCAAGCTCATCCTGGTCCTCAATGTCCTCAAGCAATTGCTCAATGGTTATTGATCCTCGGTTATCCATCCTTATCTCAGTTTTCAACCATTGCTCAAGACACATCAATACTTCAATGGTGTAGTGTGTCAAACAAATCCTATAAGGATCTAATACACGCCCACTTGTGCTGAATGCAGACTCTGAAGCAACACTACTAACTTGCATAGCTAGCACATCCTTGGCTATTTCTGAAAGAATCAGATACTTCATGCTATTTACCTTCCACCAAGACAACACATCATACTCAGTGCCTGCAAAAACATTAGGATTCTCCACGTTCTCTGCCATATATAACTCCAGCTCAGTTGTTGTCTCTTAAAGTCCTGCTTCTTTCACCAACTGCTTGTATTTTGCGTCCATTCTCCTAAATCCCAATCTAGCAGAAAAATCCACTTTACCCGTGTGTTGAACTCTTGTTTGAGAAGACGAGGATGAACCAGATCCTTGTGACTGACACTGAGAAGCTTGAGTAGATACTGCCCTATTCATAGAACCACCGTGCCTATTGTTGTACTCGTCGAACAACCTCTTCAGAATATACATAATCGACTCTTGCATCTCAATGGCCTTAGGGCTGTCCTTTCCATACAAATCATTGAAGCATAGCTGAGCAAACTTCATCTTGTTCCTCGGATCAAAGACACTAGCTACAATTACCATTCTATTCATCTATGTTTCTTCAGTAAAAGGATCCCAATACTTGCTTAGCTTTGCCATCATTGTGTTAGCTTTCTTCTGCAATTCTTCATCATTATCTTGACCAAATTCCATGATGGTTGTCTGTATACTGACTATCTCGTTGTAAAGCTTGTATGAAGAAGCTTGAGTAGTTGCTGAAAGAACAAGTGTTGTTTGATAGAACAAAACAAGGAAATTCAGAAACATGTAACAAAAATAGATATGTGTTAAACCTGATATTAGTTCAGAAAGATTTTAACATGAATTAAAGGAGATATAGTACCTGTCCACTGCTTCCCAATCGTTTCTGACAGGTGGTCGAACTCTCTTCTTTCCAGTTTCAGTTGACTCTTTGAAGTACTCAATGTAAGGCATGTCTTGAGCCTTCATCTTATCAAATGCTAGCCGAAAATCCATAGCTCTGTTTAGCATAAGAAAGGTTGAGTTCCATCTGGTTTTGCAATCCAGTGGTAAACTCCCCCTTGTGATCTTCCCTATGTCAACTCTCAGCTGAAATGACTTCAACTGTGGTGTAGAAGACCTCACATACTGAATCACATTTCTTATTGCAGTAACACTCTTATCTATGTCATGCATTCCATCTCTCACAACTAGATTAAGTATATGAGCAGCACACCTTAAATGTAAGAAGTCTCTATTTAGAACCAATGAGTCATCTCTAATCGATTTAAAATCCTCCTTAAATATCCCTAATGCATTGCTATTTGCAGTTGCATTATCCACTGTTATAGTGAATACCCTCTTGATGTCCCAATCCTCTAAAACTTCTTGAATAACAGCCGATATAGTTGCCCCCTTGTGATCACAAACGTTCCAAAACCCAATTATTAGCTTCTTCAACTGCCAGTTAGTGTCAACGAAGTGAGCAGTCACAACCATGTAACTTGCTCCGGTGTTGGGAGCTACCCAAATGTCTGTTGTCAAAGACAACCTCTGCTTATTACCACCAAGGATATTCTTCATCATGGTCTTCCTTTTAGCATACATCTCTACAATGTTCCTTGTCGCAGTTCTTCGAGAATGTGGCTTGTATAGCTTCATTTTGTTGCAGAAGTGCCTAAAAGCCAATCCATCTATGAAGCTTAGAGGAAGCTCGCCTATAACTAACATCTCCTCGCAAGCCTCCCTAAAAACAGATTCAGAAACCCTTGACAAATGTACACCATCAGAATCTGTATCAATAACCTTCTGACTTGTTCCTCGAGTTGATTTCCATGCTTGGTACTGCTTACAAGATCTCAGATGCTTCTTCAGATTTGAAGTACCTGAAGTAGATGCACACGCCATTTTTTTCCCACAGTAATGACAATTGCACTTGTTAGCCTCATTCTGACTTTCTGTGAAGTGATTCCAGACAGTTGATCTTTTCCTCTTCTTACCACCTTTCTTGGAACGCTTCTTAGTGTCATTCATTTTGCCTTTGCCTTTATCAGCAGCCTTACTAGGAATAGGAGTCTATGCTTCAGTCTCTGTCTCACTTTCTGTAAGCTGATCAACCATGTCAACATCTTCTTCTTCCTCCATGTTTGGTTGATTCTGGTTTGAATCCATCTGCAATGCGACTTAACATTGTCAAACATCTGTTCTGATATAAGCAATAAGCATTATCAAAGTCCTAATCAAAGTCAAAAAATGTTTAAACAATTAACCAAGATCTAACAAAGTGCATACATAATCTAAATCGTTTTAAACAGATGCAGTCATAGATTCACAGGAGTGTAACTCATCAATGATCAATCCATAATCTAAAATCAGGTACAAAGAAATCCCTAAATTGATTTTAAAAAACCACTAAAATCCATTACATAAACCTTAAATCGTTTTAAACAGAAATTCAGAAAACCTAATTCGACATCTGAATCTAAACAATCTCAATAAATACACAAATAAATTTAAAGGATTTGATGCATAATTAAGGATTAGAGCTTAAGAACACTTAGCTTTGATCGATTTCTACTTCCAGCAGATGAAACCGTCGACGAAGAAACAAGACGGCGAAGAAGTGTCTGAGATTCCAGAGTTGCTTCTGGTTTTATGGAATTGTTTTTGTAAGAGATGAGAAACATATAGTGATATAGATGCAACCTAGATTAGCCCAATCCTCCTCGAAATCTTCTCAATTCGCATGCGCAGCCAGCCACAAAGGAAAGCTCGGGGAGTGCAAGAGGCACGACGAGTTTCACGAGCCAAAAAGAACAAAACCATCACTAACCATATACAATAAACCTATGAAACTTATACATTGAACCGTACCGGTTCTTCGGTTTTTGTATTAGGTTCCTGGGGGGAATAGAACACAAAAAGAAGCCTGTCAGACAACCGTGCGACCACCCCGGAGAGGTCAGACCTAACCGGATAGCGATCCTCTACAGCGCAGACACTCCGAGGAGATCGTAGCCGTTAATCACACTCAGATCGCACGGTCATGATTCATCAACCAGGTTTAAGGGCCTGTCTCTTTAGAAATCAAGAATACAGAGGTACGAGCCTATAGAACTGATCCTGTTCAAGTAAGGTCGTGACCTAAAGCTTCGACTCTGCGATATATAAACAACAAGACTTCTCTTTACATTACCGATGTGGGACAAATTAACAACTTAACATGCCCATACGTTGCCGTTTCAAAGCTAAACGCAGTAATACCTCCGATACGCTGTCGTTTAATTATCTCAAGTATCTTCACTGATTCAGAATCTCATTTTCGCTTAAACCCTAAACCCTTTTGGATTAGGTTTCTATCTCTTATCCGCCGTGATTGCGTTTCATGGGAAATTTTCGGCAGATTATCTGTGATTTCCGATGATTCTCTCACGCTCTGTCTGTGTTCTTCATTTGTGTGGAGTGAGTGTCCTCGGCGCCGAAGCTCTTATCCCAGAAAGTTAAGGTCTCGTTCTCTCTCGCTTATGGTTCTTCTGCTTCTTTCCGTTGGTTTCTCTCAATCGAGCTGAATGGAAATGGGTTCGTGGGTTTGCGTCTGCTACTGCTGAATCAGAAGGGTAATGATACGTTCTTCCCGGACCAAGCTGTTTCATGGAAGTCTCTTGGGTTGTCGGATAAGGCCTCTGTAGCTCTACGAGATTCTGGGTTCGGAAGACCGTCTCTTACACAAGTAAAGTTTTCAAATTTTGTGACTTTAACAGAGAACTTGGCGAATCACTTGTTGATTGTGAATTGATGAGTCAAATTTGCTGTTTTTGTGGAAGTTTCGGATTATGAGAAACAGATGATTGATTTTATGGTTTTCTCCTTAATTCAACTGAAATTGTTGTTCAGTTACTGGTAACTGTTACTTTGGTCTGTCTACTAGCTATTTCTACATCCATCTCTATAGCAACCATATATTAGTTCTACAAGCTTTCTATACCACAACAAAGGCTCAGTTGTTAGCCTGTCCTATGCTGTAATCAGTTTGGATTTTGCGGTAACATTTCAGACTATTGTGGTGTAGGTTGTCAATGAGGGCCTTGTTTTGCTCCTCCTCCTTGGAATGATGTCTCGGTTGATGAGATTGTTACTCAAGATTTCTTCAATGGAATCATCAATCAAGCTGAGTCTAGTTGTGCTGGTAATGGATTTTACAGCCGATGAGCTTTTCTTGAGGCCTTGAGAGTCATATTCTCGTTTCGTTAGATTGGAGTCCGTCGATGAGATGAGATCGTAGCGTTCTTTGCTCATGTCACGCATGAAACTGCATGTAAGTATAACTTAAGGCTTCATTTATATATTTTGTATTATTATACATGAATGATCTCTAGAATAATGAAAACATCATAAGTTAATTTCTGTTAGTTTGGACTTAATTTGCACGTTTTTTGGTTTCTTGGTGTATCGCTCATCAATTTTGTTTTGTTGTTCCAGATTTCTGCTACATATATAGAAGAAATAGATGGAGCCTCAAAGTATTACTGCGACAAGAACGCAACGCAATATGCATGCATCCGGCCAAGGACCGCTCCAACTCTCTTGGAACCGCAATTGGTTTCGACGGCCTCAATGCACCAGAAACAATAGCCACGGATCAAGTCATATCCTTCAAGACCGGCCTTGTGGTACTGGACCAATAGACTTCAGGCTGAACTGTTCAGCCCGTTATCTCTCAAGGTTTTGGTTTCTTGGTATACTGATTATTGAAACAACCTCGCTTGCTAACAAAACATCTAGTAGTTATATATTTCTATGCATATACATTAAAGAAATTAAGACAATGCTTGCGCCCATTAATGTCTAAAGTTTTGGTCTCTTAATTATATAAATTCCAGACAGAGCAAACTCTGTATACAAAATCCCTATGAATTTGTTTTGATGATCAGTTTTTCAGAAAGACATGGAAAAGATTTGTTGTGATCAACACCATAGTAATGAAGAAAGCCTTTGAAGACATGACCACTTATGGTTACTGTCGCTTGATAACCGATCTCTGCTTGTTCGTTGTTGCTTACCGCTGTTACCCTCGTCCGTTTAAATACCGCCGGCGCTTCGATTTTCCCTGGCAATCCTTCTTTGAAACTTGTCTCTACAATTTCCACAAAATCCCAAATTCAGATCCAAAAAGCTTCTTTTTTTCGATTTCAGTCTCAATTTTCATTACCTTGGCGACAAGTGGTTGTCGGAACGAGGAAGACACTTGCGGGATTGGGTTTGTCGGAAGAATCGATTTTGAGCTTCTTCTTCCCGTCTGAAGACGGAGAAGAAGAGCCGCTAACAGAGCGATGATGAAAAGAAGAAGAAGAAGGAACCCACGTGCTCTTCACGTGAGTGGCACAGTTGTAGCCGCAAGTCATACACCTTTCGTAGAGACACTCTTTCTTCGCTCTGTTCCCACAATCTTTGCATGCTTTCTCTTCAACATTATTGCTCCTTGCCTTGTCGTTCTCTTCCACCGCCGCGAAGTTTACCGGCGAGGGCTGTGTAATCTGCGACGGCTGTGGTGGTAAGAATATGACGTTTCGAAGGCCTAGCATGTAATCTGGAGTACTGATTCCCGCCACGGCGACGGCGAAGGAGGAAGATGAGTGATCAGCGATGTTGGCTGCGGCGGCGGCAGGGAAAGGTGTTGATGATGGTGATGGTTGATGCGGTGGCCATGAGAGGAGCGAAGGTGGGTTTGCCACTGTGGCAGTAATTATGGAGCCTAGTGAAGTAGTGAGAGAGGAGACAGAGAGATATGGCAGCAGAAGCAATAAGATGAGTCAAAAGGTTAAAAAAGTCTGCAACTCTGCAAGAAATTATCTATCTATCTTCTCAAGTGGATGGGGTCCCCATTCATTGGAAAAGCACCCGCCTAAATTGGCTTTTTCGCCGCATTAATATCCCACTTTGTTAATACTCCTCCGTTTCACAAAGATACATTTTTTCGAATTTTTTTTGGTTTCACAAAGATGAATGTTTTAGATTTTCTATGTAACTTTTGTTAATTAATGATGACAAATTGTAAACTTCAAAAAGATTAATTAAGTTTGTTGAATTACTATTGGTTTAAAGTTATGGAAAATTGTGTATAACAAAAAATGATGCAATTTATAACTATGCATTAATATTTTTCTTAATAAGTGTGAAAACTCTAAAACATGTATCTTAATGAAACAGAGGGAGTAAAAAATTAGAGTCAAAAGAAAACTAACCTTAACTTTGAGACATATGTTATTTACAATTTGTGCCATTAGAGATTTAAAAATATCTTTAATATTCATTAAAGATAATTAAAAAATATAACAATTTCTCTACTATCTATGTATCCAAACAAGACAATTATTAAACATATATCCAAACAAGTTAAATATAATAAATTTCACTTTTCTAATTAAGTAATATATATATAACTATTAAAATCAATTGATAAATATAACTATCAACTATTTTGTATATATAATATAATATATTTTTAATTATGATTATATTCAAAATTCAAATATAATATATTTTAATATTTTTTTATTTTTATTTCAAATATAAATGTTTATGTTTATATTATAATAAATTTTTAAAATTATATTAAATTAATTTATTACGTAAGAATTTGTTTTTACGATTGCATTTTAGCGGGTTGTTACATCATATTGCAAAATATTTAAACTATTATAAGAGAGGGTTGAAAAATAAATTAGTCAATTTCGAATTCTAAAAATGAACTTTTCACGAGTTTAAAACAAATATATATATATATATATATATATATATATATATATATATATATATATATATATATATATATATATATATATATATATATATATATATATATATATTAATTCAAAATCATATATTTTAATTTAATAAAAATATCTAAATTATTCAATATTAAAACTTATAATGCAAAATCGCTATTTTAGTCTCTTTATCTTTACGATACAGCTTTTCTCAAATAACACACAATTCTTTTTTAAAACCTAAATTATTAATTTATTTTTATAATACGGATTAAATAATTATAAAAAATTAGATTTCATAATTAAAAAATTAATTACAAATAACAAAATAAATATAATTTAAATTTGTAAAGAATAGTAAATCCGCGCTTTCTAAGCGCGGATAAAAATCTAGTAATCTTTTAAGATAATCAACTTTTTATCATCTTCTTAAACTCTTGATTATTTTTGAATTTGCTTTAGATAGATTCGTTCAGAGGTCAGGGTATTTGAAGAAATAACCGATAAAATTGTATATATTTTTTTGTCAACAATGAATATAAAACCTAGAACGACTTAATTATTCAAGTAGGTGGTTCAAAATTTACCCAGACTAAATAAAATGGTTGAATCTAGACATTTTGTATTAGTTTATCCTCCTTGCGTTACTTGTTCAGGGGATATAAATGATAACAAATCTCTTAAAGAATTTCTTATGTCTCTCATACTCCGCCAAATGGATTGAAAAGTATAACATTTTTTCGATGCATATATTACACTCATTCGTTTAGGACAATTTGTTGTAAATATAATTTTTTGTTGATTTCATGTCTTCATACATTCTATTGATCAGTGTTTCAAATTCAACATGCAACCGTAAAAGACCGTATATAATGTTTCTTATTCCCATCATTACATATTTATCTCTTTCATAGATACTATTTAGTGTACCAACCGATCTTAAAAATGCGGCTTCACTTTCATGTACCATCCAACAAACACCATCTACCTTTTAGTTCCATTTTTTTTTGTATATCCAATTTTTTATATCTTTGCTCAAAGATTTCGTGATAGTGTTCGTCTAAGATACTTGAGCCTCTTCCCATGCAAATGATTCGGATTCTGCTTTAATATATCACGAGATCCCTATCCACAATTATAGATTTCGATAAAATTTTGTATCAAATTTCTTAGTATCTCTGTTTGATCTGATAAGTTCTCATGTAGTACATTAACGTGGGAACTTACTGTTGAGAATAAAGGGGACAGAGAAATAATATGTATCCAGATGTTTTAATTTATATGCAAAAAATAAGAGATTCTAGAAGGGAAGTTGATCCTTGTAGATGTCCAAGACCGAAGTCGATGCAGTAACCGGACACAACCTGACAGAGAATGAATATGGTTCGGGTGGAATCAGATACTTATCGTGAACACACGGGGTCCAGCTATCGTCTCCCCCAATCCCCATGTATTTATGGTCGAGGTGCACCTGCACAATAAACACCCTTAAAATATGCAAACACAAACAAACAATCGAGTAATCTCATCAAAAGTACCGATGAACTTCCATTCTTGAATTAGAAAAAAGGTTGTTCAAGAAAATGTGGACAAGAAAAAGACTACTACCTCGATGTTTTGTCCTTTGATAAGATCCTCTTCATGCGTTGCACGATGAAGCTCACCAGTTGTATAGTAACTAGCATTCATCTGCATTGGAGAAGAGTTAACATATGTTGAAGCATATATTCCTACACCATCCTTGTTTCTGAATGTCACCCATCTAACATTTGTTCTACCTCCACATTCTCCTGGAACAATATAAGGAACATGCATGTCTCCTACATTGTGTTCATATATCCACATGAGCTGCTGCTTTTCGGTCTGGGTAACACTCAAATGGACCTCTTCCATACCATTCTACACGATCCAGTGATTTCTCGATGTGAAATTCTATACCTACACGTGGTAGCGGTGGAAGATCAGAGTTTGGTACTACATACCAACTGGTGATGATATCTCCAGAACCATAGATCATATATGTCACATTGACTTTGAATAAGGCATCTGATTTCGAAGAGTGAAGCTGAAGAGCCAAGGTAAATGAACTCTATCTCTACAGATTTATCATTGATGCTCTTTACTGAACAACTTTCAACAAGGAGCTCAATATTATCCAAATGAGCTGCTTTCCACCTTGAAAAATAACTAGAGTCACCTCCACCTTTATCATTGTCTGTCGGTGCTCGCCAAAAGCATGGCAGTATAGCTTCATTCATAAGGAGAACTCCTTGCACCTGTCATTTTGAAACATTCTCAACACCGAAACATCTTCCATAAACACCAACCAGGAAAAGATCTTCAACATTAGGAAATAGTTTACGGGCTTCACAATCAAGATATAAAACCGAAAAGAACTTACCTTCCAACTTTCAATGGCTCCTTTTTGAACATTTATCATTAGCTCCCATGAATCTTGATGGCTGATCTTAATGAAATCTCCAACAGTTTCACAAGTAATGGTAGCTTCTGTCTTTCTTATCGCCTAGAGTATAAGGTTACTCACATTTGTCATGACTTCATATTTTCTAGCAGAATGAAGAGAGAACTATAAAAAAAAAAAACACGACTGGGAATACCTGCGGTATTATCTGTCTCTTTGACCGTAAAGGAATCTGCGTTGAAGACAGGAGATGACCAGCTTCAAGTGAACGAGTAGGATTGAATAGCTTGGAAGTTATTGTCAGAAACAATTCACCAGCATTTGAGTCATTCCAGAAAGAAAACCATGGACCTGACTTCAACTCCATATCAAAACTATTATGTGGCTTTATCACAGGAATAGAAAGAGTCCCAGATCCAAGTTCAACACCATCCCCAGGAACTGTCCAGCTAAACTCAAAGTCTTCTGTTGTATGAAAAAAGTAAGCGTTTGCTACCTGCAAAGATAAAATTTGAGCTGCATAGATAAGATTAACACCAAAGCCAACTGAGGTGAAGTATTAAGTTGTACCCTCACCGTGCCATCGGTCAATGAAACCTTGATTGGTTGATAACAATGCTTGACCTCTTAAGTAATAAAGAGACATGATGCAATGCAAATAGAAGAACGTCAGTGCCATTTGAGAAATGACATGTCAAGTATTTTGAAAAATGGAAACAGATATGATATGCTTTAAATTTATCTTCCTTTATTAAACTAGAGTTTATATTCATGATTTAAGAAAATATTTAGGATTTCCATTTCTTAACTATTTCCTTAGTGTTTTGCACTAAAGAGAGATCTCGTTTGGTTTTCTTTGTGATTCTTTACTGTAATGTAGAGAATTGGATGATTATTATTGACTGATGTAATTACAATATATAGAGTTATGATATACTTGTATTTTCATGCATTTAGGCTATTGTTAGGATCATGTTTTACTTCTTTTTAGTTTCCTTTAGCTTCATTTCTTTGGTCATTGATGTGTTTAGAGTATAGGATCATCTAGAGCTATGTTTAGGCATTCTAGGCTTGCATTTGGAGTGTTTCCTATGTTTTGTAGGTTCTTGGAGTTGCTAAGGAGGTTTGGAAGAGTTTGGAGGCCAAAGGAGTGATTGCAAGTGAAATGGTGATGTAGGACCAAACCGATGAGCTTGAAATATTGAGTCATATGAAGATATTACATTGACTTTTAGCTCTGGTATTCTGAATAAAAATCATGGGAAATTGAGTTAGCTTTCTAATGGAGGTGGTTTGAAGTCATTCGGAGCTATATGGAAAGAGTTATGCCTGATTTACTGGATGCATCTCAACACAGAAAAATCCGAGAGTCCATATCGGCCAGCATATCGGGCTGGCTGGCCGATACGACCCTTCCCAGAAAAATTTGAGAGTCCGTATCGGTCGGACGACCGATACGCCGACCGATACGCGTCCCAGAAATTGCCTTGGATCCGGGTCAACACCCGGTTTGTTCCGGGTTGACCCGGCTCGAACCCTAATGACTTTTTAAGCCAAAAACCTATCTTTTTACAGAATCTTAAGCTTTATTTTATGTTCTAAAAACTTGGAAGAACAAGTTTGGATTTCTTGGATTAATCTAGTACTTCTTTTGTGATTCCTTCATCAAATCCTTCAATCTATCTCTAGTTTTCTATGATCAACATTGTTTCTATGGATTCTGTTGTTCACATGATGATTAGTGAGTAGTTCTTCATAGGGCTTATGGGTTAGGTAGGATTAGGTTGATTAGGGGTGATCAATGGATTTCTAGTGCTTGATTGTTTAAAATCTCATCTGTCAAAGTGTGTTTAATGTCTAATTAGCCTTGATCAAGTTGATTAGAATGCTTAAGATTTCTTGTTCACAACATGTTCGATGAAATTCCTGTTCATAGATTTGATAGAACTTTCACATTCTAGCGCATGAGAATGTATGTTTAGAGTGATTGTTAGTTGTTTGGAACTTGTTTGATTGCTTGCTTGATTCTAATTCACAAATGAGAATTTGTTCTTGGATTATGATTAAGTAAAGAGATTAGTATTAAGAGATTAAACTGATCGTATCGTTGTGTTCCTTACTAGGAGATTAGCTTGTTTGAAGTTTGAATCAGGATCCTTGATCATCCCGAGTCACCTGTCCGTTGACCTTAACCTTATGCCCTATCTTTATCATTGATTGAATCACTTGTTTATTTGCTTTTGTTTACTTCGGCTTGATTTGATTTCGTTAGGATTGTTAGAAACAACAACTTAATTGAGTGATTTGACTCTAGAGCTTTTGTTTACTTCGGCTTGATTTGATTTCTCCTTTTGTTGAGTCTCTCTCTCGAGCTTGCTTTCCCACCGAGACGGTGTGAACTAAGTTTGGGGGAGAGGCTAGTTGCTAATCATGTTTTCTTTGTTCTTATTTTCGATTTTCTCACTTTGAGTCTCATGCATTTCACTTAAGGCATAGAAAAATCCAAAAAATTGAAAAATTTCAAAAAATTTCACAAAAAGAAAGCATGTAGTTGCACTTGCATCATAGGATCGAGTCTAGTTGCATCATATAGGACGCATGCATAGGGAGCAATGATTGAATATCCTTGTAAGACTGATTGAGTGATGACTTGTTCTTTATGCTAGTTGTTTGAGCTAGTTGATTGTCCTAAGATTGCAATTCAAGAAAGGCTAGAAAGTTAAGACGAACCATGCTCGGATTGCTTGCTTTGAAACTTGGTTTGAAACTGAAATAGGCTTTGAATTGACACTAGCTCTACCTAAGTGAGAACTTTAATGATGACTTCTAATTATCTTACTCATGCTCTGTGTGCTAAACTCGTGGATACCCTAAAATATTTGAGCATTCTTATCCTTTCTACCCCTCTCTACCTGCTCAAATAGACTTTCATACCTTTCACCACCCTTCTTTCAAGCCACAAACACTATCTTGAGTGGTAGGCCTATTTGTAATGAGCTAGGTAAAAAGTGTTGAGTATGAGGCGACTAGGGGAACTTTCCATATAGTGCAAGCTCAACACCTTTAGCTTTGCAATAGGCTAGAATCCAAGTTTGGGGGAGGAATTGGGAAAGGAGAAAGAGAGTAAAGAAAAGAAAGAATGAAAGGGATTTTTGTTGGGATCTTATGTTTGTTGGCAAAGTGTTTTAAAAGAAGAAAAGCTCTTATGTGTTTAAAGAAAAAGAAGTGTCTCATATTTTGAAATGAAAAGAAGCCAAAGGCTCACTTTAAAGAAAGAAAAGAGACCATTGCTAAAGAAAGACTTGAGCTAAGTTAAAAAGAAAAGATTTGCCACTGTTTTGAAAAGTCTTTATTGATCCTTGGGGAGTTTGATTGGAAGGTATCTGATTGAGAGAAGGGTATGAGGCAAAAATAGCCTTGGTCAAGGGTAGTATCCATTTAGGTGGGGGCTAGATTAGGAGAAGAAGTAATTGGGGCATGGGTAGATGGAAATCAACCTAGTATGCACCAATTGCCTCTAACTCTTAGCATTTTACTATAGCTCATTCACTTCTTTATGAGAGAACCTTCATGCTTTTGGAATAAACCCCTATTTTGATTGAGATCACTTTAATCTCAAAACCTTGTCCCTTTGCCAAATGAGTTTGATCACCTTGCATTGAGTAAGATCCACTTGAAAAACTAATGAATGTTAAAGAGCTAGTTGATAGGAATGCTTGTCTAGGTTGAGAATTGAGATAGGAGTTTTGTCTTGATGATCATGGCTAAATTTTTGGAGTAAGCCTAACTTGGTTGCATCTTGGTGACGTTGACTCGAATTGGAACTTGTTGATCTCAGTTTTGTCTTTGGATATGAGCTTCCGCCTTCAAACCTTTCTCCCAACTTGCTTTGATAGTCTTATGCTTGCTTGTGGACAAGCAAGGTTTAAGTTTGGGGGAATTGATATACTTGTATTTTCATGCATTTAGGCTATTGTTAGGATCATGTTTTACTTCTTTTTAGTTTCCTTTAACTTCATTTCTTTGGTCATTGATGTGTTTAGAGTATAGGATCATCTAGAGCTATGTTTAGGCATTCTAGGCTTGCATTTGGAGTGTTTCCTATGTTTTGTAGGTTCTTGGAGTTGCTAAGGAGGTTTGGAAGAGTTTGGAGGCCAAAGGAGTGATTGCAAGTGAAATGGTGATGTAGGACCAAACCGATGAGCTTGAAAGATTGAGTCATATGAAGATATTACATTGACTTTTAGCTCTGGGATTCTGAATAAAAATCATGGGAAATTGAGTTAGCTTTCTAATGGAGGTGGTTTGAAGTCATTCGGAGCTATATGGAAAGAGTTATGCCTGATTTACTGGATGCATCTCAACACAGAAAAATCCGAGAGTCCATATCGGCGAGCATATCGGGCTGGCTGGCCGATACGACCCTTCCCAGAAAAATTCGAGAGTCCGTATCGGTCGGACGACCGATACGCCGACCGATACGCGTCCCAGAAATTGCCTTGGATCCGGGTCAACACCCGGTTTGTTCCGGGTTGACCCGGCTCGAACCCTAATGACTTTTTAAGCCAAAAACCTATCTTTTTACAGAATCTTAAGCTTTATTTTATGTTCTAAAAACTTGGAAGAACAAGTTTGGATTTCTTGGATTAATCTAGTACTTCTTTTGTGATTCCTTCATCAAATCCTTCAATCTATCTCTAGTTTTCTATGATCAACATTGTTTCTATGGATTCTGTTGTTCACATGATGATTAGTGAGTAGTTCTTCATAGGGCTTATGGGTTAGGTAGGATTAGGTTGATTAGGGGTGATCAATGGATTTCTAGTGCTTGATTGTTTAAAATCTCATCTGTCAAAGTGTGTTTAATGTCTAATTAGCCTTGGTCAAGTTGATTAGAATGCTTAAGATTTCTTGTTCACAACATGTTCGATGAAATTCCTGTTCATAGATTTGATAGAACTTTCACATTCTAGCGCATGAGAATGTATGTTTAGAGTGATTGTTAGTTGTTTGGAACTTGTTTGATTGCTTGCTTGATTCTAATTCACAAATGAGAATTTGTTCTTGGATTATAATTAAGTAAAGAGATTAGTATTAAGAGATTAAACTGATCGTATCGTTGTGTTCCTTACTAGGAGATTAGCTTGTTTGAAGTTTGAATCAGGATCCTTGATCATCCCGAGTCACCTGTCCGTTGACCTTAACCTTATGCCCTATCTTTATCATTGATTGAATCACTTGTTTATTTGCTTTTGTTTACTTCGGCTTGATTTGATTTCGTTAGGATTGTTAGAAACAACAACTTAATTGAGTGATTTGACTCTAGAGGTTTAGTACTTGCTTATTGGTCTTATCCGTCCCAAAAAGGTTCGATACCTCAAAGCTACACGATAAGCTTGAGGAATTGGTACCTCAAAAGGATCCTAAAATCCTAGTTATCAAGTTACAGGAAACGCTAGACTCTAGGTTATAACTAATTACAAAGTTCTCCTTTCCATAAGTATACATCTCTACACGCCCCCTCAAGATGGAGTAACTCGAGTTACACCAATCTTTCCATTCATATCCAGAAATCTTGGTCTTGGTAATGGTTTAGTCAATGAATCAGCTAGCTGGTGTTTCGATGAGACATGAACCACCCGAAGAAGGCCAGATTGAATGAGTTCCCCTGATGTAGTGATAATAAAGTGCTAAGTGTTTCATCCTTGAATGAAACACCGGGTTTGCACATAGGTAAGTAGTGCCTACATTGTCGCAATATATAACAGGCGGAGCAGTGGACTTGATGCCAAGTTCGGAGAGCAGTATGAGACGATCCTGACATTTCCAGAGTATGAATGCTGGGTTTTCGCTGATGACATTGTTTGCAGTCAGCGTAGGAGATGGAATCTTGACAGATCCATCAAGATGCCCATCCAAGTTGTAGCCATCTAAGAGAGCATGGACTTGAAGACTCCACATTAAATAGTTGGTAGAGTTGAACTTGGTAACGTTGGACATGTTGATGTTTTACAACGATTGATTGAGAGCCATGATGGTTTCACCATTAGCTGTGAAAGGATTGGTGTTGTTCGTGGCTGCCATTGTTGACGGCTATGAGAAGAGAGCAGCGGAAAAAAAAATTTGCTAGGGTATCGTAAGACTCTTGATACCATATAAGGTAAGAAACTGAATGAATATTATTGAGTATGAGTACAATAAATATATAGAGGATACAGGAGGGAGAGAAGGGTTTAGTAATTACAGAGAAGTCCTTAACTATTTACATATATCATTTATATCTAATGACTCAAAAGAGAGAAATAAACTCAAACCTTTGATTATTTTGCTTCCACGTTTCTTACCCATCAAAAGCTTCTGTTAGATCCACCATGCTTGAAATCAAACATGCTCATAAACATCCAAACACATCCTAACCCTTCTCTTGAAAGATGTCTTCTACAATTCTTTGTCTCCATTAAAAATCCACAATGCTCTTATGTTTCTTCCCTCTCTTTTCTCCTCTTCAGCGAAATCTACAGGGATAATGTTTTTTTTTTAAAGAGAGAGAGATATATCAAAACTGTGACTACAATCAGAGAATATCCCTGTCTGAATTAAAAGTAGTCTTTATATGATTCTTTAACACAGACGAACCTTAACAGCGGCTTCGACAGCGTTTTTGTTCAGACCAGGATTAGCCTGACGGACGGATGGTATCTTCGCTCCGGTGTTGAACTCGAAAAATCTGATTTCCAACATGAAGAAATTATGGTGTCACAGATTTAGCTTTTAATTTGTACTTCCAACCTGAAATGGAAATTATGGTGTCACTTAAAATCAAACTCCAAAAGTAAATAACCAAAGGGAGGAGTACTTATGCTTAAAAGTGGCCTACCTGATTGTTCTTTGGTCGTGTTGTATAACTTGTATGCATAGACTCGGGAAGTGGTTTTTAAATGGTCTCTTTTGAAATCTCGAATTTCTCCTTTGTCCGTGTGATGTTGGTGCCTCCTATTATCAACAAAAAAATGGATTGTAAAAGACAAACAAAATTGTAAACAGAACAAAAACTGGTATGCATACCAAAACTGATGAAAGTAAAAGAGTTTTACAATTTAAAGTTTTGTCAAAAAGCAAATATGAAGTTGTTGTTCAAGTAAACGTCTTAAAGGGGAGTAAGTAACCCACCATTTTTAACATGATCACGATAGCTTTATATATAAAAAGAGATAGTGAAGAGTAAAAATAGAGCCAATGCACTTTACAGTCAAGAGATTGAGTAAACCCTAACTACTCTTGTTGTATCACAAACCACAAGATTCTCAGAATCAGACTGATTAGTGCATAACCAATTCGCCTTTAAAAACAAAACTTATGAGATGCTAGAAACAAACAAAAGAATATGAATCAGTCTACTTCTGTCACCTCTAGCAACCGTGCATATCTTGTCTAACTTATCAACCATGGACTGTTATTGAGTGGAAAATGCAGGGTTAAAGCATTTTCCTGAGTTATTACTATGTGTATCAGATCCTGAACGACTACGAAAACGATCAGAGTAATCCGATTTATGGCATTCAAAGAGACCTGAATCAGTAGGATAAGCTTACCTAAGTCTATAATCTTTTGCTTTTGAAAAATCCCAAGCTTTGAATCAAGTCCAGCAGTTAAAACTGCAAGAAAATTAGACATTTGAGATATCCTGAAGTGATAAAAATATACAATAGAAAAGTGAAATAGTAAGTTACCTTCCCAAAGTCTCCATGGAACGAATTGCACAGAACTGCGTATCTTATCTGTCATATCAAGGTATGACTCGAGAGATTTTTTCAAGGCTTGTAGAAATTTACAGACGCTAGCAAAACAGAACAACGATAAAGGATACACTTGTGTGACCAGCTTGATGGGTTTTATAAAGGCATTTCTGACCAATGTCGATAATCTGTCTGTCTTCGAGCAAACTAATCAAACCGAGAAAAGTCCCACAAAATCAACTAACTATAAAGAACAATCATTGAGCAAACTAATCAAACTAATCAGCTTGGAATCTCTTGACATAACATCGCCCGGATCTCAAACTCTCTTAATCCCGACCATGTCCGTCCCTGAGTCAAACGCAAAGAAGAGAAAAAATGTAGCCTGAGGCTAGATCTCACAGATGAGCTCCATGATCCTCATTTCAGTTGCATTTTCCTAATGAACGCAATGAGTTCACCGGTGCTGGGAGAAAGCGGCGGAGATTCTATGGACACAACAAACACATAATTTAAATTTGACCAAGCCAAATTTACAAAAATAGTCAAAGTTAACACCTGATTTTTTTTTATCGTTAACAGTGTTCAAAAACGCGGCCGCCTAGCCGCCTAGGCGGCCGGATAAACGCTGGTCAGAACTAGTCCAACCCGACTTTACCCAAATCGGATCAATTAGTCGTTGACCGATTTTCAACCCGCCTAGGCGAAAAAATCGAAAAAATCGCCCGTTAAAAAAAAATTGAACTTTGGGCTTAACTAGTTGACCCATTTATTTAATTATTATTCTTCAAATTGGGCTTCACCCTTATATAAGGAAAGACCGAATGTAAGTTTATTAAAAAACTGGAGTGCTTTATTTATAGCCATAAGCTTTCCTCATCTTTTCCTCTCATAACCGATGTGGGACTTTTGGTAACACACTTATTTCAAATAAGAGAAGGGACGTGGTTGTATCATCATGTGCATTTAATGTTTTGATTCTTTTTTTTATTCTTTGCTAATAAATAAGACCACTCAGTTATAATTAAAAAAAAAACCACTTAGTTTATTCTTTTTTTAGCTAATAGGTTAATCTTATTTTATTGTTATACTCTTGTACTAATAATGTTATTTTGTTTATTATTATACTTTTTGTTAATAATTTGGTTTAGATTGCTTATTTTTATTAAAATTTAAAAATAATCAGTGTTTTAAATTTAAATATTTAATAAACATACATATATGTAAATAAAAATACCTTAAAATTCCGCCTGCGTAATCTCCGTTTAATCTCCGATTTTTTCGTTAGGCGCTAGGCCCACATCTACCGCCCGACTAGCGCCTAACGATTTTTCGAACACTGGTTAAGACACAGTTACGTGAAAACGTCAACGTTTCAAAACACATGTCTTAACACTGAAATCCCCTAAAATTCCTCAATACAAAACCCTAATTTCATAATTCTCTCTCGATTTCAGCTCCTTGGTTCTTGTTCTTCTCCGATTCCGAAAAGCTTGGAGTGAAATGCACAGACGGAGGAAGCGGCGATGCAAGGAAAGAGCGCCTTCACCGGTTGAAGACGAGCCAGTTGAGGCTGGAGGTTTGGATGGTGAGGATATCGGCGGTAATTAAGGTGTCGACAGTCATAATCTCGTCAGGATGCTGAATCACCGGAGGAAATTCTGGCTTTAAAGACAGTATACATCACCATCATATCCGAAAGAAAAAATAGAAGGTATACTGGTTTCATCCTCAGTTGTGAGTTATATATATTTATTTATGAGTTTTGTTGGTTTCTGATAATTGTCTTCAATGCTGATCAATACAAGAGATTAAGAGAAGCTAAGAAAGAGCAAGGGAATTTAAACTGATGTGGCTTTGGATATTGACAATCATGAGAGTGTTCTTCCTAAGATAGATTGACAGAACACATCCGTATGTGTGGCTTGTGAAAGTAGAGAGGTTTTAAGAAAGCATGGAGATGAAGCAAAACTAGTTTTGGTGTTTCTGTGCTTAGAAGGTGTTGTTCAGTCGGGAGAAGCGCCAAATGAGATTCTCAGATTGGAATGATTTTAAGAAGAGACTTTTGGCTCGATTTGGTTCTGCCCAGAGTTGTTCTCCATCATAAAGTATGCTCACAAAAGACTCGATTCCAACAATTTTTGTCAGAGGCAACTTCAACTAATGAAACAAAACTCCTTCTTGAGTTAGGGAACAAGAAGAAAGAATTTACAACAGAACATGTCACGTCATGAGATGGAAGAAGCATTACAAAACCTGGACAGGACAGGGAGAAGAGAAAGCTGGATCAAAGGTTTGCTGGAAGGCTGAGAGCTGAGTATAAGTAGAAGCCTCGATTGTTTACTTCGGGATTATGCGATTAGTAAATTTCTGTCCATGGCGTGATGAGCCTGGTAGTGATCACTGATCCAATCGCCATGAGACTGTGATTCATATTGTTTGTAATCCTTACTTCTTATCAATAAAGAGTTCTTCAATTATCCAAACTCAATCAGTTTCGTTTTCTGTTTTAAGATGTATGAGTTTTGCTGTTTTCATACTCAGTTTTCTGTATTAGTAACAATCTCATCAACCGAGACATCATTCCAAGGACAAGCTACACCACAATAGTCTGAAATGTTACCCCAAAATCCAAACTGATTACAGCATAGGTCAGGGGAACAACCGGCCTTTGTTGTGGTATATAAAGCTTGTAGAACTAACTAGACAGACAGACCAAAGTAACAGTTACCAGTAACTGAACCACAACCTTTGTATCGTCTATATCAAAGGAGAGATGATGCAATACTTGAGTATAGCAGATGTTTCAGTTCGTGAATTTCACAAAACATTCAGACTTTTTTTAAGCAGAAGTCGTTTATTTTGGATTACCAAAGAAATACCAAAGATAAGCATCCAAGATTTTGTTTATACACACACACATACATTATTCATTATTATATTGTTCACATCAATACCAAGATTTCAACGATTCAAATCAACTAAAACACAACTAGTAGGTTGTTGTTATTCATCTCTTGCGCTTTCCTTTCCTCTGTAAGTGGAATTCAGGTTCAAGTAAGCAATAAAGCACATACAAATTGAATGTAAACAAAGTTGATACCTCTCATGGCGTCCAGGGAGCTGGAGGAGGCGGTGTGGCCGGATAGAGGGGAGGCAGAGCAGAGAACATAGTGTTCTTGTCGAGGGCAGGAGGATCTTTAACTTAATTGTAGTAAAACTTTTATATTGTTTCAGATACGTATATACCTATTTGAGAATCATGGAAATCAAGTTTTTCTAATTTTAGAGTGTCTACAACGTCAAAAAGATATAAAGAACATTAATAATAGTTTAGTTTTTACTATTCATAATAATTTAGTTTACTATAGTATTATCAATATGTTATACTTATTGTAATATTAAAGACTAGAAAAGTAAAAAGTAAAAAATGAGTAAAATATATGCAGAATATAAGTAAAATATAAGAAAATTTGGAATTGTAGGACACACACACTTTATCTCTTCAGTGTCATCTTGTCAATTAATACTTTAATTTTCGACTCATCACTAGACTTATTGTAAACTCATTTGCAACTTATATTTCTGTTTTCTCTTTGTAATCGTTATTGTTGCTTATAGTTTTCCTTTACAGAGTTGATTAAATATGGAACAAATATCTAATATGTAATAGAGTTGATTAGTATATTGTTTTAACTGAAGAAAAATAAGATATTTAAAAGAGAGTGAGATAGAAAGCATTGCTTTTGATCATTAATCTGAGATAGAGAGCACTATCCAAATTAAGCACAAGATTCTATTAAAACCTCATTAATCTCTTACAATTCAATATTTCATCATTTTACAAGTCAACCAAAATATTTCGACTAAATCGCATCAAACCATAACACACACATGTTGTTTCGTTGAACTATATCTATTTTGGTTATGTTTGTTTTCTTGAAAATCTGTCTTTACAATCCAAAGCCATTTTCTTTAACTTTTGTTCAAAAGGATTAGACCATATGACCTTTAAATCTAGAGATCCTAACAACATATAAATTTTGTACAAGAGATTATAAAAAATGTTCATTAAGAAACGAATGTCTTATAGTGTTATTTTGTGCCATTTAAATAACCATATCATAAGCAAGCATGTGGTTATGTTTCTAACGAAATCTTTAATTTCTTATAAAAAATATTTCGAATAAAACATTTACATCTATACTATTATTTGAGAAGTGATTTTGAGAGAATAAAGCTCTTTCATTCACTTTCCTGTTAAAATGTCTTAATGAAATTATTTGAAAAAATCTAATAACTAAATTTTTATTTGGACTAAGATTAAAGGCACATGGACTCTTTAATTAATGAAACTAAAAATCCCCCTTGCCACATCTTATCTTACCTGATTGTATGCACATAATGCCACCTAACTATAAGTAAATCAAAATCAAAATCGGTCAGGGGTGCGTCGGGTCCGATTGGTGTATTAAAGTGGAACGGTTATATTAGCGGTTAGCGAAAGTGGTAAGCGGTTGAATAGTGTAAAACTATAAGTAAAAACGGTTAGCGAAAACTGTTAGCGAAAGCGGTAACAAAAAAAAGCTGAGAATAACCGCTTTTATTGTAGCTTTTGATAATGTTTTCGTGATTGGTAACAAAGAAATCAGTATGCCTCTAACGCTTTTAATATAGGTTCACCAAATGAACCCATCATAACCTTAAAAACTTAATTATTAAATTCATGTAATTTTGTTTTGCTGGATAATAAAGAGGGTTAACAAAGTTAGTAACAAACTTTCAGAAGCTTAAAAAGTTTTTGATTATTAAATTTATGCAATTGTTTAAAATAACTCGGTATCATTCATATTATACTATTAAAACAAAATTATTTATATTATATTAATAAAAACAAAATCTAGAATTACACACACTAAAACGTTTATCTAATTTGGTTTTAATTGGCTTTATATATGTAGATATATACAAATTAATAATTTATTTTAAGAAGTATATCTATTTTGTTAATAATTTAAATAAACTTTTAAGTTTACTTAACTTACCAAATATGTTTTAGTAAATTTACCTATTTAGAGATAAATTTATTATATATATATATATATGAACATATATGAATATTTCATTTTAAGAAATATATTTTAATTATATTTTAAATAAGAAAGTTTTGGTTTTCAAATGATGTATTGAAAATTGAGTTAATAATTTAGATTTTTTTAAATGAATTGTGTTATTTGGGAGGTGAAATAGGTGGCATTATATGAAATGGTTTAAAATAACGATTTCGATTATATGTTTTAATCTGTGTTGTATCATAAGATTATGGTTTGAAAACAATCATTGTAAAAGTTATGTGGTATAAGTTTAATTTTTATTGCATTTATCTAAATATTATTTTATAAAAAACATATATTTATAAAAAATGATTATGTTTTATATTTAATAATTAAATATTTACAAAAGTAGAAAAAGAATAATCCGTATATATATATATTTAAAACATGTTGTAGTGGTATATATAATTTGCAATTTTTTTAGAACAACCCGTTAAAAACTACATTTAAACATAAAGTATAATTTGATGCCTCAAATATTTGAATAGTATAAATATGAAATAATTTTAATATTTTATTAAGTTTAAAATATATCAACTGGAATTATTTAATATATATATATATATATATATATATATATATATATTAAATTCATGCAAAGAAATTTTATAGAATCTATAATCGAAATTGGTTAATTTATTTTTCAACCCGTTCAATGATTTAAATATTTTGCAATTTTATGGAAAACCCCGCTAAAAAGTGGAATCATAAAAACATCAATCGTAAGATGTACATATATATATATATTTGAAACAAAAATAAAAAGATATTAAAATATATTATAAATATATTTTGAATTAAATCATAAATTAGAGAATATTACCTTATATATATAAAATAGTTGATGTATAAATTATTTAATTATATTTATCAATTGATTTAATAGTTTAATGGTTGTATATACATTTGTTTTAATTTTAATTAATTAGGAAAGTGAGATCATTTATATTTTGGATGTTTGGCTACATGTTTAATAATTGTCTTGTTAGGAAACATGGATTGTAGAGATAATGTTATATTCCTTAATTACCTTTAATGAAATTTAATTAAATTATTAATGTGCAATGGTATAAGTTGTAATAAATGCATGAACTAAATGTTAGTCTCTAATATACTCTATTTTTTTAATAGTATTGATATATATATTAAATTCATGCAAAAAAATTTTTATAGAATCTATAATCGAAATTGGTTAATTTATTTTTCAATCCGTTCAATGATTTAAATATTTTGCAATTTTATGGAAAAACCCGCTAAAAAGTGGAATCATAAAAACATCAATCGTAATATGTACATATATATATATATATTTGAAACAAAAATAAAAAGATATTAAAATATATTATAAATATATTTTGAATTAAATCATAAATTAGAGAATATTACCTTATATATACAAAATAGTTGATGTATAAATTATTTAATTATATTTATCAATTGATTTAATAGTTTAATGGTTGTATATACATTTGTTTTAATTTTAATTAATTAGGAAAGTGAGATCCATTATATTTTGGATGTTTGGCTACATGTTTAATAATTGTCTTGTTTGGAAACATGGATTGTAGAGATAATGTTATATTCCTTAATTACCTTTAATGAAATTTAATTAAATTATTAACGTGCAATGGCATAAATTGTAATAAACACATGAACTAAATGTTAGTCTCTAATATACTCTATTTTTTAATAGTATTGATATATATCAAAACTGTGACTACAATCAGAGAATATCCCTGTCTGTATTAAAAGTGGTCATTCCACATTGTACTCTGTTTCCAGTTAAATTCTAAAGCAATGAAAATTCAGTGTTAAAAATAAATTGTTTTAAGGTAATATCTATGTAGCACCTAGCCAAAAGAAAATGACGTTATTTAGTATTGGGCCTAGTGCAAATAACTAGCCCATTTATTTTAATCAGCCGACGAAAAGCCTTACTGTAAAAATAAAATTGTGCCGTTAGAAGAAAGCATGCATGGCTATCCCATTATAAATACACAGCTGGCTCATCGGCTATCTGATTTCTCTTGATCGATGATCCTCCGCCGGAGATTTTGTAATTCGTTATCACGGTAACAAAAGCTTTCAAACTCTCTAAGATGGTGATTTGATTTTTGTAGAGTTTCTTCTAAATTTCGCAAACCATTCGTAATTTGTGTATTGCTTTTTGTCTATTTTTTTCTAGGGTTTCTTCACAAACGGCTTGGATTCGTGATGATTCCGCGTGAAATTAATTCAATCCGTTTGGGTTTCCATGCGATAAGTTCGAAATTTAACTCTCTTCTTCTTCTCTATCGCTTTGTTAAATTTTATCAACGGCTCATAGTTCTACTCTCAGTTCTAGTTTCGCTTTCTTTCCAGTCTTGATCTGATTTTGGGGTTTTTTAATGTTGGATAGATGGTTCTGCGTCAATGTATTGCGATCGGTTTCTGGGTTAATTGCTCGTCTAAGGTACCGCTTCGATCTATTGTTTCTTGTAATTCAGATTCCTTTTTCTACTTTATTGTTTTGTTTTCTTTCTAATCCCAAGAGAGATCATGGGCAAACACTAAACTAATAGTGTTTTGTCAGATTCTTTCTTGGGTATATAAGAAATGTATTCCATCATCTCCTTAGCATAATTTTATGAATTGGATCGATGTTGGGTGGTATGGTAGTGCATTGCTATTATTGAAATGCTAAGGGAATGATGGAATATAAGACCCACGGCTTTAAAGTTTAGTCTATAGACAGAGACTAAAACTCATAAACAGATCCTTTACGACAAAGACTATGGATCTGTTAATGGTTGGTTGAAAGGAACTCTCTACCCACGGCTTATAATGAAGTCTTTAGACGAAAGACAATGAGTTCCATTTTGATTAATTGGTGAGAAATGTACCCACGGCTTGAATGAAGTCTTAAGACAAGACAATGGGTCGGATTTGATTCATTGAAACATAAACTCTCTACCCACGGCTTTAAATTTGGTCTTTAGACAGGGGCTACAATTCAAAAACAGATCCTTTACGACCCGGCCCACCCACGGCTTAAATGAAAGTCTCTAGACAAAGACTAAGGATCTGTTTTTGGTTGGTTGGAAGGAAAACTCTACCCATGGCTTTAAGTTTTGTCTTTAGACAAGCTAAATTTAAAACAGATCCTCTAAATGAAAGTCTCTAGACAAAGACTAAGGATCTGTTTTTGGTTGGTTGGAAGGAATACTCTACCCACGGCTTATATTGTACCCACGGCTTGAATGATGTCTTAAGACAAGACAATGGGTCGGATTTTGAAACATAAACAAGTACCCACGGCTTTGAGTTTAGCCTTTAGACAGAGGTTAAAACTCTTAAAACAGATCCTTTACGACAAAGACTATGGATCTGTTTATGGTTGGTTGGAAAGAACACTACCCACGGCTTTTAGTGAAGTCTTTAGACGAAAGACAATAAGTCAAATTGTGATTCATTGGTAAGTAACTGTACAAACGGCTTGAATGAAGTCTTAAAACAAGACAATGGGTCGGATTTTGAAACATAAACAGTACCCACGGCTTTGAATTCAGTCTTTATACAGAGGCTAAATTCTAAAAACGGATCCTATACGACAAACACTATGGATCTGTTTATGGTTGGTTGGAAAGATCACTATACCCACAGCTTTTAGTGAAGTCTTTAGACGAAAGACAATGAGTCAAATTTTGATTCATTGGTGAGAAATGTACCCACGGCTTGAATGAAGTCTTAAGACAAGACAATGGGTCATATTTTGATTCATGGAAACATAAAACAGCTTTAAATTTGGTCTTTAGACAGAGGCTACAAATCAAAAACAGATCCTTGACGACCCCACCCGTGGGTTTAGAATGAAGTCTTTAGACAAAAGAGAATGAGTGAAATTTTGATTCATATATTGTACCCACGGCTTTAATGAAGTCTTACAAGACAATGGGTCGGATTTTGAAACATAAACAGTACCCACGGCTTCGAATTTAGTCTTTATACAGAGGCTAAAACTCTAAAAACAGATCTTTTACGACACCCACGGCTTAAATGAAAGTCTATTGACAAAGACTAAGTATCTGTTTTGGTTGGTTGGAAGGAACATTTCAACCACGGCTTTGAATTTAGTCTTTAGACAGATGCTAAAACTCTAAAAACTGATCCTTATGACCCACCCACAGCTTAAATGAAAGTCTCTAGACAAAGACTAAGGATCTGTTTTGGTTGGTTGGAAGGAACAATGTACCACGACAAAAGACTGAGTCAAATTTTGATTCATTTCTTCGACCATTGTACCCACGGCTTAAAATGTCTTCAGAAAGAGGCTGAGATACCAGTCTGTTATAACCCACGACTTAAAATGTCTTCTGACAAAGGCTGAGATACCAATCCGTTATAACCCACAGCTTAAAATGTCTTCAGACAGAGGTTAAGATACCAATATGTTATAAGCCACGGCTTAAACAAGATCAGGTCTTTGGACAAAAACTGATCTATTGGAAGTAAATCAAAACCTGCAGCTTAAAATTTAGTCTTTACAGAGACTAAGAGTGACAAAAACCAATCTGTTATTACCCACGTCTTATGGCTTAAAAAGAATTGGTTTTTGGTTTGTTAAAAAAGATACCAGAATCAAAGTCTACAAGTGTAGTCGTTAGACAAAGACACATTTGAAAACCAATCATTGAGCACCCACGGCTTTAAAAAAAAAAAAAGTCTCTAGACAATTTAGTCCTTAGATATTTGTTCTTATGGATCCGGTTTTCCATTCGTGGGAAGTAAAATAGAACTTGTGGCTTAAAATTTAGTCTTTAGACAGAGACTATGATTATGAAACGGATCTTTTACAACCCACGGCTTAAATGAGGTCTTGCGACAAAGACAATGATCTGCTTTTGTTTAGTTGGAAGTAAAACAGAACCTGCGGCTTAAAACACATAAACATGCGGCTTAAACGTTAGTCTTTAGATAGAGGCTAGTGTTCGAAAACAGATCCTTTATGACCCACGACTTAAATGAGGTCTTTGGACAATCTGTTTAAAACGATCCTTTACGACCCATGTTCAAGAGGTCAGGCCTTTGGACAAAGACTATGGATTGGTTTTTGGTTGGTTAAAAGAAAAACAGTAATCACGGCTTAAAAACAAAGACTTTGAATAGAAAAGTCTGATGTAATGTAAGCATCGAAATTTAGAGATTAAGTACAGATTAACTTTGGTTTCCGCAGGACATGTGCTTGAAGACACTTTCAAAGATTTCAACCGTAGCGGATTTCTGTTACACTCACAGTCACAGGTATGTGGTTTTCTAAACTTTTTTCGATAATTGGATTATATTTGATATTCACAAGTTAAGTTAGAGACGTTTACGTGAAGAAAAGACTGATTTTAATTTCCCCAGATATATATGCTTGAAAGCCTCTCAGATATCTACGACAGGCTATTACAGGTATGTGATGCTCCATACTTGTCTTTGGTTAGTTTTTTATATGTGTCTTAAGCTCTCTCGCTGTTATTAAAAATCGATATAGTTTAGTGTCTCCCTGATAAATGGGGAAATCTTTTAACGTAAGAAGAGACCCTCTTGCAGATCTTGAATGTAGTTTTCTTTAATTTTAGTGTTGTTTGTTTAGTTTATGCCCTTAACCCATGTAAGTAATTCTTAACATACTAAATGAGACCCTCTTGCACATTTTGAATGTAGGTTCCTTCAATTTTGGTGTGTTTGTTTAGCGTATGCTTTTAACCCTTGGTGATTCATTCTTAACATACAATCTTACGGTTAAATATCATTGTGGTTCTGAGCAATTCTGACATCTTGCATGTATCATCTTGCATCCTTGGTGAATCAGGTGTTTGCTATGTTAGATTATATAAATTGGTTTACTTAACGACGTTGTGTGTTGATTGAAAAACTATATGTTCTGTTATTAGCGTCGGTCTCTTAGTGTTTACAAAGTTGATGGAATTTCTAATCTATTAACTTTGTCAAAATCTTAACATCATCTTTAATCATGCATGTTTCATCCTTGGCCAACCAGGTATTTGCTACGTTAGATTATATAACTTGTGTACTTGTAGATTTTGAGCTTTAAACATTGTGTTTTTCAAAAGTACTCCTCTTGGCCTCGGATAAAATGAAAATCTCTCTGTCTTGGTATTCATTTCTCTGTGACAATCTATTGACTTTGGTTCTTGGTACTAGCATCTCTGAGTTGATGTATGTATTATATACCCTCTGTTGATTGAGAATCTATTTGTTCTTGGTATTAGCGTCGCTGAGCTAATGTATTGATTGAAAATCTCTTTGTTCTTGACTTCTTGGTATTAGCGTCTCTGTGCTAATCTATTGACACTTAGTCAAAATTAGGCACAAAAACATCACATTCTGTGTTTACAATATCACTGAAGCCGCACTTGGTTGGCTAAATTTTAACTTTATATTGGTGCTTGTATGTGTCATAACCCATAAGCTCTCTCATTGTTGTTAAAATCGATAAAGGTTTTGTGTCAAAAATAATTTATTTTTCTGACGCATCTTTATTTATTTATTTAACCTTACCTTCTTCTTTGATCACCCTTTTCTGTGAACGTGTGGCATATGTTGTTCGATCTTTGCTCTTGATATTCTGTTTCAATTCATAGTGTTATTGAGAATTGCCTCCAACAAAGATTGGTATCAAACCAGAACTTGCTATATCTTTGCTCTTGATATTCTGTTTCAATTTAACTCGACTAATACTATGAAGAATTTATGATCGAATAAGCTTTTATGATCCATTAGTTATATATTTTCCGAGTATTAGAGTACTACTAATAAACCGTTTGATAGCATAAGCCTAGCGCTCACAAACTGGAAAATCAAAACCCCTAACAAAGCAACACCAAGCTGGATTCCAATCTGAAGCATCACATTCTTCATAATCGGCCAGGCCTTCTCCGACCATTTCTTCTTCCTTTCAGTACTCACCGTGGTCCTACTTTCTTCTTCCTGTGTTACACCATCATCATTATCTTTAGTCTCATCTACTTCTTCTATAGTCTTGGACTCCTCTCTTATTTCTGAACCAACTTCAGTTATCTCCCCTGGTTTCTTGTCGAACAATCCTTTAAACTGTTTTCTAGCTTTGCTCTCCGCTTCCTGTGAAGGTCCAAAGAGAGGAAGTTATTAAACAATTCAGATAATCTTGTATTGTAATCAGCAAAACATGTCGAATATTTGAACTCAAACACTGACCTGTTCCTTCTGCTTCAGTTTCAAAAGTGCAGCTGTCGCATCAGCTTCTGCTGATTTATCCACTTTGATCATCTAAACACATCCGCAAACGCAATTGAAGTAAACAGATCTCCATCTCAAAGGATTGGATTATAAACAAGCAGGTTTAGCAATAATAATAATACCATATTGAAGTCATTCCTAGCGTCGTCATACTCTCCACCTGCCATGTAAGCCATTCCACGGCGGTAGAGACCTTTCACATGGCCAGGCTTTGTTTCTAGGACCTGTTTGTAAATTGGTGCAACAAAATTTCTCAGAAACCTCAAAGCTTTTTAAGAGATTGTTTATTGAGTGTTACCTTATTACATATCTCTACAGACTTCCTCCACTCTCCCATTTTAAGCAAGCACGCCGCAACATTCAGATGTAACATATTCTTCAAATAGAGCAATGATAAAAGAGCTAGTTAATACTTAGATTAGCAAATCTATTATATTTCTATAACTACAAGCTTAATGAGAAGATAAACTCACCCTTGCCTCACCAAAAACTTTTCCTTCCTCGTCATCTTGTGGATTTACATGATTAAATTCTCGGAGTACCTTTTCGTACTTTGCTTTTGCGAGCTCAAACTTTCCTTCTTTGAAAAGCCTGTTACCCTGAAGTTCACCATAGAAGAGCCATAAGTTACAAAGATCTGGTGTGACATGGTTCCCATATAAGATAAGCTAATACAAAGCTCTGTAGTAGTGCATTTTAGGAGTATAGATGTATTAATAGAACATTTGATCCATACCGTGCTTCTGATATTTTCTGCTTCATTCATGATGCTCTGGAAGTCCAACCCAGTCCAGTCCTGTTACAAGATGCTCTGGACTCATAAAAAAATGGAAGCTCTTTACAATTCCTATGGTTTCATCACCAGTTAACCAACTTACTCTTGGCGTTTCGAAACCAAGGAGTTCAATCTCCCATTGAACATGTGCACCTTCAGGAACGCCAGGCGGCCTATCAAGATAGCATACAATCAAAATGAGTTTGTTTCCCCATTAGGAGTTTGTGCGCTGTCATGTTCAGTTTGATTTACACAGTTTACGAGAATGACCTTGGAAATTTGTCATACGCATAATCAGGGGGACATGTAACAAGAGCTATCTCCCCAGGTAGCATCAAACGAGTACACATCTCAAATCCCTCAGGCACCTGCCCATACGACAATAAAGTTTTAAGCTTAAATAAATCCACTGGAGGTTTTCTATAAACGTTGGAGTAACTGACCAGTCCTTCTCCTGAACTGAACTCCAACGGCTGATCATTATTTTCAATCCTACTATCATAGAAGACAGTCTTCTCTTCATTGAGAAGCATGCCCTTGTAGTGAACGCTTAACCGGCTGTCTTGGAGAGGACAATCCATCGGAAATTCTCCTAATATGTTGACGAAACGTTGCAGATCAGAATAGTCTAGCGGAGATTCCCAGCCTTTACTTCAAATATTAATTAAGTTACCTGGCTTTTACTTCATAGGGTTCTCTGGGAGATTCCCAGCCTTCACCTTCATTTAGAATCTTCAAATATAACGAAAGCAATACATGAGCCATTCAGGAAGAACAATAAATTTTTGGATCATGACATTCTACCTCTGCTTATTCTTCCTTACACTACCCTTGCCCAAGCTACCCTTCTCTACAAATATGGAATAGCAGGTCCTACCTTCTTGACGACCCCTAGATCATCAGTTGCAATCTGGAAAATGAACACAAGGGAAACGAGTACTTAAGTCAGGACATATGAAATGCAAGTTTTAAGAGTCTTGCGACTAAATAACGCACTATTATCTTGATTTGTGATGAGATCTTGCCTTGGCTTTAGCAAAATCTATCAATTCAACCTCAAAATGAAGCTCATCATCTTTTGGAAAATTGCCTGGAGCTGAGACTGGACAATCTTTCTCCGCATAGTGCATTTCAGGTTTCATCTTGAACTGAACAGAAAACAAGAAAGTGATCTGAAGCTAATGGAAGATTTGGTGCATTAACACATTGAAATTTAGGTAACTCAAGTAAATAAACTAAACCTGTACAGAAACCAAACCACGAAATCCGACCAAAGAGACAGCTTCGTAATATACAAAGTTACAAACAATATTGGCAAAGCACTCGAATAAAAGTTAGTACACACAAGCAGAGGGACAAGGATGGATCTCTAAAAAGGTTTTGAATTACCATTGCAATTTCACACTTATGCATTGTCGGAATTCCTTCGAGCAACCCAAGGATCATTTTGTTCTTCCCCAAAACATCTCTTATCGGTACACCTTTCCCTGATGGAAAATCAAACACATTCATTCCTCACATGAGTCCCTAACACAAAAGCTCAAAGTAACTCCCTCACTGAGAAATGTTCGTCGGTCTCACTCTCACCTCCACATTCTGACCTCGTTGATTCCACAACTACACCATCCAGTGTCCTTACAGTGCAGTGATAAATAACCTGAGATTAAAACACACATAAGCATCAAAAGTAAGCACCTTTTTGTCTCCTCTCCCTCGATAACCAGACTTTTCAAATTACTACCTGATCACCATCGACGGGGCTCGACTCGCCTCCTCCAGGTCTCACCACTGCTTTCAACAATTTTCTTCCTCCTGGGAACAATTTTCTTCCTCCTATTCGAGTTACAGTTCTCAGGTACATCAAATAAACTACATACTCACAAACCCCCAGCTAAATATCAGCAGAAGGAGATAGAACCAACCTCTTATCGTCTTCGGTTTCGGATTTCTTCTTCTTGGGCAAGTAATTCTGCTCCGTCGCCTCCATCGACGATCAAATCCGGAGTTCTACGTCGATTTCGAATTAAGATTTTGCGGAAGACAAACCCAGAGAGGAAGATCTGCAATTTGAAACCAAGGCTGAGTTTTTGGAGAAAATTTAGCCTTTTTTAAGTTAAGCTATTTTTTATTTAAAGCAAAATAAAAACTTAAAGGTCTCGCCTTTTATCATATCTGCTCCAAAAAATCGAGAGATATGTCCTCTCGAATGGCGATTCGAACTCAGAAGATTATCACAGTAAGTTCTTTCCTTCAGGTACGTTCTTCTTTACCCCGCCTATCATCTCAATTCGCCTCCACCCACTGCTCCGGTACCAAAACCTTTGCCCTAAACTCACTCTCCAACAAAAACCTGAGCACATCCGCCGCCACTAGTGGTTACCACCAGTATCCACCTCATACGCCGTCGCAACGGCCATACCAACCTCCGGGCGTCGATTCTCAGACGAACAACAATCAAAGAGTGCCTCAAAACCAGGGCTTTAATAACCCTAATCAATGGAATCCTCAACACGGTGGGCAGGTTCCTCAACGCGGTGGAGCTGGCAACACTCAAGTCAGTTATCAGAATCATGGTCACCGAATCCCTCAGAGCCAGTCTTACAAGCAGCAAAACCAAACCCCTAATCAGATAGCCCCTACAGTTGACGAGGTAGTGCACTTGTGCAAGCTCAGGAGATACAAAGATGCCATTGAACTTCTTGATAAAGGAGCTATGCCTGATGGAGAATGTTTCTCTCTGCTGTTTGAGTCTTGTACCAATCTGAAATCTCTTGAGCATTCCAAGAAGGTACACGATCATTTCCTTCGGTCTAAGTTTAGAAGTGATCCGAAACTGAACAATACTGTGATTAGTATGTTTGGGGAGTGTAGGAGTGTCACTGATGCTAAGAGAGTGTTTGATCATATGGTTGATAAGAATATGGATTCTTGGCATTTGATGATGCGTGTGTATTGTGATAACGGAATGGGAGATGATGCATTGCATATGTTTGAGGAGATGACAAAACAAGGCTTGAAACCAAACGAGGAGACCTTCCTTACTGTTTTCCTGGCTTGTGCTACTGTGGATGAAGTAAAGGAAGCGTTTTTACATTTCGATTCGATGCAGAACGAGCATGGGATTAGTCCAAGGACAGAGCATTACTTGGGTGTTTTAGATGTTCTTGGCAAATGTGGACATCTTGTTGAAGCTGAGCAGTACATAACCGACCTTCCATTCGAACCCACAGCTGAGTTCTGGGAAGCTATGAGGAACTATGCTCAGCTACATGGAGATATCGATTTAGAGGATCAAGCAGAGGAATTGATGGTTGATCTTGACCCTTCAAAGGCTGTGACCAACAAAATCCCTACCCCTCCACCAAAATCATTCAAGGACATAAGTATGCTAGCTAGTAAGAGTAGGATCCTTGAGTTTCGAAACCTGACTTATTACAAGGATGAAGCTAAGGAGATGGCTGCAAAGAAGGGAGCTGTTTATGTTCCGGACACAAAGTGTGTTCTGCATGACATCGACGAAGAGGCTAAAGAGCAGGCACTACTCTACCACAGTGAGAGGTTAGCGATTGCTTATGGTATCATAAGCACACCACCTCGGAAGTCCCTCACGATCATCAAGAATCTCCGTGTGTGTAATGACTGTCACAACTTTATCAAGATTATGTCCAGAATCATTGGTAGGGAGTTGATTGTGAGAGACAACAAACGTTTCCATCACTTCAGAGATGGTAAATGTTCTTGTGGCGATTACTGGTAGAAACTCATCAGGTTCTTGAGTGGCGTTTGCTGTGGCTTCTCTCTATAGAACTCTGCTTGCACTTGCACTTGGGAATGGTATTAGTACACTGTAACAAATTTCATATGCTTTAGACCCTTTTAAATGAGATATCAGGTTTGTGTCTCCACCATAATAACTCTTATAAGTTATTGCTTCTTGTTTCTCCATAAGCTTGCTGATAATCTTGTGATTTTGGTGATTTTATTCACCTCTTTTTAGCCTTTTAACTTCGTATTGTTTGTTTTTTGTTATTTTTAGCTAGCTTGAGTTGCTTATGTCACATTACGGTTTTCGAAATTAAGATCAAATGCAAATGTAATATTCTTTCTTTTTGATAACATCAATCCAACCTCTTAAGCAAGTACTCAATTTGGACTTCATTTGTGAGGGGCATGATTCTTTCTCCGTAGAGTTTTGCAACTAAACTAGGGTTGATTTGTAGGACGAATCAGCTCCAGTTTATGTTTCGTTGAATGTTATGTCTTGATTGAAACTTCTGGCTTTGATCTCAACTCTCTTCTTGATAACTTCTTCAACTGTTTCGTACGTCAGAAGTTACAACAGTTGTGCCCGGTCTTACAAAGACTCGGCCAGTTTACGACAAAAGAATATACTGATAATGAACGGGAAAAATGCCAAGTAATGCCTGAATTTTTCCATTCTGGCCTCAGCCAAATTAGCATACCGTTATCCGAGTTAACAGAATCATTAGAAGGCGCTTAGTGGTCCGTTTAATCTGACGTTAGAACAAAACTAGACATAAATTAAAAAACCCGTCTACATAGGCTCGAACTCGAGTCTCTTAAGAAATGGGCTAGGAGTTTGTCGCCACTGGGAGAGTGGCTTTTAATCGTGCCGTTATCCGAGTTAACAGAATTATTAGAAGGCGCTTAGTGGTCCGTTTAATCTGACGTTAGAACAAAACTAGACATAAATTAAAAAACCCGTCTACATAGGCTCGAACTCGAATCTCTTAAGAAATGGGCTAGGAGTTTGTCGCCACAGGGAGACATAAATTAAAAATCGCTCTTAAAAAACCCGTCTTGATTGAAACTTCTGGCTTTGATCTCAACTCTCTTCTTGATAACTTCTTCAACTGTTTCGTACGTCAGAAGTTACAACAGTTGTGCCCGGTCTTACAAAGACTCAGCCAGTTTACGACAAAAGAATATACTGATAATGAACGGGAAAAATGCCAAGTAATGCCTGAACTTTTCCATTCTGGCCTCAGCTAAATTAGCATACCGTTATCCGAGTTAACAGAATCATTAGAAGGCGCTTAGTGGTCCGTTTAATCTGACGTTAGAACAAAACTAGACATAAATTAAAAAAACCCATCTACATAGGCTCGAACTCGAGTCTCTTAAAAAATGGGCTAGGAGTTTGTCGCCACTGGGAGAGTGGCTTTTAATCGTGCCGTTATCCGAGTTAACAGAATTATTAGAAGGCGCTTAGTGGTCCGTTTAATCTGACGTTAGAACAAAACTAGACATAAATTAAAAAACCCGTCTACATAGGCTCGAACTCGAGTCTCTTAAGAAATGGGCTAGGAGTTTGTCGCCACTGGGAGAGTGGCTTTTAATCGTTTATTGTTCAACACTAATAATACTTAAACGCTCGTTGCTCTCGCTTTGTTTTAAAGTCCCAAAATCCCCAATCGAGCAACCAGAAACCCTAATTGTCGTAAAATCCCAAATCGATTTCACAGCTTGTTTAGACCCGATGCTGCTGGTCCAGCCGGTTTAAAACCTCTTCACATTGCAGCCGGTAAAGATGGTTCAGAAGATGTGTTGGACCCTCTAACAGAAGATCCTGCAATGGTGATTTTGGTGTTTTCCTCTTTTTTCTGCCATGAATTTTATTCTCAGAACAAAAACATTATCTTTTTCTTTGCATCTGATTCAGGTGGGGATTGAAGCGTGGAGAACATCTCGGGACAACATAGCCTTCACACCAGAAGACTACGCAGGCTTACGCGGCCACTTTTCATACATCCACTTGATTCAACGCAAGATCAATAAAAAGTCAACAACGAGAACAAAACGTCCAACCAGACAATAAAAAGTCCCAAAATCCCCAATCGAGCAACCATACAATTAGGGTTTCTGGGACTTTAAAACAAAACGAGAGCAACGAGCGTTTAAGTATTATTAGTGTTGAACAATAAATGATTAAAAGCCACTCTCCCAGTGGCGACAAACCCCTTGCCCATTTCATATTAGACCCGAGTTCAAGCCTGTGTAGACGGGTTTTTTAAAAATTTCTGTCTTTTTTTTAAACACAATACAAAACGACGTAGTTTTGTTCTAACGTCAGATTAAACGGATCACTAAACGCTTTCTAATGATTATGTTAACTCGGATAACGGCATGCTAATTTGGCCGAGTCAACTATGAGTTTTGTAATATTTGAAAAAGTCAACTTTAGATGGGGTATTATTTGGCCAGCAATACAATCTGAGTATTGTTTGGCCAGAATAAAAAAGTTCAGGCATTATTTGGCATTTTTCCCGATAATGAACAAAGAGAGCACATTTAGCATGAGTTCACTTGTTTTCGGATGGATGTTTCATAGGAAGCTGGGTTTTCATGAAACTTGGCCTCAATAACGAATTTACCGTAGTGAATTCTCTTTTATAGTATCTGCAAAGAAAACCAAATGAAAGTTTCTCAGTTTTATGTCTCTTATTGAGCCGATTTGTAAATGATGCATGTTGAGTTTCTTGTCTCCAAACACATTGTGTCACAGAGAGCAGCTGAAGCACAATAACCATCGTCTCGTGGCTTGAACATTGACGTCAAATAAGAGATATAAAAACATTTTATTTAAAAATAGGATATGGTCGAAATTATCATGATAATTTTGTGTGTTACATATAAATAAAGGATAAACATGATCATAAATTTTGTTCTTAGATTTTTTTCCTAATTTGTAACAGATTTGGTGGAATGTAACTTATATAAAATGCTGAAGAAAGAAAGAATTGTGGATTGTATATTTCATGAAGGTTTGATTAATGAGCAAGTGGTAGATATAAATTCTACGAAATTAAAGAATAAAGTTAAAAACATCAGAATATGTATTCCATAAAATGTTTCAATTCGTAAAATATAGTGAAAAGTGTAGAATTCATATTCCACAGTTTTAGAATGCAGCTAAAACCGTAGATTTTATAATCTACAAAAGGTGGATCATAGTAAAAGTGGTAGATTATGTATTCTAAATTGTTTGGATATTAGTGAAAATGGTAGAATACGTATTCTACTACTTTGTACATTGTAGAATTCAAGTTATTCGCAGAACAAATAAACAAATAATATTTAAAAATCGTAAATAATAGGAAAAAAAGTTTGAAAAATTCTCATTGGTGTATTTTTATTTTGCCTTATTTTCACTATTTTTTATTTAAAATAATTCAATTTTTTTAAATATCAATAAAGGTAATTATGTCAAATTGAGATAAAATATGAAAAAGGTGTAAAGGGATAATAATCATTTTTTTCATCCCTTTTACACAAATCTCTATATATTATTTACTTTCGGCAATTCAAATTATCCTAACAAAAAAGTCACCGAGAGATACAATTACCATTGAATACTCCTCAATTTCGATTTTCATGTCGACTTATTTAGAAACCCTAACACACCAAAATCCAGAGAGAAAAAAAACACAACAATTTAACTCTATGAACAAATAATTAATCACGATAGTTGGACTGGAAATAGATGAAGAAAGCTTCAGATTTACTTTGGATGGATTATAGCTGCTTGGATCGGAGAGAGATGATTGGATAGAAAATGGTGAGAAACCAAATCGAAAACCGTTCTTCCATGTAATGCTTTTTTAATATCGTAAAACCAAAAAACAAAATCTGAAAATACGGTCCTAATGACACATCACAACTGCTGACGTGTCGAATGGAGAATGCCCTTTCTCTCATATGACTTCTAATTTATCTTTTTTTTTTGTCAACATGTTGTTCATTAAAAGACCCATGGCTCAAAGATACAAACGGATCAGAGAGTTATCAAGATAATTTTACAATACACATGTGGCTTCTCAAACCAAAGAAAGAAAAGAAAGACACGTGCCCACTGTTTGCTCACTCATCATGCAGCTCCAGTCAATCAGAGGAAAGTCGCCGGAACACACACGAAACCAATCTCGAGAACTTTGCAAAATCCACTTGTTGATCTACCACTCCATTAAAATTCGCCAGACCACGGTTGCATACGTAAGGAAGAATTTCTCCTCAACCCAATCCATATACCACCAACACAAAGGAAGCTTTCTGCCGGTCAATTTTCCAATCTACTGGCTTGACCAAATCCCACCGAAATTGCTCCTCCTCAAGAGCAGGTGGAAGCAAGAAAGATATTACTCCAAGAATATCATAGGCCAGAGATGAAGGAGAAGAAAAGACAACCGGAGATGACAAGATACACTTCGACGGAGAGAGATCGAGTCCAGAAAAGCTGGAAACAAAAGATCGGGATTCAAATTTATTGGAAACAAACAAACTAAAGAAAAAAAGAAAGAAAAATTTACAGATGAAATCCCGATCGGGAAGAAGACATTCTCTCTCTAAAATATTTGAGAGAGAGAGAGAGAGAGAGAGAGAGAGAGAGTATACTAGATTGCTACATGAGCATCGTGCTATAGGTGATTAGGTGTAATAACAAATATCATTATTGAAATGCAACAAATTATTGGAAGGAAAAGAATATTTTTAATAGGATTTTACATTTTAGTATCTTGAGACTTAAAAGACATGTTGAATTAATATCCTTTATAGTGGCTTCTGGTCCGACAAGGATGAGAATGTTATAATTTAAGAGAATAAAGCAGAGATTTATAGATTTAAGCACAAAGACATAAGAGAAGAAGATTAGAGAGAGTTTGAGAGAATAAGAACAAGAAAGAGATTAGAGAGAGAATTAGAAATGAGAATAAGTTTTCTTAGATTCAAATTTCAAAATCAGAAGTTACAATATAGAGCAAGAGCTATTAGACAATTTTAGCTTACAAGAGAAGCTAATCCAAAATATCTTAAAGTAATAAAACTGTTTTTACTGTTCATCCGCGGGTACTGTCAACGGATGCTTCTTGTCTAGTTTGGTTACTCCAATAGCTCCTAGAATCCATGTGGAATGATAGTCTTTAAGCTATCCACCTCTGATCATTAGAACTTCATCTCAATAAATATCTCATGATCAATACTCCCCTAAAGCTTAGACTTTGGAATCTCCCTAAAGGCTAAGCTTGGAATGATCATGGCATCACCTCATTAAAAACCTTGATGTGGAAAAGCGATTGGGACAAAACCACATCAAGGGAAAACGAGTATGGTGCTCATGAATCAGGAGAGTTCTAATCATGAATGGATACAAATCCTAGTTTGCTAGAGATGCGATCGCAAACCTTGAGACTTGCAGCTTTGGTAAAGATGTCTACTAACTGATCTTCACTTCTTGTATATCAGGGTAAGACTGTTCCATCTTCAATCTTCTCCCTGACCTTGTGAAAATCAATCTCTTTGTGTTTAGTCCTTTCATGAAACACAAAGTTTGTGGCTATATGGATTGCGGCCTGATTGTCACAATGGAAGTTAATGGGACTTGATTGCTCAATGCCAAAGTCCTTAAGAAGAGCCTTTAGCCATGTCAACTCGTTTGTGAGTTTCCTCATTGCTCTATACTCAGCTTCAACACTTGAGCAGGAAACAACCTTTTTCTTTTCGGTCTTCCAAGTCACTAAGTTTCCTCCAATAATGGTGTAGTAACTGGTTGTGGATCTCACATCACACTTATCACCAGCCCAATCTGCATCGCAATACCCAACAATCTCAGTGCTGTCATTCTTACCCATCCAAATGCCTTGTCTTGAGAGCCCTTGAGATATCTGAGTATCCTTTCTATCATGCTTCAGTGGTGGACAGTAGGTGTTTGCATATGTTGGCTGACTTTGTTCACAGCAAAACATAGGTCTGGTCTAGTGAGTGTAAGGTAGATGAGCTTCTCAATCATTCTCATGTATAGAGACACATCCCTGAACTCCCCCTTTCTATTGACTTGGTAGCCATCTTCAAGAAGAGTTTTAGCTATCTTGCTTTCTTGCATTCCTGTTTCTGTCAACAAGTTCTTCACATACTTTCTTTGGGACAAAAACAGACCATCTTGAAATTTGCACACTTCAATTTCCAAGAAGTATTTCAACTCACCGAAGTCCTTAATGTCAATGAACTTTTGAGGAATTCTTTGGTGGATTGGACCCTTGATTTATCACTGCCAGTAATGATCAGATCATCTACATATATGAGTACTACAACAACGCCTGAGGAGCTTTGAAGAGTGAACAAGGTATGGTCAGATTGAGACTTCCTGAACCCATGATCCATAAGAGTGTGGCTCAGCTTGTGGTATCAGGCTCTTGGTGACTGCTTCAGACCATAGATAGCTCTTCTCAACCTCAACACTTTCCCTGACTTACACAACTGTTCAAGACCTGATGGTGGAGTCATGTACACCTCTTCTTCAAGTTTTCCTTATAGTAAAGCATTTTTGACATCCATTTTACCTAGATCCCATTAAAGGTTGGTAGCTAAGGAGAGAGTAACTCTTGCAGCGTGAAGCTTTTCTACTGGTGCAAAGGTGTCAGTGTAGTCTTCTCCATAAGTCTAAGTGAATCCTCTAGCAACCAGCCTTGCCTTATACCTCTCTATATCCCCACTGCTCTTATACTTGATTTTGAATACCCATTTGGAGCTAACATCTTTCTTTCCTTTTGGTAAAGGTTCTACATTCCAAGTGATTCCTTTCCATAACCTCCTTCTCATCAATCACAGGATCCGTCCACACCTTAGTGTCCTTAGCCTTTTCATAGGTTTTAGGAACATGATTCATCTCTATCTTCCCAAGAAAGGCACAATGACTTAATGGTAAAAAGTCAATAGAACATACGGATTGGTTGGGATGAGCAATAACCTGATACTTCTTGTTGATCCAGACTGATGGATCCTTCTTTTCTCTAGTGCTTCTTCTGAGTTGTTGCACCGGTTGAGCAGCTTCCTCAACACCCATTTCTTCTTCTCCAATATGAATTGTCTCCTCCTCATTCATATTCAAATTTTCTTGATCTTGATTCTGAGTTAGAACTTCCTCTTGAGTTTGAGTGGGTTCGTGATTAGCTGTCACTGGTTCTTCCTCTTGCAACTCTTCTTGAGGACTTTATGTTTATGTTTCCCTTTGTCTTGGTACCTTAGGAGAGTCATTCCCCAAATGATCCAAGAGAAACCTCAGACTTGTAGCAAGGTCGGAAGGTGATCTTGAGAGGTCTTTCAATTCTTCTCAGTCCCTCTTTTCAAAATATCCCTTTCCTTCTATTAACTTGACATCCCTTGAGACGTAGATGCGGTTGTTGATTGGATCATAGCATTTGTACCCCTTCTGAGCAGTTGAATATCCAAGGAACATGCCTTTGATGCTCTTAGCTTCTATCTTGTTTCTTTGATCACCTAAATTGTAGACAAAATACACACACCCAAACACACGTAAGTGTTCAATAAAGGGTTAGGTTTTGTTTAATACCTAAAATGGTGAGATGTCTTGGAGAACTTTTTTTGGAGTCCTATTGATGAGATAGCAAGCTGCTAAGACCGCATCTCCCCAAAATATTTTAGGTACATTGGTATGAAACATCATGGACCTAGAAACTTCCATGAAATGTCTGTTCTTTCTCTCAGTCACTCCATTTTGTTGGGGTGTATGTGGACAGCTTGTTTGATGTAGGATTCCATGTTTGTTCAGGTTAGCTTTGAATCTTTGACTTGTATACTCTCCTCCATTATCTGATCTAAACACTTTGATCTTTGCATTAAACTGATTAGTAATATAATTTTGAAAATGAATGAAAGCTTCATAAACCCTATCTTTAGATGGAAGCAAAGTGATTCAGGTATATTTCGATTTTTCATTTATGAATGTCACAAAATATTTGTTCCTATCTCTAGATAGACAAGGTGAAGTCCAAACATCAGAATGCATTAGATCAAAGCAGTTTTCATAGAAAGTAGCAGATTTAGGAAAGATAGTTCTACAATGTTTGCCAAGAATGCAAGTGTAACACCCGTCTCCTCACTCTCGAGACAGCGTGTCACCAAACCTAACGTACGACTCAAGTCTCTCCAATAACTCCAATAATAACCAACATAAACGACTATCTAAAAATGAAAATGCGGAAAACGCGATAAAACCCCAAAAGCACCGATCCAGCTTAGCGTCCATCTACTCGTCATGCTCACCTGGAAGGAGGGAAAGAAAGAGGGTGAGCAACAGGGGAGTCGCTCCGTGAGGTATGGGATGCTAAACGCAAGTCCACGGACTCGGTCCAAGCACTCCATATATAGTAGTCTAGCCTAAACACGCACAATCACGGCACCTAATGTGCCCAGGAAGCAAACAAGGTCCTAGCGAATCAAGTGATCGCCCACACCACTCCACTGAGTCTCCGTGATGGACGTCGTGTCCACCGCACCGCCCAGAGGACGCTTTATCGATCTTAGGACCCCGGCAACAGATCGACTTAGGCTGCCGTGCCCCCGCACACAATACGGCCCAAGTACAGAACTCCGTCTCTGTACCCCCGTAATCTCACCTACTCGCATCACAACGCGTCTACATATATATTTATATATTTATATTTACATATATATAACAAGCAATAGCAGTTTAACAACAATGAAAATAATGGGTTGAATTCTCTATAATCCTATCTCCAATTTAACAAACAACCTAGAGACTTAGCAAACAAACGGAGCATGTTTAGATACTATACTACATATTTGGAGGCTTAAAACGGAAAACGAAGAGTTACGGAATAGCCCTCACCTTAGTCTAGATCAGCTGAAACGAACGGACGATGAAAGTTTAAGAAAGGCGATCACGAACGATGGACAAACGCGTTGACTTGCGGAATACTCGTAAGGTCTCAGGTTTGACCCAATTCCTCTCGGATCCAATCGGCGCTTTGAGTCGAAGCAACTATAATACAAAATAACTAAACTTTTTAATTCCTAATAACATACGTAGCTAATATATATAACGATAAACATACCTATTTAGATATGTATATTATATATATAATACAAACCATCGTATGATATAAGAAAGGGTTGTGGAAAGGATCTTTACCATGGTTTGGTTTGATTTAGAGATAACCAAACTGGTACAAGATAATACGATGGTCCAAAGAGTGATTGATAAATGGTTACGCCCAAACACGAACATGGGATGCAGGCAATGAACGACGGCGCAAGCGACGGTGGTGCGACGTCTTTGGTGATGACGGCACCGGCGGATCAGCGCCTTGTGAAAGGAGCACAAGTATAGCAATGGTTAATGTAGAAGACAAAGATTGAGTACAAGAAGTGAGATCAAGCGAAGGTTTAGAATGAGGAAAACTTGCGGATCAAGCAAAGCTAGATTGTGTGCTATGGGTCTCGGACTGACACGACAGTGTTTTCCGTTACACCGATGTGATTCTCTGGTGGTTTCTGAATGTTTTGGACGTCAAGCAGAGGTGGTTGGTACTGACGACACGTTCTCCACACGAACCGTGACGGGTTTTCATCGGAGAGAATGAGAAAACATAATTAACAAAGAAGGAGAAGAATAACAGGAGGGACAAAGGAAGAAGAAAAGGGATGATGGGAGAGGAGAGGGTGGATGGAGATCGGCGGCTAGGGTTAAACTAACGAAGATGGAGATACATATACGATATGTGTATATGCTGCGTTTTGTAAACAAAAACGTGAAGAGCATGGGCTCTTATTGGGCCAAAATTTCAAAAGACCCTATTTGGGTCGTTACAATTCTCCCCCACTAAATAAGGAATTCGCCCTCGAATTCTGATCATGACTCAGCTGCTCGTTTACCACTCCAATAGAATCTCCAAATAATATAACCTCATATGATTCTCGGAAACCCGGATTTTCCTTCTAAATTTCGTCCCTCTACCAACAAACGTTATCATTACAGTCAGTTTCCTATGAACTTCATTTTACTGACGCTCTAGAACCGCCACTGGTTGGCTAAGTAGTGACAACTCCTTACTAAAACCGTTTGGCGGCTTCTGCAAAATAAGCTCTTGCTCTCTGACATCCTTCTTCAATACTGACCCATGAGTGACGTTGCAGAAATCTACCGACTCTGATGATAGCCCCTGACGATATACTACTGTCCCAATCCACTAAAAATAGAGTACGGTTCCATGTTCCTCGGCTTAAGCTTCTTCAACTTTCAAGCCTTAGCTCCTCCCACAAATGTCCTTATTTCCATGTAAATATAGTCGCCCACCTCAAACTCCAAATCGCTCATGTGCTTAGCTGCTTAACTCTTTTGATGATCAAGAGCTTCTTTTAGCTGCCTCGTGCATGTTTACTTGCTCAATTGTCATGTTGCTGGTTATATGCCTCGTCTCTCCCCCATTTTTGACCAATATAGTAGTATAAGAAACAATATACCATAAATAGCCTTCTTTTTGATCTGCTAATGCAAAACCTTATCTTTTCATTGAGATTATTGAACCCCCAAGTAAATTTACTTCACCCAATGCCTCAAAATCTATCGTCTCTCCTGTTGCATTAACTGTAAGAATCTGACACCAGCCGGTGTTCCAACTAACTTCTGAGCCTTCTTGATCCATGAAATGTCGCTCATGCGCTTGCTTAATCCATCCACCATATGATTGTATTTATCTGAATGATGAGTGGTCACCAAATCACAATCTTCCCAAAACGTGATCCATCTGCTGCAACAGCTTACCATCAACAAAACACAACCAAATACTTGGTAAAGAAAACTATGCTTGAATCCTACTCGCTTAAAAGAACTGTCCTCAAATTCGTACAACTGCTTCTCCCCCACTTGGTTCCCAAACAAACGCAGAATGTCCTTATCCTTAATATCCTACTAACAACGACTTTTAAACGCAGCACAAAGATTACTTGTCACCGCCCATGTCCATTAGGGTCGGTTAATCACGTTGGTGCTTGAAAGGGCAATCACCACATCCCATTTCCAGCTTGATCTGAATTCGATACAATTTGTGTCCTTCATAACGGTTGACACTAACGCTTAGCTATATTAACACATGGGACGACATGTGTCATATCTGCTATCTCCAAACTTTTAGAGCAACACGCATCCTTCGAGTGACTCTATACTTGAATGCGATGTTCCACTTTTAAATGGATTCTCTTTAACGGTTTTCTCTTATTATGCCATTGTGGTTCCTCAAATCCAAATGGATTTCCTTAAACGGCTTTCCATTACCGTGTCTTTACGGTGATGAATGTCGTACCAACTGACATCCATGCCTTATATCATCCTGAAAATTTGCTAGCCATGTCCATTACTGTCGTACCATCTGACATCCTTGCCTTATATCATCATGAAAATTTGCTAGCCATGTCCATTACGGCTTCCTAACATATGGGGAACGACCCAGTACGCTTCCGCTGCACTCACTCAATTGTTAAATTGAACTTCAACTGAAGATTTCCTACCTTGTATTTTTCTGTAGTGTTTTTCGAACAGTATCCTTTGGCTTTCTGTCGCCATTAAGCTCCAAGTTCCTTACCTTGTCATTTATGTTGTTGAACGCCAACCCTTGAATTTCCATTTGCATAAATTTTCCCTCATCCGCTTGCTTTTTTAGCTTCTTGTCAATTCGCCAAAGTGTTTCTCTAATACTTCCGTTGGATTTCCATTTCCACTAGCTTATCTTCTCCCCTTCCGCTTGAAACACACAAAAATCCACATTAACAATAGGCAATTCCAAATGCCACAACTCCACCTTCCAAACTTTTTGAAAACCACCTTTACCACTAGAAGAAATATCTTTAGATGCCTTAGAATCGTACACATAACTCCACAATAACTCGAATAACTCCACAATAACTCACTCACACAAATACTCCAGACATACCACGAAGATCTTTAGAAAAAGGTGGTCTTCAAAAAGTTAATGCCAATCAACTGGTATTTGGGTAGCTAACTTAGTACACAAGAATAAGTTGGTTATAATTTTAGCCGAAGTTAAGAGATGATCAATAGACGGATACCGAGCTGAAGGGGTGCTACCTTGTTTTTTGAAAAATTCTCAATTCCCAGAAAATATTGAAAACCGCTGAAAACCGATTGCAATGCAAAATGTACTACCTACTACCCGCCTCCCGGGTCGGGACCGGGACGGCAAACCTGGCTCTGATACCAAAATGTAACACCCGTCTCCTCACTCTCGAGACAGCGTGTCACCAAACCTAACGTACGACTCAAGTCTCTCCAATAACTCCAATAATAACCAACATAAACGACTATCTAAAAATGAAAATGCGGAAAACGCGATAAAACCCCAAAAGCACCGATCCAGCTTAGCGTCCATCTACTCGTCATGCTCACCTGGAAGGAGGGAAAGAAAGAGGGTGAGCAACAGGGGAGTCGTTCCGTGAGGTATGGGATGCTAAACGCAAGTCCACGGACTCGGTCCAAGCACTCCATATATAGTAGTCTAGCCTAAACACGCACAATCACGGCACCTAATGTGCCCAGGAAGCAAACAAGGTCCTAGCGAATCAAGTGATCGCCCACACCACTCCACTGAGTCTCCGTGATGGACGTCGTGTCCACCGCACCGCCCAGAGGACGCTTTATCGATCTTAGGACCCCGGCAACAGATCGACTTAGGCTGCCGTGCCCCCGCACACAATACGGCCCAAGTACAGAACTCCGTCTCTGTACCCCCGTAATCTCACCTACTCGCATCACAACGCGTCTACATATATATTTATATATTTATATTTACATATATATAACAAGCAATAGCAGTTTAACAACAATGAAAATAATGGGTTGAATTCTCTATAATCCTATCTCCAATTTAACAAACAACCTAGAGACTTAGCAAACAAACGGAGCATGTTTAGATACTATACTACATATTTGGAGGCTTAAAACGGAAAACGAAGAGTTACGGAATAGCCCTCACCTTAGCCTAGATCAGCTGAAACGAACGGACGATGAAAGTTTAAGAAAGGCGATCACGAACGATGGACAAACGCGTTGACTTGCGGAATACTCGTAAGGTCTCAGGTTTGACCCAATTCCTCTCGGATCCAATCGGCGCTTTGAGTCGAAGCAACTATAATACAAAATAACTAAACTTTTTAATTCCTAATAACATACGTAGCTAATATATATAACGATAAACATACCTATTTAGATATGTATATTATATATATAATACAAACCATCGTATGATATAAGAAAGGGTTGTGGAAAGGATCTTTACCATGGTTTGGTTTGATTTAGAGATAACCAAACTGGTACAAGATAATACGATGGTCCAAAGAGTGATTGATAAATGGTTACGCCCAAACACGAACATGGGATGCAGGCAATGAACGACGGCGCAAGCGACGGTGGTGCGACGTCTTTGGTGATGACGGCACCGGCGGATCAGCGCCTTGTGAAAGGAGCACAAGTATAGCAATGGTTAATGTAGAAGACAAAGATTGAGTACAAGAAGTGAGATCAAGCGAAGGTTTAGAATGAGGAAAACTTGCGGATCAAGCAAAGCTAGATTGTGTGCTATGGGTCTCGGACTGACACGACAGTGTTTTCCGTTACACCGATGTGATTCTCTGGTGGTTTCTGAATGTTTTGGACGTCAAGCAGAGGTGGTTGGTACTGACGACACGTTCTCCACACGAACCGTGACGGGTTTTCATCGGAGAGAATGAGAAAACATAATTAACAAAGAAGGAGAAGAATAACAGGAGGGACAAAGGAAGAAGAAAAGGGATGATGGGAGAGGAGAGGGTGGACGGAGATCGGCGGCTAGGGTTAAACTAACGAAGATGGAGATACATATACGATATGTGTATATGCTGCGTTTTGTAAACAAAAACGTGAAGAGCATGGGCTCTTATTGGGCCAAAATTTCAAAAGACCCTATTTGGGTCGTTACAGCAAGCTTCACAAGTTGAATGATCAAAGTTAGCATTAGGCAACATTAAACTAAAAGCACGAGCATGAGGATGTCCAAGTCTAGCATGCCATAAAACATTTTGATTAACAGAAAGACAAGAATTGAAATCTAAGGAATCTGAATTGCTTGGAGAAGTGTTTTAAAGGAGGTAATACTCATCTTGTGTTCCACCTCTTCCATGTACCTTGTCATTCTTAATATTCTGAAAGAAAACTTCATTAGGCCCAAATATAACATTGCAATTCAGATCATTTGTAATCCTTTTCACAGACATAAGATTAGACTTAAACTTAGACACAAAGAAAGCATCACTATCCTTGTTAAAGAGTCTTAACTTTCTTGTTCCTACAATGGGAATACCTTGACCATCAGAAATAGTTACTCTACCTAGAGCTGGTTTAATATCTTTTAACAACTTAGCATCACTAATCATATGGTGAGAAGCTCATGAGTCTACTACCATTTTATGATCAGATTGTGCAAGAAATTTATGGAACAAGAGCGTGATACCAGAGAGTTTAGAGGCATAAACCTTGATGAGATCCTCCAGATCACTTCTCCTCACATACTCAGTGTTAGTGAACAAGGCAAGCTCTCCTCCTTGAGTAGATGAAGTCGCTTGCTCAGTCACTTCTTGAGAGATGTTGGATTTTGAATCCCTGAACTTGGATGGCTTGAGATGTGGATGGAGGATCCAACACTTGTCTTTGGCGTGTCCCTTCTTCTTGTAATGCTCATATTGTGTGCTTCATGTCCTCATGCTTGAACACACTTCTGTCCTCATGCTTGAACACACTCTTGTTGGCAGTGACAAGCACCCCTTTTCCTCCAAACAGCCTAATGCTCCCTTGTTCCATTTGGATCCTTGAGCACATGATAGGTCTAGTTTTAATCCATATTCTAACTGCAAGTGCACAGTGATGTAGTTGTAGTACTTAGGGTATCGAATCCACAGGGACTCCGGTCAATGATAGATTAAGAACGATCAGATTAAACTAGGTGAAAGTAATGAGAAACTAAAGCAAGCAGAAAAGTAAATCAGTAGCAAGCGAGTTTGTGAGCGAGAAAGCGAAGGCGTTAAGTCTAGGGAGTTCTCAGGAAATCAGGAACACAAGCAATCAATCAATCGGGATCTAATCAGAAACTGTTCTAGAACTCAAAACACAAATATAGAATTAACCAACTCTCGTTGCGAGAATTCTCTAAGTCTAAGTGCATCAATCCAAATCTCTTTGCAATTACTAACATATTAAACCAGCTTTAATTCCGAGTTTGATATGTTCACAATTAAACTAAACCAAATCTCTTTGCGAGTAATTTAATTGCTCATCTAGGTTCTTTCTAGCTAATTAACCAACTGTCGTTGCATCAATCAACCTAACATCATAAATCTGGATAGCTACTTCAGATTAAGCATTAAGAGCAATCCTAGGCGAAGAACTAGCAGATATGAATCCCTACAGATTGATTAAACTATAATTCCATGAAATCCCTAATGAGAATCCCTAAACTTAACAGGTAATCTACTCAGACATGTTCATCGAAACAGAAAACATCTTGAATAGAAAACCAAATATTATAAAATCAAATAAAGAACTGGGGTTCGAAATCAAGTCTCTTTCGAGAACAAGATCAGCCCCTAAAACTCTCTATGAATAAAATAAAGCGTAAGAAAAGCGTAGCCTAAACAAGTGGCTAAAAACCCTTATATATAGTCTAAAACACGTTTTGGGCTTCTGTGTAAATATATGGGCTTTTCTGCAATATCAGCATTCTTCATTAAACCGCCGAGTCTGGCCCATCTCGCATATGCATCGATCGATGCAGGTGTGCAACGATCGACGCAATCCTCAAATCTGGACAGTGAACTCTGTCTCTCGGACCAAACACTCCAAAAAGCTCCAGAAAGTGCCATAATCACCAAATCTGCTCCAAATGTGCTTGTACCTAATAAATACCTGAAAAGACTCTAAAACATAGTAAAGGACTCGATAAATAAGATATATACCATGGTTAAAAACCCTAAAATCCATGGTATATCAGCACACTTCTTCAAAGTCAGGAAGAGTAGTCTCCCTTAGAATGGACTTGATAACGTCATTGTAGACCGAATTCAGATTGAGGAGGAGTCCAAAGATATTGTCTTGCTCCTTCCTTTCATTAAGAACCTTTGGGTCTATTGTGTTTGGCCTTAACATGTCAAGCTCAGACCAAGCAGATGAGAACTTCCCAAGATACTTGATGAACTCATAGTCCTCTTGGTGAAGGTCATTGATTGTCTTCTTCACTTCATACACACGGCTGAGGTTGGAGACATCACCCTACACTTTCTTAAGAGTGTCCCAAAGTGATTTAGCAGTTTCACATTGGGAGCCAGCTTCAAGGATGGAGGGATCCAGTGAGTTTTGAAGGAATCCAAGAACTGATTGGTCTTCTTGAAACCACCTTGCCTCCTTCTTCTTTGTTGCTTCATCTTTCTTCCCCTTTGGATCTTCATCAGGCGGTGTCTTGTCCTCAAGGATGTGCTCTCAACGTCCTCTGCCACAGATTGATGTCTTGGTTGTTCTCTGCCATGTTCTGTAGTTTAAGCCCTTTAGAACCACATGAATGATAGTGGGCTTGAAGCTTGAGTTAACTTAGACAGTATCCTCCATTGATGGGGTTTGAGAAGCTTAAGAACACAAAGAAGAGTATTTTTAAGAGAATATTGAGAGATTAAAGAGAATCAATGAACAATAACATCTATTGCTCTGATACCTTGTTATAATTTAAGAGAATAAAACAGATATTTGTAGATTTAAGCATAAAGACATAAGAGAAGAAGATTAGAGAGAGTTTGAGAGAATAAGAACAAGAGAGAGATTAGAGAGAGAATTGGAGATGAGAATAAGTCTCCTTAGATTCAAATTTTAAAATCAAAAGTTACAATATAGCGCAAGAACTATTAGACTATTTTAACTTACAAGAGAAGCTAATCCAAAATATCTTAAAGTAACAAAACTGTTTTTATTGTTCATCCGCATGTACTGTCCACAGATGCTTCTTGTCTAGTTTGGTTACTCCAAGAGCTCCTCGCATTCATGTGGAATGATAGTCTTTAAGCTATCCACCTATGATCATTAGAACTTCATCTCAATAGATATCTCATGATCAATAGAGAATCCCGATACAAGCTATTGTTGCGGACTGCTGCTCGACAAATTTTTGTCTTCTGCAGAATCCAAGATCGGAAGAGGAAGTTACCTTGCACGTCTAGCTATCAACCATTCCTCTACCGAGCATCTCTCTAGCCCAAGAACATGTACATTGGGTCGTCGATGGATCAGTCTGTAATGGCTTCTCTTCGGCCAAAACATGGGATGCTATTAGACCCCCTGCGCAACCGCAAATCTGAACTAAATCGGTATGGTACAAAGGAGTTATTCCGAAGTTTATTTTCAATTTCTTGATCGCACACTTGAATCGCCTTCCAACCAGAATGTGCATGTTGTCGTGGGGGTTAAATGTTTCTTCGGACTGCTGCATATGTTCTTCAGCTCTTGAAACCAGATACCTCCTCATATTATTCTGCGACTACAACATTTAGGTATGGCAGCTCGTTTTCCTCAAGTTAAGAACTTCTGGCAACTACTTCACATTGTGGGCTGAGATTCTCTCATGGACTAGTATTTCAACCCCTGCGGCGTTCAAAACGTTGTGTCGGCTTGTGGTACAGGCAACCGTCTTCCATTTGTGGAACAAAGAAACAATGTTCTTTATAACAACAACTCTATTCCGGCTTTCATGGTATTCAAGTTCATCAATAGAGAAGTACATAATTCAATCACCGCAAAAAGATATGAGAAACTTTTCAAGAACCTTATATTGCTTTGGATAAGATAATCATCACCTTCATACGTAATATGATTTCTTGTTTTTATTCTTTTTGTCGGGGAATCATTTTGTACATTTTCTCTTGTAAATCTAACTTTCATTTTAGTGACAATTTGCATTTGTAGCAAAAAAAGAAAAGAAAGTAAAGTCATAATGTTACGAGTTCTACATAAGAATTTGCAACAATTTGATTTCGTGGAACAGCTTCACACACCCAACAAAATGCCAAATAAATTACGCTTGAAGTAGAGAAAAGAAAAAATGTTCCAAAGTTACTGACGGTAATCTTTCAGATGTGTGTCCATACAATTGTGTTCTCCGCTATCACTATGTTTGCACTTGTCTCCCTAATTCATTTAGCAATTGGGTTTATATATATATGTCTTAATAATATAGGAACAATTTTCCTATATAATTCATTTATGAATGTAAGATGTAATATCTTTGGACATCAACGGTAAAGTAATATAGAGTTGTAATAGTTTTGGCCAATTTCTTAAACAAAATGATAAATACATTAATGAAAAAGAGTATTTTATATTTAAAAATTATATTATTTCATATATTTCATTGTTTCAGTATATGTGTTCTTTCACGATAAACGTTTTTTAAGCTACCATTTTATGTAATTGTTGATATGGATATATTTTTAATTATCTTGTTCGTCCAACTAATAAAAAAAAAATCTGAAATAGGACAACAACTATAAGGATCAACTACATTATTTATAAACTTGTTTTTGTTGTTGAGTCAAATTATTATGATAAAAACATAAATTACTAGATAAAATAACTATTAGACTAACACGATTATTTTGGTTTTGTTTTATAATATATTGTTAAAATACTTAACTTTTTATGATCTTATTTTAGTGTAATTAATATGTCAACATTTTAACAAAAAGAATGAGATTTATTGGTTAAAATAAATTAATTATATCATTTATATATAAATTTAAAGGTACCAGTTAGAATATTGCGTACATATATTATGTATTCTTTCTCTCTACAAGTGACCAATAGTTTTTTGTTATCTCCAAATTTATTTAGAACTTCTATGTTAAAATTCTTAAAAGAGGAATAGAATCTATTAGTTGGATTGAGATGAAGAGGAAACAAAGAATAATTTTCCCCATTTTTGATATTATTTTTGTCTCTTAAAATAAATGTATCTATATACATATATACACACAAACAATTAAACGTCATATTTTTAGTTTATTTAATTTCATTGACTCTCATTTCTCTCTTAATAAATATCTCATATGAACAATTTGTTGTCATTTAGTTTATGTAAAATAGTCCAATTAAAGCTATTTCCGTTACATACAATATACGAAGGAGAAAAAGCATTGAAAAAGAACAAACAAAATGGAAAAGTAACAATCATTTTTTTTTGGGTCAACAAGTAACAATCATTTGCCTTTTCTATTTGGTCCATTGAAAACACTTTTAATTATATAAACATATGCCTTTCCATTGCAATATTTTATTGATCCAAGGTAGGTTTCGAATGGAGAAAGTGGATCAGCCGTTGCGGATCAAGCGGTTCAAGTGGATCAGACGGATCAAGAACGGATCAAGCGGTACAAATGCGGATCTAGCGGATCGATTCAAAATATATACTTCGAATGGAGAAAGCGGATCAGACGTTGCGGGTTAAGCGGTTCAAACGAATTTTTAAATAGTAAATTCATAAATAAAAAATCATTTCTTTTATAAATTCTAAATGTTTTCTTAGTAGCATAAATAAAATTGTAGTAATTAGAATATATATTGATTTTATGTAATTTTATGAAATGAAATTATTTATTACACATGATATTAGCTAATACAAATTATTATAATTACAATCTCAAGTGTAATTTGGAAAAAGTTGGATATAGTAGTAATGGTATATATAATTTCAAATATTATGTTTAATTACATGTTAATGAATAAAATAAACTATACAAGTATTTAGATTTGTCTATAACATATTTATAGTATGTTATGTGATGTCTTAGATATATTTATAATCCATATATTTTAAATTTATTAAAGAGTATTTTGATTTGGTATATATATATGTATGAAAGTACAATACATAAAATTTGAATAGCATGAAATTTGAATAGTTCTTATATTTTAACCAAAACAAATAACTACAGTTGAAAAAAAAGAAGAAAAAAAAAAGAAAAACTCATGTCATGTGTATGAACCTCTCTCTTTTAGGAGCATAGAAGAGATTAGGCGTTTCCTCCACTTTTTTCACTACGAGACGAAAGAAAAATGAACCATTAGAGGTTCACCCATTTATTTGTATGTTTTTATAAAATATGTTGAATGGCAATGTTATTGTGGTTCATCCACACATGCGGACGATCCATCACCCCTCCGCTCTTCCATTCAAGGCCGTAGTCTTCTCTTCTTTAACATATATATGTAATGTTTAATAACAGCAATGACCAGAGAAAATTCAGGAATTTTATAAATATTTCAGATGATATAAATCCATTGATCATATAGGAAAAATCCACTTAATCCATCTATATGAATGTGAGATGTAATAATTATGGACATCAACGGTGAAATAATATAGAGTTGTTGACCATTTTTTTAAAATACAGTAATATATACATTAACGAAAAAAAGTATTTTAAATAATTATTTTCATGTTTCAAAACATTTATATTTAAAATTATGTTATTTCATATGTCACACTGTTTTAGTATATGTGTCTTTTCAGATAAACTTTTTAAAACTACCATTTTATGTATTTTTTAGACAATTATTTTATTCGTCCAACTAATAAATAAAAGAAATATGAAATATGATAATAACTACAAGAATACACTACATTATATATGAACTTGTTTCTGTTGTTGATGCAGTCAAATTATAATGATAAAACAACAATACTAGATAAAATAATTAGGGCAAATCGCATAAATAGCACAAAAAACATAACTTGTCAAAAATATAGCACCAAGGAAGAAAAATCATAAAAATAGCACAAAAACATGTTTTGTCACTAAATTAGCCCTAACCCTAAACCTTAAATACTAAACCCTAAACCCTAAATACTAAACCCTAACCTTGAATAATAAACCCTAAACCCTAAATACTAAACCCTAAACCCTAAATAATAAACCCTAAACCCTAAATAATTAACCCTAAACCCTAAATTATATAATGTTATAAAAGTCTTTGTAATTAAAATAGTGCTAAAAATGTGAAATATTTTACTTGGTGCTATATTTATGATAAGATATGTTTTTTGTGCTATTTTATGCCTTTTCTCAAATAATTATTAGACTAACATGATTATCTTGTTTCAAAAAAGAATATTTAGTTAACTTAATTTTATTATTATCTTATTTTAGTGTAATTAATATGACAACATTTTAACAAAGATAAGAGATTTATTAGTTAATAGTATCCCACTCATACATATACTGAAAAGTACCGTCTGTATTATCGCGTACATATATTGCGTTTTCAGATGCGTTCCAGAAACACACATTAGGTTTCTCACTCCCACATAAATTAAGTATGAAGTCATCATTTCCAACAAACCCATCGAATTTCACATGATGCACATAATCAGGTCCCTAAATAACACAAGTATATAATTAGACAATGGTTTAAACATTATAATAAGTTTGAATAGGTGTGAATGATGTTTTTAATAAAAAAATTATAGCAAATTACCTTCCATAAATTGCACCATAACAAAGTTTTTGGGTAAATTGTAAATTTGTACTCCACAATCGTACCAAAGGGAAGATAATCAACTGGGGTTGAGACACCTTTTTGTGTACAAGTGACTTTTAGGTAGTTGTTATCTCTAAGATTATTTAAAATTTGGATGTTAAAATGCTTAAAGAGAAGAATAGAATTTGTTATTTGGATTGAGATGAAGAAGAGAAAAAAGAAACATAGTAAAATTTTCCTCATTTTTGTTATTCTTTTTGTCTCTTAAGTGAATGTATGTATATATATTATTGATTAATCGCCATATTTGTTAATTTTTTTTTTTAATATTTGTTAATTTTTTTATTTGGTAGTTTCTGTATTATTATGGATTGGAATAAGGGAAGAAGGATGGAATATTATTCTAAAAAAAGGTTTGAATATAATCTTATATTTATATATAATAGGATAATTATCTCTCCATATATAATACCACCTGGTTTTTTCTAAATTGGGCTTTCACAGTTTTAAATTTAAAAAAAAAAAACTGATTTTATTATTTGGATTTAATTGCAGTCAATGTATTTTTTTGAATCTTTTAAAAAGTAATATCAAAATTGTATCTTTTGAATTTTTTTTGTTTTTTTGTATTTTTTGTATTCTAATGCGTTTGAAAGTCTATTTTACATTCATCAACAAAAAAAGTAATTCATGGATGGATAAGGTTTCAACGCTATGTCTCTTAGAGCATCTCCAAAAAAGACTTCATTTTTGAGGTTTCAATGTGTTTGTCTCAAAAAAAAACTTCAAATTGGAGGTTTCACAGATATAAAATTTTGCACTTAAGTATTTACTATTAATAATAATTAAATTGTATCACATAATTTTTAAATAACTATAAACGTACTTTAAAATATTGTAAAAATAATAATTTATAAAATATTACACTAAAATATTAAATAACATATAATAATAATAACAAAACAGTTTAATATCTTAGTTTATAACTAAAATTTTAAATTATTCAATAAAATTTATGTTCGTTATGCTATCAAATATGATTAATCAATGTATTTCGAAATGATAAAATGAATCTTTTATTTTTTATTTGAAGATTACGAAATAAAAAATGTTGAAATCGAATATTTTTATAAGATATAAAATTATTTTAGGACTAAAATTAATATTGTATATAATTACAAGGACTAGAATGTAAAAGAAAAGATGAAACCTCAAATTCGAGGTTTCACTGTTCAAAACCTCAAAAAACAAGGTTTTGAAGTTCCTTTTGAAGTGAGCAAAACCTCAAAAATGAGGTTTTGAGATTTCTTTTGGAGATGCTCTTTTCTGTTTTTTTTCTCATTCACTCTCTCTTTCTTACTTTACCTTTATTTTAATCCCTTATTTTTTATGGTGGATATGATGGCGGAGTTCAGGTTTCCGGCCATATAGACCGCCGGAATGGAGATATAATCGGTCGATGTACCGGAATCCAAAAAAAAACCCGGAAGTTTCAAGTGGACAGTCTAGACTAGATGTCCACAGTATCGGCTATTCGTGGACACTGTCACGTTCATATCACACGCTAGACGCTCCCAATGAACAAGTGGCCACGTGAAATGTTGCTTTTTAGGTGGATAGTGGGGCTCGTTGTAATATGTATCCACGTATTCATGATCATGTGAGCTCTTGCCACCTTCAGTTTATCAGAAGCGTTTAACATGTGATATGATCGTGGTAGTGTCCATGAATAGTCGAAATTTTCTACATGAACTCTTAAAACTATGTTTACTAGGTATCATTTCATGATCATGTCAAATCTTAGCCACCTTCTGTCAATCAAGAGGGTCTAACATATGATAAGATTGTGGTAGTGTCTAGATAATGTTCACCATATATCTTAAACATGTGTTTCCTATATCGTGAAATCATACCTACTAAACACAATTTTAAGAGCTTATTTGGTCAAGTCAAGCCCCTTCGTGGATTCCACCACGACCTCACCACATGCTAGACGCTTCCGATGGATAGAAAGTTGCCAAGAGTTCACATGATCGTGAAGTTATACCTAGTAAACACAATTTTAAGAGCTCATTTGGAAAATTCAGCCCCCTTTCGTGGATACCACACCACATGCTAGATGCTTCAAATGAACAGAGGGTGGTTAAGAGTTGACATGATCGTAAAATGATACCTAGTAAACACGGTTTTAAGAGCTCATTTAGACAATATTGACTATTCAAGGATACTACCACGATCATATGACATGTTAAACGGTTTTGATAAACATAAGTTGACAAGAGGTGACATGATCGTGAAACCGGGGATACATATTACAACGAGCCACACTATCCACCTAAAAAGCAACAGTTCACATGGCCATTTGTTATCCATTGGAAACGTCTAGCATGTGATATGATCGTGGTAGTGTCCACGAATAGTTGATATTGTGGACACCTAGTCTATACTGTCCGTTCGAAACTTTCGTATTAAGTTCGATTTTTTTTTTTTTGGATTCTAATACATCGACTGGTTATGTCTCTACCGGCGGTTTATATGGCCGGAAACCTCAACTCTGTCATCATATTCATCGTCAAAAAATGAGAGGTAAAACTAAAGGTAAGATAAAAAAGAAAGTGAAGAAAAACAAAATAAGTAATGGATAGCAGGGATAGCGTGAGACTACTATCCATTCATAAAGTTATTTGGTATTTTTCCTGTAAGATAAAATGATCTTTCTAACTAAAAATACAAAACTACAACAATTCTTTAAAAATACAAAAATGTAAGGGAAAAAAAAAAATGTGCAAATCACCCTCATTATTTGTACCCCACTTTCAATCTTAAACCCATGTCATTTTCACTTCTCGAATAAATCATTTAAGATTACTTCTTCTTTTTTCATATCCACTGCCATAGCTTCAGGAAAAGTAAATGTTTGTAGTGAACCAAAGAGTTACACTCAGCTAAATCAGGAGGAATCTCACATTTCAATTCATTGTTCAACAAATCAAGAGACACCAAAAACGGCAACCAAGTACATAATTTTCGAGGGATGTTACCGGATAATCAATTGCTAGAGAGATCTAGTTTCTGTAAGCTCCTACAATATTGAAGACATTCTGGGATTCGACCAGACAAACTCACGTCTCTGAGCTCGAGATTGATAACCCTATTTTCTTGATTGTTCCAACAAGTCACACCCACAAAATTATAGAGAAATCCGACAGTAGTGTTTGTGAAGTTCCATGATTTAAGCGCGCCTTGAGGAACGGTGAGAGAGCTCTAGATTCCTCGTATGCATCTTATATTGTCTTCATCAGCCGCCATCGCAGGAGCATAGCAGAGGAAGAAGAGGACCACAATAGTGATAATCAATAAAGGAAGCATTTTTTTTGGTTTGAATTAAAATTAGGTTGTTTTTTTAGTTGCCAATGTAGTTGGACAGAGACAAATCGCAAGTCAGACGCGTTGAACGGTCGTCTCAACGTTAGAATGATGGAGAAGAGTCATCGTTTTTAATGTCTTTTTTTATTTATGTTTTGTTCATCCTATATGAAATAGTAATTTTGTATTAATGTTTCAAAGCAATAATTCTTTAAAAATGACGAGATAAAAAGAGATACGAAGTTTAAACGTGGAAAAACATTTCATGGCACACGTAAATCCTATATATAAAAATGAAGAGGGGCTCTCTCCAGCTGCCACATCAACCATCTCTTCATTGATCCAACTCATTAATTAATTTCCAAATCATCATTACTCAAATAAATCTAAAATCAACTAATTAAAATCATTTAATTTGAATATAATTAGTTAAAAACATTAAAACATAAATATAAAATAATTTGAAAATAAAATTTAATGTAAAGTTTCATAAATAAATAAATATTATATATTATAAGATTTAAATACATCTTTTATATTTTTATGCAATGAATGAACAAATATAATTAAATTTTTAATATAAGTGGAAATATAAAATTATAAAGCTAAAAATAAATATAAAAATTATAAAAAATATTTAATAAATAATAGAATTAGTAATTATTATGAATGTAATGAAAAATTTGATAAAAGGAGATAAGATGATAATAAAAACAAAGAAATAACTCAAATATACAAATAAGAAATTTAACGAAATTTAATATAATAAATAAAAAATTAAAATATTATTATAATATTAAGACTGAAATAACGTAAAATGTATAAACAACAAATACATATATTTTAAATAACGCATAAAAAATAAAAGCATGATAAAAACTTGAAGAAAATAAAAATTAAAAAATCATGAAAATTGATAATAAAAACTTATAAAACATATTAGTATTCACAAACATATCAAAAATATATTAAATATTTATAACAAAATAAAATCTGCGCAAATCTCCTAGTAATAATAAAGATACAAATTGGGATCAACAAAGAAAAGTTATAGAAATGGATCAAAAAAATCTTGAAGAAATAAAATCAAGTTCATATAACAAAAAGCTAATACTAATTTAAGTTATACAAATGTGAAATATTAAGTATGAATAAACCACAAAATCTTAAATACGTTATTTTATATTAAAAATAGATACAAATAAGAACAATAAGAGTTGCTCGACATTAAGAGAAAAACCAAAAAGAACAATATTATATTATTGAAAAATATATAGAATATAGTCTAAAAATTAAATAATTATTAAAATGAAATATAAAATTCAGAAATACAAAAAAAACAAAAACAAAAAAATATTTACTTAAGATATATTAAACAAAAATATAAAATACGAATAGGGTACAGATAAAATATGTAATTAATATATATATATACATATATAGAAAATGAAAATAAAATGATTAAAAGTTTATCAACCAAAATAGTTAAAAAAATAGTATGTTACTGAAAATACCTTAAAATATAGTTTAAAATGATATAATTATGAAAACAAAATATAAACTCAAAAATATAAAATAAACAACATAAATTTATATTTTCTTAACTTATAATAAAGAAGAATATCAAGTTTCAATAGACCATAAATTTTTAAAATATGTAAATTTTATATGAAGAAATCAAAATAGTACAAATAAAATAAGTTTTTAAAAAATTGGTAAAAAAGGAAGAACAAAAGAAAAGATTAGTATTGTAATATTGTAGAAAAAACAAAAATATAAATACAGAAATGAAATAATATTAAAGCTACTTTAAACAAAACAAATCCATGCGCGACGCGGGGGCGAATGATCCCTATTTTTTTTTAATATAAACGATTATATTATGTACAAATGTTTTTTTTTTAACTTTTTCGGAGCACCCGAAATATGCAATCAGAAATCAAAGCCTAAACGTTGGAGACCGGCCCACGAAATCTGTAAACGGACATCAAAGCCCAAAAGTAAGTGATGTTTTATCCTCTCTGCTCTTTCCCCCTCCACGGCTTCACCGTCCCCGCCGGTAAACTATTTTCCGTTTGAATTTTCATCGCTAACTGAATTTCAGACGGATCTTCGCTGAACTTGGCGTTTCCAAGGTTTTTCAGCTGAGAGTTCACTCTCTCTACAATGTTGGAATCTCATTCTTTCTCTCTTCTTCATCAATAAATCTTAGTACGACTGTTTTTGTTGAACCCCGACCAAACCGTTGCTGAGCCATTTGCATAATAATATTAATAAAATCGGTATATTTTAACATTTATTGTCTGAAGCTAACTTTCGTAAGACACGATTAGAATCGTTTAACATGAGCTTAAAACGGTTTGTGTCTACCTTTTTATACCTATTCAATTATGTGTTCTTCTTATCCACATTCTTTAGATATAGCATGCAAATGTTTTAGAAATGATGATATTGGAGTTGCAAGTGTTAGATCTTTGTCGCTGATTTTGCTTCTAGCAATCTGCCTTCGCGGGGGGTCGGTTTGCGTTTGTTTTCGTCTGCATCAGGGGTGAGTGTAACACCCATCCCGTTGGATTTTATAAAAGACATCTTGATTACCAAGTTACTGTCTACAAATTCGTGAACCACAATCATAAATCACATAATCCAACCTTAAATCCATAAACGGTTTACTTTATTAAAAACCAAAATTTAAGTCTTACCAAAATTAAAAACTGAACCAACTTAACATAAAACCGAAAGAAGTGCAAAAGTTTTAATAAATGAAAGAAAATTCAGAAAAAATCTCGCTTCACGAAACATAGCACCACACTCGATCGTCTACTCCTCCAACTCTCCAGGATTACCTAAAAAACAGAAAGAGGGTTGAGTAATTTGAATTACCCAGTTAGTGCAGGTCCTATGGACCAAAATCTCATCTTAAGCCAGCACAATAACATGAAACAAGTCATAAGCCAATAACATCTTGCAATCAACCGCTCAAAGACACTCAAAAAATCTATACAACTAACAACGTTCATAAGTGCGGTCCCGAGCTAACATGTCCCACACTTATGAACCAGCGGGTACGCACGGACCTCACTACCACACACAATGCAACTCACGGCAGCCAAACGTGGGGCTCGTCACACCCCCTCCTGGCGAATAGAAGAACACGCACATAACACAATTTGTCCTGTATCTTGCAAACAAAATCCCTCACGGGAACGTGAAACTACCGCAACTATCTCACACATAGCCATCAATAACAATCAACGTTTTCTGTTTAAGTGATAACCTATACTTCTAGGTGATTTCAATCGCATCACCACAAATCAACAACTAAATCTGAACTACCTAGGAAAGACAATATTAACAAAGGACTCAAGTCCCGGTATTGAGATAAATTAAGGTAGAGATCATGATTGGTCCTCACCTTAGCTTAAAATTGAGATTGGATGGTAGATCTGACAAGAGAGAGACGAATACGGAACCACAGAACAAATCTACAAACGTTTAACGAATCAGATCGGATCTAGGATCAAATATCAGGAATAAACCTGAGATCTAGACATCTAACCTTAAAAAGGCGAAGAACGAAGAAACTGACACTCAAATTAGTCAAGAAGACGACGACTAGGGGTTCGGGAACTCAAATTAGTCAAGAAGGCGACGACTAGGGGGTTCGGGATCGAAAACGGAAATGAGATGAAGATTCTGGCGAAATCTGATTTTTCGGCGAACTTTTCTAGTAATGGTAGTAGCGGTTCGGTGACGGTAGACGACGGCGGCGGCGAGCAACTCCGGTGACGGCTGATCGACGTGTGGCTGGCTCCAGTCACGAGTAAAGCTTCGCTTTTCCAAACTTTGTGACAAATAAGAAGGGGTGCACCTTTCTTATAGGGAAAATGACTTAGGGACCTAAGGTTTCTAGGATAGACCTTGGGATTTAAGCTCATATATAGATTTTTTGGGCCACAAGTTTTGGGCCATTAAAGTGAATCGTGTGATTTGTGAGAGTTGTTATCATGTTTTTTTGGTTGTAACAACAGAGTTTTGTGGTTTTCCTCTCTATATTTTTTTTTTATCAAGGATTCTATGGTCCAATTTTTAAGGTTTGAAGTTGCGGCTCTTCTTGCAATATGTCGATTGTAGTAGAATGGTTAAAAGTGTGTTATTTCGTATTTCTCGGTTGGTCCACATACAGTTTGTTCGTGGTTTCTAAGATAAAATAATATAATAAATATTTTTTTGTAACAAAATAATATAATAAATATCGGTGGTTCAACCTCAGTATATCTCGGTTTAGATGCTTTTATGCTTTTATCTCCTGGTTCATAGTGGCTTTCACATCTTAGATATCTTGCATGGTTGATTGTGATCTGATTTTTGTAGCTTTTTAGTTTTTTGTCGTCAATCTTGATATTTCATTAATAACATGTCCAAATAGGCTTCCAAGTACACATGCTTAAAACCAAAAAAATATAAAAAAATACATAGCAAATGGGCTTAATATAAGAGCATGTAAACTAAACAAATGGCCCAAAATTATTTCCATAGAATGTTGAAGAAGACACGTGGTACCCATCGCATCCACGTTTCAAAAACGAGTTAACTCTGTCATGCAGAGCACCACCTGGTTTCCGGCCACCGTTTGGTTGCTACCGTCGCTTCAGCTTTGTCAGCCTGCCAATCAACATCCATCAAGTCCTACAAGGAAAACCACATCTAAGAGAATCGCCTTTCTATCATCACCACCATCGCCGTTATTAATCGCTTTGTAGGTGCTTGTTCCAACCACTGGAATCCATCACAGCAAATATCAACTTGATCGGGCTTCGATCCAACCGACCTAGAGCGTGCTGAGAAGTGAAGGGAAAAAAGAAAGTTGTCGCCAGTTCCTAGAGAAGAAAGCGCCATGGATGAAGACCGTGAACGATTCCAAAAGTAATCGGAGTGTCTAATTGAAAAATCGATTAAAAAGGTTACAAATCGATTCGTCAATTGGAAGAAAGTCTGGAAAAGATCTGAAAGACACAAGTACGACACATGATCGGAATCGCCGAGTCCAGTATCAAAACCAAAAATTTATTGGCGAAGAACCGCAACAAAAGAGAAAAAAAAAAAAAAAGATGAAGTAAAATATGTTACAACCGAACCACTGATAAGACAAAAGAAGCCCACACTGGTGGCCGTAAAGGATCGTTAATCGCTTTTGAAGATGCTGGATATAAGGTACATGGAGAGAATTTTTCCTCTTGTTACAACTTAATAGCCTTTTAGTTATTTTAGGATTCTCACTAGCGGTTTGTTATGTTTACATTTTTGTTTTTTGTCATATTTGTTTTTTTTTTAGTCGGCTACCATAACATTGATATGGGTCCACTGGGCAATTTACAAACAGAGAAATAAGCAAACACATCGGATGAAAAACGATCGGATTTATGTGGCCCAATTCAACTCGAGATGAGTCACGCGAAACGACCACGTGGGACAGACTCACAGACACACATAAATCACACCTTCATTCTGACATGCACAGCGGCGCCGGATGATTCGCAGGTAACCAGCGGCCGTAAATGACGATGTAGTCGCCGTATTTGACTCTGTCGACCGAGATTGCTGTGTAAGAGACACCATGAGAGGAGTTGCGAGAATCAGATTGAAACAACATGCTTCGATAACCACCGTGAGTTGAAGGGATTCAGATATGACTAATCGGCCCAATTTACTGGCCATGAAATGTGCTCCGATCAATCTGGTTCCTACAAACACGCCGTGAAACATGCAGATGAAGACGCCGGGACCGAAACTTGTATCCCACCCAACAGAGGAATCAAAGGTCGTGAAAAGCCAGCCTCACATGTGAAGAATACAAACAGCTGAAATCGGTCGTATCCGGTAAAGATTACCGGAGATGTTATCCAGAATGACCCGGAGATGAGAACCTAGATAAACAAAAAGAGTCGACGAAGCCCTTCATAACGTACAAGGAAAATCAGAAGGGAATCACCGAAGCTAGAAGGCGGACCAAGCCGCAGCCGAAACACGCATCAAAAGTAACCTGAAACGCCGACGGGACCAGAACCACCACTGGCGGCCGGAAGCTAACTCAGATCGGGAGAAAATTGTTAGAGAGAGACGAGAGGATTAAGAGAGATAAAGTTTTCAAGCGACGTGATACTAGCTTCGATAGTAATAGTTTTAGCATCTTTGGTTTAAGACTTTAAGTTTTATCATTATTTGATAGCGGAGTTTGATAATTTGTTTTTGTATCGTACTTGTCATTGAAAGAAGCAAAAAATCAGCACCGAAAAGTCGAAGACAACTTAAAACAGCTGCGATTACTCTCAAATTTCGATATTGGAGAAAGTGTCAATAATTAGTGAGCAATAAGACCATCTCCAATGTATTTTTCTATTATAGAGGAACTCTATTATAGAGGTGGGTTTTGCTCCAATGTATTCCTCTATATTTTCCTCTAAAAAGAAATATTCTCTCTTATATTTTTTTTTTACTAATAATACATTTTGTATTAAAAAGTTACAAATTAGACCTTTTATTTTTATTTTATTTTATAAAACTTTTATAAAAATATAAAATAATTTGAAAAGCAATAAAGAAATTACATATATGTATATAAACAACAATTAAATAATGTTTTTTATATTTATTTCGATTATAATTATAAAATATAAAAGTTAAATGACAATTGTGTAAATAAAAAAGTTTGACTCTATTATAAAGGAATGCTATTTCTTCATCTATAAATAGAGGAAAAAATAGCAATCTCTATATTTTTCTCTATAATAAAAGTGGGTTGGAGCTCATTTTTCTCTATTATAGCATTTAGAAGAAAATATAGCAATGGATAGAGATGCCCTAATAGGGAAAATTGTCAATAATTAATCCGTAATATTAGCAACTACACAAAGAAGACCAGCATTTAATCAAATCCAGCTCCCAATCTGTTCGTGCGCTCCTTAAACGAACCAGTATATTAATAAATCAGCCGCAAAGAATATAGTACTATCTAGGTCTAAGCGTTTGGATATCCGTTTGGGTTTGGGTCAGGTTTTCGAACTTTCGGTTTTAGAGTTAAAGAATCTATTCAGATATTTTTGTATACTGGGTCTGATTCGGTTCAAGATTTTTCGTATTCGGGTCGGGTTCAGATACCAGAAATTACCATAAAATATATGCAAACTCAAAAACCTATTTGAAAATATTTGAATTACTCAAAAATTCTATAAATATCTATTCAAATTACCTAACAATATTTGAAACTACTCAAAAATATATATATTATCCAAAATATAAAAATAAAACTATTCAAATTATCCAAATTTATTTAAAAGTATCAGAACTAACATAAATTAGATAAACCTTCAGGTTACTTTGGGTACCCGTTCGGATTTGGTTTGATTTTGGATATTACGTAATACTCGAAATACCTTGACTTAAACTCTATTCATATATTTTTTTAGAATTGGTTCGGATCATAATCGGGTTTTTTCGGGCCAGATTCGGGTTTAGATTTGAGTTTCATGTAAAATGTCCAAACCTAGTACTATCAATGATAAGAGTAGTATTATTCAGCGAGCTAATAGCAATAGGGGTGGAACTATTATCCGGTATCTGACATCCGATCTGGGATCCGCTCTGATTCGCTTCAAAAATTTGGATGTCCGGAGGAACTAAATCTGGATCCGAATATTAAAACTTAAGATCCGTCTAATCGGATCCGGATATTTTAGTTTTTAGATTCGAGTATCCGGATCCGGACCATTAAATATATTAAAATATATATTTTGTATAATATATGATTTTATATATAAATGTATTTTTAATTATGTTTTATATTATACTCCACGAATCTGGATATTTTAATCAAGATATTCGTTGATAATAGATTTTATTTTCAAAATTTTATATAAAATGTTATTTTTATAATTAGATTTAAATTTTAATATTATATTATCATTTTTAATTTATGTTTGTGAATCCGAATCCGACGGATATCAACGAGTATCTTAATTTTAGACAACTATCAAAAAACCGCGAATCTGAATTCAGATAGTGTTACCACGAATCTAACAGATTTAGATATCATGAAATTCACTTATATGTCCCACCCCTAAATAACAAAACTCTCGTTAGGCGGCGAATTTTTTTTTTTTTTGGTAAATATGTTTAGATTTATTACCGTTTTCAATTTTTTACAGACCTACAAAGATAACAAAGAAGGCGGAAGAAACAAAAATAAGACTACTAAAAGAAAACAACCACAAATCGAATACGAAACAAACGAAACGTTGAAAGTTGGCATGAACGAAGAACTTAGAAACGAATTATTTCCGGACGAGAGAGCAGCAATTAAACGAGAACCATCGACCACCCCGCTTTTGCCATAGTTCCGAGGAACTAGAGTTCACATCATAATTGCCATGAACATCCTTCTAAGGTCAGCCGTCAAACCTCAAACGAAAAATGCCTACAACTTCTCCGAAAACTAACACGATCTTCGGGACCTATAACGAACTAATTTGTCGCTGTCGACGAGGAAGCCCCTGCGGGCCATCGAAGTGCCGCCATAAAAACCCCAGCACCTCTACATCTCCGGTCAAGAACCGACCCACCAACACCACCGATTTGAACCGAAGCCAACTCGAGCACAAACCTCAAGACCACATCGCAAATCCCGCATCTTGTTGGACCAAAAAGACTAACGAATGATCCTAGGCCACGACGAAGGTTGGCGGCAACGGAGCTAAGCCGCCGAGAAGCACTGACATCCGCCGTGCCACCTGCCAGAACACCCGCAATGAGCTTCTGCCAGAGGATCCAAGCTTGCGGAAAACGCGAGCCACCTCGAATAGGTGAGCCACAAGACAAGAGACACCATTGAATACCCAGATCGGAAACGGAACCGCCTCAAGATCCGTTAAATCCGGCGCCGGGGTCTACAGAGATTGATCTGCCTTCACCAACCTTCTGCCACGAGAAGACCAGAAGGCCCATCGCAGAAGAAGAGCATCCCCCCTCTACCGTTAACACCAACGATTACGACGTCGACGAGCAGGACACACCGAAAAGACTTGTTGGAAGAAAATCGCCGGATTTTGATGGAGGAAGCCAACATGGGAGAGAAGACGAAAGAAGAGCCTGAGACACCACCAATCGAATCCGGCGCGTCTCACGTCGACCGCCTCCACCGCGACACCGCGAAAGAAGCACCTTTAGAATCCAGAGGCACCGACCAACCAACCTCCGCCAAACACCCAACACCAACAAAACCCAAAAGACAAAGGAGAAAAGGTAAAAAAGACAACAAAAGGCATGTCCGGCGTCGGTGCTATGGAAGGGTTAACAGCGGACGTGTTGGAAGAGAAAAAGAAAGAAAGAAAGTACGGTTTTTTTGTTGTTACTTCTTGTTAGGCCTGGGACTTCGGTTCTTCGGTTCGGTTACGGTTCGGTTACTCGGTTTTTCGGTTTTTAAAAAACGTACCGATCGGGTTTTTTCTTCGGTTCGGTTCGGTTTCGGTTCATAAAACTTCGGTTCGGTTCGGTTCGATAATTTCGGTTCAATTTTATATTTCAAGGCTATATGTATATTTATATATCAAACACATAAACACAAACTGACAAAAGTATATATATATATATGGGAAGATTGAAACTTTTATGAAAATCAAAACCGATCGACAATTACAAGTCTACAATAATGAATAATAGGTCAAGGACTTCGGTTCTTCGGTTCGGTTTTTCGGTTTTTTCTATTTTTAAAAAACTACCAATCGGTTTTTCGGTTCGGTTCGGTTTCGGTTCATTAAAATTCGGTTTGGTTTCGGTTCGATAATTTCGGTTCGGTTTTATATCCCAGGCCTACTTCTTGTTAGACGAATATAGCCACAACCCAAAAAAAAAAACTTTTTAAGTTTTTGAACATCATAGAATCGTCTCTCTACTTCTTTTTGTGTTTATCCGTGGTTAGTTACTGCTGTGTCAGTGGTGGTCTCTCAAGTGGTAATTTATTTATTAAGAACAACATTTTTTCTGTTTGGTCAGTATTACGATTACGTACATTTATTTATCATATTTTTATCGATATTTTAATAAATTAAAAATGTGATAGTATCGACATATATTTTAGTATTCATTGTCTGAAGCTTAACTTTCGTAAGACACGATTAGGATCGTCTAACATGAGCTTAAAATGGTTTGTGTCGATCTTTGTATACTATTCCTTTGTGTGCTATTCTTATTCACAATATTTAGATATCATTCAGCATGCAAAGATTTTAGAAATGATGCATCCATAATGTTGGCAAACAAAATTATTTTACTATAATATACTTCCCCATTGCTTAAGAGTTGTGGTGCGGTTAAAAACGATCCAAAACCTCGTCTCTGTCCTTCCTTTTATTTTCTTCTTCCTCCACTATCTATATAAACCCTAATTTTTGCCACTATTTCACTACCCTGTCATTCAAATCTAATCTTATTACGGAAACCCAAACCGGTCAGTAAGCCCAGTCCAAAGGTAACCGAGGCTCGTTCACTGGTTTCTCCATCTTCATCTTGTTGCTCCTCTGTCTCCACGACACATCTGTTAATTAAACCCAATTATATTAACCAAATGATTATAAAATTGACTACTTGATTAAAAAATAGCTCTCTATCTATGGGGCTGTTTGGGGTTTGTTATACCGTTGAGACTAGCCGAAGACCGGACCGCTGGCTGGTGGACCACAGATTCGTCTAGGTTAAGGACCTGCGCCACTCTAGCCGGAACCAAAACCGTTGCAAGAGCTAAACCAAAGGAGTAACAAACATTTCTCATCAGAAGAACAAATGTTGGAAACCGAAACAACAATAAGGAGTTGAAATCTTCTCAACTTACTGGACTTCTCGGCGGATGCAGGGGAACTATGGTTATCGCGACGGGGCAAGAAGACGCCGGTTCCGGTTGATCTACGTTTTCCGTTGCGATCACCGAGAAAAACAGCACGCATGCCCGAACCACGTCTCAGTGGCTGATTAGACCATGCAGATGGCGATAAATCCACAGGACCAGCACTTTTGTTGTTGTTGCTATTCACCCTTAATCCTCTGCTCTGCTGCATCAACTGTTGCTGCTTTAGTTGCTGATACTGCACCAAGAAGATAAACATAACAAAAATCAGCACCAGTATTATCAACGAATCAACTGTTTATGTTGGGATTAGTTACTTTGATAGCTTGCAGTTTCTGGTATTGGAGAGATTTGTGACTGTAGTAGCCAGAGCCATCGTTCGGGACTATGGCTGCGGCGAGGGGGTGTTTTCTGGGAAGATCGAGAAGTCCTCTGCTACTATGGTTGTTGTAACCATTGATATTCAACATCGCCAGTTCCTCCACCGCGGCGTAACACAGATCCCATGCCGTCGCCTGAGAAGAATCTCGAGTCTGGCAGGTCAGATTTCGGTGACCACAACCGATTCCGGCCACACACCCACACCGAGTCGATTGAGGCGAACGATTCGCACCCCAGGCCTGAATAACAATAAGCAACAGTTATAACTTAACTGAAATCAAAGAGAAACAGAGAGAAAGTTGATTTACCTTGGCTGGAAACTCGTGGTTATGGCAAAATCCACTGGAGAAATCATCTTCTGGAGTTGACTGAAACATTTTCCTGGTTAAGAAATTCTCCTCGTCACCAATTGGCTTTGTCACGGTAGAGCCAAAACCCGATTCCAACCCGATTCCATGACTCGGCTCGTACGGGAACAAACAATTGTTGGAGTCATCGCCTTTGTTTTCCTTTTCCACAAGAAAATCATCGTCAGTGAGAAACTCCGGCGGAAGCCAGAACTCAGCGTCGTTGATTAAGCTATTAGGTTCCATGGATTCGTTAAGTTTCAATAATGAGTTTAAGAAAAATCAAAGGGACCCAGTCTCAGGCGAAAATGAAAGCAAAAAAAACAAATGAAGCCTAGAAGAGGAGGGAAAGAGAATGAGAGGTATTTGTAGGGGAGGAAGGAAGAAGAAGATGTCGTTGGTAATGGTGGTGGTGGGGGAGAGGTTTCGTTTCCACGCGCTTACGGTTTGAAAATGGATTTCACGCGCCTCTAGGAGAGTAGAGTGTGTGCCTAGTGCCTACTACTACGAGGGGTAATGGCAAGTAAGTTAGTGGGACCTACTCTCGGAATATTTGTGAACCGAGTTGACTAGCACGTGAGAGAGGTTAAACCGTCATTCTTTTGGCACGTATCCTGTTTGTGTTTACCAAATTACCCTCTACAACTTGTGGAGTCCTAGATTCATGATGATATTTTATCCCTTTTGTGTATAATAAGCATTGAATGTGAAAGCGTGTATTATACGTTTTTGATTCGAGTATAGCTTTTGTACCGTTGTGTTTTCTTCCATTTAAAGTATACACACACAAGTCGCGTCTCTTCTTTGGGTACGTTGAATGTTTACATGATCAACATAATGAACGTTACAACAAAAAAGCTGTGGTATAATAATATGATGACTGATTATAATTGGTATACTAGTGACAAGGTTATTACCGTAATTAACAGATGATATGATGTCACACCACCACTTACCGTCGTGGAAAGCGCGTGTATCAGGTGTGAATTGATGGGTACTTTCTCGATACGTTACACAAATGACGGTTTTGCCCATCGAGATTTAAAATTTTCAGTTGGTTTTTATAACGGTGCCGAAACCAGATGGAACCAAAACAGATCGATTCTCTCAAACTGCACTGCATGATGATGGGACGTGGCGTAGACACGTGTTATCTTTTAATTAGTTGGGTTTGTCAGGCGTGACATTTGGCCGGTCTCATATCTAGTTGGCAGAACGGGGGAACGGGATGTTATCCTTCGCTTACAAGTTATTCCACTCCATTTCCCACTACTTTTATTAATTTTAATTTTAATTATTTTTTCTATGATAAAAGTTTTCGTGAGATTATAAAGGCAATTATGCAGACGGTGAAGGATCAAAGTTTAGTCGAGTAAGGGCATCTCCAACCCACCTCTATATTTGCCTCTAAATTCTATTTTAGAGGCAAATCTACTCCAACCCACCTCTATTTTCACCTCTAAAATAGAGATCTCTATTTTTTCCTCTATATATAGAGGAACTCTATTTTTTCCTCTATAATAGAGGTGAACTTTTTAATTTACAAATCAGTCCATTAACTTTCAAATACTTTTATTTATGACCAAAATAATTAAATATTAATACTTTAATAACTAACAATATAAAATTAATAAATTATAAACTATAATATTTAATAACTAATATATAATTTAAATAATATTATAATTTTATAATTGTAAAAATAAAATAAATGGGCTAAATTGCAACTTTTTTAAATAAAAAGTATTATTAGTAAAATAAAAAAGAATATTAGAGAGAATATTCCTTTTTAGAGGAAAATATAGAGGAATACATTGGAGCAAAACCCACCTCTATTATAGAGTTCCTCTATTTTAGAGGTAAAAATAGAGGAATACATTGGAGATGGTCTAATAAACACATGGATAAACATGAGATGTCACTAGCATGTCACAAAGTTTACAATTAAAGTTTACAATCAAAGAGAAACTAAAAAGACTTGCATTCGTTGATGAACTGGGGTGAATTGCATTGAATGTATCTTTCTAACTTTTTCCTTGCAATCTTGTATCTTCAAAAATCTTTGTGCAATTTTGTACTTTTTTTTCGTGGGTCTTACGAGCATAAAGACTATTTTGTCCTTCATAAATAGAGAAAAGAGAAAAAAAGGAGCTTGGATGGATAGAGAGTATTCTTTTTTTATTATTATTTTTCTTTTATTTTCCCCTCTTCATTCTCTTTCTTACTTTTCTATTTAATTCACCCCACTTTTTTTAGACGGTAGATTTGATGAATTGGGTGTAGTTTCCGGACATATAGACCGGCGGAATGGAGTTAGAACATGTCGATCTATCAGAATTCAAAAAAAAAAAAACGGACTTAATACAAAAATTGCGAATGGATAGTTGAGGCTAGGTGTCCATAATATCTATCCATGTGGATACTACAATGATCATATCACATGCAAGACCACATATTGTCCATCATAAACCATCTTGTTGAGCATTTGACCACCTATTGTCCATCATAAAACGTTTACCTATGATAAGCATTATGTTAACAATTGTCCATCATAAGCGTTTCTCATGGTAATCATCTTGTTAAGCATCTTGTCCATCATATGTTAAACTATCTTGTTAAGCATGAGATATGATCGTCCAACAACTCTTGATCACCTATTGTCCATCATAAACGTTTATCCATGGTAAGCATCTTGTTACCTATTGCCGATCATAAGCGTTTCTCATGGTAAGCATCTTGTTTAGAATCTTGTCCATCATATGTTAAACCATATTGTCCATCATAAATGTTTAACATGTGATATAATCGTGTTAGTGTGAACTCTTAACCAACTTTTGTCCATTAGATCCGCACTTTGTGTCCATCATATGTTAAACCATCTTGTTAAGCATGAGATGTGATCGTCCAACATACTTTTGTGTCCACAAATAATCATATGTTAAATCATATCACATGCAAGACCGCCTATTGTCCATCATAAACCATCTTGTTAAGCATTTGACCACCTATTGTGATCGTCCAACAACTCTTGATCACCTATTGTCCATCATAAAACGTTTACTCATGGTAAGCATCTTGTTAATGGATAGTGGTCTACACCTACTCTATGTCCACAAATTCACAATCATGTGAACTTTTAACCAACTTTTGTCCATTAGATCCGCACTTTGTGTCCACGGATCATAAGCGTTTACCCATGATAAGCATCTTGTTAAGCATTTTGTCCATCATATGTTAAACCATCTTGTTAAGCATGAGATGTGATCGTCCAACATACTTTTGTGTCCACAAATAATCATATGTTAAACCATCTTGTTAAGCATCTTGTCCATCATCATTCATGTTAAACTCATCTTGTTGAACATCTTGTCCACGAATAATCATATGTTAAACGTTTACCCATGGTAAACATATTTTTGGATTCATCATTCATGTGATCGTCCAACATCATATGTTAAATCATCATGTTAAGCATCTTGTCCATCATAAGTATACACGTGGATGGATGTTATGGACATATACTCTAAACTATCTATTCACAACTTTCATATTAAGTCCAATTTTTTTTTTTTTTTGAATTCCGATAGATCGTCCCGTTCTAATACCATTCCGACGATCTACAAATCCGAAAACCTCACCCAATTCATCCTATCTACAATTAAAAAAACTTGGGGTAAAAAATAATACATAAAGTAAAAAAGAGAGTGTAAGAGAAAAGAAAAGAATTAAAAAGAAAATGAAATTCGGATGGATAGTAGATAGATTTATGGATAGTTTATGTAATTAACTATCTATCACAAGAAGACAAAATGTAAGGTTATAATTGTCTTTAACCGGTGCTAAAAGACAAAAAGATACAAAAATGCAATTGGATTTTGAAAGATATAACTTTGCTATTACTTTTCAAAAAAGGTACATTGGGTGCAATTAATCCTGATGAACTGCTATTAAGATTAATGAATGGGACCCACAAAACAAAATCAAAAATTAATGATGTGGATAGGCTGAGAGGGAGAGAAATAAGTGGCACATTATATATACTAGGAGAGAACCCGCGCAAATGCGCGGATTTTTCTGAAATTTATAATTATTTAATATATTTTGATATTTATTTTAAGTCTTAATATTATATGTTTAAAATTTACAGATTTGTATTTTTTTTAATGAATATAATGAATTTTAAGAGAGAGAATATGTGCAAACATACGATTATTAATTTATTTTTTATAAATAAAAATTTTATAATTATCAAATTTCAATGAGCTTTTTATAATTTTCTTCAACTTTTTTTATCATCCTTTTCATTTTTTCATAAACTATTTTAAATATATAAATACTTGCTATTTATATATTTTCATTAATCAAACTTTTAAATTTTAGTTTTCATTCAAAATATTTTAATATTTTTAGTTATCATTTTAAATCTTATTAATTTTATATATATTTCATTGATTTTATTTTTTCCACATGTTCTTATATTTCATATAATTTAATTTTTTATTATCATATCTCATTTTGTAACATTTTATTTTTATTTTTAATAATAATCTTTCTATATTTTAATATTTTTAGTTATCATTTTAGATTTATTTAATATATATCTTCCATTGATTTTATTTTATTTGTTATGTTCTTATATTTTGTATAATCTTTTTATTATTATTGTATCTTATTTTTACAATATATTCTATTCTTAATATTCTATTATTTATAATTATTTATGGTTGTTGGCTTCTAATTTTTAATTATTGTAAACTTTTTAATAATTCTATCTTTACTTTTTAGTCTTAATTTGATATTTTATTTTTATAGAGATTTTTTTACATCAAAATATGAAAGATGTATTTAAAATTTATAACATATAATATTTATGAGATTATAAATTAAATTCAAATTTAGAATTTATATTTTAATAATTTTAAATAATTATATTTGAATTAAATAGTATAATTGTTTGAGTTAAATGATGATTTGATAATTTTTGACTAAAATTAACCAATGAAGGGGGGGGGGGGGGGCTGATGTGGCAGCGTGAGAGAGCCCCCCCTTCTTCCATTATATATAGGATGATGTTCTCATATTTATCTACTTGGATGGTGTGTGTGATTCTGTAAATGAACGGGCTGCATATAATATAGGAGACTAGATATAATATTAGAGATTTGTCCAAATACATTACTTACAATCTTGCATAATTTCTAATTGCTTTTTTTCCTGAGCAAAGAATATTTTCTAATTGCTATGTTAATAAAAGTTTAAAGGATACTAGATTTTGATTCGCGCTTTCTAAGCGCGGATTTATTTTTCTTTACAAATATAAATTTTATTTATTTTGTTATTAGTAATTAAAATTTTTAATTATGCAATATAAGTTTGTTTATAATTATTTAATCCGCATTATAAAAAAATGAATTAATAATATAGGTTTTTAAAAAAAATTGTGTGTTGTTTGGGAGGAGGTATATCGTAAAGATAAAGAGATTGAAATAACGATTTTGCATTATAAGTTTTTAATGTGTTGTATCGTAAGATCATAGTTTGGAAATAATTTTTTTATGAAAACAACTATTGTAAAAGTTATATGATATAATTTTAATCTTTATTATATTTATATAAAATTTTTTTTTGAAAGAAACACATATTTATATATAATTTATTATGTTTTTAATATTTATATAATTAAATATTTACGAAAGTAGAAATAGAACATTATGTTTATACTTTTGAATCTATTTAATTTTTAATGTTTATATAATTGAAATTGGTTAATCCGTTTTAACCTCTTTTAGTGAGAAAAGTTCAATTTTAATATTTTCTTATCAAAATTGGCTAATCTATTTTCAGCACATATTGTAGTGGTATATAGTTGCAAATTTGATGGAACAACCCATTAAAAATGCATTAAAAATGAATCATGATTTAATGCATCAAATTTTTTATTAATATAAATGTTGAATATTTTATATTTTTTGTTAAATCAAAAAGATATCAATTGAAGTTAGTTAATATATATATTTTAAACTTGCAAAATATTTTTTGTATAAAAATTTTAGTTAAAATTGGCTAATTTATTTTTCAACCCGTTTGTAAAGGTTTAAATGTTTTGTAATTTGATGCATAATCCGTTAAAAAGTGCAATCATAATAACATCAATCGTAAATAATCGTAATTAAAAAAATTGTATGTTATCAGGAGGAGGGATATCATAAAAAAAAAATTAAAATAACGATTTCGCATTATAAAAGTGATATACCATGGATTTTAGGGATTTTAACCATGGTATATGTGTCATTTATCGAGTCTTTTACTATGTTTTAGAGTCTTTTCAGGTATTTATTAGGTACAAGCACATTTGGAGCATATTTGGTGATTATAGCATTTTCTGGAGCTAATTGGAGTATTTGGCCGAGAGATCAAAGTTCACTGTTGATATTTCCGAGCTGCATCGATCGTCACACTTATGGCAACGATCGTTGCACCAGCGAGATGGGCCAAACGACGGTTTAATAAAGAATGAAGAAATTGCAGTTTTGCCCAGAAGTTTCTGATATTTACAAAGAAGCCCCAATTCGTGTTTTAGGTTATAAATAGAGTTTTTAAGCCATTGTTTAGGACGCTTTTACAACGCTTTCATTAAGTCTTATTTTATTTTCAGAGAGCCTTAGGGGCTGATCTTGCTCTCGAAAGAGAGAGGATTTCGAACCCCAGTTCTTTATTTGGTGTTATATTATTTGGTTTTCTATTCAAGATGTTTTCTGTTTCGATGAACATGTCTGAGTAGTTTACCTGTTAGGTTGAAGGATTCTCATTAGGGATTTCAGAGAATTATAGTTTAAATCAATCTGTAGAGATTTATATCTGCTAGTTCTTTATCTAAGTTGTTCTTAATGCTAAATCTGAAGTAGCTAATCAGAGTTATGATGTTAGGTTGATTAATTCAGCGGAAGTTGGTTAATTTAGCTAGAAAGAACTTAGATAAGCAATTAAACTATTCGCAAACGGAAGTTTGGTCTAGGTTAATTGTGAACATATCAAACCTGGAATTAATGCTAGTTTAATCTGTTAGTTCTCGCAAACGGAAGTTTGGTTTGCTGCACTTAGACTTAGAGAATTATCGCAAAGGAATTTGGTTAATTCTATATCAGTGTTTGAGTTCTAGAATAGTTATTGATTAGATCTAGATAGATTGATTGCTTGCGTTCCTGATTTCCTGAGAACTCCTGAAACCTAACGCTTTGCCCTCTTGCTTACAAACTCACTTGATTCGCTTTGATATTTCGTTTACTGCTTTCACATCTGCTTCACTTAATTTAATCCGAATTACTATTAATCTATTGTGTGACTGAGAGTCCTCGTGGGATTCGATACCTTATATACTACGATTGCATTAATTGTGCACTTGCAGTAGAATAGGGAAAACTATACACCTATCAAGTTTTTGGCGCCGTTGCCGGGGATTCTTTGAGTTCACCGATAGATTTAGTACTAGGATTTAGACTAAGCATTCTTTTTAATTTTCTTGTTTACTCACGTTTTTGATTTTTGGGATTGCAGGAATTCGCACTGCATCGATCGTTGCTCTCCTTGCAACGATCGACACTAGGCGATAATAAGCGATGATAAGATCTGAGACGTTCGGTAGGTTCCGCGCCATGGAACCTTTGATTTTAATTCAAGGTGAAAACGGCGTTCTACGAGACCAAGAGGGTCACATATGCAACGCAAAAGGTCAGAAGATAGATGGGGAAGGAAACCCCATCTTACCAGATTACCATGTATTGGTTGGGCAAGTAGCTGAAATGCAGAGTAAGATAGATGACATCCACGACATCTTACTTAGGGAGAGACAGTTCCGAGCAGAGGCAAACACTGATAAGTTTGCAGAGGTACGCTACATGGCTGGAGCCGACTCTTATAGACATACCTTGGAACATCAGCAAAGGCAGAGTTCTAAGCACGCTCTAGGATCAGGAGACCGTAATTATACTTCCAATCTGGCATCTCCTACACAAAGGAGCAAACTGGAGATGATGTTAGAGCAAACAATTGAAAGGCAACAGCAGAACTCAACTTCTTTCAGCTCGAAGCTAGAGAACCTGTACACTAATTTGAATGAGAAATTTGAATCCTTGAGCACTCGTGTAAAGCAGCTGGACTCACAGATGGATCAAATTCCAAGTTCTACCCCAACAAAGGATTCTCATGAAGATCCTGACAACAACATCCTCGCTCAGGATCATGCACAAATGGATCATGGATCATGTCTAGCAGTTAAAGCTGTGGAATTTGTGGAAGGCAGAGGGGGATTTGATGTTGAATTACCAGAGCTCGAAAGCTTCGATGCACCTGACTCAGCAGAGATTGACATGGATCTTTTGACTTGGATAGCCCAGATTGAAGCAGGACCAAGCCAAGAAGAGAAATTTGAGTCTGAGACGGCTGGAATGGACCAAGAAACAGATAAACCCGAGTCTACAGTTGAAACACGAGTTGAGACGACAGCATCGATCGTTGCATCACACGCATCGATCGTTGCACCCCGAAAGGAACCAGTTTCACCAAAATCTCGAGAACCTGCTAAAGAAGGAGCCTACAAACCTCCGTTGCCATTCCCAAAAGCTCCCGTTAAAACTAAAGATGTAGCTCAGTGCACATTGGTGGTTGACAAGAAGATGGTGGTTCCACAAGAGCCCATTCTAGCATCTTCAAGGCCTAAAACTACTCATAAGCAGAAAGCCCCGAACATCAAATCTTTGCCAAAGGTAAAGCATAAAACCTCTAAGTTTAAGCCTCCTGACTCCACTGTTTTGAATGCAGGAAAAAGCGTTAAAACACCCAAATGTCAATCTCACCCTACATTCCTCCCGACGTTCCTTGGACGACATCATGCTGCTACTGCTTACACACCACCATGGATGATAAGGCATTCACAGAGACACTCAAAGTCTCTGTTGAAACCTCCATGAGTCTGACCCCTTTCCAAAAGTCAAGCTAATGACTTAAAAACAAGCGCTGAGTGGGAGGCAACCCACTGTTAGGTTTAACTATTTTTCTTTTTCATTTTTAGTGTTTTTCTTAGGATTTCACGCTTTTATTTGTCTTTACTAAGTTTTTCAGATACAGAACGAAGTCTGGAGAGGAGTAACGATCGTTGCTCACATGTGCAACGGTCGTTGCAATTGGTCTTAATCGAAAATTAAGGTACATGTCGCTAAACCGGAATCGATTAGATTCAACCAGCATCGATCGCTGCTGCCCTGCAACGATCGTTGCAGCCACGACCAGGTAAGTTACCTTAAACCCTATTTTCTCTTTTTCTTCTCAAAACTCCTTTGGTCGACACCCCGACTCCTCCTTCCCCGACTGATACTGATCCCGCAGCTGAGGCAGCCGATGACGATGCACGGTATGGTGGGATAGATGATGTGAGCGAGTGAGAGTGATCCCCATGTTCAGACTTTCGGTTCTGTATTCTGACTTTTTATCTTTTCTTGCACTTTTGTTTTTCGTTTATTTTTAGGATTTGCTATGTTTGGATGTTTATGCTTGATCAGACATATTTGTTATTTCGATTTTACTCTGTTTCTAGTGTTTTCAGCTTGCAGGATTGAAAATTGACATAAACCGACGAACTAACCTGCTAACTTGCTGACTGATCCGATATGCGCATTGCAACGATCGTTGCTGCTTTGAGCAACGATCGACACTCAACGAAAAATCGCCAAGCAACGATCGATGCACTAAGTGCAACGATCGATGCATGAGCGACAGAGGTAAAAACCCGACAGAACTAAAACATCCATTAATAATCTTTCTTTCTTTTTACCAATCCTTCGCTTGACACTACTGGGGACAGTGTGTTTTAAGTGTGGGGGAGGTGCTACTGACTTATATCTTTCTGTTTTCTTAAGAGTCAGTCTGTTTTTCAAAATTTTTGTTTTATTGAGTCAAAACTGTTTAAGTAAGAAACTATGATTTTCTGAGGAGATTTACAAGACTTGCAGGAACTTAAGTAACCATTGGGATGAAGTTGCAGGATCTATCTCTGACTATTAGAAAACCCAGACACAGATCAACCTACGGGGAACACCCATATCGCTTCAGGTATCAGAGGATCCTTTACTGACTTCACCTTAATACTGACTTAGATTTCTCACCTAAGGGCTTGGTATACTTTATGTCGGATTCCCTGTTAGTTCTGACACAGCCTGTAAACCTGTCCTATTTAGTCCCCTTCTCCCCTTCTATAAAGTAAAAAAAAAAAAGATAATAAACTGAGGATGAGTTAGTAACTCCGAAGTGGTCATGAGAATGGTAGCAAACACTATTTTCTCTCATGTGATCCATGGAATGTGTCCAAAGTACACCCCATAACGGGAAGAACACTGATAAAAAAAATAAAATGATACCCAGTGGGGAAAAATCAGATGTTAAAGAAGGGAAAGAGAAGAAAGGGACTAGAGAAAGATAGTATGGTGGTCTAGAGCTGATTAGGTAAGAATCCATGTGCCTTTAGATCGATACTCCTTAGGTGAGACCGCACTTAAATACTTGCAGAAGTCAGTAGGGAGAATTTGAATGCTTGAATGTGATTGTGGAGTTTACCTAGGACAGTTGCTAAGTGTGGGGGAAGTACATGTTGGTCTTGATATCCTGTGATTGATTCTTTCAGTGGTTTACTAAGGGGAATCTGAGTATTGTAGCTTCTAAGATGAAATGAGTTTCTGAAGAGTTTTCAAACCTCTTCACCATGTTTTAGTTCTTTGTCTTGCTTGAGGGCAAGCAAGAGCTAAGTGTGGGGGAGTTGATATACCATGGATTTTAGGGATTTTAACCATGGTATATGTGTCATTTATCGAGTCTTTTACTATGTTTTAGAGTCTTTTCAGGTATTTATTAGGTACAAGCACATTTGGAGCATATTTGGTGATTATAGCATTTTCTGGAGCTAATTGGAGTATTTGGCCGAGAGATCAAAGTTCACTGTTGATATTTCCGAGCTGCATCGATCGTCACACTTATGGCAACGATCGTTGCACCAGCGAGATGGGCCAAACGACGGTTTAATAAAGAATGAAGAAATTGCAGTTTTGCCCAGAAGTTTCTGATATTTACAAAGAAGCCCCAATTCGTGTTTTAGGTTATAAATAGAGTTTTTAAGCCATTGTTTAGGACGCTTTTACAACGCTTTCATTAAGTCTTATTTTATTTTCAGAGAGCCTTAGGGGCTGATCTTGCTCTCGAAAGAGAGAGGATTTCGAACCCCAGTTCTTTATTTGGTGTTATATTATTTGGTTTTCTATTCAAGATGTTTTCTGTTTCGATGAACATGTCTGAGTAGTTTACCTGTTAGGTTGAAGGATTCTCATTAGGGATTTCAGAGAATTATAGTTTAAATCAATCTGTAGAGATTTATATCTGCTAGTTCTTTATCTAAGTTGTTCTTAATGCTAAATCTGAAGTAGCTAATCAGAGTTATGATGTTAGGTTGATTAATTCAGCGGAAGTTGGTTAATTTAGCTAGAAAGAACTTAGATAAGCAATTAAACTATTCGCAAACGGAAGTTTGGTCTAGGTTAATTGTGAACATATCAAACCTGGAATTAATGCTAGTTTAATCTGTTAGTTCTCGCAAACGGAAGTTTGGTTTGCTGCACTTAGACTTAGAGAATTATCGCAAAGGAATTTGGTTAATTCTATATCAGTGTTTGAGTTCTAGAATAGTTATTGATTAGATCTAGATAGATTGATTGCTTGCGTTCCTGATTTCCTGAGAACTCCTGAAACCTAACGCTTTGCCCTCTTGCTTACAAACTCACTTGATTCGCTTTGATATTTCGTTTACTGCTTTCACATCTGCTTCGCTTAATTTAATCCGAATTACTATTAATCTATTGTGTGACTGAGAGTCCTCGTGGGATTCGATACCTTATATACTACGATTGCATTAACTGTGCACTTGCAGTAGAATAGGGAAAACTATACACCTATCAAAAAGTTATCTAATATACGTTTCATCTTTATTGTATTTATCTATAATATTTATTTATAACGAACATATATTTGTATATATAACTTATTATGTTTTTAATAATTTAACATTGTAAGTAACAATATATTTATATTTTTGCATTTTTAAATATTTATATAATTAAAATTGATTAATTCAAAATTTTAACCTTTTAAAAAAGTTTAATTTTAATATTTTATAATAGAAGTTGGCTAATCTATTTTTTAATACGTGTTGTAATGGTATATAATTTGAAAATTGATGGAACAACCCGTTAAAACTGCATTCAAACATGAATTATAATTTGACACATCATATAGTAGAATAATATAAATATTGAATAATTTTAATATTTTTATTAAATTTAAAATACATCAATTGGAATTAATTTTATATATATTTGTTTCAAACTCGTGCAAAGTTCATTTTTAGAATTCGAAATTAGCTAATTTATTTTTTAACCCGTTCTTATAATAATTTAAATATTTTGCAATTTGATAGAACATCCCGTTAAAAATACAATCGTAAAAACAAAATTGTTACGAAATAAATTAATTTAATATATTTATAAATTTTTATTATAATATAAAAATAAATATTTATATTTGAAACAAAAAAATAAAAAGATATTAGAATATATTATAAATGAATTTTGAATATAATCATAATTAAAGAATATTATCTTATATATATAAATATTTGATGTTTAAATTACTTAGTTATATTTATCAATTGATTTAATAGTTTCATGTTTATATATATATATATATATTTATTTATTTATTTATTTTAATTATTCAGAAAAGTGAAATCTATTATATTTAACTTGTTATAATACAGAAAATGTTATATTCCTTAATTACCCTTAATGAATATTAATAACACTTTTAAATCTTTAATGACACAAATTGTAAATAATACATGTCATAAAGGTTAGTTTAATTTTAATTCTAATTTTTTAATAGTATCGATTATGATAGTATCGGTTAGGTCCTAGTATCGGTTTTATGCTGACGAGAAAATGAATGTTACATTGATTAGGCCCTCCCACAAACTTTCCGAAATCAAAGAACACATTTCGTTAATGAAAAAGTGAAGCAGAATTAAAGAGAGCTTTGAACTTAATTTGCCTCTAACTATAAACAATCTCTTTCTTTCCGCCGATAAAACGAAGTTATTACAACATCGTTTTCTTCTTCTCCACGATAAAACAAACCACTAATTCTTATACTAATTTTCGATTTTCCATTTTGGTCACTTCGAACTCGTTTTCTCATTTTTCGCTCAGGACTCTCGTTCTACTCTAGAGGGTTTGCCTTCTAGTATTTCCATATCCTCTGTTTTCTTTTTATAGAAAATAATTATTTCCGGCATATATTGCAACGATAAAAAAAGGAAAATATTCCTTTTCTAGTTTCAAAATCTCCTTTATAATTCCTCCTTTTTTTCGCGCTAAGATCTCATCTGCCGAGGCTATGAAAAATGGAGGGAAAGTCAGGAAACGCCCAACATCATGGAAGAGAAAGCTCATACCTGCTCAAGGGCCTCCTCCTGTTATTGTTCCTGATCCGCAATCAATTGGTGGTACCTTGGATGAAAAACATCAGGAGCATCAACCTGGCAACATCAACGACACTACAAATGCCTCTGTTCAGAATGCTAAAGGGCTGGACTCATCAATCAAAAGGAAATCAGAGGCTCCTCTCAATCTCAGCAACAACAAATCACTCAAAACTCAAGAAAATACGGTGGCTTTCGATTTGAAGCCGCTGCCGTCCAAATGAGCCTTATGAGTTGGAACTGTCAAGGAGATGGAAGCACCGAGACAATTCAACACCTCCGGGAATTATGTAAAAAACATTTCCGGATTTTATGTTTAATGGAAACGAAACAGAGATTCAGTTATTTGCAAGAGTTACATTTAAGTTTGGGTTACGATAAACTTGTTACTGTTGAACCGGAAGGTCTACGCGGAGGCCTAGCAATAATGTGGAAGAAAATTTATGATGTGGAGGTACTATCTAAGAACAAACGGGTGATTGATCTACATGTTAAACTTGGTTCATTGTCATTCTTCATCTCCTGTGTCTATGGAGATCCGGTACGAGAAAGGAGGCAGGGAGTTTGGGACCAACTTATTCATATCGGCCTATCAAGAAATGATATGTGGCTGTTTGTTGGTGATTTCAATGAACTAATGACTAACGATGAAAAGTTGGGTGGTGCGGTAAGGCATGAATCAACCTTCTGGAATTTCAGAAGAATGGCTGAAGAATGTAAAATAAAGGAAATGAGTTTTCTTGGAAACAGATTGTCATGGGCGGGCTGGAGGGATGGGATGGAGGGATAGAGTTTGGGTTCAATGTCACTTAGATAGGAGCTCCGGGAATGATAGCTGGTTCAGACTGTTCCCTCGCTGCAAAACAGAATATATGGACTTGTGGGCTTCTGACCATCCCCCGATTAAACTCAGATTTGCGTGGGAGCCTGAAGAACAAGGGCGTGGAAGGTTTTTATTTGATAAACGAATGATTAGGAAATCAGGGGTGGAAGAGGTTGTACGGAAAGACTGGTATGGCGATGACCAAAACGAGAACATACCTTTGATTGATCGGATTGTTGGATGCCGTAAGGAACTTTCGAAGTGGAAGAGAGGATCTAATCTAAACTCCAAAGACAAGATCTCCTGCCTTCGAAGATCTCTGGAGCAGGAAGTGACAAAACAGGCTCCACGGCATTCTGATTCACGTCAAATAAGAAACGAATTAGCGAAAGCTTATAAAGAGGAAGAGTCTTTTTGGGTCAAAGAAGTAAAGAACAATGGCTTAAATCTGGAGACAAGAACACACCATTCTTTCAGAACAGTGTTAAAGGAAGGAGGATACAAAATAGAGTGATTATGCTCAGGAACGAAGCTGGTGAGGAGAAATTCTCAGAAGGAGCTAAGGGTCATGTCGAGTGGAATACTTCCGAGAACTTTTCATGAGTACTAATCTTTATGACTTGGACACCCTCTTTTTGACGGATTTGTAGGAAGAGTTACACCTGCTATGAATGAAGTGCTAGCAGCTCCAATTTTTGACACAAAGATCCAACAAGCTGCATTTAGTGTGAAAGGCAGTAGCGCTCCAAGATAGGACGGACTAACATGGGTTTTCTACAAAACATTTTGGGATATTTTGGGTCCAATGGTCATAGAGGAGGTTCGCAAATTCTTTGCTACTGCGGTTCTGTTGGGATTATGTCCTGAAATCACATTGTACTCACTCTAGAGATAGTTGTATTGTCGAGATCGGACAATTCATGTGATACTGGGTAGTCATAATGTTTTGCTAGAAACCGCTTATGACAAATGAGTTGTAACTCATTTCCAGTATCGTGTGAACCTACAGGGTCACACACCTAAGCAAGTTGGACATAGTTCGTATGGGATTGATAATTGGCATATGGTCTGGTCAATGTGTATTGGATACACATCAAATATGAGTTTTAATGAGGTGTGTCGATCGACACCATTGGGTGCGTCGGTCGACACAAGATGTGTGTCGATCGACACCACTGAGTGTGTCGGTCGACACAAGGCCGAAACCGAAACAGATGTTTCGGTTTATGTCGAGGTCTGTATATAAGTGATCTTATAGATTCGACCTAGAACCCAGAGCGCCGCCCAGACAGTTTTTCTCAGTGAGAAAAACACAGAAACCTCGAGAAAACTCAGTTCCCAGGAGATCCGAGCCCCGGCACTAGCATCCCGGCGGATTCCAGCTTGTGTGCGTGTGGACTGCAGTAGAGGCGCAGCATCTGAGGCGCTGGAGATCTTGTTTATCTGACCCTATTCCGCTGCCAATCTCCAGGTAAACACGAGATCAGATTCATGATTCAATTAACTAGACCCTAGATCCTAGGCTTCAGGAACATGACAGCAATTCTGAATCTGGTAGAATTGGCTCCGAGTTCCTACAGTGGTATCAGAGCCTTAGGGTTTTCCATTGAATCAACCTGTTTAATTGAATTTGATGATTTAGATTCGCAAACTAGGTTGTTTGGTTAGAACAGGTGAGATCGATTTCGATCAAGATCGATTCTGTGTTTTCGCACTGTGTCGATCGACACACTAGGTGTGTCGGTCGACACAGAGTTGTGAATTCGACAGAATCGGCGGCTAGGGTTTTTCGCGAAGAAAAATCAGAAATGCTGCTGTGTCGATCGACACAGGTTAAGTGTCGGCCGACACAGAAAAGATTCGGTCAAGTGTCGATCGACACAGGTTAGTGTCGGTCGACACAGACTTAGCGAATGGTTAATCGGTTCAATTGGATTGGACCGGTTATCATGCTTGGTTAAGTCCGAATAGATCGGTTTAAATTGGATGAATTAGTTCAATTGGATTGAACTGATTATCTCAATTAGCATAAACCGATTTGGTTAAAATCAGTTTGATTGGATAAGTCGGTTTAATTGAATTGGACCAGTTATCACAATTAGTTGAAACTGGTTAAAACGGTTTGAATTGGATGAATTGGTTCAATTGAATTGAACTAATTATCCCAATTAATATAAACCGATTGGTTAAGATCCGTTTGATCTGGTAAGTCGGTTCAATTGGATTGGACCGGTTATCAAAACTGTCTTCGGTTTGGGTCCATGTCGACCGTCACACATGGGTTGTGTCGATCGACATGACCGGTTCAATAAACCGGGTTAATTGGATTAATCGGTTATTGAAGTCCGGTTAAGTTTTGTGATACCCCGTGTCACAAAATATGGTCAACGGGCAGAAGAAAAAGTCAACAGGGGCAAAATTGTAATTTTGCCAAACCCAGGGGCAAAATGGTAATTTTGCCAAAGTTCGAGATAGAAGACGAGACGGGCCAAATGTTCTTCTTTTAAGTCATAAAGAACATTTACAAGATCAGAATTCGAAGAAACGGAATAGAAATGCATTTTTCGGAGTATCGGGTGAAAACCGAGTAAAACCGGGAAAACTTCGGAAAATCATAACGGGAGCTAGGAAACTCCAAATGAGATGATTCAAGTTGCCAAATTCATCTAAAATCAAGGAGAATCAGGTTATGGAGGTTTGAGGATTTATGGGAACAGCCAGATATTTATTAAAACAATTATCGGGGAAATGGTCAAACCGAACAAAAGAAAGAAAATGAGTTAAGGGAAGGGTTTTGTGGTTTGGGCCGGTGAAATGGGCCTCAGTGGACTTCAGATAACCATCTGGGACAGGTGTGAGCTCCCTGGGTCGACAGCCTTTGGGGGATAGGTGTCACCCTTATGTTTGGTGCATGAGAGAAAGAAAGAACATGCACCAAAAATCACTATTCATCTCCCTTTCTCTCATTTTGATGCACTGAAACTCTCACCTCTCTCTCTCTGTCGAAACTCTCTCTGATTTTCTCCTGAAACATTCAACAAAACTTCATCTTAGTTCTTGAATCTTCAAGAACTTCTTCAAGGCTTTATAGTGTTCTTCATGCCTTCTCTCACAAGAAAGGATGTAACTTCTTCATCTTAAGCTCAAATCCGGTGCTTCAAAGTCCAGTAGCTTCATATTCTCCTCCTCTTCAAGATCCAGCCAGCCGCCGTCGTAGACGTCGCCGGAGGTCGCCGGAAAACGGTGGAGAAGTAGCCGTGGTTGAGGATCTAGGGTTACTCTCTCTCTCTTCGACAAAACTTGGTGATTTAAGACCATGGGTGGATATATCTCCTCAAAAGGAGTGGATTGGTGTGTGGTTCACCGTCGGAAGTCGCCGGAAAAGTCACCGCCGCCGCGGTCAACGCTGGAGCCGCCGCGGTCAACGCCGGAGCAACCGCCGGAAAACCTTCTTCGCCGCCGTATCTTCAACCGGTTATTCAAGGTGTTGGTTCAGATGGGTTGGAGCAGAATTGGGATTGATTTGGTTGGGTTTGGATCGGTTTAGGTTAACCGGTCAACGCTTGGTCAACGGTTGACTTTGACCCGATTTACCTAAACTGGTCAATTGGATTCTTGGTTCGTGGGTCAACCGGTTTAGAGGGTGGTCAACCGGTTCAGTTTGGTCAACGGTCAGTGGTCAACTCTCGGTCAGCGGTCAACGGTCAACGGCCGGTCAACGCCGGTCAATGACTGGTCAACGCCGTGGTCAACGCCGGTCAACGCGTTGACTCCGGCCGGTTCTTGTGTGCGGTTCGTGTGACGGTGGTTCGGGGTGTCCGGGAGTTCGTGTCCGGGTGTTCGGAGAAGATCGGGTTTAGTTCGGGTCTCGGGAGTCCATATCTGCATCCGTGCCGTTCGTTCCGTCATAGCACTGTGAGTCGGCTCAAACACCGTAGAAGCATATAGACGTCCAATGGGAAACCGTAGTGATAAGAATGCATACCCGTGATTAATGAATTGGATTGATTGACGGATTGAATTAACGGTAAACCGGCTAGGGTTAAAGAAGCATGTTAGACTTAAAACGGATTAAACCTGATTGTGTGCCGCTAGGTTGATAGCATTGTTGTATGATGCATTCATATAGTCGTGGCATGAGTAGGACTATATGTGCATATATAAGTAAGTAAAGAACGGAGATTGAATGAACATATATACGGGAATTAAGACAAGTTAAAATACGGAGTTAACCTGAATGAACGTATGAAGTATGAACGGTATCGGGATTACCCGAGGTTAATGAATGAAGTAATGAATGATGAGACGTCGGGGAGTTTAGCAAGCGGCTAGCTCTAAACCGACGGATCGAGGAGTTGTTAAAAGATGATTGGGAATGGTTAAGAAATGAGAAGTGGTATGATTGGTGAACCGTCTATGGGTTAACAAGCGGTTAACCCAAGGTAGCGGGTGTGAATTGGTTAAAAGATGATAGAAACCCTAATAGGCCTGGGTGGGTGTTTGTGTAAGTCTACTTCGGTGTTGGGCAGAGTAGCCTGTTGGTTATGTGATGCTGGTTGTTGTGTGGTTGTGGTTAACCTTTTGTGCAGGCCGTTAGATCGTCTCGGTGTTGAGACGAGCGAACCTCGGAGATACTTAACGCGGTCATGGGACCGGTTAAGTTGTGGTGCTGACTCGGCGCGGTGCCGGGTCAGAGCGGTGGTGTGTGTGTAAGTAAACTTGCGGGGTGCGGGGTTGAGTTGCTGTTGTGTTGTTGATTATGATTGATTGCTAGTGTCCATGTGAGTCTGCGTGTTTACATTTCTGCACTAGGACTCTAGGGTGCGTTAGATCCCGCAAGTCTCGGTATGTGATTACGTTCTGGTACTTCCATCCCGATCGGATCCTCGGGAATTGAGAACCTAGTCAGTTTAGTGCTGGCAGGTGCGAACCTATGGAGTGACGTCTGTAGGGTGTAGTCCGGAGAATACGGGGTCGCGTCCTAGGGCCGGACTGCATGGAAGCTCGGGTTGCCGGGGGTAACCGGAGTCACCGCGTATCGATGGACAGAGAACGGTGTCCTAGTCGTTGTGTGGGCGGCTAGGAGTCACGTGGGTCAGTTGCCATATCGGTGACGGTGAGAACCCGTGGGAGTTACCAAGTTCGTAAGGGCCCAGTGTGTGTGTGTGTTGGTGGGTTGGTAGTGCGCGGTAGATAGATCGAGTCACAATCGGGGTCATGTGCCGCAGTGCTCCCGATTTCCTCTAACGCCTTCTCTTTCTTTTGGCAATTGATTGTGTGTGGGCTTGACACGACGTGGTAGAGCGTGATCGGCTGTTTTGTTGATTGATTGTTATTTTGGGTTTCGGGCGGGAATCTATAGATGGTAGATAGATTAGAAGCCTTAGCGGGGTGCCGATTCACTGGGTGATCTTAGATCGCTCATTAGACTCTGTTGGTGTTTCCAGGTATAACAGCGACGGACGCGGGAGGTCCTCGGTGTAGTGTCGGGATGGCTTGTGGCGGAGTTTTGATTTCGATGATTTTGGGATGTTTTATTCGGTTCGGCAGCTGCGCTATTTTTGTGATTTGGTTGTTTATATATGTATAAAGATGATTGATTGTAAAAACTCGTTAAACGTTGTGTTCAACGTTTGATTACTTAAAAATGAAAATTGTTTCCCTGATATATGGTTTTGGTCCGAACCGACACAACTCGTTGAAGTAGTGCAAGTAGTACTGCTAGCGCTACGGATATGAGGACAGCGGAGTCGGAGACAGGTTGGTGCGAGCCTTTTTGTCTCAAATCGATCCGTCTTTGGCTTCGTCCTGTGGCAAACTTTTCCTGTTCGACTTGCCCGGGTTCGATCGGTCATGTTCTTGTTTGATTGTTGGCCGGTCAGCTCGGTGGTCAGCGGAGTACGGGAAAGGGGCGTTACAGAAAGGTGGTATCAGAGCATGGTTCTGCATGGGTTCGAAACATTTCATTTTTGAGTGTTTTCCGTGGTTTTATCGAGTCAAAACTTGTGTCATACCCAAGCATCCATTAGGAAACCGAGCCGCGTCCGTAAATCCGGGTTTGGGATGGGACATAAATTTATATTATGCGTACTAATTTTTATTTGTGGTTTGTGATTGCAAGCAGCAGCAGAGCGTCCTTGGACGGAGTGTGTGTGGGTACGTGCAGTTGGGTGTGCGAGGCTGTTGTGAGCAGTATGGGTGAGAGACGGATGACTCGAGCAGAGTATCAGGCATTGGTAGACCAGCATCAGGCAGGTCTGAGGAGAGGACCGCAGGGTCAGTCGCAGGGTTTGCGAGTGTCAGATCGACCGCCAGTTGTTCTCCGTGTGTATCAGGGAGCGAGAGCCGCCTCTGTGGATTGGAGGCCATTACCAGACCCGTTACCACCTTATCTTCAGGACGATGCAGGTACCGCAGATCCGACTGCGGGAGTGATGGGATATTTGGGATTCGCCGATGATGGGTTGCCACCATTGCCGTCACAGGTGGAGGCGCCTATCGTACCAGCAGGGATGCAGCCGCCGATGTATGGGACGCAGGAGGCGCCCTTACCTTTCAGTTTACATGAGTCAGACTTTGTTCCGCTTGGTGGAGAGGACTTTCGATTGGGTTCATTGCACGACGCTGTCGATATGGATATGGAGCCGGTAGATTCGGAGCAGCATCTACAGTGGGAACAGCACATGGATGAGCAGATGGCACTTTTTGGGGATGTGCTAGCACAGCAGATGGGACCACAACGTCAGTCAGGGTCACCTCAGGAGTCGCGGACTCCATCTACCGATCCCACTGAGTTACTTTCCGCGACGGAGATCGTATCAGGAGGCGAGCCGATGTCGATATCAGGATCGGATGCACAGTTCGAGCCACTCACGCCATCAGAGGTGCCACCGACCGAGCCAGATGTACCATCAGAGATTCCAGTAGCGGACACGCCAGAGTCCGTGCCTCAGATGCCCGTGTACCGTACTTGTAGCGCCTGCAGAGTCCAGGGTTTCCATCTGTATTGGTGTACGCGACCGGGAGATCCACGCTATCACGAGATATACCAGCCAGTGCCGGCCCCATATTACTGTCAGGTGTGCGGAGGAGATAGCCATCTTGCGCCGATTTGCCCGATCACAGGGCCCGGACCTCGTACGTCAGACATAGAGCCACATCGTGCCCCGTTACCTGAGGAGTATCGCCCTGGTCCGAGTCGTCGAGACGGTGAGCTCATTCGCCAGTCATCTATTCGGCAGCCGGCCACGCAGCCACCAGTAGCGCAACCACCATTGGAGCAGCCACCGAGATTATCCAGGAGTTGTAGGAGATGCGGAGATAAGGGACATAGAGCCGCAGACTGTTTTCAGGACCCTTCATCAAGATCAGTCTCTTCTTGCCAGTTGTGTGGGGCGACAGACCATCAGGCCTCAGAGTGTCACCGTGGGCCACGCCCAGCGCCCGTTCCGGTTTGTCCGACTTGTGGTCGCAGGGGTCACGTCGCGCAGTTGTGCCCAGTAGCAGAGCCACAGCAGGTCGGGCCACCGACCAGAGATGCACACCCACCACACCCTCCCGGCGCGCCTGCCAGTGGTTACCGGCGCGAGCCGCGATGCCGGTTGTGTATGGCATTTCGGTCGTGCTGGGGCTGTTAGGATTTGAGTAGTTAGGTGATATATCATGGTTTTTACCGGTTTTATGCCATGATATAAGTGTGTTTTTAGTGTCTTTTGTGTTCTTTTAGAGTCTTTTACGGGTATAATCAGGTTTGGAGCTGAATTGGAGATAATGGAGCATTTTGGAGATTTTTGGAGTGTTTGGCCGAGAGATAGAGTTCACTGTCCGAAACAGAGAAAGGTGTCGATCGTTGCATGGCTAGCATCGATCGATGCACCAGCGAGATGGGCCAAAACTCGGCGGTTTAGAAGAATCAAGATATTGCACTTTGATCCAGAAGTTCCTGATATTTACAAAGAAGCCATTGGCCGAGATTAGACCTATATAATAGAGTTTTTAGTGTTTTAATTAGATACGCTTTACATTACGCTTTCATAATTAAGAGCAGAGGATTTTTAGAGCTTTTGGGGGCTGATCTGAACCTGTTACATCATCTGTATTTGGAGAAGATTTCGAACCCCTTTTACTCTTATTCTTTTATGCAATTTATTCATCATATGATTATGTTTTCATTATCTATGTCTGAGTAGATTCCTTGTTAGGTTTAGGGTTTCTCACATAGGATTTCATGACCTGCTAGACTTGTTCAAATTCAGCTAAGGATTCATAACTATATCTGTTCTTCAATTTAATTGTGCTTAAAGCTAGTTCTAACCTGATCAATTAGAATCTAGATCTTAGGTTGCTAAATACGTCACGAAAGTGGGGTTTAGGAATCTGAACTAATTAGATTGGGCAATTAAACTTTGCGCAAACGGAAGTTTGGTTTAGGATAATTGTGAACATATCAAACTTGGAATTAAAGCTGGTTTAATCTGTTAGTTCTCGCAAACGAAAGTTTGGTTTGCTGCACTTAGACTTAGAGAATTATCGCAAAGGAATTTGGTTAATTCTATATATGTGTTTTGAGTTCTAGAACTGTTCTTAATTAGATCCTTACTGAATGAACTGTCTGCTTGTCTGATTTCCTGAGAACGCCCTAGACTTAGCGCTCTTAATAACTTGTTTTCACAACCAACAATCTCTGCTACTGATTTACTTTCTTGCATTGCTTTTAATTCAATTACATTGCTTTCTTCCTAGTTAAATTCCTGTTCTTGAGCTATTGAACACCGGAGTCTCTGTGGATTTCGATACCCTATATACTACATTGATATTGTTGTGCACTTGCAGTTTAGTATAGGGATTAAAACTTTGAGCCTATCAAGTTTTTGGCGCCGTTGCCGGGGACTCTTTGAGTCTTCGATAGCTTCGAGCCTAGGGTTTCACTAGGATTTTTCGTTTTCTTTTCGTTTTTATTTTTTGTTTTTTTTAGTTACTGACTTTCTCGGTTTTTCTCTCTGTCGCAGGTACCGATTTCGCACTGCGTCGATCGTTGCACCCTTGCATCGTTCGACACTAGGCGATTTGAGATTGAACTGATCGTTGCACTGATAGCATCGATCGTTGCTGGACGATTACAGACAGTTTATGCCAACGCAGAAAACTAGAAGTAACCCGAACTCGAGCTTGGTTAATCTCGATCTTGAGGAGCTTGGACGTTTAGAGAGAGCTAACAGAAGAGAAAGAAGAGAGAGAATGGTACGAGAACGTCTGATCTTGATACGAGATGCTGAAGGTGTCCTGAGGGATCCGGAAAACAATCCTTACAATGCTGGGCAGAGGATTGATACTGATGGACGAGTGATCCCTGACCCTCCTGAGCAACAGGAGCAGAACCAAAACCTGGGTCAGGAACGGGCCCAAGGTAGAGAGATGGTGGTTCATGAGAGGACACTAGCTGACTACAACAGACCTGATGAGTTTCATGCAAACCGAGCAGCTCTAGTGCTTCCTGCTTTTGAGAGGAATGATTTTGAGGTAAAGACCATCTACTACCAGCTGATGAGGCAGATTGCTTTTCATGGTCTTCAAGCAGAGCAGCCTATGGATCACATTGACAAGTTTGAGGACATAGTCACTGGCATGAAGTATGAAGGAGTATGCCCGGACTATCTGTTCCTTAAGCTATTTCCGCACAGTCTTGCTGGAGACGCTAGTGCATGGCTGAGACAACTGGCAACTGGTCAGTATACTACTTGGGTAGCCTTAAAGAGTGAGTTCCTGCGTCACTTTTATGATGATGCGCGCTCAGATCAGTCCAGACAGGACATACTCACTTTTTCCCAAGGAGCTGTGGAGCCCTTGAAGACTGCCTGGATGAGATTTAAGCAGTATCAGCGTGACTGTCCACACCATGGATTCACAGAAGTACAACTGATTGGTATCTTCTTCAGATGCATAGATCTCCCTTATCAGAGCGCTGGATAATTCTAGTAATGCTAATTTCAACACCAGGACTCCTACACAAGCTAAGCAGTTGATTGAGAACCTGATTGGCAGCAACAGTTGCAAGACAATGGATGAAAGGAGGAAGAAATCTGGTGGAACTGTAGAGAATTCTGATATAGCTAATATAAGATCCAGATTGGACACAGTTTACAATCTCCTGACAAGTAAGAAAGCTGTCCACTTTGCCCAAGATGTAGAGGTGATTCAGACTGAGGAGGACACTCAGGAAGAAGATGTGAATTTCATAGGAGGTTCTGGTTTCCAAGGTAATAGATTTAGTAATCAACAGGGGAACAAATTCTCCAATGGAGGACAGACTGGTGGTTTTCAGAAGACCTATGGACAAGGTACTCAGAGAACCTATGGATCTACATCCTATCAGACTCTTCCTGCACCTACAGCCCATGAGAGCAAAATGGAGGCTATGATGGAACAACTGATTGAGAGTCAGACCAAGATTTCTGTGGACTGCAACAAGAAGTTGGACGCTGTCTATGAAGACCTCAACGGGAAGTTTGAGTCTCTGAGCACTCACATGAAGCAGTTGGACACTCAGGTGAACCAGATGTCCAGCTTACTGAAGGGAAAAGGAGTGGCAGACACTCATGTTAAGGCCTAGTCTGTGTACATTAATGATGGATCTCACCTAGGTGAAAGATTTGAGCTAAGTACAGCTGAGTTGGTGACAGAACAAGAATTTTCGGATATTTGTGAAAAACTCTCGGGTGAAATCTGCTGCAGTGCGTCGATCGATGCAACATCTGTGCCGATCAATACACCAGTCGGGATGGCAACGATCGACACACCCTTAGTGTCGGTCGTTGCAGAGCGTGAACAGACAGAACTGTCGGATGATAATGGCATAGATGCTGACTTGGAGCTTGATCGCCTATTCAATGGAGCCTCTGAGATTACTCAACAGGAGATCTACGAACAGATTGTTAGACAACACTCCTCAGTGTCTGAAGTGATTAGGCAGGAAATTTAAGAGCTTAAGAAGCTAGAGGAGATTGGTGAAGAATTGGAAGAAATTCCAACTTCTGATGATCCACCTTATCATCCTTGTGTGCAGAGGTACTTAAACAAGATGTTGCCTCTGGATGATGATCTGAAAGACTGGGTGATAATAGTTCCTCAGCATATTAGTGATGTTCTGCTAACTAAGATCCCGAAGAAGCTGCCTGATCCTGGAGTCTTTGTGCTGGATTGTTCTATCTTTGAGGATAGCTTTAGGCGTTCTCTGTGTGATTTAGGAGCTGCTGGAAGTTTAATGCCTTACTCTGTGGTAGAGAAGCTGGTTATGTTGGATTTTACTCCTACTAGGACTTCTCTTGTCCTAGCTGATCAGTCCATACGAGTTCCTGAAGGATTCCTTATGGACATTCCGGTGAGAGTTGGAAACTACTTAGTTCCAACGGACTTCCTTGTGCTGAGATATGACTGTGATCCGGATGAAGCATTATTGCTTGGGAGACCCTTTTTGGCTACAGCAGGAGCGTTGATTGATGTTAGGAACAGCTTGATAGACCTCCATCTGGGAGATGAACCACTGCACTATGAGATGGATAAGCTGCGAAAGCCACTGATAGATGGGCAGACATTCACCATAAGGGACGCAGATTTTGAGCAGCCGGATAATACTATGGTTATAGATCCTGGAGCACATTTCACTCCATCTTTTCTTGGATATGAGCATTCCGCAACAGCCTACTCACCACCTTGGATGAGGAGACTCGAACAGAGACAGAAAAAGTCTCTGTCAGGACCTCCTGGTACCTGAAAATTCCCATCCGTCCGGTCAAGCTATTGACCTTAAACAAGCGCTGGGTGGGAGGCAACCCACCATTAGGTACTGGTATTTTTCTACTTAATTTTTGGTGTTTTTGTTAGGATTTTACGTTTGTTTTTGTTTTTGGTGCAGTTATGTTTGCAGGTCTCGGACAAAATCGCAGTGCAACGATCGACTCACTTCTGTGTCGATCGTCACAACACGAAAGGAATCGCATTGCAGCGATCGTTGCGGTCCTGAGCAACGATCGACCATACACGAAAATCGCCAAGTAACGGTCGATGCACTTAGTGCAACGATCGATGCCTGAGCGACAAAGGTAACCCGACAGACATAATTTCATCTTTTCAATTTTTTATTTTCTTTTTACCGATCCTTCGCTGGACACTACTGGGGACAGTGTGTCTTAAGTGTGGGGGAGGTGCTACTGACTTTTGTTTTCTGTTTTCTTAAGAGTCAGTCCGTTTTTCAAAATTTTTTTGTTTTATTGAATCAAAATTGTTTAAGTAAGAAACTATGATTTTCTGAGAAGATTTACAAGACTTGCAGGAACTTAAGTAACCATTGGGATGAAGTTGCAGGATCTATCTCTGACTATTAGAAAACCCCATCACAGATCAACCTACTGGGAACACCCACATCACTTCAGGTATCAGAGGATCCTTTTACTGACTTCAATTTAATACTGAATTAGATTTCTCACCTAAGGGCTTGGTATACTTTGTGTCGGATTCCCTTGTTAGTTCTGACACAGCCTGTCAACCTATCCTATTTAGTTCCCTTCTCCCCTTCTATAAAGTATATAAAAAAAAAGATAATAAACTGAGGATGAGTTAGTAACTCCGAAGTGGTCACGGGAAGAACACTGATAAAAAAAATAAAATGATACCCAATGGGGAAAAATCAGTTGTTAAAGAAGGAAAAGAGAAGAAAGGGACTAGAGAAAGGTAGTATGGTGGTCTAGAGCTGATAAGGTAAGAATCCATGTGCCCTTTGATCGATACTCCTTAGGTGAGACCGCACTTAAATACTTGCAGAAGTCAGTAGGGATAATTTGAATGCTTGAATGTGATTTTGGAGTTTACCTAGGACAGTTGCTAAGTGTGGGGGAAGTACATGTTGGTCTTGATATCCTGTGATTGATTCTTTCAGTGGTTTACTAAGGGGAATCTGAGTATTGTAGCTTCTAGGATGAAATGAGTTTCTGAAGAGTTTTCAAACCTCTTCACCAAGCTTTAGTTCTGTGTTTTGCTTGAGGGCAAGCAAAGGCTAAGTGTGGGGGAGTTGATATATCATGGTTTTTACCGGTTTTATGCCATGATATAAGTGTGTTTTTAGTGTCTTTTGTGTTCTTTTAGAGTCTTTTACATGTATAATCAGGTTTGGAGCTGAATTGGAGATAATGGAGCATTTTGGAGATTTTTGGAGTGTTTGGCCGAGAGATAGAGTTCACTGTCCGAAACAGAGAAAGGTGTCGATCGTTGCATGGCTAGCATCGATCGATGCACCAGCGAGATGGGCCAAAACTCGGCGGTTTAGAAGAATCAAGATATTGCACTTTGATCCAGAAGTTCCTGATATTTACAAAGAAGCCCTTGGCCGAGATTAGACCTATATAACAGAGTTTTTAGTGTTTTAATTAGATACGCTTTACATTACGCTTTCATAATTAAGAGCAGAGGATTTTTAGAGCTTTTGGGGGCTGATCTGAACCTGTTACATCATCTGTATTTGGAGAAGATTTCGAACCCCTTTTACTCTTATTCTTTTATGCAATTTAACCATCATATGATTATGTTTTCATTATCTATGTCTGAGTAGATTCCTTGTTAGGTTTAGGGTTTCTCACATAGGATTTCATGACCTGCTAGACTTGTTCAAATTCAGTTAAGGATTCATAACTATATCTGTTCTTCAATTTAATTGTGCTTAAAGCTAGTTCTAACCTGATCAATTAGAATCTAGATCTTAGGTTGTGATATATCATGGTTCTTACTAGTTTTAGGCCATGATATAGATGTGTTTTAGTGTCTTTTGTCTTTGTTTAGAGTCTTTTACAGGTATAATCAGGTTGGGAGCTAAATTGGAGATTATGGAGCATTTTGGAGATTTTTGGAGTGATTGGCCGAGAGATAGAGTTTACTGTCCGAAACAAAGGAAGGTGTCGATCGTTGCACTCTAGCATCGATCGTTGCACCAGCGAGATGGGCCAAAAACTCGGCGGTTTAGAAGAATCAAGATATTGCACTTTGATCCAGAAGTTCCTGATATTTACAAAGAAGCCCCTGGCCGAGATTATGCCTATATAATAGAGTTTTTAGAGTTTTTATTAGAGACGCTTTATACTTTTTACCATACACTTTCATAATTAAGAGCAGAGGATTTTTAGAGCTTTTGGGGGCTGATCTGAACCTAATTCATCATCTGTATTTGGAGAAGATTTCGAACCCCTTTTACTCTTATTCTTTTATGCAATTTACTTATCATATGATCATGTTTTCATTATCTATGTCTGAGTAGATTTCTAGTTAGACTTAGGGTTTCTCACATAGGATTTCATGACTTGCTAGACTTGTTCAATTTCAGTTAAGGATTCAAACTATATCTGTTCTTCAATTTAATTGTGCTTAAAGCTAGTTCTAACCTGATCAATTAGAATCTAGATCTTAGGTTGCTAAATACGTCACGGAAGTGGGGTTTAGGAATCTGAACTAATTAAATTGGGCAATTAAACTTTGCGCAAACGAAAGTTTGGTTTAGGATAATTGTGAACATATCAAACTTGGACTTATTGCTAGTTTAATCTGTTAGTTCTCGCAAACGGAAGTTTGGTTTGCTGCACTTAGACTTAGAGAATTATCGCAAAGGAATTTGGTTAATTCTATATCTGTGTTTTGAGTTCTAGAACTGCGCTTAATTAGATCCTTGCTGAATGAACTGTCTGCTAGTCTGATTTCCTGAGAATACCCTAGGTTTGACGCTTTTAATTACTTGCTTTCACAACCAATAATCTCTGCTACTGATTTACTTTCTTGCACTATTTTCAATACAATCACATTGCTTATTTCTAGTATTCATTCCCTACGGTTTGATTCTCTTGAGACCAAGTGTCCCTGTGGATTCGATAACCCTATATACTACTTTGACATTGCTGTACACTTGCAGTTTAGTATAGGGATTAATTCTTGACCTATCAAGTTTTTGGCGCCGTTGCCGGGGACTCTTAGAGTCTTCGATAGGACCGAACTTAGGGTTTTACTAGAAATTTTTCGTTTTTCGTTTTTGTTTTTCGTTTTTTTTATTTATTTATTTTGCTAACTTTTTCTCTGTTTCTCTCTGTCGCAGGTACGAATTTCGCCTTGCATCGATCGTTGCACCCTAGCATCGATCGTTGCTAAGCGATTTGAGATTGAATCGATCGTTGCACTGATAGCATCGATCGTTGCTGGACGATTACAGACAGTTTATGCCAACGCAGAACACTCGAAGTAATCCGAACTCGAGCTTAGTTAATCTCAACATAGAGGAACTTGGACGTCTAGAGAGGACTATTAGAAGAGAAAAGAGAGAGAGAATGGTTCGAGAACGTCTGATCTTGATACCAGATGCTGAAGGTACCCTGAGGGACCAAGATAACAACCCGTACAATGCTGCTGGGCATCGGGTTGATGCTGAGGGAAATGTAATCCCTGACCCCCCTGAACCCGAGCAACAACCGCAAGATCAAGCTCAAGGTAGAGAGATGGTAGTTCATGAGAGGACACTAGCTGATTACAATAGACCTGATGAGTTTCATGCAAACCGAGCAGCTCTAGTGCTTCCTGCCTTCGAGAGGAATGATTTTGAGGTAAAAACTATCTACTACCAACTGATGAGGCAGATTGCTTTTCATGGTCTTCAATCAGAGCAGCCTATGGATCACATTGACAAGTTTGAGGACATAGTCACTGGCATGAAGTATGAAGGAGTATGCCCGGACTATCTGTTCCTTAAGCTATTTCCGCACAGTCTTGCTGGAGACGCTAGTGCATGGCTGAGACAACTGGCACCTGGTCAGTATACTACTTGGACAGCCTTAAAGAGTGAGTTCCTGCGTCACTTCTACGACGCTGCGCGCTCAGATCAGTCCAGACAGGACATACTCACTTTTTCCCAAGGAGCTGTGGAGCCTTTGACAACCGCATGGATGAGATTTAAGCAGTATCAGCGTGATTGTCCACACCATGGATTTACAGAAGTACAGCTGATAGGTATTTTCTTCAGAGGCATAGATCTCCCTTATCAGACTGCTCTGGATAATTCCAGTGATGCTAATTTCAGCACCAGAACTCCTACACAAGCTAAACGGTTGATAGAGAATCTGATTGGCAGCAATAGTTGCAAAACAATGGATGAAAGGAGGAAGAGATCTGGTGGAACTGTAGAGAATTCTGATATAGCTAATATTAGATCCAGACTGGACACAGTTTTCAATCTCCTGACAAATAAGAAAGCTGTCCACTTTGCCCAAGATGTGGAGGTGATTCAAACTGAGGAGGACACTCAGGAAGAAGAAGTGAATTTCATAGGAGGTTCCGGTTTCCAAGGTAATAGATTTAACAATCAACAGGGGAACAGATTCTCAAATGGAGGACAGAATGGTGGTTTTCAGAAGACCTATGGACAAGGTAATCAGAGAACCTATGGATCTACATCTTATCAGACTCCTCCTGCACCTACAGCCCATGAGAGCAAAATGGAAGCTATGATGGAACAACTGATGGAGAGTCAAACCAAGCTTTCTGTAGACAACAACAAGAAGCTGGACGCTGTCTATCAGGACCTCAATGGGAAGTTTGAGACATTGAGCACTCACATGAAGCAGTTGGACACTCAGGTGAATCAGATGTCCAGCTCACTGAAAGGAAAAGGAGTTGCAGACACTCATATTAAGGCCTGGTCTGTAATGATTAATGATGGATCTTATCTAGGGGAGAAATTTGAGCTAAGTACAGCTGAGTTGGTGACTGAGGCAGAATTTTCGGATTTCTGTGAAAAACTCTCGGGTGGAAGTTGTGATGATCGCGATGCAACGATCGATACACATCTGGCATCGATCGATGCAGGTCGTGAACAAGCAGAGAATCCGTGGGATGAAAATGAGATTGATGCAGAACTAGCCCGCCTATTCCCTGATACATCTGAAATCACTCCAGAAGATGTTTATGCACGAGCTATTTGGCACAGTCCCAAGGTGTCTGAAGTGATTAAACAAGAGATTGAAGAGCTGAAAAGGTTAGAAAAGAGTGGTGAAGACTTGGAAGAAATTCCATCATCTGATGATCCACCTTATCATCCATGTGTTCAGAAATATTTGAACAAGATGTTGCCATTAGATGAAGAGCTGAGAGAATGGGTGATAATAGTTCCTCAGCATATCAGTGATGTTCTGTTAACTAAGGTCCCAAAGAAACTGCCTGATCCTGGAGTCTTTGTACTTAATTGTTCTATCTTTGAAGATAGTTTTAGGCGTTCTCTGTGTGATTTAGGAGCTGCTGGGAGCATAATGTCTTACTCTGTGGCAGAGAAGCTGGGTATGTTGGATTTTGCTCCTACTAGGACACGTCTTATCCTAGCTGATCAGTCCATACGAGTTCCTGAAGGACTCCTTATGGATATTCCGGTAAGAGTTGGAAACTACTTAGTTCCAACGGACTTCCTTGTGCTGAAATATGCCTGCGATCCGGATGAAGCTTTATTGCTTGGGAGACCATTCTTGGCTACAGCAGGAGCTGTGATTGATGTTAGACAGAGTCTAATAGACCTCCACCTGGGAGATGAGACACTGCGATATGAGATGGAGAAGCTGCGGAAGCCACTGATAGATGGACAGGCTTTCAAGATCTTGGAAGCAGATGATGAGCAGCTGAATGAGACTGTGATAATAGATCCTGGAGCGCATTTTACTCCATCTTTTCTTGGACTGAAGCATTCTGCAACAGCCTATTCTCCACCATGGATGAGGAGACTTGAACAGAGACAGAAAAAGTCTCTGTCAGGATCTTCTGGCACTTGAAAAACCTTGCGCGTCCGGTCAAGCTATTGACCTTAAACAAGCGCTGGGTGGGAGGCAACCCACCATTAGGTACTGGTGTTTTTCTTTTTAATTTTTGGTGTTTTTGTTAGGATTTTACGTTTGTTTTTGTTTCTGGTGCAGTCATGTTTGCAGGTCTCGGATTAAATCGCAGTGCAGCGATCGATGCATTTCTGCATTGATCGTCACAACACGAAAGGAATCGCATTGCAGCGATCGTTGCGGTCCTGAGCAACGATCGACCATACACGAAAATCGCCAAGTAACGGTCGATGCATCTAATGCACCGATCGATGCTGTGCGACAGAGGTAACCCGACAGACATAAACTCACCTTTTCAATTTTTTTTTATTTTCTTTTACCGATCCTTCGCTGGACACTACTGGGGACAGTGTGTCTTAAGTGTGGGGGAGGTGCTACTGACGTTTATCTTTCTGTTTTCTTAAGAGTCAGTCCGTTTTTTAAAATTTTTTTGTTTTATTGAGTCAAAATTGTTTAAGTAAGAAACTATGATTTTCGGAGGAGATTTACAAAACTTGCAGGAACTTAAGTAACCATTGGGATGAAGTTGCAGGATCTATCTCTGACTATTAGAAAACCCCATCACAGATCAACCTACTGGGAACACCCACATCACTTCAGGTATCAGAGGATCCTTTTACTGACTTCACCCCTAATACTGACTTAAATTTTCTCACCTAAGGGCTTGGTATACTTTATGTCGGATTCCCTGTTAGTTCTGACACAGCCTGTAAACCTGTCCTATTTAGTTCCCTTCTCCCCTTCTATAAAGTAAAAAAAAAAAAATAAAATAAACTGAGGATGAGTTAGTAACTCCGAAGTGGTCATGGGAATAGTAGCAAACACTATTATCTCTCATGTGATCCATGGAATGTGTCCAAAGTACACCCCATAACGGGAAGAACACTGATAAAAAAAATAAAATGATACCCAGTGGGGAAAAATCAGTTGTTAAAGAAGGGAAAGAGAAGAAAGGGACTAGAGAAAGATAGTATGGTGGTCTAGAGCTGATTAGGTAAGAATCCATGTGCCTTTAGATCGATACTCCTTAGGTGAGACCGCACTTAAATACTTGCAGAAGTCAGTAGGGAGAATTTGAATGCTTGAATGTGATTGTGGAGTTTACCTAGGACAGTTGCTAAGTGTGGGGGAAGTACATGTTGGTCTTGATATCCTGTGATTGATTCTTTCAGTGGTTTACTAAGGGGAATCTGAGTATTGTAGCTTCTAAGATGAAATGAGTTTCTGAAGAGTTTTCAAACCTCTTCACCATGTTTTAGTTCTATGTTTTGCTTGAGGGCAAGCAAAGGCTAAGTGTGGGGGAGTTGATATATCATGGTTCTTACTAGTTTTAGGCCATGATATAGATGTGTTTTAGTGTCTTTTGTCTTTGTTTAGAGTCTTTTACAGGTATAATCAGGTTGGGAGCTAAATTGGAGATTATGGAGCATTTTGGAGATTTTTGGAGTGATTGGCCGAGAGATAGAGTTTACTGTCCGAAACAGAGGAAGGTGTCGATCGTTGCACTCTAGCATCGATCGTTGCACCAGCGAGATGGGCCAAAAACTCGGCGGTTTAGAAGAATCAAGATATTGCACTTTGATCCAGAAGTTCCTGATATTTACAAAGAAGCCCCTGGCCGAGATTATGCCTATATAATAGAGTTTTTAGAGTTTTTATTAGAGACGCTTTATACTTTTTACCATACACTTTCATAATTAAGAGCAGAGGATTTTTAGAGCTTTTGGGGGCTGATCTGAACCTAATTCATCATCTGTATTTGGAGAAGATTTCGAACCCCTTTTACTCTTATTCTTTTATGCAATTTACTTATCATATGATCATGTTTTCATTATCTATGTCTGAGTAGATTTCTAGTTAGACTTAGGGTTTCTCACATAGGATTTCATGACTTGCTAGACTTGTTCAATTTCAGTTAAGGATTCAAACTATATCTGTTCTTCAATTTAATTGTGCTTAAAGCTAGTTCTAACCTGATCAATTAGAATCTAGATCTTAGGTTGCTAAATACGTCACGGAAGTGGGGTTTAGGAATCTGAACTAATTAAATTGGGCAATTAAACTTTGCGCAAACGAAAGTTTGGTTTAGGATAATTGTGAACATATCAAACTTGGACTTATTGCTAGTTTAATCTGTTAGTTCTCGCAAACGGAAGTTTGGTTTGCTGCACTTAGACTTAGAGAATTATCGCAAAGGAATTTGGTTAATTCTATATCTGTGTTTTGAGTTCTAGAACTGCGCTTAATTAGATCCTTGCTGAATGAACTGTCTGCTAGTCTGATTTCCTGAGAATACCCTAGGTTTGACGCTTTTAATTACTTGCTTTCACAACCAATAATCTCTGCTACTGATTTACTTTCTTGCACTATTTTCAATACAATCACATTGCTTATTTCTAGTATTCATTCCCTACGGTTTGATTCTCTTGAGACCAAGTGTCCCTGTGGATTCGATAACCCTATATACTACTTTGACATTGCTGTACACTTGCAGTTTAGTATAGGGATTAATTCTTGACCTATCAGGTTGCTAAATACGTCACGGAAGTGGAGTTTAGGAATCTGAACTAATTAAATTGGGCAATTAAACTTTGCGCAAACGGAAGTTTGGTTTAGGATAATTGTGAACATATCAAACTTGGAATTAAAGCTGGTTTAATTTGTTAGTTCTCGCAAACGAAAGTTTGGTTTGCTGCACTTAGACTTAGAGAATTATCGCAAAGGAATTTGGTTAATTCTATATCTGTGTTTTGAGTTCTAGAACTGTGCTTAATTAGATCCTTACTGAATGAACTGTCTGCTTGTCTGATTTCCTGAGAACGCCCTAGACTTAGCGCTCTTAATAACTTGTTTTCACAACCAACAATCTCTGCTACTGATTTACTTTCTTGCATTGCTTTTAATTCAATTACATTGCTTTCTTCCTAGTTAAATTCCTGTTCTTGAGCTATTGAACACCGGAGTCTCTGTGGATTTCGATACCCTATATACTACATTGATATTGCTGTGCACTTGCAATTTAGTATAGGGATTAAAACTTTGAGCCTATCATTAGGCCGGGTGAGTATGGGCTCTAACTATGTTGTTGTTTGTGTGTGATCAGATCGACGGTTTGTTTTCGTATGTTGTTTTGAACATCTCCTGGTTATGGCGATGCCGTTGTGGGTTGGGTTGTGGATGATGGACATCATGTGGTTGTATTTCTGTTTCCTTATGTATTTCCATAAACCTCTAGACTTTTGTATGTTGTTGTTTTGGTGTATGTACGTGATACAGATTGTTCACTTATCGTTATGACTTTCGTAGTAATTGTTTGCATGCGTGTGATGGTTTTGTTATGCAAACGAATTACCATGTGAAGTCTGATGATGAGCGGAACTGATGACCGTTCATCATAACCTAAACCTAGACTGACGACATATCCGGAGCGATCTGATTATTGCTTGGTTGCGTGTGGTAATTGGTTACTTTGCGTATAATTGCTTGTGTGTTTTATCTAATGCTCGTGTGGGGCATTAGTTGTTTTGGGATTGTGTTTCGTGAAGTGGTGTAGCACTGTAAGAGTGCTAGTGTTGTGACATGCGTAGCATGTGCGGAGTGTGGGTGGTGGTAGTAAGCTATTGGTTGAATAGCTTAAATTTTATTTGCGATCATTAGGCATTGCGAATAGTTGTGTTAGAACCTTTGTCATTAAGGTGTTGAGCTAACGTGAGCATGGTTGGAATCGACTGTCGATTCGCGAAGAAGCAGAATTATGGAGTATCGTTATTTAATCATGGGTGACCTTCGGGTACATGATTAACTAACTATATTTCTATGAGGAAGTGATATCGGGGATTGAATAGGTTGAATTCACCGCTCCAGTGAAAATTGTTGTGTTGAATGTAGGACGGAATGGACAATGCGATACGGATGCGAGACCGAACCCAAACCCGAAAACGAGATGGGCTGGGAAAGAAGGCCGCGAGTTGAGTTGACCCGGGAAATGAAGTGATCAGTGTGAAGTGTTAACGAGAAGTGTCAGTATCAAGCGGTAGACAAAGCAAAGCAGATAGTGTGGGGTATTAGCGACAATGGCTGTATGGAAACCAGAGCGACGTGTCAACAAGAATGCGGGGGAAAAGTTTGTGACAATGTTAGCGTGGGGTTGTCAAAATGAGTGGAGAAAAGACCATGTCAGAAGCGACGTGAAATTGTTAGTCCGTGGAATTGGAAGTTGAAAAGCTGACATGTCTGGAGGACAGATTCTTGACGAGTGTCTCGGGGGAGACAGACCAGTATCATGAAAGATGGGGAAGTCAAAGCAAAGTGGGGAAGTCAGAAGGCGAGTCAAAGTAGAGAAACTAGCAAGAACAAGGTCAAGGTAAATTGATGGACGGGGGAAAAGACAGTAAGAGCGTGAAACACAGTACGGAATACAAGACGGGAAGCGAGGGTGAAATGGTTGATGGGATCAGTAAGATGGAATGGTATGAGACGGAAGGGTCGCCGTAATGACAGGTGTCAGTCAGATGCAGCAGTGTTGAATAAGGAAGCGTTGAGAGCGAGTGACGGAGTAACTTGCAAGGTTCGGAACCAATTCAAAGTCTGATAATGACGGAGAATTCGGGGACGAATTCCTGTAAGTGAGGAAGAATGTGATACCCCGTGTCACAAAATATGGTCAACGGGCAGAAGAAAAAGTCAACAGGGGCAAAATTGTAATTTTGCCAAACCCAGGGGCAAAATGGTAATTTTGCCAAAGTTCGAGATAGAAGACGAGACGGGACAAATATTCTTCTTTTAAGTCATAAAGAACATTTACAAGATCAGAATTCGAAGAAACGGAATAGAAATGCATTTTTCGGAGTATCGGGTGAAAACCGAGTAAAACCGGGAAAACTTCGGAAAATCATAACGGGAGCTAGGAAACTCCAAATGAGATGATTCAAGTTGCCAAATTCATATAAAATCAAGGAGAATCAGTTAATGGAGGTTTGAGGATTGATGGGAACAGCCAGATATTTATTAAAACAATTATCGGGGAAATGGTCAAACCGAACAAAAGAAAGAAAATGAGTTAAGGGAAGGGTTTTGTGGTTTGGGCCGGTGAAATGGGCCTCAGTGGACTTCAGATAACCATCTGGGACAGGTGTGAGCTCCCTGGGTCGACAGCCTTTGGGGGATAGGTGTCACCCTTATGTTTGGTGCATGAGAGAAAGAAAGAACATGCACCAAAAATCACTATTCATCTCCCTTTCTCTCATTTTGATGCACTGAACCTCTCGCCTCTCTCTCTCTGTCGAAACTCTCTCTGATTTTCTCCAGAAACATTCAACAAAACTTCATCTTAGTTCTTGAATCTTTAAGAACTTCTTCAAGGCTTTATAGTGTTCTTCATGCCTTCTCTCACAAGAAAGGGTGTAACTTCTTCATCTTAAGCTCAAATCCGGTGCTTCAAAGTCCAGTAGCTTCATCTCTCCTCCTCTTCAAGATCCAGCCAGCCGCCGTCATAGCCGTCGCCGGAAAACGGTGGAGAAGTAGCCGTGGTTGAGGATCTAGGGTTACTCTCTCTCTCTTCGACAAAACTTGGTGATTTAAGACCATGGGTGGATAGATCTCCTCAAAAGGAGTGGATTGGTGTGTGGTTCGCCGTCGGAAGTCGCCGGAAAAGTCACCGCCGCCGCGGTCAACGCCGGAGCAACCGCCGGAAAACCTTCTTCACCGCCGTATCTTCAACCGGTTATTCAAGGTGTTGGTTCAGATGGGTTGGAGCAGAATTGGGATTGATTTGGTTGGGTTTGGATCGGTTTAGGTTAACCGGTCAACGCTTGGTCAACGGTTGACTTTGACCCGGTTTACCTAAACCGGTCAATTGGATTCTTGGTTCGTGGGTCAACCGGTTTAGAGGGTGGTCAACCGGTTCAGTTTGGTCAACGGTCAGTGGTCAACTCTCGGTCAGCGGTCAACGGTCAACGGCCGGTCAACGGCTGGTCAACGCCGGTCAACGCGTTGACTCCGACCGGTTCTTGTGTGCGGTTCGTGTGACGGTGGTTCGGGGTGTCCGGGAGTTCGTGTTCGGGTGTTCGGAGAAGATCGGGTTTAGTTCGGGTCTCGGGAGTCCGTATCTGCATCCGTGCCGTTCGTTCCGTCATAGCACTGTGAGTCGGCTCAAACACCGTAGAAGCATATAGACGTCCAATGGGAAACCGTAGTGATAAGAATGCATACCCGTGATTAATGAATTGGATTGATTGACGGATTGAATTAACGGTAAACCGGCTAGGGTTAAAGAAGCATGTTAGACTTAAAACGGATTAAACCTGATTGTGTGCCGCTAGGTTGATAGCATTGTTGTGTGATGCATTCATATAGTCGTGGCATGAGTAGGACTATATGTGCATATATAAGTAAGTAAAGAACGGAGATTGAATGAACATATATACGGGAATTAAGACAAGTTAAAATACGGAGTTAACCTGAACGAACGTATGAAGTATGAACGGTATCGGGATTACCCGAGGTTAATGAATGAAGTAATGAATGATGAGACGTCGGGGAGTTTAGCAAGCGGCTAGCTCTAAACCGAAGGATCGAGGAGTTGTTAAAAGATGATTGGGAATGGTTAAGAAATGAGAAGTGGTATGATTGGTGAACCGTCTATGGGTTAACAAGCGGTTAACCCAAGGTAGCGGGTGTGAATTGGTTAAAAGATGATAGAAACCCTAATAGGCCTGGGTGGGTGTTTGTGTAAGTCTACTTCGGTTTTGGGCCGAGTAGCATGTTGGTTATGTGATGCTGGTTGTTGTGTGGTTGTGGTTAACCTTTTGTGCAGGCCGTTAGATCGTCTCGGTGTTGAGCCGAGCGAACCTCGGAGATACTTAACGCGGTCATGGGACCGGTTAAGTTGTGGTGCTGACTCGGCGCGGTGCCGGGTCAGAGCGGTGGTGTGTGTGTAAGTAGACTTGCGGGGTGCGGGGTTGAGTTGCTGTTGTGTTGTTGATTATGATTGATTGCTAGTGTCCATGTGAGTCTGCGTGTTTACATTTCTGCACTAGGACTCTAGGGTGCGTTAGATCCCACAAGTCTGGGTATGTGATTACGTTCTGGTACTTCCATCCCGATCGGATCCTCGGGAATTGAGAACCTAGTCAGTTTAGTGCTGGCAGGTGCGAACCTATGGAGTGACGTCTGTAGGGTGTAGTCCGGAGAATACGGGGTCGCGTCCTAGGGCCGGACTGCATGGAAGCTCGGGTTGCCGGGGGTAACCGGAGTCACCGCGTATCGATGGACAGAGAACGGTGTCCTAGTCGTTGTGTGGGCGGCTAGGAGTCACGTGGGTCAGTTGCCATATCGGTGACGGTGAGAACCCGTGGGAGTTACCAAGTTCGTAAGGGCCCAGTGCGTGTGTGTGTTGGTGGGTTGGTAGTGCGCGGTAGATAGATCGAGTCACAATCGGGGTCATGTGCCGCAGTGCTCCCGATTTCCTCTAACGCCTTCTCTTTCTTTTGGCAATTGATTGTGTGTGGGCTCGACACGACGTGGTAGAGCGTGATCGGCTGTTTTGTTGATTGATTGTTATTTTGGGTTTCGGGCGGGAATCTATAGATGGTAGATAGATTAGAAGCCTTAGCGGGGTGCCGATTCACTGGATGATCTTAGATCGCTCATTAGACTCTGTTGGTGTTTTCAGGTATAACAACGATGGACGCGGGAGGTCCTCGGTGTAGTGTCGGGATGGCTTGTGGCGGAGTTTTGATTTCGATGATTTTGGGATGTTTTATTCGGTTCGGCAGCTGCGCTATTTTTGTGATTTGGTTGTTTATATATGTATAAAGATGATTGATTGTAAAAACTCGTTAAACGTTGTGTTCAATGTTTGATTACTTAAAAATGAAAATTGTTTCCCTGATATGTGGTTTTGGTCTGAACCGACACAACTCGTTGAAGTAGTGCAAGTAGTACTGCTAGCGCTACGGATATGAGGACAGCGGAGTCGGAGACAGGTTGGTGCGAGCCTTTTTGTCTCAAATCGATCCGCCTTTGGCTTCGTCCTGTGGCGAACTTTTCCTATTCGACTTGCCCGGGTTCGATCGGTCATGTTCTTGTTTGATTGTTGGCCGGTCAGCTCGGTGGTCAGCGGAGTACGGGAAAGGGGCGTTACAAGTTTGGTGTTGTCGATCGACAGACATAGTCTGCGTCGATCGACACAGTGCTCGCAATTCTGGTTATTGAACCTTGAATTTGCAGAAACCAAACTAGACTTAAACCTTGATCAAAGCTTAGCTTCAATATGATCAACTGTCAAGACTCATTTCATTGTGTGATGGTCTAGCCAAGAGCTTGGTATCCACAATTACGTGAGTAAGGCAGGTAATTATGTTGATGGACTTGTAGTGCTTGACATCAACAATTACATGACCTAAGAGATTGATATGCTAACCTTTCAGAGTTTAGTTTCCTCAACTAAATATCAAGTAACCTTGATGTCTTGCCCAAATCTTGTCTACTGTCAAGACTTGTGTCGTTTGTTGGATAGCCTTGGAGTCCTTGATATCCACTACTACATGAGTAAGGCAGGTGATCATTGATAGACTTGCAGTGCGACTATCAATGATCACAAGACTAAAGAGATTTGTTTACTTGACTGGGCCATCAGAAGTTCTGGGCTCAGAGACGTCAGAGTAGATGAGATATGGATTGTCTTATCTGCGACCAAGAGTTGTACTGGGTACAATTAGCAATGATTTGCTTACCTAGATAACTAAATTTTGGGTGATGACGAGTCGTCCACTCAGATTTTGGTGAAGTATGGGTCTTGGATCATTATATTCATTGAGGAAACATTGTTTGAATATAATGCGAGTTTTCTTATTAGGTAAGATTTCTCATGGAAAGCATAACTAAATCTTGGTTTTTCTTGGATTTCAGCTTATGTCTGAGACTACTTTCTCGTTGCGATCCGTCCTTAAGAAGGACAAGTTAAATGGATCCAACTTCCTGGATTGGTATCGGAATTTGAGATTAATCCTCAAGCAGGAGAGCAAGGACTATGTCCTTGAAAAGGCTCTTTTAAAAAGGCTTGGGACCAATCGCTCGAATGCAGTATAGATGCTTGGAATAAGCATTATATTGATGTGGTAGATGTGCGTGGTCTTATGTTGGCTACCATGAACTCAGACTTGAAAAGTCAATACGAGAACATGGAGTCGCCAATAGAGATGATCACCAGCCTGAAACTGAAGTTTCAGGATCTGGCACTAGTTGAGAGATTCCAGATGGTGAAGTCTCTCACTGGGTGCAAGCTACCAGAGGATGCTACAGTAAGTCCTCATGTCATTAAAATGATGGGTTACATTGATAACCTGGGGAAACTGGAATGTCCTGTCAGCTTAGAGTTGGCCACTGACATCATTCTGCAGTCACTGCCGTCTAGTTATGATAAGTTTGTCAAAAGCTATATCAAGAATAACTTGACGAAGACGTTGACTGAGCTGCATGGCATGCCCAAAACAGCAGAACAAAACATCATAAAGGGTGAAAGATTTGAGAAATCTTGTTTAGACAAGGGTGATGGCAGGGCCGCCCAGATTTGGAATAAGGATAAGCCTGTGTCATCTTATAAGCCCAAGTCCGGCCCATCTGGTGTTAGAAAGTGCTTCTACTGTGATGAGTCAGGGCATTGGAAGAGAGATTGCATTAAATTCTTGGAGATTCACAAGAGATGAAGGAGATGTATGGTACTTCTTCTTCAGGTATTGTGTTATTACTTCAAGTTCTACGTATGTATTAGATACTAGTTGTGGTACTGATATTTTGGAAATATGCAGGGCCTAAGCGACAGTAGAACGTTGAAGAAAGGACAAGTGGAACTGCGTGTCTGGTATGAAGCAATGGTTGCTGCATGAGCCGTAGAGATTCTCCACTTGTAGGAGCCTTTCATACTTGGTTTTAGAAATTAAGTAATTGCTACTATGTATATGCCTTGAGCAGAGATGTCTTTCATTTTCTTGTAAGAATTTGGATGTTTTTCATTTTGATAAAAGACAAGTTTTGTTCTTTAGATCTTAATGAAATATCATATGGTAGCACCCCGTTTGGAATGGGTTTTATATCTTAAACCAGCGTGAGTTTGAATATAACACAAATACTAAAGGTTTAAGTCTGATGACTCGAACTCGACTTTTCTTTGGCATAGTCGTTTAACCACATAAAGTGAAGTGGATTCAGAAGTTCCATAGTTTTGGACTCATTTGATTATTAATCATTTGAGATATGAATTCTGCTCACTGGGCCAAATGACTAAGGCCCTTTTAGCAGAGCTAAAGGAAAAGGGCCAAAGGCTTATTGGGCTTTACACATACTGATGTATGCGGCCCGATGAGCATTAGTGCCAAAGGAAATCTTCTGTACTTCATTACCTTATTGATGGCATCAATAAGTATGGTTGTGTTCATTTGATGAGACACGAGCAGGAATCCCTTGAGGAGTTCCAAGATGAAGTGTAGAACCGATTTGACAGAAGTATTGAGATCCTCGATTGGATCGCGGAGGAAAATACTTGAGTCATGAATTGGGTGATCATCTGACAGAATGAATCGGATCTTATTAGATATGCTCCGATTAATGATGAGTCACAGGAATCTTCCATAATCATTTAAGAATACGTTCTAAAATGTCTGTCTTTGCGCAGAAAAGGGTTTCAATCAGAATCAATTGAAAGACACCACATTGGATGTGGACTGGAAGTTTTTCAAGTAAGTTGTTTCTGATGATTTGGGGATGATAGCTAATAAGCTTGAACCCAAATCTGATAAGTGCTACCTCGCTGGTTGTCCCAAGGAAACCGAGGCTTACTACTTTCATGACCAATCCGAGAACAAAGATTTGTTGTTCGGAACTGTGTCTTTGAAAAAGATCGTACTTTCAAAAGGAACAGTGGGAGTAAAAGTACACATCGAAGAAATTCGATAAACACAGGAGGCTGCTCAACCTGTTGAGGGAGAGCAGCGGTGAGATCTACAAAGTGCTGTAGGATCTACACCTGTGGAGCCTGAAATTCGCAGATCCGAAAGGATCCGTCACTAACTCGAGAGTGATTTCTCGTAGCTGATTGTCGTGATCTGTTGATCATTGAAAAGTGACGAGCATGCGAATTTCAAAGAAGCGATGGTGAGCCCCAACTCCGAAAAATTGGCTGGATATGCATGTTAGCTTCATCGATCCATTTCTGGATTGAAGCAAACATCTTGGAGTTGGAATCAACATTCTGATAAAGTGGTCAAAAGTTTTGACTTGATCAGAGAAGAAATGAAACCATGTGTTTACAAGAAGACTAGTGGGAGCGTAATTGCAAATTCTCACATTGTATGTAGATAACATACTTAATCTCATAAACGACGTTCCGACGCCAAAGTCCTATCAAGATTTGGGTCGGAAGTCAAATTTAACGATAGACATGGGAGAAGGTCGTAAAAGTTCTTGGAATAAGGATCCATTGGAATGGATCAGAAAGGCTAATTGGATCGTGTCAAAATCCTTATGTTAATAAGGTATTGGACAGTTCAAATGTGCTTGATTCCAAGAATGGCTTCACACCAAAGGTCTTATGGCAATAATCTAAGCAAGATGAAGTGTCTTGGACACTGGCTGAGCTAGTAACAATATTAGCAAGATGAAGTGTTTTGAACACTGGCTGAACTAGTATTAATGAGTGTGATTGCTAATGCTGCTGCAATAGAATCCATCATGAATGCCATATTTTGCGCTCGTCTAGATGCAGCTTACACATAAAGCATGACGAGAAAATACCAAAATGTTCCGGTAATAGTCACTGAGCGGTTACCAGAAGTATCCCAAGTGTTTGAGGAACACTAAGGATAGGTTCATGGTGAACTGATAAAGTGACGAACCAATTGAAAGTAGTTAGACAGAAAAAAAACGATTCCCGGTTCCCACCTGGTTATGTCTTTTTGTCTGAATAGCGGTGCTAGCTGTTGGAAAGGCTCTAAGCAGTGGACCATAGAATAGTGCTTTTATCTGAATGGCGGTGTGGTTTGTTGGAATTGTTTCAAGCAATGACACCGCAGTCTCTCCCACAACCTAAGCACGAAATTTATTATGTTGCTGTAGGTATAAGATATCTGAACAGATGATCTTGATTCCAGTGGGAGTTATTTTAGTTATGTTATGATCTTTACATAGACATGCTATGGCAAAGTTTGTGTAAGTTAAAACTGACATCGGTATTATTTAATTATTGGATAATTAAGTAATGATCCCAAAGTATTTTATGGTCATCATATAGGTCATCAAGTTGAGGACTTGATCATGAAACCCTATAAGTGAAGGATAACATAAATTATGATTGTCCCTAGTCGAGGTTGTTGAAGTGGGACACCAATAACCGCGCGAGACCAGCATGTGAGGTGACTGTTGGACTAAGTTTCATGGAGTCAATGATATGATTATCACAGTCAATCACATAGATATATGTTGGTGAACATATGATCGGACATAACCCGCTAATGAGAACTCTGCAGGATAGTTATATCAGTGTCATGGGAGGTTCTCATTACGACTATAGAGTATAGTCCTTAGACCTGAGTTCATCATGCTTTCTAGCATATGAATTGGTGCGTTTTGACCTTGTCAAACGTCGTTCCGTAACTGGCGGCTATAACGGCATTGCTTATGCGTATCATGAAGTATGTGTAGAAACAGGGATGGAACAAGATGGGATTTGTCCCTCCTATAACGGGAGATAAATATCTCAGGGCCCATCGAAGATTTGATACTGAGAGAATGCATGGCCGTGCTCAAACGAGGTGATTGTCAGTCGTTTGTTTTATCAGTATAGATCAGGAGTTCGATGAACATGATGTTGGCTATAATAAGGATGACACAGTCTCTTGCCTTATGCCATATCGAGATATAGAGACGAAGGGATTATAGGAATAGGTGATTCCAGTACAAGTGGGAGATTGTTGGGATTATGTCCTGAAATCACATTGTACTCACTCTAGAGATAGTTGTATTGTCGAGATCGGACAATTCATGTGATACTGGGTAGTCATAATGTTTTGCTAGAAACCGCTTATGACAAATGAGTTGTAACTCATTTCCAGTATCGTGTGAACCTACAGGGTCACACACCTAAGCAAGTTGGACATAGTTCGTATGGGATTGATCATTGGCATATGGTCTGGTCGATGTGTATTGGATACACATCGAATATGAGTTTTAATGAGGTGTGTCGATCGACACCATTAGGTGCGTCGGTCGACACAAGATGTGTGTCGATCGACACAAGATGTGTGTCGATCGACACAAGATGTGTGTCGATCGACACCACTGAGTGTGTCGGTCGACACAAGGCCGAAACCGAAACTGATGTTTCGGTTTATGTCGAGGTCTGTATATAAGTGATCTTATAGATTCGACCTAGAACCCAGAGCGCCGCCCAGACAGTTTTTCTCAGAGAGAAAAACACAGAAACCTCGAGAAAACTCAGTTCCCAGGAGATCCGAGCCCCGGCACTAGCATCCCGGCGGATTCCAGCTTGTGTGCGTGTGGACTGCAGTAGAGACGCAGCATCTGAGGCGCTGGAGATCTTGTTTATCTGACCCTATTCCGCTGCCAATCTCCAGGTAAACACGAGATCAGATTCATGATTCAATTAACTAGACCCTAGATCCTAGGCTTCAGGAACATGACAGCAATTCTGAATCTGGTAGAATTGGCTCCGAGTTCCTACAGGTTCTCCCAGCTGGTTGGAATCACACCCAACTTAGTATACTGCCCAAAATACCTAACCCCTCGGAGATGAAGGATATGAGGCCGATCAGCTTGTGCCCGGTACACTATAAAATCATATCGAAGATGAAGGAACTTCGGCCAATTCTAACAGTTTCAGAATTCCGTCAAGTTCCTGAAGCCTAGGATCTAGGGTTTAGTTATTTGAATCATTAGGGATAATCTCGTGTTTACCTGGAGATTTACAGCGGAATGATGAACAGGTAATTGAGATCAAGAGCGCCTCAATTGCTGCGCCTCTACTTCAGTCCACACGCACACAAGCTGGAATCCGCCGGGATGCTAGTGCCGGGAATCGGATCTCCTGGGAATCCCTGTATCTAGAGAGGTGGCTCGGTTGTTCTATCAAGAACCCTATCTAATGCAAAGTCATGCCTCATATTCTATATATATAGGCCTTTGAGTCGACCTAATTACCCAGTAAATAAACCGGGTCAAATTAAGTCATTAAACCGAAAAGTCAGTTTCGGTCTGCGCCTTGTGTCGATCGACACATCAATAGTGTCGATCGACACACCTCTCAAAACTCGAATTCAATGTGTATCCAATACACACTGACCAGACCATTTGCCAATGATCAATCCCGTACAAAGTGTATCCAGCTTGCTTAGGTGTGTGACCCTGTAGGTTCACATAATACTAGCAATGAGTTACAACTCATTTGTCATAAGCGGCTTCTAGCAAAACATTATGACCACCTAGTATCACATGAATTGTCCGATATCGACGATACGACTATCATCAGAGTAAGTACAATATGATTTCAGGGCATAATCCCAACAATCTCCCACTTGTACTGGAATCATCTATTCCCATAATCCCTTTATCGCTATATCTCGATATGGCATAAGGCAAGAGACTATGTCATCCTTATTATAGCCAACATCATGTTCATCGAACTCCTGATCTATACTGATAAAAAAACGACTGACAATCACCTCGTTTGAGCACGGCCATGCATTCTCTCAGTATCAAATCTTCGATGGGCCCTGAGATATTTATCTCCTGTTATATAGGAGGGACAAATCCCTTCTTGTTCCATCCCTGTTTCTACACACACTTCATGATACGCCTAAGCAATGCCGTTATAGCCGCCAGTTACGGAACGACGTTTGACAAGGTCAAAGCGTACCAATTCACATGCTAGAAAGCATGATGAACTCAGGTCTAAGGACTATACTCTATAGTCGTAATGAGAACCTCTCATAAAACTGATATAACTATCCTGTAGAGTTCTCATTAGCGGGTCATGTCCGATCATATGTTCACCAACATAAATCTATGTGATTGACGTTGATACTCATATCAATGACTCCATGAAACTTAGTCATACGTCACCTCACATACTAGTCTTAACGGTTGTTAGTGTCCCACTTTAACAACCTACGACCAGGGACAAACATAATTTTATGTCATCTTTCATTTATAGGGTTTCATGATCAAGTCCTCAACTTGATGACCTATAAAATGAACATAAAATACTTTGGGACTATTATTTAATTATCCAATAATCAAATAATAATGATGTCAGTTTTTCATAAACATGACCATAGCATGTCTATGTGAGCATCATAACTATCATAACTCCCACTAGAATCAAGACCACGTCTTCAGATATCTAGTACCTACAGCAACAGTATGAAACTCGTGCTTAGGTTGTGAGAGAGAGGCTGCGGTGTTCTTGCTTGGAACCATTCCAACAAACCATACCGCTATTCATTAATAAGCACTATTCTACGGTCCCCTGCTTGGAGCCCTTCCAACAGATAGCACCGCTACACAGACAAAGAGACATAACCAGGTGGGTACCGGGAGTCGTCTTTGTCCGTCAAACTACTCTTAACATATTCGTTACTTCCTCAGTTGAACAAGAACCTATCCTTAGTGTTTCTCAAACACTTGGGGATATTCCTTACAACTGTCCAGTGACTTTTACCGGAACATATTGGTATCTTCTCGTCATGCTATATGCGTAAGCTGCATCTAGACGAGCGCAAAACATGGCATTTATGATGGATTCTATTTCAGAAGCATAAGGAATCACACTCATAGATACTAGCTCAACCAATGTCCAAGACACTTCTTCTTGCTAAGATTATTGCCACAAGACCTTTGGTGTGAAGCCATTCTTGGAATCATGCATATTGGAACTGTCCAATACCTTATCAACATAAGGATTCTGACACGATCCAGTTAGCCTACCCAATCTATTTCAATAGATCCTTATTCCAAGAACTCACGCGGCTTCTTCCATGCCTATCGTTGTAAATGACTTCCGACTTAAGTCACATAAGACTAAGCGACGGAACGTCGTTTATGAGAATACGTATGTTATATACATACAGTGTCAGAATTGCAACTACGCTCCCACTAGTCTACTTGTAAACGCACGGTTCCTATTCGTTCCTGATCAAGTCAAAACTTTTGACCGTTTTAACAGAACGTAGATTCCAACTCCAATATGTTTGCTTCAATCCAGAAATAGATCGGTGAAGCTAACATGCATACCTAGCAAATTTTCGGAGTTGGGGCTCACCATCGCTACTTGAATTTCGCAGGCTCGTCACTTTTCAATGATCAACAGATCACGGCAATCGGTCACGAGAAATCACTCTCGGGTTAGTGACGGATCCATTTGGATCTGCGAACTTCAGGCTCCGCAGGTGTAGGTCCTACAGTACTTTGTAGATCCAACCGCTGCTCTCCCTCAAGAGGTTGAGCAGCCTCCTGTGTTTCTCGAATTTATTCGAGCTGTACTTCTACTCCCACTGTTCTTCTTGGAAAAAAAAACTTTCTATCTAGAAGAACAGAGTTCTGAACAACAAAACTTTGTTCTCGGATTGGTTGCAAAAGTAATAAGCCTCGGTTTCCCTAGGACAACCAGCGAAGCAGCACTTATCAGATATGGGTTCAAGCTTGTTTGTTGACAACTGCCTTATACAAACCTTGCAATCCCAATTAATCAGGAAAACATAGTTGGAAAACTTCCAGTCCACATCCAATGTGGTGTCTTTCAACTGATTCTGATAGAAAACTATTTGGCGTAAACACATACATTTTAGAGCGTATGCCTCAAAGGATAATGGAAGATTCATGTGACTCATCATTATTCGGAGCCTATCTAATAAGGTCCGATTCATTCTCACAGAAACACCATTCAGGTTTTTCAGGAGAAATGAGCTGTGAGAAGACTTCACGCTCAGTTAGATGATCACTCAATTCTTGACTCAAGTATTCTCCTCCGCGATCTAATCGAGGATTTTTAATACTTCTGTCATATCGGTTCTATACTTCATTTTGGAACTCCTTTGACCATTTCAAAAGAATTCCGACTCGTGTCTCATCAAATGAACACAACCATACTTACTGAAGTCATCAATAAAGGTAATGAAGTAATGAAGTTTTCCTCTGGCACTAATGCTCACCGGGCCACATACATCAGTATGAGAAAGGCCCGATAAGCCTCATGCCCTTTTCTTTAGCTCTGCTAAAGAAGCCTTAGTCATTTGGCCCAGTAAGCAGAATTCATATCTCATATGATTTATAATCAAATGAGCCCAAAAGCCCATAACTATGGATCTTCTGAATTCGCTTCAGTCCCTGTGGTTTAAACGACTATGCTAAGGAAAAATCGAGTTCGAGTCTTCAGACTTAAACCGTTTGGTATTTATGTTATTTACAGGCGTAGATTGGTTTAAGATATAAAACCCATTTCAAAAAGGGGTGCTACTATAGAATATTTCATCAAGATCAAAAGAGCAAAACTTGTCTTTTATCAAAATGAAAAACATTCAATTTCTTACAAGAAGATGAAAGACATCTCTGCTTAAAGCAGGTACATAGTAGCAATTACTTAATTCTAAAACCAATCTTGAAAGGCTCCTACAAGTGGAGAATTTCTACGGCTAAGGCAGCAACCATTGCTCCATTCCAGACTCGCAGTTCCACTTGTACTTTCTTCAACGTTCTACTGTTGTTTAGGCTCTGCATATTTCAAAAATATCAGTACCCCAACCAGTATCCAATACCTACGTAGAACTTGAAGTAATAACACAATACCTGAAGAAGAAGTTCCGTACATCTCCTTCATCTCTTGTAAATCTTCCAAGAATTTAATACAATTTCTCTTCCAATGCCCAAACTCATCACATGAGCAGCACTTACCAACATCAGATGGGCCGGACTTGGACTTATAAGATGACACAGGCTTATCCTGATTCCAAATCTGGACATCACTGCCTCTACCCTTGTCTGCATAAGATTTCTCAAATCTTTTACCCTTTATGATGTTTTGCTCAGCTGTCTTGAGCATGCCATGCAGCTCAGTCAACGTCTTTGTCAAGCCATTCTTGATATAGCTCTTGATGAACTTATCATAACTTGACGGCAGTGACTGCAGAATGATCTCAGTAGCCAACTCTAGGCTAACAGGACAATCCATTTTCCCCAGGTTATCAATGTAACCCATCATTTTAATGACATGAGGACTCATTGGAGCATCCATTGGTAGCTTGCACCCAATGAGAGACTTAACCATCTGGTATCTCTCAACTCGTGCCTGATCCTGAAACTTCAGTTTCAGGCTGGTGATCATCTCTATTGGCGACTCCATGTTCTCGTGTTGACTCTTTAAGTCTGAGTTCATGGTAGCCAACATCAGACCACACACATCTACCACATCAATATAATGCTTATTCCAAGCATCATATGCTGCATGCGTGGCATTGGTCCCAAGCCTTTCGGGGAGAGCTTTCTCAAGGACATAGTCCTTACTCTCTTGCTTGAGAATAACTCTCAAGTTCCGATACCAATCCAGGAAATTTGATCCATTTAACTTGTCCTTCTCAAGGACGGATCGCAACGAGAAAGTAGTTTTAGACATAGGCTGAAAACTAAGAAAAGAAAAGTTTTAGTTATAAAGTTCAGGAAATGAGAAATCTTATCTAATAAGAAAACTCGCATTATATTCAAACAATGTTTCCTCTATGAATATAATGATCCAAGACCCATACTTCACCAAAATCTGAGTGGACGACTCGCCATCACCCAAACTTCAGTTATCTAGGTAAGCAAATCATTGCTAGTTGTACCCAGTACAACTCTTGGTCGCGGATAAGACAATCCATGTTTCATCCACTCTGACGTCTCTGGGCCCAGAACTTCTGATAGCCTAGTCAAGTTAACCAATCTCTTCAGTCTCGTGATCATTGACAGTCGCACTGCAAGTCTATCAATGATCACCTGTCTTACTCATGTAATTGTGGATACCAAGGACTCCAAGACTATGCAACAACGAAACAAGTCTTGACAGTAGACAAGATTGGTCAAGACATCAAGGTCACTTGATATTTAGTTGAGGAAACGGAACTTTAAAAGGTTAGTAAATCAATCTCTTGGGTCATGTAATTGTTGATGTCAAGCACTGCAAGACCATCAACACAACTACCTGCCTTACTCATGTAATTGTGGACACCAAGCTCTTGGCAAGACTATCACAACAATGATATGAGTCTTGACAGTTGACCATATTGAAAACTCAACTTTGATCTAATACACATCCAATGTGTATTCTTATGGGTTTAGAACATGTTTTTTTTTTTTTAAATTTAATTTTAATTGAGTTTTAATTGTTCTAACAAAAGTGGGTTAGGTCATTTGGTTCGGATTCTAATTCATTTGGTTCAATAACCAAACGATTACGGTTCGCATCCAACCTTAACAAAACCCGATAACCGGTCAATCCAATTGAACCGACTTATCCAATCAAATAGGTTTATACTAATTGAGATAACCAGTCCAATCCAATTGAACCAATTCATCCAATTTAAACCGATCTGATCTACCTTAACCAAGCATGATAACCAGTTCAATCCAATTGAACCGATCAACCAATCGCAAGGTCTATGTTGACCGACACTTAACCTGTGTCGATCGACACAGTAGGGTATCATGAAATTTAACCATGCGAGATAACCGACTCAATCCTATTGAAGCGATATATCCCTTCGCACAGCCTGTGTCGATCGATGCACCCAATGTGTCGATCGACACAGTGCGATCTCTAATATCGATACCCAAACTTTAATAAGCGTATTCGCGGTGCATCGACCGACACAAACTTGTGTCGATCGACACTGTGTGAAAACCCTAAAATTTTATAATCGTTTTCGCGGTGTGTCGACCGACACAAACTTGTGTCGATCGACACTGTGCGAAAACACAGGTTTATCGTTTTCGATACAAACAAAATCCGAGATTATATTTATCAAAACGAAAATCAACAAGCATCAACCTATTCAAATACATCATTATTCGAATTCCATGCTTCAGATTCAATGATTAAACCCTAAGGCTCTGATACCACTGAAGGAACTTCGGCCAATTCTAACAGTTTCAGAATTCCATCAAGTTCCTGAAGCCTAGGATCTAGGGTTTAGTTATTTGAATCATTAGGGATGATCTCGTGTTTACCTGAAGATTTGCAGCGGAATGATGAACAGGTAATTGAGATCAAGAGCGCCTCAATTGCTGCGCCTCTACTTCAGTCCACACGCACACAAGCTGGAATCCGCCGGGATGCTAGTGCCGGGAATCGGATATCCTGGGAATCTCTGTGTCTAGAGAGGTGGCTCGGTTGTTCTATCAAGAACCCTATCTAATGCAAAGTCATGCCTCATATTCTATATATATATATATATAGGCCTTTGAGTCGACCTAATTACCCAGTAAATAAACCGGGTCAAATTAAGTCATTAAACCGAAACGTCAGTTTCGGTCTGCGCCTTGTGTCGATCGACACATCAATAGTGTCGATCGACACACCTCGCAAAACTCGAATTCAATGTGTATCCAATACACACTGACCAGACCATTTGCCAATGATCAATCCCATACAAAGTGTATCCAGCTTGCTTAGGTGTGTGACCCTGTAGGTTCACATAATACTAGCAATGAGTTACAACTCATCTGTCATAAGCGGCTTCTAGCAAAACATTATGACCACCTAGTATCACATGAATTGTCCGATCTCGACGATACAACTATCATCAGAGTAAGTACAATATGATTTCAGGACATAATCCCAACAGAAGATACTTTGTCTGCACCTAAAACAGGTACTACCGAGTATCATCTCCGCACAAGGCGCTTTTGTCTCTGGACGGTTAATCACTGACAACGTAATCATAGCACACGAGATGGTTCATGGATTAAGGACCAATGACAAGGTGTCATATACATTTATGGCTGTAAAGACAGACATGTCGAAGGCGTATGATCGAGTCAAATGGGGGTTTCTTGAGACCCTCATGGAGAAGATGAACTTTGATCACACATGGATTCGTTGGATCATTGCTTGTGTCTCCTCGGTTACATTTTCTGTTTTGCTCAATTGTCGATCACATGGCTTTATTAAGTCGGAAAGAGGGATTAAACAAGGAGATCCTCTCTCTCCTTTTCTTTTCATCATGTGTGCAGAGGCATTAGTGAGCTGCCTCAATACCTCAGAAGCTAAAGGTCGCTTACAAGGCATTAAGCTCAACGCCTTGTGTCCATCAGTCCATCATTTACTATTCGCGGATGATAGCCTCTTAATGTGTCGAGCTACTGTGGAAGATAGTTCTGAGATTGTACGTTGTCACAAGCTCTATGGTGAGACTTCAGGGCAAGTCATTAACCTACATAAATCTTCCATTATTTTCGGATCAAAGATTGACGACAGTGTAAAGCGGGCTGTGAAAAACACTCTGGGTATCGATAAGGAAGGAGGCAGTGGAACCTATTTAGGTCTTCCGAAGTGTTTCAATGTACCCTCACATCTCTATCATACAGAACGATTACATAATCAACAGCGAGAAGATCTATTAGAGAGATGCATAATAATATTAATAATAATTGTTCTAACGGAAATACGATCTAGTAAAAAAGCCGAGCTACGATCTGAAATGTCCGAACTACGAGGTGAGATATAAACTTAAAGTGAGGTTGAAACTGTTCTTTATTGATATCAAGACCGAAGTCGAGCTATGAACAGGATGGTACGAGGTGGGAGTTGTCTAATGACGTGCTCCCTAAATCTTGCTTGAGGTCGGAGCTTTGTAGAAGTAGCTCGGCACTCTCGGAAGTTACAATATCCCTCAAATGAAAAGTGAAGGATCCTATTTATAGCGCTTGGATGCTGACTCCTTTTTGGGTCATTGATTCCTTGGCGGGGTTATCTTCTTGGGCCGAGATGGTTTTGTTGATTTAACAAGATATCTAATGGGATGGGTGCTAAACCCATATCCAACAATTTGTCCCCCCCAACTCGTCGAGCTGTGGCGTTTAGTCGAGGTCGGCGAATTTCTTCGAGTGTTTAAGTCAGGCGGAAATCCTGTTAGGTCACCTTGCTTCGTTCGATGCTATTCATGCCTTCGGACTTCATTGCGTTTCTAGCGAAATGACGCGATTCGTAGGGGGCGTGATTCTCGAGTTTTTTGTGAAATTCTTTTCATTGCAAATTTCGCCTCTTCGATTTCTTGTGCCTTTCTTTTATAACTCCTGCTTCATATCTTCTTTTCCAGTCGCCAGTATTTGTTGATTCTTCTTTTAGATTTTTTGGTTTAGCATGCGAGCATGGGTGACTTTTTATCTGTCTTCTAGCACTAGTGATTCGGATTCTTCCAGTTCACAGGGTGTGAACCTTGTTCGGCCTAGGTTTTCTCGGGACGACGAGGAATTCTTTAAATCGCGCAGCGGGTGGATACTTCGTTTGTTTTGGGGTAATCCGATGGTGATAAAACCTCTTGCCTGCCAGCCGTTCTCTGACGCTTTTCTTCCTCCGCTTTCAGAGGTAGAAAACTTGGGCTCGCCTGTTGGTGAAGAACAAGGTGACGAGAATGAGCGTGATTCGCGTATTGGTGTAGACACGTTGGGTCGCGAGGGTGACGGCGACGATTTTGTCGAGCATGAAGTCAGTGCTTCGGGGACTAGTGCTTCTGCTTCTGGCAGTCGCTCTCAATCGATGATTCCGAAAGGGAAGAAGAAGAAAGGGGGGGGGGGAGTTATGGCGAGTGAGGGGGAGGAACCTAGGAGGAAGGTGGTTCCTCGGCCAATTCGTTCGTCCATATGTAAGCATGATTCCTTGATTGTCCTTTTGCGAGATCGTGTTCTTATTCTTGGTCTCAAATTTCGTTTGCCGACCCCGGAAGAGAGGCCCTGGGATACTCCTCCTGGATAGGTTTGCTTGTACAAGAGTTTATTCTCTAAGTGTCATTTGTTGTTTCCCCTACCGAAGCTTTTTGTCGAGTACTGTGAAGCGAAGAAAATGGCTATATCCCAGCTTTGCCCGTGGGGCATTCGTAATATGGTGGGCACTTTGATTATGGCGGCTGATGATGGCTTCGACATGTCCACCGATTTATTTTGTAGATTGACGTCGATAACGGTCAATCGAGGGACCAACGAGACTTTATGTACGAAGCTTTTGCCTAAGCGTCGTCTGAAAATTGTGTCCGACCCTCCTAATAAGATGGATCGTTGGCAGGACGGCTATTTCTCCGCGCGGGTTAACAGTGCGTTGACGTTCAATGTGGACAGGGTCTTCTTTTCGGCTTGGAGTACTAACCCTGGTATTTCTTTTCCTTTTGTTCTTCTTTTCTGTTTTCGTGTTTGCTGTTGTTGACGTGGCTCGTCCTGCGTCTGTTGTTTGTTCTGCCACTTGCCCTTTTTCTAGTTTTTGGACTGCGGGTTTCTCTAAGAATTTGACGAAAATGAGGGCTCATCGTCCGATATCCTGGCCTTCGAAGAAGAAGAAGAAGAAGGAGAAAAAGGCTCTTTTTGATTTGAGGGTTTGAGCTTGTTTCGAGAAAGTTGATTCAGGTATGGATCCTTCTCCCTCCCCCCCTTCTTTTTATCGTGGGAACGCGTCCCCTTTTTAATCTTTTGGCTGTTTTATCAGAGTTGTTGGGGTTGTCGTCTTCGTACGGACCGGTGGGTGGGTCGTTGTCTCCTCGTCTTCGTAGGCAGAAACGTAAGGTTGCGAGTGATGATCGTGATCGTCCGGCTGTGAGGGCTGCTAGTTATTCTGCTGGGGAGTTTGCTTTGTTTGCAGGGAGTCCGCCTGTTATCGATCTTGAGGTGAGTCATGTTGCTTCGGAGCTGGTTATCGCGCAGTCGCCTGCTGGTGGTGGGAGTCAGGACAGGGAGGCTGCTTTTGTGGAGATGGAGGTTGACTGCGACGTCGGACAGGATCGGAAGGTCATGTCTGATCGAGTACTCGTTCCCAGAGTTGACGCTTGGGGTTCGAGTCTGCGCTTCCCGAGGGGGGATGTGTTGGTTCTGAAGCTTCTGATACTTTGCTTTTCGAAGTTGTTGACGACGACTATGGGAATATTGTTGATCGTTCCCATCGTGCGAGTTTCAGTCCCGTCTCTCACCGTGGTGGTGGACTGGGGACCGGTCGGGAACCTGATCCGATGGACTTTACTTGGTCGTATTATTATACAGGGAAGGGTCCTTTGATGGATGATAAACGGTCATGCGCCGATCTTGTCCAGCTTATTGCGGTGAAGCCTCCTCGGAAGTTAATCCCTATCGCCGAGATCCTCAGGCCCGACCTTCAGGAGGATTTCAGTCATCGTATTGTAAATGTATGTTTTGTTGCTCTCGCTTATTGTTTTGTTCGGCTATGTACTCAGCTGACCATTTCCCTCTCTTTTTGTAGTCGGCTGCTATTTTTAACCAGCTTAGGGATTCTTATGAGCTTGACGTAAAACAGACCGGGTCGACATGTGGCGTTCTCAGGGAGCATGTCGATGAATTGCGCGGTTCTGCTTGTGAATTGGAGGCTAATCGTGAACAGCTTGGGGAAGCTGAGAAGTCTGCAGCTGCTTTGTTACTTGAGAGGCGAGGCGTTGCAGATCTCGAGAAGAGGGTTGCTGACCTCAAAGGTGCAAACTGTGATGGGCGTCTTGAGGTCGATCGCCTGAGGTCGGAAGCTAGTCGCCTAACTTCTTAGTGCGGTGAGCTGCGGGCTTCCTTTGATGAGTGTCTTTTGGTTGAGCCAAGAGTTCTTCATGAAGTGATTTCTGATCATCTTGTGAAGTTGAGATCAGAGAGGGAGCCGGAAGAGCGTTATTTTGGGAAGCTTATCGTTCTGAATAAAGTGGTTGCCGTTCTAGGTTCATACCGATTGCTTGTTCAAGAAGGGATCCATGTTCTTCCCGCGTTGATTGCTCAGTTGGAGCGGGATAAACTTTTGCTTCGTCAAGAAGTCAGTGCGTTGAAGCTTGTTGTTCCTGGTCCTTGTGACCCGTTTGCTTTGCCTTTTTCTGGGTTGTCTAGCGATGAAGCCATTGTTGACGGAGCGGCATGGAGTGGTGGAATGGGGCTGTGTCTATTGAGGCCACAATTGTCCCTAATGTGTCTGGCTCCTTAGATTAGTCTCGCATTTTTAAAGTGGTTATGTTGTCTTTTGGTTTTGTTGTGGGAGGTGCCCAATTGTGGGCCTTATTCTTTCCTTCGTTTTTTGTAGCGAACTTTGGCGGTCTCTGGCCGTGTGTAAATACTTATCATGCTTTTCCTTGTGATTGTTTTTGGTGTTGCGATCTCGTTTTCCTGCTCTTGTTTGTTTGGAAGCGCCTTGATGTATTTGACAGTATTTTTCTTCGGTTTTTCGAGGTTTGGTCATGCGTTTTTATTGCTTTTCAACAGTTGTTTCTTGGGTTTTGTGGAAGGGTGAATCGCCATTTTTGAATTGAAGGTTGCGTTGGTAACCGTTGTGCTGCTCTGGGAACCGCTACTCCTTTTGGTTAAAAATTACCCCCCCCCCTTTCTTTTTGTTTTGTTGAATGGGGTTGAGCTTTGGTTGACAGACGGCCGCGCTCAGGTGGACCTTGGCAGTGAGGCTATTCTGCCGACAATCTTTTCAAACAATATCGATGCTTGGATGTATAACGATAGCCTCCCTCTCTTGTTGTTTTTGCGAGCTTGAAGGCGGTTTTGATGTGTTGCTGATTTTAGTAATGCGCCAGAGGATGTTCTATCTTGAGATTGTCGCTTTAACGTGAGTGTGTGACCTATTTGTTGGATGTTTGTGTTCTTCTTCCTCCCTCCTTTTGTGTCGGTGTTTTCTTTTAATGTTTTTTTTTGCAGAGCAACGAGCAAGGGGTCGGGTTGGCTCTCCTTCCTTCTTGCGAGGGAGACATCCTTTTGGAGGGTGTGGTCGGCGTCGTACTATCCAGGAGATTAGTCATCCCTTTTTGCGTGGTGAGGTCGACTTTTACCATAGCTTGGACTGCCTCGGCTAGTTGCCTTTGTTCGGATCTTCTGCCTTTTGAAGACAGCCTTGCAGGGAACAAACGTTCGACGCGGTGTTTGCGTGCAGACTGCTGTTTGTTTGTTGCTATTGTTTTTGTTTGGGGGTTCCCTTGTAATAGAGAATGTGAGCTTTGGTTCGGATGAAACCGTCTTTCAAGAAATTAGATTCCCTTTTGGTATGTGTATATTTCTTTTGTTTGTTTCCTTGTAATTTGACAAGAATGAAATGGAAGAAAAAGAGACGTTGGTTGTTTCTTTCTCCTTTTCCTCCCCCCTCCCTTTTCTTTGATGGGTGCGAGTCGTTTCTCGGTTTTAGGAGAGATCAAATTTTAGGTGCGAGTACGTGCCCGGCTTATCCTGTTTTTGAATTTCTCGGATCGAAACAATGCTCGCCCATTTGTTTCAAGATTTTTGTGGGTGTGAGCTTTAACTCGGCTTATCTCATCATCTGTTTAGTTATCTAGGCGCGAGTACGTGCTCGGCTTATCTTTTGGAGTCCTTGAACATAGTTGTGCAAAGGAGGCTCGGCTTACGAAACGTTTTCTAAGGACTCGTGCGGGGTTTGGGCCCGGCTTACAAGGATGTGACGCAATATGTCACTGTTCATGGGACAAATGTTTATTTAATCGATCATTTGGTCAGAATATCGATGGTTAGTTGTTAGGGAGCGTAGTCGTGTGAAAGGATTTTTGATTTAAAATATGAAGGCTACTGCACCCTGTACGCGCTGCCTACGTACTCTCCTAGGAGAGATCAAGCCGAGCGTAGTTCTTTTTTGTTTTTACAATAACAAGGAAAAGCTTGTTTTTACCTTTGGTGGTTGTGGTTCGGTAATGCCGCTTTTTAGAGAGTGTTGGAGTGCTCCAAGCTGATCGACGCGTTTTCTATGTCCGTCGTGGGGCTTTGTCCGCTCTTGTTCATTACGATTATCTGCTCGACGTGTCCTGGCAGTTCGACTGCTTCGGCCATGTCGACGGTGGGGTCGGCGTAAAGATTTTGCGGCTCCGATACTTGCGAGATCCTCTTGAAGGTGAGGTTGATTGATGATATATCATGGTTTTTACCCATTTTATACCATGATATAGATGTGTTTTTAGTGTCTTTTGTGTTCGTTTAGAGTCTTTTACAAGTTTAATCAGGTTTGGAGCTAATTGGAGATATTTGGACCACTTTGGGACTTTTGGGACGTTTTGGCCGAGAGCTTAACTCACTGTCCGATTTATTGATCATGCATCGACCGACACACATTGTGCATCGGTCGACACACTAGCGAGATGGGCCGTACGCGTCGGTTAAACAAGTTATGAAGAATTGCAGAGAAGCCCAGAATAGTTCCAGTATTTACACAGAAGTCCCAGCCGAGATTATGCCTATATATTTAGAGTTTTGGCTTTTATTTTAGAGACGCTTTCATACTTAGAGCTAAGAGATTTTTAGAGCTTTCGGGGCTGATCTAATCCTGTACTTCAGTTATTTTGGAGAAGATTTCGAACCCCTTTATCTATTTAATTTTTTATATGCAATCTATTATTTCTATGATTATGTTTTCATCAATCATGTCTGAGTAGATCCATAGTTAAGTTTAGGGTTTCTCAATAGGGTTTGATGACTTGCTAGACTTGTTTAATTCAGTTAAGGATTCATATGATTAGAATGTTCTTCAAACTAAATTGTGCTTAAAGCTAGTTCTAACCTGATCAACTAGAATCTAGATCTTAGGTTGCTAAATTCGACACGAGAGTGTGTTTTAGAATCTGAACTATTTAGGTTGAGCAATTAAATTATTCACAAAGAGATTTGGTTTAGTTTAATTGTGAACATATCAAACTTGAACTTAATGCTAGTTTAATCTGTTAGTAATTGCAAAGAGATTTGGGTTACTGCACTTAGACTTAGAGGATTTTCGCAAAGAGATTTGGTTAATTCTATTTACGTGATTTGAGTTCTAGAACTGAATTTAATTTGATCCTGACTGATTAACTTGTCTGCTTGTCTGATTTCCTGAGAACACCCTAGGCTTGACGCTTTTAGTTTATTGCTTTCACAACCAACTTGCTACTGTTTACTTTCTTGCCTTGCTTTTAATTCATTCACCACTTGCTTTATTTCTAGTATTAATCTCTACGTTTCTGATTCTATTGAGACCAAGTGTCCCTGTGGATTCGATAACCCTATATACTACTTTGACGATACTGTGCACTTGCAGTTTAGAATAGGGTAAAACTTAGAACCTATCAAGTTTTTGGCGCCGTTGCCGGGGACTCTTTGAGTCTTCGATAGGACCGAACTTAGGGTTTTTACTAGAAATTTTTCTTTTTATTTTTTATTTTTCGTTTTTATTTTTTTATAATCTGCTAACTTTTTCTCTGTTTCTTTCTGTCGCAGGTACGACTTTCGCCTTGCGTCGATCGTTGCATCCCTTGCGTCGATCGTCACTAGGCGATTCTGAGATTGAATCGATCGTTGCACTGATAGCATCGATCGTTGCCGGACGATTACAGACAGTTTATGCAGACGCAGAAAACTAGAAGTAATCCGAACTTGGACCTAGTTAATCTCGATCTTGAAGAACTTGGACGTCTAGAGAGAACCAACAGAAGAGAAAGAAGAGAAAGGATGGTACGAGAGCGTTTGATTCTGGTACGTGATGCTGAAGGTACCCTGAGGGACCGAGATAACAACCCGTACAATGCTGCTTGGCAAAGGGTTGATGCTGAAGGGAATGTCATCCCTGATCCTCCTGAGCAACAGCAACAGGAGCAGAACCAGGGTCAAGGACAGGCCCAAGGTAGACAGATGGTTGTCCATGAGAGGACTTTAGCTGACTACAACAGACCGGATGAGTTTCATAGAAACCGGTCAGCTTTAGTGTTTCCTGCTTTTGAGAGGAACGATTTTGAAATCAAAACCATCTACTACTCGTTGATGAGACAGAATGCATTTCATGGTTACCCAACGGAGCAGCCTATGGATCACATTGATTCGTTTGAGGACGTAGTCACTGGCATGAAGTATGATGGAGTCTGCCCGGACTATCTGTTCCTTAAGCTCTTTCCGCACAGTCTTGCTGGAGACGCTAGTGCATGGCTAAAGCAGCTGGCACCTGCTCAGTACACTACTTGGGCAGCTTTAAAGAGTGAGTTCATGCGTCACTTCTATGATGATGCGTGATATATCATGGTTTTTACTAGTTTTAGGCCATGATATAGATGTGTTTTAGTGTCTTTTGTCTTTGTTTAGAGTCTTTTACAGGTATAATCAGGTTGGGAGCTAAATTGGAGATTATGGAGCATTTTGGAGATTTTTGGAGTGATTGGCCGAGAGATAGAGTTCACTGTCCGAAACAGAGAAAGGTGTCGATCGTTGCACTCTAGCAACGATCGTTGCACCAGCGAGATGGGCCAAACGACGGTTTAATAAAGAATGAAGAAATTGCAGTTTTGCCCAGAAGTTTCTGATATTTACAAAGAAGCCCCAATTCGTGTTTTAGGTTATAAATAGAGTTTTTAAGCCATTGTTTAGAGAATTATTCATTAAGTCTTATTTTATTTTCAGAGAGCCTTAGGGGCTGATCTTGCTCTCGAAGGAGAGAGGATTTCGAACCCCTGTTGATTATTCTGTTTTTATGATTTTTGGTTTTCTACTTATGATGTTTTCTGTCTCAATGAACATGTCTGAGTAGATCACCTGTTAGGTTGAAGGATTCTCATTAGGGATTTCAGAGAATTACAGTTCTAATTAGTTAATAAGGATTTATATCTGCCAATTCTTTATCTAAGTTGTTCTTAATGCTAAATCTGAAGTAGCTAATCAGAGTTATGATGTTAGGTTGATTAATTCAGCGGAAGTTGGTTAATTTAACTAGAAAGAACTTAGATAAGCAACTAAACTATTCGCAAACGGAAGTTTGGTCTAGGTTAATTGTGAACATATCAAACCTGGAATTAATGCTAGTTTAATCTGTTAGTTCTCGCAAACGGAAGTTTGGTTTGCTGCACTTAGACTTAGAGAATTATCGCAAAGGAATTTGGTTAATTCTACACCTGTGTTTTGAGTTCTAGAACAGTTATTGATTGGATCCTGATTAATTGATTGCTTGCGTTCCTGATTTCCTGAGAACTCCTGATACCTAACGCTTTGCCCTCTTGCTTACAAACTCACTCGATTCGCTTTGATATTTCGTTTACTACTTTCACCTCTGCTTTGTTTGATTTAATCCGAATTACTAATAATCTATTGTGTGACTGAGAGTCCTCGTGGGATTCGATACCTTATATACTACGATTGCATTAACTGTGCACTTGCAGTAGAATAGGGAAAACTATACACCTATCAAGTTTTTGGCGCCGTTGCCGGGGACTCTTTGAGTTCACTGATAGATTTAGTACTAGGATTTAGACTAAGCATTCTTTTTAATTTTCTCGTTTACTCACGTTTTTGATTTTTGGGATTGCAGGAATTCGCACTGCATCGATCGTTTCTCTCCTTGCAACGATCGACACTAGGCGATAATAAGCGATGCTAAGATCTGAGACGTTCGGTAGGTTCCGCGCCATGGAACCTTTGATTTTAATTCAAGGTGAAAACGGCGTTCTACGAGACCAAGAGGGTCACATATGCAACGCAAAAGGTCAGAAGATAGATGGGGAAGGAAACCCCATCTTACCAGATTACCATGTATTGGTTGGGCAAGTAGCTGAAATGCAGGGTAAGATAGATGACATCCACGACATCTTACTTAGGGAAAGACAGTTCCGAGCAGAGGCAAACACTGATAAGTTTGCAGAGGTACGCTACATGGCTGGAGCCGACTCTTATAGACATACCTTGGAACATCAGCAAAGGCAGAGTTCTAAGCACGCTCTAGGATCAGGAGACCGTAATTATACTTCCAATCTGGCATCTCCTACACAAAGGAGCAAACTGGAGATGATGTTAGAGCAAACAATTGAAAGGCAACAGCAGAACTCAACTTCTTTCAGCTCGAAGCTAGAGAACCTGTACACTAATTTGAATGAGAAATTTGAATCCTTGAGCACTCGTGTAAAGCAGCTGGACTCACAGATGGATCAAATTCCAAGTTCTACCCCAACGAAGGATTCTCATGAAGATCCTGACAACAACATCCTCGCTCAGGATCATGCACAAATGGATCATGGATCATGTCTAGCAGTTAAAGCTGTGGAATTTGTGGAAGGCAGAGGGGGATTTGATGTTGAATTACCAGAGCTCGAAAGCTTCGATGCACCTGACTCAGCAGAGATTGACATGGATCTTTTGACTTGGATAGCCCAGATTGAAGCAGGACCAAGCCAAGAAGAGAAATTTGAGTCTGAGACGGCTGGAATGGACCAAGAAACAGATAAACCCGAGACTACAGTTGAAACACGAGTTGAGACGACAGCATCGATCGTTGCATCACACGCAGCGATCGTTGCAGCCCGAAAGGAACCAGTTTCACCCAAATCTCGAGGACCTGCTAAAGAAGGAGCCTATAAACCTCCGTTGCCATTTCCAAAAGCTCCCGTTAAACCTACAAATATGGCTCAGCGCACATTGGTGGTTGACAATAAGATGGTGGTTTCACAAGAGCCCATTCTAGCATCTTCAAGGCCTAAAACTACTCATAAGCAGAAAGCTCCGAACATCAAATCTTTGCCAAAGGTAAAGCATAAAACCTCTAAGTTTAAGCCTCCTGACTCCACTGTTTTGAATGCAGGAAAAAGCGTTAAAACACCCAAATGTCAATCTCACCCTACATTCCTCCCGAAGTTCCTTGGACGACATCATGCTGCTACTGCTTACACACCACCATGGATGATAAGGCATTCACAGAGACACTCAAAGTCTCTGTTGAAACCTCCATGAGTCTGACCCCTTTCCAAAAGTCAAGCTAATGACTTAAAACAAGCGCTGAGTGGGAGGCAACCCACTGTTAGGTTTAACTATTTTTCTTTTTCATTTTTAGTGTTTTCTTAGGATTTCACGTTATTATTTGTTTTTACTAAGTTTTTCAGATACAGAAACAAGTCTGGAGAGGAGTAACGATCGTTGCTCACATGTGCAACGGTCGTTGCAATTGGTCTTAATCGAAAATTAAGGTACATGTCGCTAAACCGGAATCGATTATATTCAACCAGCATCGATCGCTGCTGCCCTGCAACGATCGTTGCAGCCACGACCAGGTAAGTTACCTTAAACCCTATTTTCTCTTTTTCTTCTCAAAACTCCTTTGGTCGACACTCCGAGCCTCTACCCGAAAAACACCATTTCTCCATCAAATTTCCTGTTTTCAAGTTCAAATTCACTCGTTTTTAACCGACCAATCCATTTCCTTTAGCCATATCTCAAGAAATCAAGGTAATGTTCTTCAATTTTCAAGCTTTCAGATTGGATTTTTAGGGGTTCTAGATTGTTAGATTTTTGAGCCGAAATTGATCAATGCATGCCCAAATAGGTATGATTTAGGATGCTAGATGATATATTGTTGCCGACTGTGTGATTGCTTGCATGATTTGGAACGAAATTTGTCGACTGTTGATTGCGGCCAGAATCGCCCTGCAACGATCGCTGCCTTTGATGCAACGGTCGTTACTCGACGATTCTGGGGAAATGTTCGATTGCACGGAATCGCCCTGCAACGATCGCTACCATATTGCAACGGTCGTTGCACGACGATTCAACAGAGAGTTGCCGAGACTAATTTGTTCAAATTTTCTGTTTTGCAGATGGCAACCCGGAATCAACCCCGCAAGAAACGAGCACAAGCTGCAAGCGCCTCACGACAATACATTCCGCCACCGGAATGGTTACACAGGGAATCAGACCCTCCACAGCCGTATCATTTGGTTCATGCGACCATAGGACAGCCATGGCCAAGGCCAGAGAAAGTTTTGATTGAGTCTGATCGCATCTGGAACGGTTCAATTAAGGGGATACTAAAATCAGATGACTTCGCAGAAAGGCCGCTACACGAGTACTGGGATGAATACGACACTCTGTTGTATAATGGTTGGTGTGGTATGGAGATAGCGCCAACAAAGTTCGCTGATTACTCAACCTGCAAGAGTCTCGGAATGGACAAGAAGGTGATGGAGCTGTGCAGAGGTATTGGTCTGGGGACAATGCCGATGCAGCCTTACGATTTGTACCCAGAGCTTGTGAGGCAGTTGCTTGCCACGTGCAGGGTTGTATACCCAAACCCAGAGAGCAGGAATGCCCAAGGAGGCACTTTCACTTTCATGTGTCTCGGAGCAAGGTATCGAGTGCCCCTTCTCGATATCTGTAGGATCTACGGGTTCAGCACCACGCAGCCACGCACAGATTTATCCCTTCCGTGGGAAGCATCAGAGGCTCGTGATTTCTGGGAGTACATTGGAGGTGGACGATATCACTCACGGCTTACACCAGTGATTCAGGTTAGGCATCCGGTTCTCAGGTATGTCTTGCGTATCTTGGGATGCACTTTACTGTGCAAGCACGAGGCGAACAAGATGCGCAAGACCGAGATGGAGGTTTTATTCAGAGGGCTGAAGGAGCAGTTCAGGGGTACTGATGTGAGGAACCCGGCTGAGAAGGTGAACCTAGGAGCTATATTTGCCCATCACCTTTGCGAGCTGCAGAAGAAGCCTTATGAAGGCGCGCGCAAGGAGACAGTAGGGAGTCTTCTCACTCCTATTTTCAGACACTGCGGGATCCCTATGGGGGGTATAGAGTGCGTTACTGAGCGCGAGTTCCTGGATCTCAGTCACTTGCAGAGTGCTACGTGGCTGAAGGAAGGGCGAGTGTGGGTGTACTACGACCCTGAGGATACACAGTATGGCATCGATCTTCCTGCTGCCAGGTACACTCGGATCGATACCATTGATGATTTAAGCTTCCACCCTTCCGCTAGAGATCGATGTGCAGTACCTACTATGGCTCATCCGCTGGGAGAGCCTTCTGCGAGAGCTTCGTCCTCCTCTGCGCCAGCGCCTGCCCCAGTCGACGATGTAGGTCCTTTTCCCGAGCCTACGATGCCTTACGGTGCATATTCTGATGCCGAGTGGAGAGAGAGATCCGATAGCATGTTCCGAGTTGTTTGGAACTTCATGCGCAGCTGCAGGAGGCCACCACAGGTCCATCAGCCCGTACACGTTTCTCGACGCAGACATCGATCCCCGACTCCTCCTTCCCCGACTGATACTGATCCCGCAGCTGAGGCAGCCGATGACGATGCACGGTATGGTGGGATAGATGATGTGAGCGAGTGAGAGTGATCCCCATGTTCAGACTTTCGCTTGCAGGATTGAAAATTGACATAAACCGACGAACTAACCTGCTAACTTGCTGACTGATCCGATATGCGCATTGCAACGATCGTTGCTGCTTTGAGCAACGATCGACACTCAACGAAAAATCGCCAAGCAACGATCGATGCACTAAGTGCAACGATCGATGCATGAGCGACAGAGGTAAAAACCCGACAGAACTAAAACATCCATTAATAATCTTTCTTTCTTTTTACCAATCCTTCGCTGGACACTACTGGGGACAGTGTGTCTTAAGTGTGGGGGAGGTGCTACTGACGTTTATCTTTCTGTTTTCTTAAGAGTCAGTCCGTTTTTCAAAAAATTTTGTTTTATTGAGTCAAAATTGTTTAAGTAAGAAACTATGATTTTCGGAGGAGATTTACAAAACTTGCAGGAACTTAAGTAACCATTGGGATGAAGTTGCAGGATCTATCTCTGACTGTTAGAAAACTCAGACACGGATCAACCTACTGGGAACACCCACATCACTTCAGGTATCAGAGGATCCTTTTACTGACTTCACCCCTAATACTGACTTAGATTTTCTCACCTAAGGGCTTGGTATACTTTATGTCGGATTCCCTGTTAGTTCTGACACAGCCTGTAAACCTGTCCTATTTAGTTCCCTTCTCCCCTTCTATAAAGTAAAAAAAAAAAAAAAGATAATAAACTGAGGATGAGTTAGTAACTCCGAAGTGGTCATGAGAATGGTAGCAAACACTATTTTCTCTCATGTGATCCATGGAATGTGTCCAAAGTACACCCCATAACGGGAAGAACACTGATAAAAAAAATAAAATGATACCCAGTGGGGAAAAATCAGATGTTAAAGAAGGGAAAGAGAAGAAAGGGACTAGAGAAAGATAGTATGGTGGTCTAGGGCTGATTAGGTAAGAATCCATGTGCCTTTAGATCGATACTCCTTAGGTGAGACCGCACTTAAATACTTGCAGAAGTCAGTAGGGAGAATTTGAATGCTTGAATGTGATTGTGGAGTTTACCTAGGACAGTTGCTAAGTGTGGGGGAAGTACATGTTGGTCTTGATATCCTGTGATTGATTCTTTCAGTGGTTTACTAAGGGGAATCTGAGTATTGTAGCTTCTAAGATGAAATGAGTTTCTGAAGAGTTTTCAAACCTCTTCACCATGTTTTAGTTCTATGTTTTGCTTGAGGGCAAGCAAAGGCTAAGTGTGGGGGAGTTGATATATCATGGTTTTTACTAGTTTTAGGCCATGATATAGATGTGTTTTAGTGTCTTTTGTCTTTGTTTAGAGTCTTTTACAGGTATAATCAGGTTGGGAGCTAAATTGGAGATTATGGAGCATTTTGGAGATTTTTGGAGTGATTGGCCGAGAGATAGAGTTCACTGTCCGAAACAGAGAAAGGTGTCGATCGTTGCACTCTAGCAACGATCGTTGCACCAGCGAGATGGGCCAAACGACGGTTTAATAAAGAATGAAGAAATTGCAGTTTTGCCCAGAAGTTTCTGATATTTACAAAGAAGCCCCAATTCGTGTTTTAGGTTATAAATAGAGTTTTTAAGCCATTGTTTAGAGAATTATTCATTAAGTCTTATTTTATTTTCAGAGAGCCTTAGGGGCTGATCTTGCTCTCGAAGGAGAGAGGATTTCGAACCCCTGTTGATTATTCTGTTTTTATGATTTTTGGTTTTCTACTTATGATGTTTTCTGTCTCAATGAACATGTCTGAGTAGATCACCTGTTAGGTTGAAGGATTCTCATTAGGGATTTCAGAGAATTACAGTTCTAATTAGTTAATAAGGATTTATATCTGCCAATTCTTTATCTAAGTTGTTCTTAATGCTAAATCTGAAGTAGCTAATCAGAGTTATGATGTTAGGTTGATTAATTCAGCGGAAGTTGGTTAATTTAACTAGAAAGAACTTAGATAAGCAACTAAACTATTCGCAAACGGAAGTTTGGTCTAGGTTAATTGTGAACATATCAAACCTGGAATTAATGCTAGTTTAATCTGTTAGTTCTCGCAAACGGAAGTTTGGTTTGCTGCACTTAGACTTAGAGAATTATCGCAAAGGAATTTGGTTAATTCTACACCTGTGTTTTGAGTTCTAGAACAGTTATTGATTGGATCCTGATTAATTGATTGCTTGCGTTCCTGATTTCCTGAGAACTCCTGATACCTAACGCTTTGCCCTCTTGCTTACAAACTCACTCGATTCGCTTTGATATTTCGTTTACTACTTTCACCTCTGCTTTGTTTGATTTAATCCGAATTACTAATAATCTATTGTGTGACTGAGAGTCCTCGTGGGATTCGATACCTTATATACTACGATTGCATTAACTGTGCACTTGCAGTAGAATAGGGAAAACTATACACCTATCAATGCGCGCTCACACCAGTCCAGACAGGATATACTCACCTTTTCTCAAGGAGCTGTGTAGCCTTTAAAGACTGCATGGATGAGATTTAAGCAGTATCAGCGTGACTGCCCACACCATGGATTCACTGAAGTTCAGTTGATTGGCATTTTCTTCAGAGGCATAGATCTTCCATATCAGTCTGCACTGGACAATTCCAGTAATGCTAACTTCAACACCAGGACTCCTACGCAGGCTAAGCAGTTGTTTGAGAATCTAATAGGCAGCAACAGCTGCAAGACTATGGATGAGAGGAGGAAGAAATCTGGTGGAAGTGTAGAGACTTCTGACATAGCTGATATTAGATCTAGGCTAGACACAGTTTGCAATCTCCTAGCAGGTAAGAAAGCTGTCCATTTCGCTCAAGAAGTAGAAGTAATTCAGACTGAGGAGGACACTCAGGAAGAAGATGTGAATTACATCGGAGGATCTGGTTTCCAAGGAAACAGATTTGGATATCAATCTGGGAACAGATTTTCCGGTGGAGGACAGAAGGGTGCCTTCACAGGCAATCAGAACTCTTCAAGCTTTGGACAGACCAGTAATTTTCAGAAGCCTTATGGACAAAGTGCTCAGAGAACCTACGGATTTTCATCTTATCAGACACCTCCTGCACCCACTGCTTTTGAGATTAAGATGGAGACGATGATGAACCAGCTGCTGGAGGGACAGGCTAAGAGTGCCGCAGACATACACAAGAGAATAGATACAGTCTATAAGGAGCTAGATGGGAAGTTTGAATACCTGAGCACACATATGAAGGAGCTTGATGCTAAGGTTGCAAGAACTGCTGGACATGCTCAGAGGGAAAATTAATATCTTCCAGGAAGAACAGACACTAATCCCAAGTACCAATGCAATGCAGTGACTTTGTGAAGTGGTAAGGAACTGTTACCTAAACAAAACAGGCAGCTGAGCGTTGAGGACTCGCGGAGATTGAAGAATTGGAAGATGAAATTCGCGACATTCGCGATGCATCGGTCGATGCACCCGAGCAACGGTCGACGCAAAGCGATAACGTAGAAACTGTCGTCGCGAAGTCGCCCAGCAACGATCGACACAATTCCAGTGACGGTCGATGCAAGGCGACTGCTGAGGATTCAAAACCAGAGAAATCGAAACAGTCGACCGAAAGAGTTTACAAGCCTAAAATACCCTATCCCAAGAATCCCAGGAAGGCTAAGAACGAGAGGCAGTATGCCAAATGCAAAGAGTTCATAAAAAAGGTGAAAGTTGAAGTACCTTTGCTTGACTCCATGGATACCTCGCCTATGATGAGGAGATGCCTTAAAGATATGATTGCTGGAAAATGGACTGACGAAGAAAGTGTGATGATGATTAGTGAGGTATGCAGTGCAGTAATTCAAGGCAGAACTCCTGAGAAGTTAAAATATCCTGGGAGCTTTGTATTAGATTGTACTATCTACAGGGAGAGATTCGAAAGATCCCTATGTGATCTTGGTTCCAGTGTGAATCTTATGCCTCTCTCGGTTGCTAAGAGGCTCGGTATGACTGATTTCAGACCCACTAGGATATCACTGGTTCTAGCAGACAGAACGATCAGGATTCCCGAATGAGTATTGGAGGATGTGCCTATAATGATTGGCGAATGTGCGATTCCCATTGATTTCGTGGTTCTGCAGTATGGACAGGAACCAAAGGATCCACTAATTTTGGGCAGATCTTTCTTAGCTACAGCTGGTGCGATGATTGACTGTCAGAGAGGTAAAATAGTTCTGAATGTGGGTGATCTGAAGATGAGTTTTGATATGAACAAGCTGGTAAAGAGACCAACCATCGACGGACAGACTTTCTATGTGGACACACTTGGTGAATTAGCTGCAGATTACTTTCACCAGTCACATGCTGAAGATCCACTAGAAAGAGCTTTACTGAGCTCTATAATGGAGTTGGAGTACATGCAGGACGAGCCAGCAATGTGCTATACAAGACTGATGGATTCTGTTGAAGTTGCAATGCAGGTGGAAGTATCTGACGCGACGATGCAACGATCGACACTCACCAAGCATCGATCGTTGCAAGGCGACGCAGACTGGGCAGAGGAAAAAGCTCCGAAAATAGAATTGAAACAACTTCCATCCGGGCTAAGGTATGCGTTTCTTGGACCGAATTCAACTTATCCAGTGATAGTTAACGCTAGTTTAAACAACGCAGAGCTCACTTTACTGCTAAGCAAGCTGCGCAAGCATCGCAAAGCTCTTGGCTATTCTCTTGATGACATTTCAGGTATCTCACCAGAGCTGTGCATGCATCGGATACACCTTGAGGATGAGTCTAAGAAATCTGTTGAGCATCAGAGAAGGCTTAATCCTAATCTACAGGAAGTGGTTAAGAAAGAGATTATGAAACTCCTGGATGATGGGATCATCTATCCTATTTCGGACAGTGATTGGGTAAGTCCAGTCCATGTAGTGCCTAAGAAAGGTGGAGTTACAGTTGTGAAGAATGAGAAGAATGAGCTGATACATACTAGGACTGTGACGGGACACAGGATGTGCATAGATTACAGGAAACTGAATGCTGCAACTAGAAAGGATCACTTTCCCTTACCTTTCATTGACCAGATGCTGGAGAGGTTAGCCAATAATCCTTACTACTGCTTCCTCGATGGATACTCAGGTTTCTTTCAGATACCTATCCACCCAGAAGATCAGGGAAAGACTACTTTCACTTGTCCATATGGCACATTTGCTTACCGTAGGATGCCTTTTGGACTCTGTAATGCTCCTGCCACTTTTCAGAGATGCATGATGTCCATATTCACTGATATGATTGAGGACTTTATGGAGGTATTCATGGATGACTTCTCAGTCTATGGATCATCTTATAATGAATGTCTAGATAATCTGTGCAAGGTGCTGACTAGATGCGAAGAGAAGCACTTGGTCCTTAATTGGGAAAAATGCCATTTCATGGTCAAAGATGGTATTGTTCTTGGACATAAAGTGTCTGAAGCAGGGATCGAAGTGGATCGCGCTAAGATTGAGGTAATGACCAACCTTCAGGCACCTGATTCTGTTAAGGCTATAAGAAGCTTTCTTGGACATGCTGGCTTCTACAGACGATTTATCAAAGACTTCAGTAAGATTGCTAGGCCACTAACTGCCTTGATGTGTAAGGATACCAAATTTGAGTTAAATGCAGACTGTAAGACTGCATTTGAACAGATCAAGCAGGCTTTAGTAAGTGCTCCAATAGTCCAGCCACCAGATTGGGATTTACCTTTTGAGGTTATGTGTGATGCAAGTGACTTTGCTGTAGGAGCTGTTCTGGGACAGAAGAAGGACAGAAAGCTTCATGCTATCTATTACGCTAGTAGGACACTAGATGATGCGCAGAGAAACTATGCAACCACAGAGAAAGAGCTGTTAGCTGTTGTCTTTGCTTTCGAGAAATTCCGCCCCTATCTTGTTGGCTCTAAGGTGATTGTTCATACTGATCATTCAGCCCTGAAGTATCTGATGCAGAAGAAGGATGCTAAGCCAAGATTGTTGAGATGGATTATGTTGCTTCAGGAGTTTGATATTGAAGTGAGGGACAAGAAGGGAGTTGAGAATGGAGTTGCTGATCATCTTTCAAGGTTGCTGGTTGAGGAAGACGAGCCCATAAATGATTATTTGCCCGAGGAAAACGTCAACATGATTGGTACAATTTTTCAGATGGATTTGGGAGGTGAGTTGCAGAACTGTCGGGAAAATCGCCTTGTGTCGATCGATGCCGCATTGGCAACGGTCGATACAAGTATCGGGAAGCAACGATCGACACATGCACACGCAACGGTCGATGCACACCTGATACGAACCGAGAATCTTTCAAGATCAGAATTGGGAATTATGACTTCAAAATTTCTGCTGTAGCAACCTCTGATCGACCCTGGTATGCAGACATAGCTAATTACCTTGCTGCTGAGACTGAACCAGATGATCTGAAGGGTTATGAAAAGAAAAGATTCTTTAGGGAGCTTAGAAGATACTTCTGGGATGAACCTTATCTCTATAAGCACTGCTCAGATGGCCTTTACAGGAGATGCATTGCTGAATCAGAAGTTCCAGACATCCTCTTCCACTGTCATGGATCAGATTATGCTGGACATTTTGCTACATTCAAGACTGTGTCTAAGGTTCTGCAAGCAGGTTTCTGGTGGCCTACAATGTTCAGAGACACTCATTCTTTCGTCTCTCAGTGTGATGTTTGTCAGAGGAGAGGAAAAATCAGCAAGAAGCATGATATGCCTCAGAATTTCATTCTGGAAGTTGAGGTTTTCGATTGCTGGGGCATAGACTTCATGGGTCCTTTTCCCTCATCCTATGGGAATAAATTCATCTTGGTTGCTGTGGACTATGTGTCTAAATGGGTTGAAGCAATAGCTAGTTCAACCAATGATTCTTCGGTGGTCATTAAGCTGTTTAAGACCATCATATTCCCCAGATTTGGAGTGCCTCGTATAGTGATAAGTGATGGAGGATCTCATTTTATCAATAAGGTCTTCGAAAAGTTGCTGAAGAAGCATGGAGTTCATCACCGAGTCGCTACACCTTATCACCCTCAAACTAGTGGACAAGTCGAAGTTTCTAACAGGCAGATCAAAGAGATCCTTGAGAAGACAGTTGGAAAGACAAGGAAGGATTGGGCAGCAAAGTTGGATGATGCATTATGAGCTTACAGGACAGCATTCAAGACACCACTTGGGACCACTCCATTCCATCTGCTATATGGAAAAGCATGTCATCTACCAGTGGAGCTTGAGCACAAAGCAGCATGGGCTGTAAAACAAATGAATTTTGATCTTAAGTCTGCTGCGGAAAGGAGATTTATACAGCTTAATGAGTTAGATGAGATTAGACATTTTGCTTATGAGAACTCAAAGCTGTACAAGGAGAGGACTAAGGCATATCATGACAAGAAGATTGTCTCCAGACAATTTGAGCCTAATGATCAGGTACTTTTATATAACTCTCGTCTGCATTTGTTTCCAGGAAAGCTGAAATCAAGGTGGTCTGGTCCTTTCACAATCAAAGAAGTGAGTCCGTATGGAGCTGTCGTTCTAACTGGTAAGGATGGTATTGAATTCACTGTGAATGGACAGAGGGTGAAACATTATTGGGCTAAGGCCGAAATTCCAGAAGGTCAGATTCTGCCTCTGGATGATGCACCCTCTACCTAAATAAGCTGAAGCGTCAAGCTAATGACCTTAAACAAGCGCTGAGTGGGAGGCAACCCACTGTTTTCGTTTTTGCATTTTGATTTTAGTGTTTTCATAGGATTTTACGCTTGTTTCTGGTTTTGGTGAGATTTGTTTGCAGGTCTCGGATTAAAACGCAGTGCGTCGATCGACACACCATTGTATCGATCGTCACAATACGAAAGAATCGCATTACAGCGATCGTTGCGGTCTTGAGCAACGATCGATCCCCAACGAAAATCGCACAGCAACGGTCGGTGCACCTAGTGGAACGATCGATGCCTAACTGCGACAGAGGTAAAACCCGAGAGAACTAACCATTCCATTAACAATTTTTATTTTCTTTCTTTTAACCGATCCTTTACTTGACACTACTGGGGACAGTGTGTTTTAAGTGTGGGGGAGGTTCTACTAACTTCTTTCTTTTGTTTTCTTAGAGTCAGTTAAAAATTTTTCGAAATTTTTGTTTTATTGAGTCAAAATTTGTTTAAGTAAGAAACAATGATTTTTTGAGAAGATTAGCAGCACTTGCAGGAACTTAAGTAACCATTGGGATGAAGCTGCAGATTATCTCTGACTATTAGAAAACCCAGACGCAGATCAACCTATTGAGGACACCCACATCACTTCAGGTATCAGAGGATCCTTTTACTGACTTCACCCTTAATACTGACTTAGATTTTCTCACCTAAGGGCTTGGTATACTTTGTGTCGGGTTCCTTTGCCAGTTCTGACACAGCTTGTAAACCTGTCCTATCTAGTTCCCTTCTCCCCTTCCATAAAATAAAAAAATAATAATAATAAACTGCGGATGAGTTAGTAACTCCGAAGTGGTCATGGGAATGGTAGCAAACACTAGTTTCTCTCATGTGATCCATGGAATGTGTCCAAAGTACACCCAAAAACGGGAAGAAACACTGATAAAAAAAATAAAATGATACCCAGTGGGGAAAAATAAGTTGTTAAGGAAGGGAAAGAGAAGAAAGGGATTAGAGAAAGATAGTATGGTGGTCTAGAGCTGGTAAGGTAAGAACTCATGCGCCCTTTGATCGATACTCCTTAGGTGAGACCGCACTTAAATACTTGCAGAAGTCAGTAGGGAGAATTTGAATGCGTGAATGTGATTGTGGAGTTTACTTAGGACAGTTGCTAAGTGTGGGGGAAGTATATGTTGGTCTTGATATCTTGCAGGTGATTCTTTCAGTGGATTACTAAGGGGAATCTGAGTGTTGCTGCTTCTAGGATGAAAAGAGTTTCTGAAGAGTTTTCAAACCTCTTCACTACATTCTAGTTCTCTGTTTTGCTTGAGGGCAAGCAAAGGCTAAGTGTGGGGGAGTTGATATATCATGGTTTTTACCCATTTTATACCATGATATAGATGTGTTTTTAGTGTCTTTTGTGTTCGTTTAGAGTCTTTTACAGGTTTAATCAGGTTTGGAGCTAATTGGAGATATTTGGAGCACTTTGGGACTTTTGGGACGTTTTGGCCGAGAGCTTAACTCACTGTCCGATTTATTGATCATGCATCGACCGACACACATTGTGCATCGGTCGACACACTAGCGAGATGGGCCGTACGCGTCGGTTAAACAAGTTATGAAGAATTGCAGAGAAGCCCAGAATAGTTCCAGTATTTACACAGAAGCCCCAGCCGAGATTATGCCTATATATTTAGAGTTTTGGCTTTTATTTTAGAGACGCTTTCATACTTAGAGCTAAGAGATTTTTAGAGCTTTCGGGGCTGATCTAATCATGTACTTCAGTTATTTTGGAGAAGATTTCGAACCCCTTTATCTATTTAATTTCTTATATGCAATCTATTATTTCTATGATTATGTTTTCATCAATCATGTCTGAGTAGATCCATAGTTAAGTTTAGGGTTTCTCAATAGGGTTTGATGACTTTCTAGACTTGTTTAATTCAGTTAAGGATTCATATGATTAGAATGTTCTTCAAACTAAATTGTGCTTAAAGCTAGTTCTAACCTGATCAATTAGAATCTAGATCTTAGGTTGCTAAATTCGACACGAGAGTGTGTTTTAGAATCTGAACTATTTAGGTTGAGCAATTAAATTATTCGCAAAGAGATTTGGTTTAGTTTAATTGTGAACATATCAAACTTGAACTTAATGCTAGTTTAATCTGTTAGTAATTGCAAAGAGATTTGGGTTACTGCACTTAGACTTAGAGGATTTTCGCAAAGAGATTTGGTTAATTCTATTTACGTGATTTGAGTTCTAGAACTGAGTTTAATTTGATCCTGACTGATTAACTTGTCTGGTTGTCTGATTTCCTGAGAACACCCTAGGCTTGACGCTTTTAGTTTATTGCTTTCACAACCAACTTGCTACTGTTTACTTTCTTGCCTTGCTTTTAATTCATTCACCACTTGCTTTATTTCTAGTATTAATCTTTACGTTTCTGATTCTATTGAGACCAAGTGTCCCTGTGGATTCGATAACCCTATATACTACTTTGACGATACTGTGCACTTGCAGTTTAGAATATGGTAAAACTTAGAACCTATCAATTGAGCTATTCGGTTTCATCGTGATTTTGATGGCCTTCTGGTTGCCAAAGCGAAACTTGACGGTAAGTGAGTCGTTATGGACTATCCCAAGGTTCGCTTGGTTCTTAGTGGTGGGAATGATTTCCTTCTTGAGTGCATGCTTGTGTTGATCGCTCCGAGCTGGTTCGAGCTGATGACCCTCCGGTGATCACGTGAGCGCATCCGCTTGGCATAAAGGTTTCTTCGTTGTCTTTGTGACGAATTCTCTTAAGTTGTGCCACAACGGTTGTTTCATGTTCTTCCCACTGTTTGTCAGGTTGTTTCAACTAATCCTCTTCGCTTATGGGCTGTTGCTCCATTTTTTACTCCCGAGGGGGGTCGTTGGTGTGCTTTGATCGGTCAGGACTCTCGCTTTGCTTTGGTACTTGCTGAGTAAAGACTTTGTAGATGCCGACACTCGGTGGTGTCGTTTCCGGATCGTTGGTGAAAAGTGCAGAAGATCCAATCTTGGTTGTCGACTTGTATGGGCTTGATCCGTGTCCGGTTTTGCTGGCCGATACCGTAGTGCGTCCCTGGCCTCTTCTTTTTTCATTGAGGCACCCTTGTGTAGGTTCCTTTACGCTCTCGGTCGAGGATAACGTTTTTATCAACGAGTTCATTTTTTTCTTCCGTTGCGGCGAAGGCTGACGCCCGGAGGAGGGCGTCTCCGAGGGTTCGCGGCTTGTTCGTTATCAGCTCGTAGCGGAAAGGTGACTCGTGCCAGAGCTCGTATCGCAGCGCTGGGAGCCCTTCTTCGTCTGCCACTGGAATTTTGGAGGCGGTGGCTTCGAACCTATCGATATATGACCTAAGGGATTCCTTTGGCCCTTGGTTTATGGCCCAGAGATCGGCGTTAGGAGTTTCTTCCCGGCCAATCGCGGAGTGGTGCTCAAGAAATGCGGTCGTTAATTGGTGATAGCTATTGATAGAGTGCGTTTTTATGCATAAGAACCAGTCGAGAGCGGTGCCACCTAGTTTCTCCACGAAGATTCGACAAAAGCCGGCGTCGCATTCTTCTGGAGGGATTTGCGTTCGTGCTAATGCGGTGTTGAAAGCCGACATGTATCGGCGGGGGTATAAAGTTCCTTCGTAGACTGGTAGCTTGATCCCTTCAAGGTGCCCGACCGGCGTGTTCATTATTCTTACCGTGAATGGTGTGTCTTGCTCCTCTTCGAGGGATTGGTCATCTTGGGACGAGTTGGGTATTCCGTATTCGTATGGCGCTTCGCGGGTCGGTCGTGTCCCCGGCAGTTTGAGCTCGCCGTGTCTGTTAGTTGTTGCTTGATACTGGGCTATTTCGCCCGCTGACTGGTCGGGGTGGCTGTTATTGTTTTTAGTCAGTTCGTCGACCAGTGTTACTAGAGTCTTGATGAGGGAAGGGGTGCCTCGGTTTTGGACGTCGGTGCTCTGTCTCTTAGCTTGAAACCTTGAGGGATATAGGCTGCCATGATGCGGTCGTCCTGAGAACCGACAAGTAGGCTCGACGGTTGTACCTCGTCTAACGGGCTCGGTGAGTTCGAGCTTTGGATGAGCGGGCTTCGAGTGGGAGGACCCAGAGTTTGTTTGTCATGGTTCGGAAAAGGTCATGTCATCTCGGCTTTGTCTTAGAGTGTAGAAAAGTTTCTCGGTCCCCACAGACGGTGCCAATTGTTGTTACGGAAATTCGATTTAGTAATAAAGCCGGGTTGCGATCTGAAATGTCTAAACTACGAGGGGAGATATAAACTTAAAGTGAGGTCGAAACTGTTCTTTATTGATCTTAAGGCCGAAGCCGAGCTATGAACAGGATGGTACGAGGTGGGAGTCCGTCTAATGACCTGCTCCCTAAATCTTGCTTGAGATCGGAGCTTTATAGAAGTAGCTCGGCACTCTCGACAGTAACAATGTCCCTCAAATGAAGAGTGAAGGATCATATTTATAGCGCTTGGATGCTGACTCCTTCTTGGCCATTGATTCTTTGACGAGCTTGTCTTCTTGGGCCGAGATGGTTTTGGTCACTTAACAAGATTTTCAATGGGCTGATGGATGAGTGTTAAACTCATATCCAACAACAACAACAACAACAACAATAATAATAATAATAATAATAATAATAATAATAATAATAATAATAATAATAATAATAATAATAATAGAGTGGCCGAGTTTTATGACAGAGTTAGAATTTTTCGGTTTTTTGTCTTTTGTTTTAGTTTTAGGTGGGGGTATTGGATTAAAGAATTTGATAGAATTTGAAGAAATATGCAATTCTATACAATTTTCCTGTTATTCAATTACATTTTTATGAATTCTAAATTTCAGTGTTATTCAATTGATATATTTCTGAATTCTATTAAATTTTAGTGTTATTCAATTTTTGATGGCTTTTATAACAATGTCAATTAAACGGAATTTAATAGAATTCAAGAGCAAAAATGTAAATGACCAACTCCAAAAAATTTAGCTGTCATTTGATGGAATTTAATGAATTCTTATATATTATCTTAAAATCTATGATTGTCAAATTCCTTTCAATTCTTTTATCTAATATCCCTTTCTTAATTCATATGAGTAAAAATGTGTGTGTCGATTCCCTTACAAAAGGGATGAAAACACGTAACACTATCTTTTTCCATATAAATCATGATGAGATAACCTTATGAAGTGAAAATCTAGACAAACAACTTTGATTTAATTTTATGGAGATTTAGTAGACAAAACAAAAATACTGCGCTAGATAAAAATAATCCTTTTTCGCCTAAAATTCTGGTTTGTTCTAGTGTGGATATGGGTTTTATTTAATGGACTAGACCATAATTAGAAATGTACATGGAAAAATAAATTATTCTCATTTCTGTATGATTCATTAACAGTTGGTAGATAAGATGTTTCCTTGAAATATCCAATAAAGGCCCATGGGAGAAGCACGAGCTTAAGCCCAAATGTAATTCTAGAAAATCATGTAATTATTAGCCACATTAAAACAAATAAGTATTAGGACTTTTTTTTTCTTTGTCAACTGCGATATTTTATTAGACAAAGAGTATTATACAAGCAAAGTTCAAAAAGACTAAGTAATCCATGAGATCAAAAAGGACGAATTATGGATCCGCGCCAACTTAGCCAAACCGTCCGCTAGTACATTCGCCGTTCTGCTAATCCAGAGAAACCGATGCTGACCGCCTACTAGTTGAAGGATATCCTGAAGTAGTCTTTGTAGGTGAAAGTGAGTCTGGTTCAAGACCGTAGGTGTAGTGAGAGCTTGATGCAAGACGTCATAAACCTGCTTAGAGTCTCCACAAAATGTAACATTCTGATATCCTAACCGTCTGAGAGAGAGAAGAGCTTCCCGCAAAGCCAGTCCTTCGGCAAACAATGCTGAAGGAGTAGGCGGAATAGAGGTAGAGCCCTTCAGTATATAGCTGCCTTGAGATGAGTGGAGAGTCCAACCGATGCCCGCCCGACTAGTGGAGGTGATCCAAGAGGCATCTGTGCAACAACATAAAGAAGAACAACTCAACAAGACATCATTGAATGAAGTGAGGGATGGACCTTGCGAATCTGAGTGTTGCGGAGCAGAAGGAGCATGAGAACTGGTCGCATCATGCCACATCCGGTAATCAGCAAGTGCTTGATGGAGAATATCCACAATATGCCAACGTTTTGCTGAGAAAAGAAGATCATTCCGAGCTTTCCAAATTTGCCATCCAATGAAGGGAAAAAGGAAAGCGTGTTTAATAGGAGGATGATCTTGGGAGAAAACATAAGATAGACAAGAGACAAAAGAGCGATCTGGATTGAACTGACCTGGCTTAATATGAAGCGGGGACAGTTCCCAGATCTCTTGAGCAACACAGCAGGTGAAAAGAAGATGAGCCGGAGTTTCATGGCTGTTGCCACAAAGGATACACTCCGGGTGGACTTCAAGATGTCTTTGAGCTAAATTATCAGCACAGGGAAGTGCACCATTAAGGGCCTTCCACCAGAAAATCTGTAGCTTCGGAGGGACGTCAAGCTTCCAGAGGGTCTTGCTTAGCTGTACGCACTGAAGGGAGTCTGGATCACGAGGAAAACCCGGCTTTATTAACTGATGGTATCCCGACTTTACTGAGTACATACCTGACGGTGTATGTATCCAGACTGGCTTATCAGCGACTGGAGAGATAGGAGGACAGAGCAAAGCAATCCTCCTCGCATCATGTATATCAACAAGCTCGCGTATCTTCTCTACATCCCAAAGAGAGGAACCAGGGTGGAATAAACCCGCAACAGTGAGGGAGGGATCAACAGGAACATCCGAGCAATGAGCAGGCCTAGGAGGGTCATCTAACCAGGGATCTTGCCAAACCCGAATACTCTTCCCATCGCCAACCTGCCATTTAATTCCTTCCTTCAACAGTTGTACTCCTTGATGAAGGCTGCGCCATGCATGGCTTGGCCTAGATCCAAGCCCCGAGTCAAGCAGAGACAGGTTACCAAAATATTTTGCCTTAAAGACCCGAGTGAGCAAAGAAGAAGGGTTAGTGAGGACCCTCCAACTCTGCTTTGCCAACAGGGCTATATTAAATTTGTGGACATCACGAAAACCCATACCTCCCAAGTGTTTTGGCAAAGTCATTTTGTCCCATGAGATCCAGGGGATTTGATGTTTATCCTTTGAAGAGGACCACCAAAACCGACGCATAATACGTGTAAGCTGAGAGATGAGTCGTTTGGGGAGCAAAAAACACGACATACAATAGGTGGGAAGAGCTGAGGCCACTGATTTGATCAGAATCTCTTTTCCTGCTGGAGAAAGAAACCTGTTATACCAGCTTTCAATTTTACTCTGTAGACTTTGAACAATAAAGGAGAACGTCTCAGACTTGTTGCGTCCAATGGCCTCAGGAAGGCCTAAGTAACGTCCAAAACCTCCTATCTTATGAATTCCAGTGAGGTCCATTATATGAGCCTGCAAAGTAGGAGAAACATCTTTGCCAAATAGAATTGCAGATTTTTGAAAATTTACAAACTGACATGAGGCTTCAGAGTATAGGCGGAGAAGAGCCAGTAGCTGTTGGCATTCAACCTCAGTGGCTTCGCAAAATAGTAAGGAGTCATCAGCAAAGGACAAGTGGGAAACTGGTGGTCCACTCCTACTAGCTCGAAAACCATGAATGAGGGAGGATTGCATCGCGGAAGAGAGGAGGGTAGAGAGTGCCTCAGTACACAATAAGTACAGGTAAGGCGATAACGGATCCCCCTGACGTAAGCCCCGTTGAGGGATCAGGTGTTCGCCTGGTGAACCATTCAACAAGACCGAGAAAGACACAGTAGAGAGGCACTGCATCACCCAATGACACCATTGGTCAGCAAATCCTAGCCGGCGAAGAACCTCCTCAAGAAAGGGCCAGGCAACTTTGTCAAAAGCCTTGGAAATGTCTAGCTTTAGCGCCATATAGGGAGTCTTCATGCGCTTGGTCCGAAGGGAATGGAGTAACTCATGACCCACCAGGACATTATCTGTAATTAGCCTTCCCGGGATGAACGCCGACTGGAACTCAGAGATTAAAGTATGCAGCCATGGTTTTAAGCGTTCAGCCATGACCTTTGAAATCAATTTATAGGCCACATTGCATAAACTTATAGGACGAAAGTCAGCAACCTGAGTGGGAGAGGCTGTCTTAGGGATGAGACAGATCTGCGTATGGTTCAACTCAAGAGGAAGAGATCCTGACTCAAAAAAATGCTGAACATACCTCACTACACTCGCCTTAACTGCATCCCAATGATATCGATAGAAACCCGCATTTAATCCATCCGCCCCTGGGGCTTTATCCACACTCATATGACACAGGGCTTGATAAATTTCCCCCTCCATAACAGGTTCAAGAAGCTTAAGGTTCATGGCAGGGGTTACCCGAGGCTGAAAGTACTGAAGAACAGGGTGCATTGGTGCAGTAGAGGGACAAGAGTAAAGTTGCTGAAAGTAAGAGTAGAGAACCTGTTGAATAGCTCTCGGCTCCGTCTGCACACATCCTTGAGCATCTTCAAGGGATAAAATACGGTTGAAACACCGACGCTTCTTTGTGATGGCATGGAAGTATTTGGTATTATGATCACCCACCTGAAGCCATTGGATACGACTTTTTAGCCTCCAATACTCCTCTTCAAGACGGTATTCTGTATGCAGCCGAGACTGGAGATCCGTTCTGAGGGCATGGTCAAGCATAGGAGCTTCATAAGCCTTCTGTAGCACCCCCTGAATCTGAACGATCTTCCTGTGGGAGTTACCCTCATATGTGCGGCGCCATCTTGCTAAACTACTCCTGCATCTTCGTAGAGCCTCAGCAAATTCAGTAGCCGGTAAAGAAGCACAAACACCATCCCAGACCTCTTGGATTAGGTAATGCACATCCTGGATATGACGGCAACGGTTGTCATACCGGAATTGTTTAGGCCCTCGGCTCAGATCCCCATCAGTGCTAAGGAGAAGAGGTATGTGATCAGACCCAAGCCAATTTAACATCCGGACGCGAGCATGCGGGTACAGGGTCTGCCAGTCTGATGTCGCCATAGCACGGTCCAACTTTGATCTAACGGTACCATTACGTCGGTTACCCATCCAAGTAAACACACCACCAGAGGTTGGGAGATCATGAAGTCCCGAAACATTCAACATACGCCGAAAAGTAGAAAATTGCCAGTCTGGTTTAAACACTCCTCCCAAATGCTCCGTGTTATCCTTTAGTTCATTCAAATCACCCAACATCAACCTTGGAGAACGAGAATAAACACCATCCAGATCCATAGTCGTTAAACGTTTCCATAAGAGCTGCCTTGGAGATCTCTGTGGATTACCATACACATAAGAGAGAGTAAAAGTGGATACACCATCCGAAACAGTAAAGTCAGAGTAATGAAGTGTTGCGTTAGGACCAAAAGAACACTTCAGAGTATCACGCCAAAAAATTGCCAAACCTCCACTACGCCCATCCGGAGAGACAACAAAATGATGAGAGTAATTAAGGTCGACTCCTAGCTTCTGTACAAACCGATCCTGATTCTTTGTTTCAACGAGGAACAAGATATCAACCTGATATGTACATATGATATCTTTAAGGTAGGGAATGGTCAAGGGGTTCCTCAACCCTTGGCAATTCCAGTGTAAGATTCTCATTGAGGAGTTGGTGGCTTTAATGGCGCCACCAGACCAGTATCAACATCCGTAAAGGATCCAGCCGTCTTAGGTCTCGTTGAAGATGTTTCATCATTTAAAGCCAAGAGACTTGACTTACGCTTCAATCCCCGAGCAGGAACTGCTGCAGAGGAGGCTCCCAGCTCTTGTATAGCAGTTGGATTCAAAGGAGGAAAAGGCTGAACAGCATGAGGGGAGAACAGGAGATCAGCTCCAGCATTATCCGAGACTAACAGATTACCAGAAGAGCCATTCTGATTCCCCGCAGAGGCAGTGTTCTCCCCAACAGCGTCCATAGGTAAAGGCCCCACCGGAGAGCGCTGCCTAGTAAGAGGAGGATAAACCTGAAAATCTGCAATGGGAGCCGGAGAGGGAGGTTGACTAATAGGCTGGGGAAAATTATCAGGATACACTGGGGGAGGAGGGAAGACGCAGCGAGTAGCATCGTGTGTGAGACTCCCACAAACAGTACAAAACCTCCGCAATTTATCATAGGTGAAGCGAATCAGAGTTGGCGAGGCATGATCATCAAAGAAGAAGTAGCGTGCAAAGATCAAACAACGATTGACATTCACAAAAACGCGGATCCAAACTTCACCTGGCTGGAATCGAGTAGCCTGCTGAATCCAGACCTCATCAACATGGCCAATATCACTCCCTATCTCTTGAATTGCTCGTTCTTCACGCAGGTCATCAGGAAGATTGTGGATTTGGACCCAAAAGGGGATCGTTTGCAGGTAATCCGGACGTAGGCGACGAGTCCAACGATCCACCACCAACATCCATTCACGGTAGCTCCAAGGCCCAATATCTAGTACAGTGAGTAGCTGATGTTCATGGCGGAAGAAAAACTGAACTGTATCGTCTTCATTGATCCGACTATCCAGGCGGCCCTCCAGGTGCCAAACTCGTGGGAGGACGATTCGGATACCAGCTGGGTTTTGGTGAGGAGGATTGACAGCTTGAACCACCAAGCTGAAGCGGTGATTGAGATTTCGAATTCGTTGAGCTTCCAAGGATAGAAAGCGAGGCCTTCGATCGGATCCCAAATTAAGGTCCTGAAGACTGAGCCACAACTGACGAGCCATAGAAAAAGCCAGAGAAGATTTCGAAGCTAAACACGAACAGTAAGTCAGTAGATCTGAGATTTACCGGTGAAATCACCGACTGAAACAGCGGTGAAGATAGGCTCGGAAATCGCAGTAATTTTCGCCCAGAGAAGACACGCGTAGATGACGTGGCGAAAAAACTCGTATTGATTAATTTTCATGATGGAACGCAAATGGGTAGAAAGAGACAAAAGAGATAAGATTTGGAAACATAAGTATTAGGACTAGGCACTATGATCTGCGCTTTGTTTTTTAAATATTTTTTATTTTAAATTATATTTTTATAAGTTAAGTTTATTAACTATTTAATTCAATATATATTAAGTGAAAAAATGATGATAGGGTGCTAAATGTGAGATTTGTTTTTGTTGATATTGTTTTATTATATTTTAGTCTTTGTAGTTTATTATTATTATTTTTATTAGATGTTTAGCTAACTGTATTGTTGTAAAACGTATGTATATTTTTTTGATAATTGTTTATTTACGTTAATTTTAACTTAGTTTAACCCATTATATATAATTATTTGTTTTAAATAGTATAGTTTTAACACGTGAATATAAATTTATAAAATAATAATATTTTATAAAATTAAGAATATATCAATTAAAATTGGTTAATTCATCTTTCTAACTTATCTTCCAATGAACATAAATCTTTTATAATATTTATAATCAAAACAAATTAATATATATTTTTACCATTCTTATAGTAGTCTAAGTATTTCAAAAACTGATAAAACAATCATTTAAAAATTGTCATGATAAAAACTTCAACCGTAATTAAACTCATTATATATTCCAATAATACAAATATTGAATAATTTTAATATTCTATTAAACTAATAATATATCAATTAAAATTTGTTAATATATCTCTTTAACCCTATTTAGTAGTCTAAATTTATTTTTAATAGTATGGTTAATTGAAATCAATTAATTTTTTATTTAAATTAATTCTAACTTAGTTCAACCCGTTGTTTCATTACTAAAAAATTGCTAAAATGAGTAATCTTTTTTTTTAATGAAATTTCAAATTTATTGATCATCAAGAAGAATTACATTTACAAAGGCATTAATTCTTGTAAAGAATGTAAGTGAATAGGAAAAAGGTGGCTGATTATAAAAAGCTCAGCCTGTGTAAAAAGATCTGGAACCATAAACTTGAAACCACCTACACCTTAAGCCTTCCAACCGGTGCGGATGTTTGTAATTCAAAGTTGTGAGACAATTTTTTAGCATCTTCGCAATCTCCCTTGCTATCTTGTCAGACGTCTTTGCTGCACCCTGGTTTCTCCTTGGATTTCTTTCCCTCCAGATGACATAGATCGCTATTTGAAAGACTAAGCAAACAAGAATGAAGTCCTTTCCTGAGTAACGGTCGGGAACAAGTGATGTCAAAACTTCTGACCATGCAGGACCAGCCATGTTTCTCAGTAACCCACCTGAAACTTTTATCCAGATTGTTCGCGAGTATGGGAAAGATAAGAAAATATGAGCTCGTGTTTCCTCTGGATCACCAAAGAAGACACAATGCTGAGTAATTCCCCTGGAGCGCATTCGATCTCCAGTCGATAGTCTGTTTCTCATGGCCAGCCACGCAATGAACGCACAGCGAGGGATACGTTGAGAGAACCAAATTATCTGATCCCATGCCACCGTATCCTTTCGCCGTCGTATCTGATCCCATGTCTTGGTCGAGGAGAAAGAAGGTATATATTCAAAATTTCAGTGATTCCATAGAACAACGTCAGCTCCCCCATCGGTCGTTGGAGCAATATCCAACAGTTTGCTCATTATCTCTGGATATCTCCGATGAGCACTGGAGCTATTCCGCCATCTGTTGTTACCATAAGCCTCAGCCACATTTGCGTTGATATGAACTCCCAGCAGGCTTGGTCCAACAAATCCCATGACATCTATCAACTTGCCCATTCTCATCCAGTTTCATGCCAAAGTAAACTGTGCGGCCTATGTTTATCTCGTACCTGATAAAATTAATCGCTTGATCCCTGATCTTGAGAATTTTCCTCCAAATCCAAGAGCCTTTATTTCCCACCTTGATTGCCCAAAATGATTTTTGCTTCAGTAGGTACTTGTGTATCCAAGCCACCCATAGTGAACCGGAAAGAGTAAATAACCGCCAGATCAATTGCAAAGCAAAGACCTTTGCTGAGTCTCTTAATCTTCTAATTCCATGTCCCCCTTCTGCCGTTGGAAGACATACATCATCCCAAGAGATTTTTGCCTTATGAGTATCATGGGGAGATCCAGACCATAAAAAAAGCACAACACATTTGTTAAATGGCATCATAGCAGCTCTTGGGAAGTATGAAAACGGAGCTCCAAAAGTTAATTGTGCTGCCAATAATCGTCTTGATCAATTGTAGATGCCCTGCGTAAAAGAGTGAGCGGTTTGTCCACGAGAGGAAGCAACTTCTGACTTTATCGATCAGGGATTCATAGTCGTGCTTTGTCATCAGCTTGGTAGTTAGTGGGAGCCCGAGGTATCTGCTAGGTAAAGTGCCAATCTGAATAACCGCCTCCATTGCCTCGTCATGAAGCTGTGCATCATTCCCTGCTATGAATATCGACGACTTTGTTGCATTAACATGCAGTCTAGACATATTTGTAAAATCTTCAAAGACACCCAAGACCACTGTTAACGATGCAGGAGTACCATCAGTGAACACGAGGATGTCATCTGCAAAGTTAAGATGAGTGAGGGTTACTTCTTTGCATTGTGGATGATAGCCATACCTACCAGCTTCCGCACTCCTCTTAGACAAGACGTTATTTAAGATGACATAGAGATAAGGAGACAGGGAACAACCTTGCCTGATCCCTCTAGCACTGGTGACCTCCAGGTCACCATTTACTACTATTGAGAAACTTGTTGTGGATATACAGAGATGAATCCAGTTGATGAAAATATCAGGGCAGTCCCATAGCTTGAAGCACATTTACAATGAACGACCACTTAACCGTATCAAAAGATGTGGAGATGTCGAATTTTATGGCACAACTAGTGAGGTGAGAGGCCTTGTGATACCCATTGACCAGTTCAACAGCCAGGAGGACATTCTCTAGAAGCAATCTTCACTTTATGAATGCACTTTGATTTGGTTCAATAGCTTAAGGCAGAATTTTCTTTAGACGTTGAGCTAAGATATTTGAAATAATCTTATACAAGAGATTACAACAAGCAATAGGCCGGAAGTCCTTCATAGAGCTTGGCGGATTAACTTTGGGAATCAAGGACAGAATTGTGGCGTTGACTCCTTTGGGTAGAAATCCGAACATAAAGAAAGTCTGGACAGAGGTAATGAAGTCTGGACCAATGATAGACCATGATCCGATGTAAAACTCCTTTGTGAAACCATCCAGCCCATGCACTTTTTCATTGGGTAAAGCATTCAGTGCTGCAGTAATTTCTTGGGCAGTAACAGGTCCTGCTAATGCCTCAGCTTGTAGAGAAGAGCATCTGTATGTGATCAGGTTCTGCAGCTGCTCAACTGACCAGTCATTATCCTCATGCGGATGAGATTGGAGAAATCTTTGAAAGTGATTCACTGCTTCACGCTTAATGTCCACCGGGTTGGTTAGAATCTCACCTATGGAGCTAGTTAACTGCTTAATAGAGTTCCGGGCTCTTCTATCCGCCACTATATTGTAGTAGAATCTAGTATTTTGGTCCCCACCATTCAGCCACCTGACACAAGATTTCTGCATGATGAATCTCTTCTCTATGGATGCTAAATGATTCCATCGACGCTCTGCCTCAGGAATTGCCTCCACATTAGCCTGACTCGGGTCATTTAGAGCCTGGTTCTGAACAACACACATGTCCTCTAAATCTTGCTTAGCACGTACTGTAATGTCCCCATATTTTGTTTTTTTCAGAGCTCTAAGTTCAACCTTCAATTCCTTTAAATGACTGTGAAACCTTGACAAAGCAGAACGAGAGTGAAATAGAGGCTGATGTGTGGCCCATTTCCTGGCGACAATAGTGAGGAAATCAGGATGGGATACCATGAAATTAAAAAACTTAAAAAATGTTTCTGAGTAGTGGAGTTCGTATGAGAGAACCTGATCAAACATCTTGAATGATCCGAAATCCCCATTGCTTCAAATGAGGCAAAAGAGTTTGGGAAAGCATGGAGCCAGTCAGCATTGATAAGTGCACGATCCAATTTCTTCCCTACTGGATCCAAAGCTCTTTTCTTCCACCATGTGTAAATTGATCCCACAGAAGAGAAATCCAAGAAGCAGCAATCATTTACCAGCGATTGGAACTGGTACATAGCCGTCTATGTAGGAAGATAATCCCGACTTCTTGAATGTTCTGATGAAGCTAAAATCTCATTATAGTCACCTAAGAGAATCCAAGGCATAGATAAATGAGCATACACATTCCTTGTTCCCCTGATATCCGACCATAAATGCCTCCTTTCAGCTTCAAAATTTGAAGCGTATATAGCAGAGCAGAAGAACACTGCACATGATTCCCGAACCTTAATTGCACATGTGATGATTTGATATGTTTTATGCAGAAGCGATACTTTTATCGCATCAGACCAGCAAAACCATATTCTCCCAAGCCAGTGAAACTCATAGTTAGTGATAGCTTTCCATCTAGGGAGAGCCGAATTTAGAATTTCAACATGAAAGATCTCTTGGACCCTTGTTTCCAGTAAACAACCAAACAGAGGCTTAGTCTCTACCACCCAATGCCTGAGTACACCGTGTGTGCATGGTTTATTGAATCCACGCAGATTCCAAGCAAAAAAAGACGTCATAGTCTCCGTGAGGAAACCTTCTTTGGTGGCATATGCAGTGACGCAAAAACAGATCCCGAGATCTAGCGGACTTCTTCTTAGTGGATTTGGGTGCTTTTTTAGTTGACTTCTTAGGAAGTGCTTTAACCCCTTCCTTTAAATTCGTTTAACGTCCTCCTTAGCACCCTCTATATCCACAATCTCCCCCTCTTCTGTCTCCACCTCATTATCCTCTGAACTATCCTCATCTGTAGCTGCCTTAAGTTCCTCAAGTAAATCAGCAAGAAGTTGGTAACGTGAAGGAGTGACTGGTGACTGATCCCCCACCGAACTTGACTCAGGCTGACCAACTATAGAATTCCGAGTGATAGGGATATTAGTCCATTTTTCAGCGATAGAGTTATCATTCGGTTGATAAGATATACAGCCGCCTGGAAAGCGTATGGCCAGTAGATCTTAGGAACCGATGACTGATGTAGCAGTGTGAGCCCATTTTCAACAATATGACGGTGCTTGCGTTCTACCACACCATTATGTTCTGGAGTGTGAGGTGGTGACGTGAGGTGGAAAATGTCGTGCGTTGTGAGAAATAGACGTAGTGCTAGAAACTCGCCGCCATTATCACTATACAATGTCATGATCTTCGATTGGAACCGAGTTTCAATCAGGTTTTTGTAAGCAATAAAGGTTTATTTGAATTAGGATTTCTGTTTGAGTGGACAGAACCAGGTGTATCGGGTATAGTGATCGGTAAAAACAACATAGTATTTGTAATTATCGGTAAATATGAGAGGAGATGTCCACACATCAGAGTATATAATTTGGAGAGGTATTGTGGTGGTGAGAGTGTTTTGATGAAAAGGAAGCTTATGGATTTTATTAATAAGACATTGAGAACAATGAGACAACGATTGTTTTGAATCAAAGCATGGTAAAGAAAAACGAGAAACAAGCGAAGACAAAATAGATGGAGAAGTATGACCCAGGCGAGCATGCCATGAGGTCAGGGAAGTTTTTGGTGGTGATGCAAGGAAGGATTTTGGTTTCGGTGAGGTAGGCCACTCGTACAACTCGTCTTTAACACTTCATGAGATCAACAAGGCCCACATTTGAGATCCATCACCTGAAAATGAGTAGGAAAGAATTTCACTGACAGATTATTCTTGATGAAAAGTTTGTTAACTGATAGGAGATTCTTATGTAAATTAGGTACGTACACTAAGGGCATTGGATAAGGTAGAGGACGAGAGAGAGTGGGCAGGGAGGTGAAACCAGTTTGCGTTATCGGAAGTGTTGAGCCATCAGCAATGGTGACTTCTTCTCCACCTTGATACAAGTTCTGCATTGACAGATATTCTGGAGATCACTAGTGAGGTGATGAGTTGCACCGCTATCCAATAGCCATGCCTGAGACGAGGACGGTTGCGTCGTGACCAGATTCGCACGCGGGTTCCATGACGAGAAGTGATTGTTGGACCGTGGAGCATATGCTTGAAATTGCTGAAGCTGGGAGCATGTCCTTGCACTGTGTCCGTGGATACCACAAATTTGGCAGCGTCCCTGGTATCCTCGCGGTTTGAACGAGCTCGTCGTAGACTGGTGTGAGTTTGATTGCCACGAGTTGTTAGGTCGTGGAGATGCAGACCATGGCTGATTGCTGCGGTTTTGGTTGTTACGATAGTTACCTTTGTTGTTCTTGACATGGACAGCATTTGCAATGACCGGTAAAGCTTCAGTCACGGTGGCTGCATTTTGAAGTTTTACTTCCTGATTAAGTAACTTCTCATGAACTTCCGTGATAGATTGTGTTGTATCGCGTCTTTCGATTTGATCAACAACTTGTTTGTATTCTTCTGGAAGACCATCAAGTACGTATTCAATTTGATCTTCAAGGTCTATTGCCTTACCGAGTAAAGCGAGTTGATCAAACCTGGTCGTGATGCCTTGTACATACTTGTTGATAGACTTGGTGCCTTTCTTCCACGCCTTAAGTTGCTGTCGTAGTTTCTGGATATGGCCTCGACTCGGCTTAGCATAGATCGACATGAGGGTGGTGTAGATCTGATGCGAGGAGGTTGTTGTTGACAACAGTGGTTGAATAGTAGTGGTCATAGCCCCCAAAAGTGCACTGTAGATGAGCATATCCTAACGTTTCCATTTTGTATACGCCAGATTTGGAGAATTGTTGTTACCCACCGTGAGCATCATTGGTGGATAAGTGGTAGTACCGTTGAGATACCCGAGGAGATTGTATCCATCGAGCAGAGCTGTGACATGACGATTCCACATCAGAAAATTGGAGTTGGTGAGCTTCGTAATATTCATCATATTGACATGAAGAATGGCATTAGCATCGGTATTGAGGATGTTTTCCACATATTGATGGGCATTGTTTCAGTGAGAAAGGAGAAGAAGAACATAGATTAAAGAGTGAAGAAAAGAGAGGCGAAGAAGAGAGCGTGAACGAGAAGGAAGAAGAGAAAGAGTGGGTGGCGGCCGAGGATTTTTTTTTAGGTTTTGTGGATCGTAATCGCTCTGATACCATGTATGAATGGAAGCATATCTGTATTAACCAATGATTACAAGTATTTATAGAGGCGACATTATGAGTGTTAGAGATTTACAAAAGAATAATATAGCCTTAATACATTGTTATATCTACAAGAACCACCTTCCTGAGCTGCCAGTTATGAGTTGCTGGTGGAGCTAACAATAACTTATGGACCTATTGATGCTTCTGCCTCCTTTGATGTCTCGACCTGGAATTGTTCGATGGTGACTGGAAACTGCTCCAGTTCTTCCATCAAACCAACAACTACTCCGGTGACATCCTGCTGAACCTTTGTACTTTCCTCATCCTGAACATTGGTAGTTCCATCCCCTGATCGAGGTAGATCCATATTCTTCAGCGGGTCTTTGCGAAGAATTGAGATCTCTTCCTGACACTCACGAGTTTGGTGATCTCACTTGCGACAGGAAGCACATCTTGAAGGAAACCAGGGGTAACAAACCTGAACATCCACTAGCTTCCCTAGCTCATCTGTAAAGTTTATGTGTTCTACCAAAGGTTTCTGCAAATTCACTTCAACCAGAACTCGAGCAAAGTCGATGACAATGCATCTCTCCGTATGCGGATGCAATTTATAAGTTGTTACATTTGATTGCTAGGTTTTCGATTAAATTACACACACACACACACACATATATATATATATATATATATATATATATATATATATATATATATATATATATATATATATATATATTTTAAATAATATAGTTTTAACACATGAATATAAATTTATAAAAATTAATATTTTATAAACTTAAGAATATATCAACTTTTTGTCAAGAATATATCAATTAAAACAGGTTAATTCATTTTCTAACTTATCTTCCAATGAACATAGATCTTTTAAAACATTTTCTATTAAAATTTATCTATATTTTAATCATTCTTATAATAGTCTAGTATTTTAAAAATTGATAAAACAATCCTTTAAAAATTGTTATCGCAAACACATCAACTGTAATTAAACTCATAATATTAAAATAATATAAATATTAAATAATTTTAATATTTTATTAAACTAAGAATATATTGATTGCAATTAGTTAATATATTTTTAAACCGTCTTCTAGTAGTCAAAATTTATTTTTAATTGTATGGATAATTGAAATTGGTTAATCTATTTCCAATTTGTTTTATGTTTGTAAGGGTTTATATATAAATATTTTATATTCGTTTAATAGATCAAAATGTAATAAAAATTTTGACATGTCTTCTAGTAGTCAAAATTTACATTTAATATTATGAATAATTGAAATCGGTTAATCTATTTAACTTATGTTTTATGTTTGTAATTGTTTAAATATAAAGGTTTGATGTTAGTTAATAGATCAAAATTTAATAATTTTCTTTTTGTAAATTCTAATAATAAATATGAATTTAGTAATTATTTTTCTCAAATCAAGAAACTAAAAAAAACTGTAAAATTTTTCTATAAAAAAATATATATAAATTTCAGTTAAAATAATTTTTTTAAATATATTGTGAAAATTGTGAAAATATATTTTGAAAAAATCATAAATTAGAGAATATTTCTATAAAATCTAATTAAAACTATTTTATAAGAAATTTAATAACAAATTCGAAATTAATTATTCTTTTTTAGTAAAATTGTTTCATGAATATATTTTTGAATAAAATTATTAATTAGAGAATATTTAGTATGACCGCATATAGTCTAAATTTAATAATCCGAAATTACCATTATTGAAACAAAAAAAAATCTTTAGTAAATACAGGGACACAAATTGTAATATAACGCATGATTAATCGTAATATAATACATGGTTAAATATTATTTTCTAAAACAGTCACCTATTTTAATAGTATAGTTGCAACTTTGACTGTCAGCTACTAATCCTATCATCTCCAAAAATCCAAATATCTTGAAATTCTGATCTCAAATTGAATTTCCAAAAAAAATTATTTTATATTCGATTTTTTTTTTATCATATTTGGTCTATACTCAGATTGGAAAGAAGGGAACAATAGAGCAGGGCTTGGATGGTTGCTTGTGAACAAAGAAAACCAGATCATTATGCAGAACAAGAAATCTCGAGAGTATACAGCCTCCCCACTGATGGCAAAAGCAGCTGCAATGATGGAAGGGATTAGTGAAGCTCAAAGACTGAAGGTTGTCAATTTGAAGATAGCTTCGGACTCTACAGCTCTAATCGACGCCATAAACCTCATCAGTCATTAGAACTCCTCCGGAATGTTTCAAGATTGTAAGTGACATCAAAATGTCAAAAACTTTTAACATGTGCATTTTCTTTCATGTACCAAGGAATGAGATTAAGAAAGCTGATGAGTTAGCAAAGGATGCTCTAAGACAATTCAACTTCTCTCCCATTGTAATAGAGTAGCTTTGAATTTTAATGAAACTTCTACTTTGACTAAAAAAAAAAATCTATACTCTAATATTCAACATATATATATATATATATATATATATATATATATATATGAAAATACAAAACAATATAATGATACTTCTCTTGGTAATCATAGCTATAAATTTTGAACTAAGACGTGATTAACTGAAAATAAACCTGAGTGAGAACAAAAAAAAAACAGATGATTTGAGTGGCTAAAGCGTAGTTGCTTTCATCCCCACCCATGTTTATAATTAGATCATGTGAAATTATGGGGAAAAAACTATCATTTCTACTCGTGGCTATGTATATGATTAGTTCACATTGAAGGTGTTGGAGCTATGTCGGATGTGAGCCAACTGGGAGCCACATGAGCTGCTAATCAACGGGTAATGAATGATGATGTGGGAGCGGTGGTGCTGAGCTGGACAAAACCAACATAATTCGCAGGATACTAAAGTATTAAGGATATATAGCTTCAAGTGAGAGAGATGTGAAGCTATCTATATCTTAGCTAGTTACCAGGGTTTTGACATGGAATATTGTGTGTGTGAACAGAACTCTATGTTTACACGCCGACTCATGCATTTTGACCAAAGGTTTGAGCAAGTGGGCTTTGGGTATTAGCCAGTGTGAATCGTGTGACCGATGTGCTTGGTAATTCCAAGTGTAAACAAACAAGATTAAGGTGATCTTCGTGATAGACTAATAATTATAAAGTGTGATGTTGTCTTGGATTTGTAGAATTTCTGATCAGGTAAAACTTGTATCTGTACCTAAAGAATTTCTGTTAATTTCGTATTAGAAATTTTGTGTTACAAGTATATAGTATTATTTTGTTTCTCGATAAGTATTTAGTATAGACTTCCGGCCCAAAAACTCCTTTTATTGGTGCTTGAGACGTGCATTATATTTATGAAAGGAATCATTAGATTTTAGGGTGTTTTTTTCACGAGAAAGGAATTATTTAAACATCTGCTACAGAGTACAGTGTTAGGCAAGTAGTATTAAATTTGGAAAGTGCATTAAAAATCTAGAACGTGTATGTTCATGGCTGATTGATCCTTTCGAGCTAACAAGTAACAACCCATTGATCACATGTCGATCCAACTCTCACGGCAAAACAATTTATTAAATAAAAAAAATTATTACCAGAAACGTTATATGTACTATTGAAATCGTTTTATTAACTAGATTGTGATCAGCACGGCGGAATAATTTTTTTTAAATAAAAAATATTCTTAGTAAAACATTTCTTTTTTCAAAATTTATATTTGTATGTACACATTGTATGTCTCTCCATTTATGTCTAGTGGTAGATTCATACTGATTTATTGAAATATATATTTTTCTGGTAAATTGTTTTGGATCTATACAAAAACCACTAGTATTCGGTTGGATTTTCGAGCCATTTCCATCTGGATCCATGTTAATTCGCTTTTAATATTAAGAATCTTTAAATATCCGAAAAATCGAGTCCATTTGGGTTCCAGTATTATCCAAACACATGAAAATATCTAAAATCCAAAAACACATGAAAGCCTAAAAAAACTTGAAAATCCATAAAAATATCTGTAAGCTATAATATAATTGAAATATATTTAAATTTTGAAAATTAAAAAATCCAAAATGCTAAAATAATACCCGTAAAACTCAAAAATAAATAATATATTTAATATTTTTTAGTCATTTGGATATCCGAACGTGTCTCCGGTAGAAACTAAAACCGATCTAGACCCGTTGGTGAGATAAACTATTATTTTACCTTGAAATTTTAAATTATAAATATATTCAAATATTACTAATAATGTAGTTGGGAAGTAGGTCAAACCCGTCCGTCTGACCCACCTGCTACGATATATTTCGATCAACAAAACCCGTCTCGCATAATCCAGAAAGACATTATATACGCACAAGTCTCACCTAAATTTGCAAGTTATTTACCAGATTCACAAATATTGTTTAAACACTTGTAAAATTAATTTATATGTGTTTTAGTTATTAAATAATATAAATTAAATACTATATAAATAAATAATTAAAACATTTTATTAATATACTGAATTATTTAATATTTATATTGATATAAAGAAAGATATATATATATATATAAAATGGTTTACTTTAATGTGGGAAACTTTTTTATTTTTGGAATATAATAATTATTTATTTAATTAATATAAAAATATGTATGTAAAATATAATTTGTTTTATGAATATGTAAATCCCATTTATGATATTAATATTTTTAAATATGAGCTAATATAATAATTATTTATTTAATTAATAGAAAAATATTTATGTAAAAATATATTTTGATTTATTAATATGTAAATTTCATTTATGATATTAATTTTTTTGAATATTAACTAACTAAAACTTTATGAAATTGAATGATAGTAATTAATATCTTTAAAAAAAATTGATTCAGTTATGTTAGTTAATATTGCATTTTTACAAGATTAATATTTTCAAAAAAATAAATAACATTTATTAATATTATTAGTTAATTTTAAATTAATTAATTTTTAAAAATAAATATATAATGGTTAACTAAAATTTCTTAACTATAAATATTTTTTAAATAATTTGGTATTTAATTTTAAAAAGATTTATTTGTAAGTTTTTTTACCAAAATTAAATAGTAATAAACAATGTTCTTTTTAAATAATATTTTTAAAATTATTTAGTTTTAAAATTAAAAAAAAAATTATGGCATATTGCTTGTAAATAAACTAAAAAAAATTAATATTTTCTATTTTGTACTTCTATTTTAATAATATAGATATAATATAGATACAATGAGATATCTTTCTTTTAAAGGTGGAATCAAATCATCAATTATGAATTTGGAATTATGTGGAGTAATTAGCTGTATATTAAATTTAAAATTTACATATTCAAACAATTAGTTTTTTTTGTCACTGGTTCAAACAATTAGTTAAAAACTTCAATTACATCTTAATACGTTACTTTGTATTTAGTACAACAAATACACTATTAGCATATTTAATAATTTTATTAATTATAAATGGGACATATCATGTATTTTTCGTACTACCGTAAGATTTAAATAATGGACGGCTTAGATGCAATTAGTGGTGGATCCTACAACGGATGAAGCATCGAGGAAACTTCATCATTCGTCTCTCTGCCCCCCTCTCCTTTTCAAATATAACTCAAAACATTCGAAGCTATCTTCTCACAACTCTTCACCATCTCTCGAAAAGATCTAAAAAAACCAATCTTAAGTTTGAACAAGAAAATCAAGAAATATGCCGAAAGACAGGAAGATCGGAATCGCGATGGATTTCTCAGAGAGCAGCAAGAACGCATTGAAATGGGCGATCGATAACTTGGCCGATAAAGGAGACACACTTTACATCATCCACACTTTACCAACCTCTGAAGCTGAATCTCGCAACTCCCTCTGGCTCAAATCCGGTTCTCGTAAGTCTCTTTTAGTCCTCCGGTTTTGGATCTTTTTGGTGATGCAATGTCGGTTTAATACGGTTTTAATTTGGTGCTGCAGCTCTCATACCATTGGCTGAGTTTAGGGAACCGGAAATTATGGACAAATACGGTGTCAAAATTGATATCCCATGTCTTGACATGCTCGACACTGGTTCGAGGCAGAAAGAGGTTTTATTTTTTTTTAAATAAATCCAATTCTTGATCCTAATTAAAATATATTTATTTTTGCAATATAGTGGGTTTGGTTAAAATAAAAAATGGAATTATAGATTAATGTAGTGACGAAACTGTACTGGGGAGATGCAAGAGAGTGCTTGGTTGATGCCGTGAAAGATCTCAAACTTGATTCAATTGTCATGGGAAGCAGAGGACTCAGTGCCCTTCAAAGGTTTCCCATCTCCTTTACTTCTTTCGTTCTTTGTTGGTTTCTTGCTAAAATGATATTATTGATTGCATGTTATTATGTATACGAAATTCTAGTTAGCGAGATAATTGGTTGATCAGTATCATTAAGTTATTAATGTCGGTCAATTATTAAACTATTTCGTTATTTAAAAGACAATGTCAAATACCATTAGGGACATTGTCTTTGAGTCCACGGTTTTACAATCTTAAGAATCATGTCATTTTGCTAGCTCTTAGACTCCGACTTGTAACCACTTGAGGAATAGGAGGAATGACAAGGAAAAAGAATGGAAGGAATGATGTGGAATAAATTATAGGGAATAATTGTAGACAATGAATGTAACAAATTAGAAAAATGAATGGTAACCCAAGAATGGACCAAATATTCTTAAATAACAAAATCTTTAATAATTAAACTTCAGGAACCAAAAATGACAAGCGTTGAAGAGTGCATGTCAAAATAAAAATTTTCTATAAATTTATTTATAATATTTACATAAAAATGTTTTTACCATTTTTTAATATATTCCTTATTGTTCCTCATCAAATTTGATAAGGAATAGATTTGTTCTTTAATTCCTCTTCATTCCCTTTTTAATGAGGAATTATGTGTAACAATTATTCTTTACAAATGGTAAAAAAATTATGGAATGAAGGGGAATGTGATGTTCCTTATCATTCCTTTCTTTAAATATGGTCATCAGTCACAGTTTTAGTATTTTTATTAGTCTTAGACTGCAACTGGATTACCATTTTTTGGAATGGAATGATGAGGAATAGCTAATTCCATAAAAAAAATTACCATTTGTTTGGAATTCTAATTTTTGGAATGGAATGGATCATTTCCACATAAAAATGTAAATAAAAACATTCCTTTACAAATTTGATGAGGAATGAATGAAATGAATTTATTCCATTTTTTTTAGATTTCATTCATCTTATCCCATTTCATATTGTTCCAATAGTTTTATAATATGTAATCAAATTATAATTCGTTTTATTGTTAACAGATTTTTTTTTTTAAAATGTGGATGAACAATTTTAACTGTATTATGCTTTTTGACAATGTTGACAAAAAAAAAAAAATGCTTTTTGACAATGACTTCCCACCAAAAGTAGATAAGATCGTGGAAAAACGACAATTTTTATTATGTTTTAGGTTTCGCTTTAATTTTTTCTCATAAATAAGAAAACAAATAAACTATTTAGATTTTTCTGAGAATTTAATCAATGGTTTCTTTAAAAAATATAGATTAAAATTTAAACAATGGTATATACCTTCTACTAACTTACTTGTCTTTCATATTTTTCCTGAATTTCCCAAAATTGACGTTATCATTTGATAGTGTAAATAACTAATTAGTTTGAAATATTGAAACAGGATAATAATGGGAAGCGTGAGCAGCTTTGTGATCCAACACGCGCCTTGCCCTGTCACCGTTGTCAAAGACTAAAAAAACAAAAGGCTGATGTTTATCTCATATGTTCTTCCAAAAAATAATCATCGCAAATTTATGCTTTTAATAAAATAACCTTTTTCTTTTATAAAAGGTTTGTGAACCTTTTCTTGGTTGTGTTTGTATTTGAATTCATATCAATATCAATATATTAAATTCCATAGTAGTTGTTAACACGCATACACACAAAAGGTAGATAGATTTTTGTTATAATTTTTGGGGTTTTTTTTGCTAATATTTTCTAAGTATTTTCGGTGGGTTTCTCAGCTGGAATCACACCATGTGACCTTCACATGAACATGCGGTGGGCTCGATTAAACAATTTGTAAAGATCCAAAACACTTCAAATACTTTCCACGTTAGAGACAGTTGGATGTATGCGTTTTTCATTGGTCATTGACTTATCGAGACAAATTTTAGAATATTTAAATGGAAATTCCTTTGTCTGCATGTGCTGGAAAATCTGGAACAATAGAAACAAACTTGTTTTTGAAAACAAAAGAACAATTTAGGAGAAAACAATAACAAAGATCATTACAGAAGATCGAGAGTGGACAAAGGCGAACTCAACCCCTAAGAAAACAAACAGGGAAGCTCAGAGAAGGAATGATGAACACAAATAAATGAAAATCCAACCAACAACTCTTGATTTTTCGGACGCAACCTAAAGCATGAAGGACAAGGAAGCTGGACTGGGATAACACATAACAGACATGAATGAACATGAGTTAACAAGAAAGACACAAAGGAGAAGCCATGTACGCTCGTCTCTGATGGCGGAAGCTTTGGCTATTTTTAAAATCTTGAAGGAAGCAAAGACTATGCATAAGAACAAGTTAAGGAAGTATTCGGACTCACTTATATTGATCCGATCAATCAACACAAAGAACTATCTAAAAAAGCTCTATAAAATCTTACATGATATCAATGATCTGGCTCTAACCTTATCTCAATTTCTTTTGTTTATGTTTCAAGAAAGTTTAATGTAACTGTATTCTTTGGCCACATGTGTTGGACCTATCTTTTGTATTGGTTTAGTGCTTTAATAATAATGCACAAGGAAAGAATACTAAAATTTTAAATGCATATACCAAAATTTGTATGTTGTAGGAAAATGTATGAGTTAATAAGGAAAAACGGTTAATCCCCCCTTCCCCCCCCCCCCCCTCCCTCTGAACTTAGAGGGAAAACAACTTTTTATACATGAGATATCGATCAATGCCTAAAACTTCATAGACTAACCAAATTTTTTATTTTTAATCATGAAATACTGAAATTTGGTTAACATCTCCAAATCAATTAACGACGTCAACACTCTGTTAACAGAGTTAAATCAGACGTTTAACGGTCATAATCCAATTAAAATAATATTTTTTTAAAACTAATAATCCAAGCCTAAACGGCATCGTTTTAGTCTCTCTTCAAATTGAGGATAAAATCGAATTAGGAGTTTTTTGTTTGTCAATCCTTCATCTGAGAAATCGAGTAAGGGGAGAAGCAGAGAGAAAAAATGAGTGACAGAAGAGGGATTCCGAGCCATTGTAGATGTGGAGAATGTGTGCGATTGTTGACTTCAAGAACCGCCGCGAACCCAGAAAGATTATTTCACTCTTGTCGTTATGGAGAAGAGGTAATTTTGTAAATTATGTTTTTTGTTTAGATTGGTTGAGACTTACAAGATTGTATCTTTGTTACAGAAAAATGTTACCTTTTGTTTAAATGGACGGATGAATCGGTTGTTAAAAAATTTGAGGATTTGAAAACCAAAAATTATGAGGTAGAAAAATCATCATTTGCAACAGAGAAAGGTTTACAGGTGTGTGAAGCTAAAATGGAGACGTATACAATTGAGACTCGGACTTGCGAACTTGTACTAGGCGATTGCAGGAAGGAACTAAGAGGCTTTGAAAAAGAACTTGAAGAGTGCAAGATGGAGTTTAAAGGGTTGAAGAACATGTTTGTGTGTTTTGTGATAATGGTGATTATGTATAAGTTTGTAATGTAGTCTCTTGGTTGTTGTTGGACCTTTGTTGTGTTGAGATGAGTCTTGGTTGTTGTTGTTAGAACCAAATGTTTGTTCTTGTTATGAATTGGAATGTTATGGTATGTTCTTGTTATATAAGAGTACATAGAAGCAACAACAAAATTATATAGAAATTGTCACAAAAGCTAATAAAATTCGGGAGTTAAATCTTGTTCTTAAGCCGACTAAATATTACCGAAAAACAACATCATCGTTAGACATTAATCAGTCAAAAACACATGATCGCCGATAAATATATCCGAAAAACATCACCAAAGCAGTCACAAAAGCAACCCTAACACTAGTCAATAACTTGGCTTTGTCCAACTTGAGTTAATCCACCATCACCATCAGCATGTTCTTCTCCCACTTGGCTCTTTTTTTTGGTGGTCGTTGATTCACTACTCCTATGTTTTTACACTTTCTTGTGTTATGACCAGCTTCTCCACATCTCCCACAATGAATGATTCTTATTTCCCGTGATATCTTTGTATGTTCCAAATACTTTTCATGTGTATTCTTCTTCTTGATTGGAGACTCATTCTTGCCTTTGATCCTTTTAGGGATCTTCTTTCGTCCTCTTGACGATTCTGGTTCGGTAGGAGGTAGTAAAATACATGAATCGCCTGTCTGCCCCCAGAAGTTGACACCGCGAGCTCCATTAATCGGCTTGGCATATTGCATTCTCCACTTAAAAAGTGAGATAACAATCAGCAATGTAATCCTCCGCCTTGCGCTTCTTATCAGAGATGACCTTAAGAGCATGACGACAAGGCAATCCAGACATATACCACCTCCGACAGTCATATTTGCGCTCCAACATCTTAACCCTATATGCCGTATTCTTATACTTAACCTCAAAAACACCATGGCCACAAGGAAATACCGTACATGGTCATATCTTCTCTTGTTCTTCAGCTACTCTCTCCATTGCCGTTAGACTGAACTTTCCTTTATGTTTGTTCGCTTTGTTCTTTCTTGCTTTTATTCTCAACATAGCTCTTCTTCTGATTGTTTTCGACATTTCCACCATTGCCATATATCTGGAAGGGTCTATATCATGGTTAAACGACTCAGAGATGTTGTTTTTTACATCGTCACAAGTCTCACTTGGAGTGAAGTAAGCAAGGATGCAGTTTCTTGGATTCATCATCATCATCGAATTGTACACATCCATATCATACGCTTTCACTTCTTCTACTCTTTTGTTGTACTGTGGCATGTTGTATCTCTTTGCAACCTTCCAGAATAGGCCTTTCATATCATATATGTTCAGATACTTCTTCTTCAGATTAGCATAGATATGTCTTGCACACATCCTATGCTCAACCATTGGTAAGAAAGAAGAAGCATCATTCAATAATCCCATAAAATGATGCATCAATTGTATCAGATTTGTTATACGTTATAAGCGTTTATGAAAGCGGTTAGAGACAGTCACATTTAATACCTTTTGTCTATCTGTTATGACCGTAAATCCATCACTATTTTGAAGATTCAGATCAGATTGAAGTTTATCTACAAACCACATCCAATTGTCTTCATTCTCGACATCCACAACAGCCCAAGCAATAGAGAACATCTGGTTGTTAGCCTCTCTTCTAACCGCTGCGAGAAGCTGGCCTTTTGTTGTGCATTTGAGGAAGCAGCTGTCAAGACCAAATATTGGCCGACAATGTGGGCACTAAGTCTTCTTGATTGCATCAAAGAATACATAAAACCTTGAAAACACATCTCTTCCAGCTTTATCTTGGACCGTATCTAACTCCACTGTGGATTCAGGGTTTGAGCTGCCATAATCAAGCACAAAGCATTAGTTAAAATATAACTGCTTACGGTTTAAGCATAATCAAGGCTTAAGCTCATAAAAAATCAAGAACACTTACTCCAACAACTCAATCCGGTAGTCTCTTAGTCTATAGAATTGTTCGTCATGCTTTATTTGGATCATTTACAATGCCTTTTTCGCCTTTCTACATTTATCAATGGTCGGTATCAACTTCCACCTTTTAAAAATCTCATCTTGAATAGCTTTACGCATGAATCTCGGATTTTCCCTTAGATCGTCCCCAAATATTCGAGCAATCACCTCTTGAGTTAGCAGTTTTGAGGTTTGTGTCTTCTACACGCATTCTTCTTGACGTACAATTTAACCATCCATTTCTGATATGGTTCCTCATACGAGCAGTAGATCCTCCACATACACTCCTCTTCATCTTCTTTGGGGATATAAGCACACCTCAGCTCAGATTTTGTCTTTATCCCACCTAACATATTTCACATTCCTTCCATGTGTCAGAACATAGTCTACCATCGCCTGCTTAAATACTTCCAAGCTATCAAAGGCTTGGCTTAACTTCAGCTCACCACTGTCTTTCTTGTATGTGAAATAACCCTCATTCTCATTGGAATCTTCACCATCATCTGAGTTGACGGGTGTAGCGTATTCATCTATTACTTCATCAACAAAGTTGGCAACACTTCTTTCAACCCTTGCTTCCTCCGCAAACTGATGCTCATCTCTATCTGCAACTTCTCCATCAGTATGATCTCCATCATCTGAATGTGCCTCATCACTCTCATTCTCAACACTGTCACACGTATGTGCTTCATCTCTCTCATTCTCAGCATTCTTTGTCTCAACATCTAGGTAAATCTCGATTGCATTAGTCCAAGCTGCCATATCTAACATCTTCTTAAAATTAGGTCCGCCAAATCCTCCCAATAACTTCTGATCATCAAATTCCTCAAAAGGAGCCTTAAACCCATTCTCTGACGATACAAACTGACTGGAAGATCGGTTGAAAGCACTGAATACACATGTGAAGGACGACCTTCAACAATCCGATAACCGCTTCCTACCTAGTGTAGCTTGCCATTCAGCTTCTCAAACTTGCCTCCATAGAAACAACTGAAAGTAATCTGATTAGAATAATCACCACTGCAAACATAGAAAGAAATAATCGAGTTAAACCAACTTAAACTCGTTCCGACAAATAATCGAACACTTGGTGGACATTTGTAATTACAATTCTATGTCTATAGAAATCAAACATGCAAAGCAAGATAACCTCAAATCGTCTACTCCAAAGCAACAAATAATCATCTGAAACAACAATTACACAAAAAAAAATCAACCCGACATATCTCATTGTCGAATCTGAGATCGCAAACCACAAACCAGTAAATCACCACGCAAAACCTCTAACAGTTCTATAACCTTCGCCGATTTATAACGAATTCCACCAAAACCCCAGCATGCTACCATCTACCCTAAACACTCTTCCCCTATCTCGATTTTTCAATCGCCAATTGAAGAACCAAGAACCCTAATTCAATTTCTTATCCCTAAATTAGAGAAGAGTAAGACAACGTGCTTGGATTATTAGTTAAAAAAATATTACTTTAATTGCTTTATAACCATTAAACGTCGAATTTAACTATGTTAACAAAATGTTAACGTCATTAATTGATTTGAAGATATTGATCAAATTTCAATATTCTATGTTTAAAATTTAAATTTTCTCTCTAGGATTTTAAGGATAGATCGATATCTTAATATATAAAAAGATGTTTTTTTCCTTAAGTTCGTAGAAGGATTAACCGTTTTTTTTTAATTAGGGCATAAAAACTTTCTCAATCTAAGAGGACATTTTAAAGATTTGGACATACTTTTAAAAGTTACTAGTATGATTTGTTCGTACCATGTGCGAACACAACCATTAATAAATAAAAATTTTCTTAAAATCATCAATAATAATGTTATTAAAATATTTATATCATATTAATTATAATTATATTTGACCTATTAGTAAAATTTAATACTTAACTATATATATATTATCATTTATATTTATTTAAATTCAAAATTTATATAAATAATACAAATTTACTATAAAACATTATTATCTACAACAATCATATTTAAATCTCTTATTTCAAAAATAGTTTCGTATTCATCATCTTATTTTTTTATTTTTTTATATGAACTTGTACTTATCTATAAAATAAAATAAAATAAAATAAAATAATTTTTAAAATTAATATAATAAATAATAAAATTATCAATATAAATTAAGGTTAAAATGGTAAAAAACATAATTTTATTAAGGTTAATCAAATAATTAATCGTTTTGATAGCGGATATAAGAAGCAAAGACATTTCCTAATTAAATATAAAGATTTTTTTTTTTTGTGTGTGCAGAATTAAATATAAAGATTACAATAAGAATATCAACAAAACGAAAAGGATATCAACAAAACAAAAAGGTCAAAAAAGAATTTTGGCCCATATTATAAGGACGCACATATGAAATGAAGATGGGCCTTGCAGCGCCCAAGCCAACATCTTTAAGACCAACGCACATATTAAGAAAAAAAAAACTAAACTTAAGATGTTCCTTATAATGAAAATCTAACCAATGCTCAAGGTCGACTGGAACAACCAGACACATTTACCATCGATGTAATATAACCAGAAGCAAAGTTGATGCTCTAGTTTTTAAATGCTCAAGCGATTGTCTTAAGATATGACAGACTGATTATGATGCTAACCACATGGAACTTCAAAAGCGAAATCAACCAAAACTTTATTTATAAACATGTCAAAGTTTAAACACAATCATCTGCGGAATTAAAACCAAAGAAATAAATAAACAGCTAGGGAGTTCCTGAAAAAGGCACACATATAAAGTTATTATTATGACGACATTTTCTTCTGTTTCTTTTGAAGATGGCTTTACTTTTGACTATATATAATCTGAACCAAAGCCGCGGGGAAAATGCTGAAGATCAGGATGAATATCCCCTGGTCTCCTTGGAGGTTGCCTAACAGGATTGAGATAAACAAGCGTCAGGTAACAGATTTTGATTGCTGAGTTTATTTGTTCAGTAAAAAAGAAAAAAAATAGGGAGTACATACCTTCCGAGCCGGCCTGGCTCAAACCCTGGGCCAATAGGATCATAACGAGCACCAGGAGGTGGCACACCACTGTCAAAAACCAAAAGAATACACATGGTTAGTTTGTCAGAAACAATTGAGAGCTTTTCTTGTGTTCAACTACATATGAGCTGTGTATGTGTGTGTGCATTTGTGCGAACGAAAAATGATTCAAAGAAAGAGAGTTTACGGTTGTGGTAGTCCCATGAAGTCAGGTTGATCACCAAATCGGGGGAACATGCGAGGATCATTTGGTCCAACAAGCATGCTTCCATCGCCAAAACCACCCCTGACCGGGTAAATTCCAGCAGGTGCGCCAGGGATGAGATCGCTGTAACCTGGGCCAGGTATCGGAGGAACTACCACCCTAACAAGTAAAATCAATAAGTGATAAGTTTTAAATTTTACAAGAAAACTGGCATGACATAGTAACCGAAAGTAAGCAGTAGAAGTGGTCGATGTATTACCCTGAGGGGAGAATCTGAGGGCCTAACGGAACAGGCCTTCCAGCGTAATATCCAGGCTCAGGCTCTTCTTCGTTTCTTTGCGAACTGCAATCAACGAATGATAAAGATGGTGGTCTTAGAATACACTTCAAGAATTGTTAAATCATATTATCTTTTTGGATCAACTACTAACAAATGCCTCCAAAAAATGAAGTTTCACGATGAGACCTATATGAACCAAGGCAGACCCTTGTTCATAAAAATTCAAGATACGGTATCGGTAGAGTCTGCACATTAGTCCGTGTGTTTAAGACATTAATTCTATGAATAAGACGAACAAATCTATGTTTGCTGTAACACTACAGCTTAACTCATATGTTCATTCCTAGCCCCAGAATCTAAGTAACAGCAAATGAGCAATAACATGTCTTCGTAATTGAGGAGATTTACCTGGAACGGGTCGTAGAAGTAACAGGTTTAAGTCCTTCATCAAGCTTGTACAGAATCTGATTCTGTAAATCAGTGATCAATTTCCCCAGATTCTTGAACTGTGCATCGTAATCACCCTCCACTCCAGACTCCGCAGCATAATTCCCAACTCTGAATTCAAAAATTCTCAGTACATCATAAATTTCACAAAACGAAATCATCATCGAGCACAAACAAAGAGACGATGACATACTCAATCTCGAGATGAACAGGCTCTGCTCCACCCTCAGCTATAGCATCGACAAGAAGTTTATCCTCTATCGCCAAACACTTGACAAGAATTTTCTTCGATCCTTTCCTCGGATTCGCATAAACAAACGCGTACTCGTCGAATTCGTTCCAACCGTCGATCCCAACCTCGCCTAAAATTCAAAAATCAATCCTATACCCTAGAAAAATCGGAAAACAACAAAAGGGAATTACCGATGCTAACCTTGAGTAGGAGAGGAAGCCAGAGCGTTTTCAGCGAAGGCAGGCCGTCCGATTGCAACGAGTCTGAAACCGGAGGCGACGAAGGAAGCGTGAACCACGAATGCCACCTTGTCGCGGTTGTTGCGAAAAGTCGGCCTCGATGATCTGATCACAAGCATCACAGTCTGTGAATTCGCCATGGATTCCTACTGAAGAAACCTTTGAGAAGTTTCGAGTGTTTTTTTCCCTTTACGAGAAATCGATTTGGGAAGCGAGATTAAAAAAAAAAAAACTTGTGTTTTGACTTGAAGCAGAGGTTTCGTCTGCCTGTATATCGATATTGGGCCTACCGTCAATATAGATATTGGGCCTATCTTGAAACAAGTTTGGGCTCATCTTCAAAATAAGAAGTAAAAAGGCCGAACATCTCAAATAGTAACCAAATCTAAAAAAGGAAAATAAAAGATGCACCAGCCGGGAATCGAACCCGGGTCTGTACCGTGGCAGGGTACTATTCTACCACTAGACCACTGGTGCTTGCTGATATTACAATGATACTGAAGCTAATATATTATAATAATCTGGCCGGTTGGCTAGTAGCGTTTTTTTTTCCATTTTTTCTTGACTTACATAAAACTCATTTGCAATTATAACATTTTTTGAAGTATATCTTTAAGAAATGTCTATATTGTCGACAAAAAAAGAAGAAATGTCTATATTAAGTAATTTTTAAAATTGTTTATAATAATTAGTACAACTTATGTTGTACACTGATAGCACCAATGCACCATTCGCTATGAATAGTGCATTAAGGTTTTGGTTTGGTAACTCGCGCCAAAGTGTGTCGACATGCTCCGTTTGATAAAATATAATTTGTAAGGTAATGATGATCTATCTTGACTACTTCAACCAAATATATTTTTATGGTTTCTTTACTTTGGTGCTTCAATTGGTAATATAACATGTGTTTCTTATGATCCATTTGATCTCTACTACTATTTCTGTTTTCGTCAGTGCATAACACCAGAACGCTTAGTGGAAGAAGTTTACTAGTATTTTGCAATCAGATATCGTTTGAAAACTAATCTTTTCCCCTATATTCTCTCGCAAACATCATTTTCAAACAAGAATAAAAATGAAGACTTTTGAAAAGCATTTGAATAGAAACCTGGCAAGAAAAACGGCTTGTCAATAAAAAAGAGCAGAATCTATACGGTAAATTATAAATTACAAAATAAAATTAATCAATCACGATCACCATGTGCTATATATTCTTCGCTTGGAGAAAACGGTATCGATTCTTGATGGAGACCCTTAAGAGAAGGCTTGTAGTGAAAGCATGCATGCACTATTACTATACGTATTTTTTATTTTCCCATTGCCGACTAATCTTATTGGTGGTCCTATATATATCGCTAGAGCATAATCACGTTTCTTGTATGTATGTGGTGGTGATAAAAAGGAAATGAAATTCTTATGGTTTGATTTTTCAACACCCACAACTCGATAATTGAACTAACGATGCCCGATTTGATTCTTGCGAGCCACTCATGATTGATTATTCCCACCTACATACGTCATTTGTTATATCTTAAAAACTTTGTTATGAACTGTGATCATACCCACACATCCGTGGTCTAATGGTATTTGATTTGGGAATATGCTAAAACCACTTTTCTTGAGTTCAAATTCCATTGGAAACAAAAAAATCATGGATGTGTGGGAAATCTAAGCTTTGTAGTCTAATAACAGGTGATTTGGCAATCTATAGAATTAGTCGGAAAATATTTAAACTCGGAATAGACAATGTAGTAGACAATCCATTCTGTAACATTTCAATGCGTTTCTACCAGAGCTGACGGAATCAGCCGGTATGGTACATCAAAAGAAAAAATGCGATCATTTGTTTACGAGTAACCCAAAAGCATTGAGAAACTTTACTTGTTCGGTTCCCTAGTCTTTTGTAGACACTTTTATGAATACATATATTAGAAAATATACAACTTGTTGGAAGATATCTTCTCTGAGCGTTTCAAAATCTCGGTTCAACCTACAAAATATGAACCACAACTCAGCATTAAATTCGGTGATTAAGAGTAAAAGAATGTTATTCAGAGAAATTTGTTTTCATTTGTTCAATGTTCATAAACAAAACTATTTCATTGAAAGTGAAACAGTATACTAGAGTTTATATGTCAAATAGAAAATTAAATAATTTGTACACAAAATATATTGCAATTTTATTTTATTTTATTTTGAAATTACATATACCAGTACAATAATCCACGATCTGACTTGTATAACATAGTACCAAAGTAATCCGATTCATGTTCACATTTTAAAAACCTTGCTGTCTCCATTTACCTTTTTTTTTAATTGTTGTTGCCTGTTGGAATTGCTTATAGTCATAGATAACAAGAACCAGCCAATGGTGGTAGCAGCACTATGGGAAAAAGATAATCCACTTTCCTCAACTATAGCCTCAGATTTCCATTAGTTTTCATACATAACAAGATTTGACACTTAATCCAAACATAAGATGTTTTTTTCCTTCTAATAATTACTATTGAATCCTTAATTAAATAATCAGGATTTGGCAAATGCTGTATTTGGTATTGGTAGCAAATCCACTAAATATTTGCAACTTTCTCCTTGCAATGATCACCAAAATAAGTCAATAACTTTCTCCTTGCAATGTTAATATAGACGGACTATTCATGATCATTCTATATCCAATAATGCATTATGTACCGGTCATTAACAAATCTATATTTTAAACCGATTTAAATGAATTAAAATCTATATTATTCACAGAAAAAACATTCTAAATATATATATTAACATCGATGGTAAAATCATTTAAATTTTAAAGTCAAAATCAATTTGTTCTTTTTGGATTTTGTTCTCGTCACTCTTGATTTCTTCTTTTTCAGTTGGAATAAAAAATTGTCCATTAACAATTATGGACAATATGTTTGAATATGGTCATCAATAGACATTGATGTTTAATAATAATGTCGTTAGTAGACACAATTGTTACTACACACAGTCACTACTTATTTCTAGTTAAAGTGGACAATACTAAAAAAACCATATAAAGGTAGACATCCCATTAGGAAAAAACCCTAAAAATACAATAATTGAATTTATTATTGTTGAAAATACACATATTTTTTGTGAGTATTTGATTAATACACGAACTCGTTAATATTCTCATTTTAAATTACCAACTAGCAAAATGTCAGAATTTTAATACATAATTTAACGGAGTTAACGTCTTATTAACGGCGTCTCTAACGGAGTTATAAACCAATTAAAAAAATACATCAGCTGAACTCGTTTTTGCCGAAAAATACACAGACTTTTGCGATTACCTGATTAGTACACGAACTCGTTAATATTGTCATTTTAAATCATCAACTAGCAAATGGCAGGATTTTAATACAAAATTTTAACGGAGTTATTGTCCCATTGTATAGGAATATAATGAATATTGATTCATTTACAGAAAAATTGAAGATCAAAAATTGATTGACCGCAATTCCGAGCTTACTACGAAGAATGCTTATCTAGTCTTCGGAGAACAAAGAGAAATAACCTCTAATCCAATCAAATTGTAGGAAATCAAGCCAACGAATATTATAAACTCCAAAACCTAATTTAAAACCCAAAAACCATAAATTACGAACCGAAATAATAATTGACCCGATGGACACGAGTGAAATCAGAAACATCAATGAAATTCACTCGGAAACCTTCACACACGCAAAGAAAAGAGAAATTCAAAATATGCAAAAAAGATTTAGAAGAAAAAATCTGAGAGTAACAGAGATCAACGTTGCGGAAAGAAAATGTAATAAATTTAAATTTTTAAAACAATCTGGGAGAAAAAGAGATCAGAGCTCTGGTCTTATGAACAAAATCTATACTTCGGTTTTAATGGAGTTATAAATTATGTTAGTGGAACTTTAACGTCTGTTAAAATTTATGTATTAAAATTTTAATATTTTGCTAGTTGGTGAATTCAATTGACAATATTAACGAGTCCGTATATTAATCAGATATGACAAAAGTCTATGTATTTTTCAGCAAAAAAAAAATTAGTTGGTGTATTTTTTGAGTTTTTTCTCATTTCACAACTCTAAAGATAGTTACATCCACTTAAAACTTATTAATTACAACTTGAATTGCTTTGATAACTCCCTCACCACACATCTATACGAAAAAACTCCATTTACAAAAGAAGGCTATATGGATCACTGTAGAAGTAAAGGATAATGATTGTATCAATGTCATTAACTCTTGGATATGGTGGTTACAGTATTTAGCATAACTGACCCCTTCCCCCTAATTAGTTAATTAACATGTGATGAATACTGTTACAGTTAGAGTTGTATGATTATTCTTAAGTGTCTCTTCCTTTTTTCATCTCTCGTCAGTGATGATTATAGACCTAGTAGTACTCGAGTACAATATCGAGTGTAATATATGGTGGTAATGGTTAATAACACCATTAATTAATTAATGCGGTAATATGTCACTAAAAATAATGGTTAATAACACCATTAATTAATTAATGAGGTAATATGTCACTAAAAAATAATTTTCAAATGTGGCGGCAGAATGTTTTGTCATTACTAAATTTTGGGTATGATATTAAGAAGATACGTAATGGAACTCACTGATTATGAATTTATGATACATCCACTGGTAATCTTACCTATTTAGTTTAGGGCAATATTTACCTAATTAAGGATTATGTTTTACTATATATATTATATATTAAAAATTAGTTGTGTTAATGTGTTGGTGATTTTCACTCAACTCTTAAAGATGCCAAGAGGGAATCTTTACACTATAGAGTATAGGCATCAAATACATATATTGATATATATGAGATTTTTCTTAATACCAACCAATTCATAGGGTTTGCACACAAAAATCGAGTAACCGACCAGTTTTAATTTAAGGAATGGTTTTTGTTGACAAAAAAGGTCTTTTTTTTTTTTGTAATATTTGCACAATAACAATCCATATTTTGTTTGTTTTTTTAGCTAGAAGTTTACGTTATAACCTTAGTTTTGGTTTCACTTTCGGTTGGAGTATAAATGCTTTTAAAGTTTGGAGTTAGTGGAAATGTCAACTTCATTTATGAGACTCGTTAGGTCCACAAAGCCACAGAAGTTACAATCTGAGAGTGAACGATTGGAAAAAGGATGAGTACCACATCACACCGATATTTGTACTTATATGAGCGTAATCAAAACTTCACTATCATTTTACTTCTCTGTATTATTAAAGCTGTGTGTTTGCATGACGGCTGCAATAAGTTTTTGTTCGATTGTTTATTGTTAGTGATTAGCGGTTGGTGTATGACGACTGACGAAGAATTTTGAAGAGTACAGAGAAATTTTCTGCCATGGATCGATATTCGGCTTCTGCCGAAGAATGAAAAACAGTTTTCTGCTTCTTAGTCTTCCAAGATATAGGGGATCCACCAAGCATAACAACAAAAGCACTCAGAGATCGTCTTGTTAATGGACATGAACCCCAATCAGCATCACGGTATATTGTCAGAGTGAGGTCGGGATCAGACTTAAGTAAAATTCATTGCCCTGGAGTTCCCTTTAAATACCGGACTACACGAAGTGCAGCTAACCAATGTGCTTCTTTCGGAGATTGCATAAACTGGGACAATATGTGAATAGCATAACACAGATCCGGTCGAGTGTTCATTAGATATATAAGGTGTCCAATGAGTCGCCTGTATCGCGAAGGATGAGCATACGCCGGCCCATCATCACTAGCAAGGTGATGGTTCTGTTCAAGCGACGTTTGAGCAGGCTTCGAGCCGAGGTTTCCGGTTTCTGCTACAATATCCAAAGAGTACTTGCACTGCGATAAGAAGATGCCTTCCTTACCGCGACTTACTTCAATGCCTAAAAAATATTTAAGACGCCCCAAGTCTTTCATCGCGAAGCAACGACTGAGGTATTGTTTGAACTTGGAAAGCATGTATTCATCATTGCCGCAAATAAGCAAATCGTCCACATAAACCAAAACTTGAAGCTCAATATTCTGTTTTGAGTAGGAGAACAAGGAATAGTCTTCATAGGACTGTATAAAACCAAACCGAAGTAATGATTCCAAAAGCTTCTTAAACCAACATCGAGGAGCTTGTTTCAGCCCGTAAAGTGATTTCTTTAAGCGACACACCTTGTCAGGATGCGTATGGCGGAATCCCGGAGGAAGTTTCATGTACACTTCCTCGTTTAGATCGCCATGTAAAAATGCATTATGGACGTCCATTTGATAGACCTCCCATTTGTTTGCTGCAACAATGCGAAGGAGAGAACGTACCGTGGTCATCTTTACAACAGGAGCAAACGTTGTTTGATGATTTCCTTGTACCACCAACCTAGCTTTGTGACGTTCAATGCTTCCATCGGCATTGTATTTGATTTTAGAGACCCATTGACTGCCTATGGCTTCTTTTCTAGGAGGTAGCGAGACGATTTCCCAAGTTTTCAAATCTTCTAATGCTACAACTTCCTTTGTCATGGCTTTGTTCCAAACATCAACTCGAACCGCTTCTTTGAAGTTTTTGGGTTCGTTGGAAGCAGTGATAGCAGCGAGATATGCACGGTGTCTAAGAGAGAACTTATCATCAGAGACAAAATCAGTCGAAGGGTACAAACACGTACATGGAGCCGTTGTGGAGGACGATGATATAGAGTGAGGCAGAGCATGTGGGGGGGGTCGTTACTGCATTGTATGTGACATAGTTCTTGAGCATTGTGGATTGTTTCTTCTCACGGTGCCCTCTTCCTAAGGGCTCAGTATTGTCTTGGGAAGAGTATAAAACCGTGACTTCTTGTAAATCCGGTTGAACAAGAGGTACATTGGATGAACTCGGCACTGTGGTAACCGTGTGCTCAAGCTCGGTTGGAGGTACTGGCGGAGGTGTATACTGATCATGATCAGGCAGACTCCCCCTTACTGCTGGCGTGATCGCCCAATCCTCATTACAGTCTACTGTTGCATCCAGAAGTGAAGAGGAGACTGATGTGTTTGGCTTTTTCAGAGAACGGGAATATGTTTTCTTGGAACACAACATCACGTGAAACTAAAAACTCATTAGCTTCTACATCATACAACCTCCAAGCTTTCTTGCCCACCGGATAACCCACGTAAATGCATAAGCGGCTTCGTGAACTAAATTTATCCTTAACTCGCGGGGCATGATGTGCATAACATGCCGAGCCAAACACTCGTAAGTGATTATAATCTGGTTTAGAAACTCTCTCAAAACTAAACAATTCTCTCTCACTAATCTCATAAGATTGTCACAACTCAACAACCTTATTTCTAGGCTTAACACAACTTTGTTAATCTAATGAGAAAAGGAAAACCTAATAAGAATAGATAACTCCTACTCTTAACAAGAAAATCTCCTAAACAACTTAATAGAAGATTTTCTTTTTTCTTCTGATATTGAAGCTTATCCAACAATCTCCCTCTTAAGCTTCAACTCAAGCTTAGATAGGTTTTGAACTCCTATGAGACTTCTTATTTCTTTGAACTTGATTCTTGCCAACGCCTTTGTCAAGATGTCCGCCTTTTGTTCCACTCCTGGTACATGATCCACATCAACTTGCTCCCTTTCAATACATTCTCGTATGAAATGATAGCGCTTATGAATGTGTTTGCTTCTTCCATGAAACACAATATTCTTAGTGAGTTCGATGGCTGACTTGTTATCAATCCTGATAAGCACTCTTTCAGATTTCCAGCTTGTGATCTCACTAAGAAAGTCTTGTAACCAAATGGCTTGCCGAGCTGCTTCTATTGCTGCCATAAACTCGACCTCACACGAAGACAGGGCTACCGTGTTCTGCTTTTGTGAACACCATGTGATAAGTGACGAGCCAAGATAAAACATGTGACCCGTTGTACTTCTCCCATCGGCTGGATCAATGTTGTGGCTGCTGTCACTGTATTCCACAAGCCTTTTAACTGTGTTACGCCTGAATTTCAGACCATAGCCAACCGTTCCTCTTAGATACCTTAGGATCTTCTTTATCACCTCTCCATGTGACTTCCTTGGACTCTGCATATATCTGCTAGCAACTCCTACAGAAAATGCTAAGTCTGGTCTTGTATGCAGAAGGTACCTTAGGCATCCAATGTTTCTTCTATATATAGTTGGATCTATCTCTTCTTCCTTTAAGGCTTTAGAGACCTTCAATCCGAATTCCATAGGAATTTGTGCTGGATTACATCCTTCTAGTCCGGCTTCCTTTAGAATTCTTTGAGCATAGCCTTCTTGCTTAAGCTCAATTCCATCTTCTTCTTGGTATACTTCAATTCCTAGATAGTAAGTGAGTTTACCAAGATCTTACATCTCAAACTTAGATGACATACCTTCTTTCACCTTGAATATATTTCCTGTTATGAATACGTCATCAACATAAATTGCCACAATGAGAAGTGAATTCCCATCTTCTTTGCGATATACAGCAGATTCCTTTGTGCATCTCTTGAATCTCATCTCCTTTAAGATCCGATCTACCTTAGTGTTCCAAGCCCTTGGCGCCTGCCTTAGACCATACAAAGCTTTTGACAACTTTTACACTTTGTGTTCTTGACCTTTCTCCAAGAATCCTTCAGGTTGCTCAACAAAGACATTTTCTTTTAGATATCCATGTAAGAAAGCTGTCTTTACATCCAAGTGATGAATTTCCCATCCATGAGAAGCTGCCAATCCAATAAGTAAGCGTATGGTTTCAAGTCTTGCTACTGGTGCAAAAACTTCATCAAAGTCTACACCTTCTTCTTGAACATACCATTTAGCCACAAGTCTTGCTTTGTACTTATTGTCTGAACCATCTGCATTCTTCTTGATTTTGAATATCCACTTTAGACCAATGACCTTCATGTCATTTGTTCTATCAACAAGATTCCATGTCTTGTTCTTATTGATAGAAACTATCTCCTCCAAGCATGCAACTCTCCATTCTTTCAAGCTTTCAGCCTCCTTAAAGCTCCTTGGCTCATTGTTAATTGAGAGTAGCAACATCTCGCTCTCAACTGTAGCTTGATACAACACATAATCATCAAGATAACTCGGTCTAATCACCGTTCTTGTAGATCTCTTTAGAGGCTGTTCTTGTTGAACTTCTTCCTCTACCTCATCATGATCATCGTTGTCTTGCACATGATCGTTACCATGTTCAACGTCACCTTGCTCGTGATTGTTGAACCCATGATCGTCCTCTGCACCAGTTTCATTCTCTTGTTCTTGATCGTGCGTGACTATTATAGGACCCTCTCCTGTATCTACAACAGCACCCCATCTCATATGAAACATTCCCGGACTCATGCTCGAATCTCTCCTTGTTTCATTCCAATTCCAGCCTGCTTTCTCATCAAAGATCACATCTCTGCTTACCACAATCCTTCTTGTTGTGGGATTGTACAGTCTGTATGCTTTGGATCCTGGCTCAATCCCTAGATGCACAAGTGTTTGTGATCTGTCATCTAGCTTCTTTAGATTATCTACCTTTGCATAAGCTAGACAACCAAAGACTCTTAGGTGCTCCACATTGGGTTTTACTCCTTTAAAACACTAATATGGAGTTTTATTCTCAAGAGCTCTTGTATGTACTCTGTTAATGACATAAGTAGCATGTCTTATAGCTTCACCCCATAAGTAATTTGGTACTTTTGTTGCTTTAAGAATGCTCCTTGTCATCTCCATCAAAGTCCTATTTCTTCTCTCCACTACACCATTCTGTTGTGGTGTGTAAGGTGCAGTGAGATGGCGTTTGATACCATTGTTCTCTCAGAAGTCATTAAACTCCTTTGATATGAACTCTCCACCTCTATCTGTTCTTAGAGTCTTGATTTCCTTTCCAGTTTCTCCTTCAACCACGCTTTTGAATCCCTTAAATCTCTCAAATGATTCACTCTTCTCCTTTAACAAGATAGTCCACATATCTTGAAAAGTCATCAATGATCACAAATATGTATCTGTTTTGAGCAATGATGGAAGGTGTGAGAGGTCTATATAAATCAGCATGTAAGAGTTCCAACACTTTTGAAGCTCTAAACATCGTTGCTTTTGGAAACACTTGGCGAGTTTGTTTCCCTACAAGACAAGATTCACATAGCTGCTTCTATTCCTTAATCTCTGGTAGTCCTCTAACCATCTCTTGTTTAGACATGGCTGCAAGCTTCTTGAAGTTTACATGACCCAACCTCGCATGCCATTTCCAAGTCTCTTCACCCAACTTAGCTTGCAAACATACATGTTTTCCAATCTTAAGACTAATCTTGTAAAGCCGGTTTTGAGACCTTATGACTTTCGCTATTAGTCTTCTCATTGGATCATGTAGAGTCAAGTAATTCATCCTCATTCTAACATCACAACCAGCTTATGTGGCTTGTCCTAAACTCAAGATGTTACTCTTTAATTCAAGAATGTAATAGATGTCTGTAACAAGTTGTTTCTCCTCTGCTTTGCTTTGAAATAAGATGGATCCTTTTCCACCAATTTCTATGCAAGATCCATCTCCAAACTTCACCTTTCCTTTGATGTTTTCATAAATTTAGAGAAGTAATGCTTGTTACCTGTCATGTGATTACTTGCTCCATTGTCTAAGTACCATAAACCTTATTCTCCATTCTCGGATTCATACTTCTTAGGTATGATACTTTCTTAATTCAGAAACACAATCTCATGCATATAAAGTGATTGATCAGCAACTTCTGTTTCCACTTTATTTGCTTTTTGAGGCCTTTGGGATCTATCAAGGCAGTTAGATGCATAATGGCCATACTTATCACATCGGAAACAAATGATCTTAGAAAGATCCTTCCTTTCTTTTGTATGACCTTGTGTGTTAGACGAACCTTATTGTTGTGTAACACGTCCTCTGCCTCTCCTTCTTGAAATATGTCTTCCTCTTCCTCTGTTTCCTCCAAAACTCTGTTTTGAGCTAAACAACAACTTCCATTGTGTTTCAGATTGTGTCTCTTCTTCACCCACTCGATCTTCATAAGCCTTTAAACTCCATACTATGTCCTCAAAACCTGTGGTGTTTAGGTCTAGTACTTGTTCTAGAGAAGCTATAATCTGAATGTATTTGCTTCTAGGTAAGTTGTTTAGGAACTTCTTCACCAGCTTTGGTTCCTTAATAGTTTCACCTAGTGCAGTGGATTTTGTCGATATCTCTGATAGCTTCCCCGCGAAGTTATCGATTGTATCCGATTCCTTCATATTCAATCTATCGAACTCTGTCATTAGGGTTTGAAGTTGTGCCTCCTTGACTCGATCAGCTTCTAGATGAAGGGCTTTGAAAGCTTCCAAGATGTCTTTAGGCGATTCTTGCTCTCCCACCTGTAAGATCACCGACTCTGGAATGGATTGGAATAGCAACGCTATTGCTATATCCTTCTTATCATCATCTCCTTTGTCTGTTTCTACGGTTTCCCACATCTTGTGAATCCGTAACAGAACCTTCATTCTCATCGACCACACTGTATAATTCGTGGTGGTCAACATAGGACATTGGATAGAGACTCCTTTCTCTAGTCCTTTACCCGCTCGTTCTCCCTCCATGGCTTACAGCGATTGGCTCCTAGGTTTAGGTTTTCTTGATCAAATATCTCTTGATCGGATTCGAAACAAAACGCTCTGATACCAAATATAGTTTGTAAACTTGTGAGTCAAGAATATTAAAGAATGACTCTCTTTTATTGATTTCTTAGAAACTCTCTCAAAACTAAACAATTCTCTCTCTCAAATCTCATAAGATTGTCACAACTCAACAACCTTATTTATAGGCTTAACACAACTTTGTTAACATAATGAGAAAAGGAAAACCTAAGAACAGATAATTCCTACTCTTAACAAGAAAATCTCCTAAACAACTTAATAGAAGATTTCCTTTTTTCTTCTAATATTGAAACTTATCCAACATGCTCGAGTCGTTAGCGTTTCTACTCATTGACTCTGCAAAATTGTACAGAGTCTTAGCGCTGCATACAAGCTTCTTCGAGTATGTTGTATCTGTTGGGAATGTCCTGAAATCTACCGTACTATCTCTAGAAAGTATGATAAGTGTCGAGATCAGACATAAGTCATAAGTACTGGGTGATCATGATGGCTTGCTAGAGTCCGCTCTTGATCTATAAGTTTAAGACTTATTACCAGTATTGTATGATCCCTAAGGGTCACACACCATAGCTAACGGGAAAGTTAAAATGGAATTAATACGGTAAGATGCAAGGCATTTACTGTATTTGTACAGAGAGACTTGGGCCATTAGTTAATTACTTGGGCCCATATCGAGATACAGGACTTGTGTCGATCGACACAGGTATATGTGTCGGTCGACACAATAGCGAAACCCAAACATCAGTTTAGGTTTTTGACGAGTCGAGATATATAAGAAGGGAGTCTTATTATTTCGATGTAAGTGTCTGCGAATCTGAAAACTGGCCGTCCTGTTTCTCTCTGTTTCCTCCAACTTTGGTCTAGCAGCCGTCCCGTGCTTGTAAGAGTGTGGATACACGAGGAGGAGCCGATTCTAATCAGCTCTAATCTGATCTCGACATTACAATCATTCCGCTGCAAAAGGTAATGTCCAGGTTTGTTTTATGATTCAGTTACAAGAACCTAGATCTGTTTAAGATTATGTGTTAGGTTGCAATCTGTTAATTGAACCATGAACACACGATAATCCAACAGTGGTATCAGAGCACAGGTTTCAGGTTTCTTGTAAATTTGGATCATTCTTAGGTTGTTTTACTGATTAGAATCGAATTTGAATGTTGAAATTTGATTAAGAATCTCAAAAAACCTAAAAGAAATCGCATTAATCCGATTGAAAAGCCATCGGTGTGCGATTTGGACACTTGTGTCGATCGACGAGGGGGCGATATCGGTCGATATGCATATCGGATCGATTGTGTCGCTGACCCGAAGACCCGATTGACCCGAGCTGATACACGCTAGTATCGATCGACATGAAAGACTCATATCGATCGATACGAAGGCGATGCCCATGTCGATCGACGAGGGAGCGAGGTATCGGTCGATATCGATCGATCCGATTGACATCTCGCGGTCCTGATGACCCGATTGACCCGAGCTGATACTCGCTAGTATCGATCGACATGAAAGACTCATATCGATCGATACGAAGGCGATGCAGATAATCCGCGAGTAGCCAATCGGTTCAGCCGAGCTTCGTGGTTCATCTTTCCCTAAACCGAGACAATGAACCGATCAATCCGATTGTGGTTCATTGTCTACTTTAGCCAGAACCGCAAGTTAGGTCAAAATTGGCTAAAACACAAGGTGTTTCTTCCAGGTTTTGGACTTAACTAAACCGATCCAATTTAATTGGTGGTTCAAGCGGTTAACCCGAATCGCGGTTTGCTGGAAATTATTTAATACATGGTATTATTTATTTTCTGGTTAAACCGGATTGAAATTCAAAATTGAATTTAACCTAAACCGAAGGCTGGTCTAAGTTTGATTTGGTTGGACCAAATAATTTAGAGCTGGTCTGGTTTAGTAAATAACCGATGGTTTTGATAGTTAATTTGGTCTTGGACCAGAATTAATAAACCGGATCGGTTATGTCAAATTATTGGGCCAATTGGAATTCTGTGGTCTTGGGCCAAGAATTGGGCCTATAATTTGTGACCCAACCCAAAATATTTAATGAAATATTTAAATTAGAAATTTCTATTTTAGTAAGTTACTAAATTTAGAAAGTTTCTAAATTAAGAAAGTTTCCCAAAATAGTAATATTCTATTTTGGAAATAAAACTTGAAAATCCTCAAAACAATATCAAGCTTGGATGTCTTGCCCAAATCTTGTCAGCTACTTAACGCTTACTTGATTACAGATATGGCTTACAGTGTGAGGTGTCTGTTTTCGCGTAAGTAAAGTAGTATATAGTCACTAATTTCATTGGGAGTCCCAGATTTTAGTGATTATTTGGCTGAAAGAGATTGGTTTCCTTGACTGGGCCATCGGGAGTCCCGGGCCTTGAGACATCTGGTGAATTTGAGCCTCGGGCCCAATTCACAACCGAGAGTTATATGAGATATAACTAGCTGTGTGTATGCTTACCAAGTAAAGCTAATTCCGGGTGACGGCCAGTGGCCCACTTTGGATTTAGCTGAACATGGGTCTCGGAATCATTGCATTCTTATGAGGTTAAACAAAGAAATTTTGAATGCAATGCGAGTTTTCTTATAAGTTGTTAAGATTGCTCTTTTATGAACTTAATAACTAAAACTCTATTTATCTCTAAATTTCAGCTATGACAAGCACAAACAATCAAAACACTTTCTCGATCCGGTATGTCCTTGAGATGGACAAACTGAACGGATCAAATTTCTTGACTTGGTCGCGGAACCTGAGACTAGTTCTCAGGCATGAGAGAAAGGACTATGTCCTTGAGAAAGCTCTCCCCGAGAGGATCGGATCCAAAGCCAGTCATGCAGTATATAATGCTTGGAATAAGCATTATAATGATGCGGTAGATGTGCGTGGTCTGATATTGGCTACCATGGACTCAGAGTTGCGGAAGCAATATGAGAACATGGAGTCGCCAATAGAGATGATCAGCAGCCTGAAATTGAAATTTCAGGAGCAGGTTAGAGTGGAGAGATACCAGTTGGTTAAATCTCTCACTAGCTGCAAGCTACCGATGGATCATCCAGTAAGTCCTCATATCAGTAAAATGATGGGTTACGTTGATAACCTGAGGAAACTGGATTATCCAGTTAGCCAAGAATTGGCAACTGATATCATTCTGCAGTCACTGCCGTCAAGCTATGATAAGTTCGTAAGGGACTATATCAAGAAAGGCTTAACGAAGACGTTGACTGAACTGCATGACATGCTCAAGACAGTTGAGCCAAACGTGAAGAGTACCCTGTACAATCTCATGAAGGAGAAGGGTAGGTTTACTAAACCTAATGCTGACAAGGGTGAAGACAAAGTTGTCCAGATTTTGAATCATGGCAAGCGTGTGTCTTCTGAGCCCGAGTCAGATACCTCTTACGTTGGTAAGTGCTGCTACTGTAAAGAGACTGGGCATTGGAAGAGAGATTGCATTAAATTCATGGAAGATTATGAGGAGTTGAAGTTGATGTATGAAACTACTTCCTCAGGTATTCATGTTATTACTTCAAGTTATACCTTATAGGTATTGGATACTGGTTGTGGCACTGATATTTGTTATAATATGCAGAGCCTGAGCAACAATAGAACGTTGAAGGAAGGGCAAGTGGAACTGCGTGTCTGGAAGGAGCTTGGGATGCTGCTTCAGCCGTAGGGTTTTCACTTGTAGATGCCTTTGAGGCTTGGTTTTATTAAGTAATTGCTACAATCTACCTGCTTTAAGCAGAGTTGTTTTTCATTTTCTTGTGAAGAATTTGAATGTTTTCATTTTGATAAAGACAAGTTTTGTTCTTTTGATCTTAATGAAATGTTAATTGTAGCACCCTATTCAAGGAATGGGTTTTATGTCTTAAACCAAAGAGTGCCTAAATGTAACATAAATACCGAATTGGTTTAAATCTGATGAATTAAACCTGATTTTTCTCGGCATAAATGTTTTGGTCACATAGAGTAAGTCAGATTCAGAAACCCCATAGTTATGGACTTTTGGGCTCATTTGAATGGATATCTTATGAGACTTGAATTCTGCTTACTGGACCAAAAGACATAGGGCCCATCTTAGCCGAGCTAAGAAAGGCCCAAGGGCTTATTGGAGATTGAACATACTCATGTATGTGGTCCGATGAGCAGTAATGCCAGAGAAAATTTCCTATACCTCATTGTCTCTACTGATTACTTCAGTGAGTGTGACTGTGTTCATTTGATGAGACACAAGTCGGAATTCTTTGACATGGTCGAAAGAGTTCCAGAATGAAGTATAGATCTGAGTGACAGAAGTATTAAGACTCTGGATTAGATCACGAGTGAGAATACTTAAGTCATTGATTGTGTGATCATCTGAATGAGTGTGAAGTCGTTTCACAGCTCATTTCTCCTGAAAACCTAGAGGTGTTTCTGTGAGAATGAATCAGATCTTATTAGAAATGATTAAAGATGAGTCACACGAATCTTCCATGATATTCTCTAAGAATAACGCTCTAGAAATATCTAAGTTTTCGCTGAAATAGTTCCACCAATATCAGTTGAAAGACACCACGTAAATGTGGATTGGAATCGATCCAAATTCGTCTTTACTGAGTATTTGTAATTGTGCTACTTCGCTGGTTGTCCTAGGGAAACCAAGGCTTGTTACTTTTACGTCCATTCTGTTTTCTAAGAAAGGAAGTAACTTTCCAAGAAGAACAGTGGGAGTAAAAGTATAACTCGAAGAAATTTGAGAAATACAGGATGCTGCTCAACCTGTTGAGGGAGAGCAACAGATGGATTTACAGATTTCTGTAGAATCTGCACCTGTAAAGCCAGAAGTTCGCAGATCTGAATGAATCAGTTACTAATCCGAGAGTGATTTCTCATCATTAGTTGAATCTGATGATCATTGAAAGTGCGCATGATCTGATGATCATTGAAAGCGACGAATCTGCGAAATTCAAAGAAGCGAAAGTAAGCCCGGACTCCGAAAATTACACTATATGTAAGTTAGCTTCATTGATTCATTCATGGATGGAAGCAAACATATCGGAGTTGGAATCTTCGTTCTGTTGAAGTAGTCAAGGTTTTGACTCGAACAGAAACGAAGCGGAACTGTGCGTTTACTAAAAGATAAGTGGGAGCAATATTGCAATTCTCATAGTGTATGTCGATGACATACTGATTCTCGAATATAACGTCCCAATGCTGCAGTCGGTAAAGGACTGGATTGGGAGTTGGTTTTATGAATGATATGAATAAAGCCACGAAGTTCTTGGATTTTGGATCTAAAGATAGAGATCCAAAAGAGCTGGTAGGACAAAGTCAGGATTCTTAAATTGACAAAGTCCTACACGTAATCAGCAATCCAAGAAGGGTTTTATGCCAATGTCACATGGCAATTCAATAAGCGAGATATAGTGTCCTGCGATATCTGCTGAGCTTGAATGCATGGATAGGATTCCATATGCGACGGCAATTGGATCTATCATGTATGCCATGACACGTACTTGTTTTGATGTTGCTTTAAAGTTAAGCAAGACAAGTAAAGACCAGTCAAATCCAGCAAAGAATCACTGGATTGCCGTAAAGAATATTCTGAAGTATTTGAGGAATACTTAGGATAAGTTCTTGATTTACGGAGAAAGTGAGGTGCTACAAGTCGATAGAGTCTGAAAGGCAAGTTTCCAATAGACAAAGATACTTCCTGGTCACAGTCCGGCTATATCTTGTGTCTATCTGGCGGTGCAAGGCACTGTGGCTGACTCCATGACTTATGCTGAACATTTCGCAGCTTGAGAAGCGGCGAAAGAGGTTGTTTGGAAAGTAGAGTTCATCACTGAACTAGATTTGATTCCCAGCGTAGTTAAGACTAGCTGCACATCAAAGGTCCAAACACCTTGAGGATAGGTATAACCTATTCCGCGAGATAAATGACAGAGGTGTTAAGTAGATAAGCAAGTTTCATCGAATGAGAATGTTGTTAATCTATTAACAAAGCCACTCCTTATGCCTAAGCACGAGTCGCGGACTGTAGCTGTAGGATGAGTGAAATTAAGATGTAGTCTTAATTTCAGTGGGAGTTTGTAAAGGGCTTTACTTAGTTATTTTGAATGGTTCATGAAAACATAGTATTTTATGTTTGTGAAATCTAATGATTTCTGGATTATTTTAACTGTGATATAAATAATCGTTCCAAAATGATTCATGTCATTATATATGGGCCATCGAAGTACATGAGTAGACTTGATCCTGAAACCCCATATTTAACGAAGTGACATAAATCATAGTGTCCATAGTCGAAGGTTATTGAAATTGGAACACCGACAACCTGTTGAGACTAGATTGTGTTGAGACTTATGACCAAGTTTCGAGGGGTCATAGATGCGCGGCATCAAAGTCGACACATAGGTATATGTAGGGGAGCATATGACCGGACATGGCCCGCTAATGAGAACTCTGCAAGATATTAATATCTGTGTCATAAGAAGTTCTCATATACGACTATAGAGTATAGTCCTTAGACCTGAGTTCGCATGCATGTGGCTGCACATGGAGTGATGCGCTTTGATCATTGTCTAACGCTGTTTCGTAACTGGGAGCTATACGGACCTTGGTTGGGTGTATTATGAATTGTGTAGTTCATAGTGATGGAACAAGACGGGATTTGTCCCTGCCGTTTAACGGAGGTAATATCTCTAGGCCAATCGGAGACTTGATAGCTGGTAAGAGAGTGGCCACTCCCAAACGGACTTGCCCAAGTCGTTTGCATTGTCAGTATCAAATCTGGTCCGATGAACATGGTCTGGCTATATAAGGATGACACGCATCTTGCCTTATGCCAGATCGAGATATTGAGACAAAAGGATTAGGGAATGTAGGATTCCAGTACAATCGGAAGATTGTTGGGAATGTCCTTTGTAGAATTCCAGTACAAGTGGGAGATTGTTGGGAATGTCCTGAAATCTACCGTACTATCTCTAGAAAGTATGATAAGTGTCGAGATCAGACATAAGTCATAAGTACTGGGTGATCATGATGGCTTGCTAGAGTCCGCTCTTGATCTATAAGTTTAAGACTTATTACCAGTATTGTATGATCCCTAAGGGTCACACACCATAGCTAACGGGAAAGTTAAAATGGAATTAATACGGTAAGATGCAAGGCATTTACTGTATTTGTACAGAGAGACTTGGGCCATTAGTTAATTACTTGGGCCCATATCGAGATACAGGACTTGTGTCGATCGACACAGGTATATGTGTCGGTCGACACAATAGCGAAACCCAAACATCAGTTTAGGTTTTTGACGAGTCGAGATATATAAGAAGGGAGTCTTATTATTTCGATGTAAGTGTCTGCGAATCTGAAAACTGGCCGTCCTGTTTCTCTCTGTTTCCTCCAACTTTGGTCTAGCAGCCGTCCCGTGCTTGTAAGAGTGTGGATACACGAGGAGGAGCCGATTCTAATCAGCTCTAATCTGATCTCGACATTACAATCATTCCGCTGCAAAAGGTAATGTCCAGGTTTGTTTTATGATTCAGTTACAAGAACCTAAATCTGTTTAAGATTATGTGTTAGGTTGCAATCTGTTAATTGAACCATGAACACACGATAATCCAACAGTATCATCATGGAAAACGATCAACGAGGAGGCTAGAGCTGCTCCCATTTCAGCGGCGAGGGCCGAGCATTCACCAGCACACAAGATTACCCTTCTGATGTTGTCAATATCTTCCAGACGCATCCAACAGTAGGAGTCATTGGATATCTCGCGGGATCCAACTTGAGAGACTACACTGAAGACTGTTTCAGAATTGCTATCAAAAGTCTTCAGTAACGTGTCTACAGTGAAGACCAACAGTTTCAGTTATCTCAGGAAACAATAATGTGTTCATGGCAGTGGTGAAACTGATCCTTCTCCTAATGTTCTCTTTCAGAAATCCATCTCTCCCACAGAGTGCTACTGCATTTTCACAGCTCAGTAACTCTGAAGCTAGCGCTCGCATTGACATCAAAGCACCAATCAGGAAGATGTTACTCTTTAATTCAGGAATGTAATAGATGTCTGTAACAAGATGTTACTCCTCTGTTTTGCTTTGAAATAAGATGGATCCTTTTCCACAAATTTCTATGAAAGATCCATCTCCAAACTTCACATTTCCTTTGATGTTTTCATTAAGTTCAGAGAAGTAATGCTTGTTACCTGTCATGTGATTACTTGCTCCATTATCTAAGTACCATAAACATTCTTCTCCATTATCAGATTCATACTTCTTAGGTATGATACTTTCTTCATTCAGAAACATATTCTCATGCATATAAAGTGATTGATCAGCAACTTCTGTTTCCACTTTATTTGATTCTTGAGGCCTTCGGGATCTTTCAGGGCAGTTAGATGCATAATGGTCATACTTATCACATCTGAAACAGATGATCTTAGAAAGATCCTTCCTTTCTTTTGTATGACCTTGTGTGTTAGACGAACCTTCTTGTTGTGTAACACGTCCTCTGCCTCTCCCTCTTGAGCTATGTTTACCTCCCTTGCCTCCTCCTCTTCCTCTGTTTCCTCCGAAACTCTGTTCTGAGCTAAAAAACAACTTCCCTTGTGTTTCAGATTGTGTCTCTTCTTCACCCACTCGATCTTCATAAGCCTTTAACCTCCCTACTATGTCCTCAAAACCTGTGGTGTTTAAGTCTAGGACATGTTCGAGAGAAGCTATAATATGAATATATTTGCTTCTAGGTAAGCTGTTTAGGAACTTATTTACTAGCTTCGGTTCCTCAATAGTTTCACCTAGGGCAGTGGCTTTTGTCGATATCTCCGATAGTTTCCCCGCGAAGTTATCGATTGTATCCGATTCCTTCATCTTCAATCTATCGAACTCTGCCATTAGGGTTTGAAGTCGCACCTCCTTGACTCGATCAGCTCCTAGATGACGAGCTTTAATAGCTTCCCATATGTCTTTAGGCGATTCTTGCTCTCCCACATGTAAGATCATCGACTCCGGAATGGATTGGAATAGAAACGCTATTGCTATATCCTTCTTATCATCATCTCCTCTATCTGTTTCTACGGTTTCCCACACCTTGTGAATCCGTAACAGAACCTTCATCCTCATCGACCACACTGTGTAATTCGTGGTGGTCAACATAGGAAATTGAATAGAGACTCCTTTCTCTAGTCCTTTAACGCTCGTTCTCCCTCCATGGCTTACGACGATCGGCTCCTAGGTTTAGGTCTTCTTGATCAAATCTCTCTTGATCGAATTCGAACCAAAATGCTCTAATACCAAATATAATTTGTAAACTTGTGATTCAAGAATATAAAAGAATGACTCTCTTTTATTGATTTCTTAGAAACTCTCTTAAAACTAAACAATTCTCTCTCTCAAATCTCATAAGATTGTCACAACTCAACAACCTTATTTATAGGCTTAACACAACTTTGTTAACCTAATGAGAAAAGGAAAACCTAATAAGAATAGATAATTCCTATTCTTAACAAGAAAAACTCCTAAACAACTTAATAGAAGATTTCCTTTTTTCTTCTAATATTGAAACTTATCCAACATGCTCGAGTCGTTAGCGTTTCTACTCATTGACTCTGCAAACTTGTACAGAGTCTTAGCGCTGCATACAAGCTTCTTCGAGTATGTTGTATCATCATGGAAAACGATCGACGAGGAGGCAAGAGCTGCTCCCATTTCAGAGGCGAGGGCCGAGCATTCACCAGCACACAAGATTACCCTTATGATGTTGTCAATATATTCCAGACGCATCCAACAATAGGAGTCATTGGATATCTCGCGGGATCCAACTTGAGAGACTACACTGAAGACTGTTTCAGAACTGCTATCAAAAGTCTTCAGTAACGTGTCTACAGTGAAGACCAACAGTTTCAGTTATCTCAGGAAACAATAATGTGTTCATGGCAGTGGTGAAACTGATCCTTCTCCTAATGTTCTCTTTCAGAAATCCATCTCTCCCACAGAGTGCTACTGCATTTTCACAGCTCAGTAACTCTGAAGCTAGCGCTCGCATTGACATCAAAGCACCAATCAGGAAGATGTTACTCTTTAATTCAGGAATGTAATAGATGTCTGTAACAAGATGTTACTCCTCTGTTTTGCTTTGAAATAAGATGGATCCTTTTCCACAAATTTCTATGCAAGATCCATCTCCAAACTTCACATTTCCTTTGATGTTTTCATTAAGTTCAGAGAAGTAATGCTTGTTACCTGTCATGTGATTACTTGCTCCATTATCTAAGTACCATAAACATTCTTCTCCATTATCAGATTCATACTTCTTAGGTATGATACTTTCTTCATTCAGAAACATATTCTCATGCATATAAAGTGATTGATCAGCAACTTCTGTTTCCACTTTATTTGATTCTTGAGGCCTTCGGGATCTTTCAGGGCAGTTAGATGCATAATGGTCATACTTATCACATCTGAAACAGATGATCTTAGAAAGATCCTTCCTTTCTTTTGTATGACCTTGTGTGTTAGACGAACCTTCTTGTTGTGTAACACGTCCTCTGCCTCTCCCTCTTGAGCTATGTTTACCTCCCTTGCCTCGTCCTCTTCCTCTGTTTCCTCCAAAACTCTGTTCTGAGCTAAACAACAACTTCCCTTGTGTTTCAGATTGTGTCTCTTCTTCACCCACTCGATCTTCATAAGCCTTTAACCTCTCTACTATGTCCTCAAAACCTGTGGTGTTTAAGTCTAGGACTTGTTCTAGAGAAGCTATAATCTGAATATATTTGCTTCTAGGTAAGCTGTTTAGGAACTTCTTCACTAGCTTTGGTTCCTCAATAGTTTCACCTAGGGCAGTGGCTTTTGTCGATATCTCCGATAGTTTCCCCGCGAAGTTATCGATTGTATCCGATTCCTTCATCTTCAATCTATCAAACTCTGCCATTAGCGTTTGAAGTCGCCCCTCCTTGACTCGATCAGCTCCTAGATGACGAGCTTTAATAGCTTCCCATATGTCTTTAGGCGATTCTTGCTCTCCCACCTGTAAGATCATCGACTCCGGAATGGATTGGAATAGCAACGCTATTGCTATATCCTTCTTATCATCATCTCCTCTATATGTTTCTACGGTTTCCCACACCTTGTGAATCCGTAACAGAACCTTCATCCTCATCGACCACACTGTGTAATTCGTGGTGGTCAACATAGGACATTGAATAGAGACTCCTTTCTCTAGTTCTTTAACGCTCGTTCTCCCTCCATGGCTTATGGCGATCGGCTCCTAGGTTTAGGTCTTCTTGATCAAATCTCTCTTGATCGAATTCGAACCAAAATGCTCTAATACCAAATATAGTTTGTAAACTTGTGATTCAAGAATATAAAAGAATGACTCTCTTTTATTGATTTCTTAGAAACTCTCTCAAAACTAAACAATTCTCTCTCTCAAATCTCATAAGATTGTCACAACTCAACAACCTTATTTATAGGCTTAACACAACTTTTTTAACCTAATGAAAAAGGGAAAACCTAATAAGAATAGATAACTCCTACTCTTAACAAGAAAATCTCCTAAACAACTTAATAGAAGATTTCTTTTTTTCTTCTAATATTGAAACCTATCCAATATGCTCGAGTCGTTAGTGTTTCTACTCATTGACTTTGCAAACTTGTACAGAGTTATAGCGCTGCATACAAGCTTCTTCGAGTATGTTGTATCATCATGGAAAACGATCGACGAGGAGGCTAGATCTGCTCCCATCTCAGCAGCGAGGGCCAAGCATTCACCAGTACACAGGATTACCCTTCTGATGTTGTCAATATCTTCCAGACGCATCCAGCAGTAGGAGTCATTGGATATCTCGCGGGATCCAACTTGAGAGACTACAGTGAAGACTGTTTCAGAACTGCTATCAAAAGTCTTCAAAATATAATATGTTCCCCATCTTATAATAGCTTTGACGTGACCAAGCTCCCCGATAGCTTCATATTTCTTGATGTATTTGATCACACTGCATTTTCACAGCTCAGTAACTCTGAAGCTAGCGCTCGCATTGACATCAAAGCACCAATCAGAAAGATCTCAAGACAAACCAAGATGAATCTTCTTTGACCAAACAAGGCGGTCTAAATCATAATTAGCTTTTGTCAATTATCTTTAACTTAATTGTAGTAAAACTTTTATATTGTTTCAGTTACGTATATAAGTTACGTATATACCCATTTGAGAATCATGGAAATCAAGTCTTTTCTAATTTAGACACTAACATCAAAAAGATATAAAGGACATTAATAATACTTTAGTTTTTACTATTCATAATAATTTGGTTTTTACTATAGTATTATCAATATGTTATACGTATTGTAATATTAAAGACTAGAAAAGTAAAAAATGAGTAAAATATATGCAGAATATAAGTAAAACATATGCAAAATATAAGAAATTTATTAACATCATGCAACAAAATACTGTATATATAAAAAAGCAAAAAAAGCTTCATTCTCTCAAAATTTCATTACTCACTCTCTCAAAATATAAGTAAAACATATGCAAAATCACATCTCAAACAATATATGTTCAAAATATATATATGAACATCTATGAATATTTCATTAAGAAATATATTTTTAATTATATCTTAAATAAGAAAGTTTTGATTTTCAAATGATGTATTAAGTAAATTTACCAATCTAAGGATAAATGGTAATATTTATATATTCTTAATGTTATTATAACACATGTTTAACAAATATAATATATAAATTTATTAACATCATGCAACAAAACACTGTATAACATACATATCAACATTATGCGACTAAATATAACAACCAATTCACAGGTAATCTACATGCAAATATATTATATGGAAATTTAACATGATCTGATATTATTTATTATTATTTTAAACTTTATTAATGCTTCAACTTTCAGACTACAAAAAAAATTATAAAGAGATATTAGTACAACTACTTTATCATCCATATCACATATGTGCTCTCTAATTATTACTCAAAAGGTTTTTTTCCTTTCAATTTTCAATCAAAGACATGCTTTTAGAACAAAACGAATTTATATTGTTTTCATTAACGAAATTAATCCTACTCATGATAGGAATAGATAAAATTATAAATCATAAAGTCATTGAATGGAATCAGAATTAATTAATATAATTGAGATGGTTTTAGTTGATCAAGTGGTTAGTATTCTCTCTATGGCTTACATCCTATTATTTATTAAAAAAAATAAAAGGTATTTATGTTGTATTCATATCTATATAAGACCTAATGTTAAATTTTGGTTTCCAATATATTTAAAAGGGTAATATGACTCATGTTACCGTGGAACAAGTGTTGGTTAAAAAGTTTGGTAAGGATTTAGTTGAAGATAAATCAGTCTACCTAACTAATTTCACTTCATGGACTACACCTATGATTACATGACTAATCTTCTCTTTTCAAAATACAAGTATATCGAAGAATTGTAGTTGCTCCTTGTGAAGATTTTTCTTTTCTTTTTGTGAAATTTACTCTAAGTAGTATGAATTTTTAGATTAATTACTAACTTAGTATTCATAACCCTAAATTTACTAACTTAGTATTAAATATGTGTAAAATGACCTAAATACCCATTTCAATACACTTACCATTTTTAATACTTTTACCTAAAAAAATTTAAAAAACCAAAAATACAAAAGTTTAATTAAAATCAAAATCGAATTAAAAAAAAAAGAAACAAAGATTCTTACTTAAATAAAAACGGGTTAAAAAAAGAAACAATTACTTTTACCTATCAATAAAACCTAGGTGAGATTAAACCACAACCATTTTTTCCCAAATCTCTTGTCGCCGTCAACAATTGTGCAGGTATTGTGCTTTCCTATGAGCTCGCTTCCGTGATATGTCTGCCCCTTGCTACTCGAATATGCTCTTCTTCAGTTCGGTCTACAACGTGCATGTGTTTGTCGAAGGTAATGAGTCTGAGGAAAGTAGGGAAGTGATGAGAACATGAGTTATCCAGGAATGCAAGCGAAGGAGATACTTCGAGAACAAACAAGACGAGAAGAAGAGAAGGACTCGTGATCCCACTAAGCGTAATAAGAAAAGGTATCATTTTTTCCAAAGCCTCTTATCTCGTTTGATCTATGACAAAAAAAGATTGCTAGAATCTGTTTTACAGTGATTGATTCGTTTTGCTGAAAACATATTGTGCACTGATGATTTAACTTCCATTGATAATTTTTTTTAATAGCCTGTGAGTTTTGTTAAAATCATTCACTGTCTAGTAGCTTTCATGAACTGAAATATAGCAGAGATGGTCTTAATCATTCACTTTTTATAAGTCGGTACATTGTGAGTTCAAATGCGTTTACTGCATATATTTGTCATCCACTGTTATTATGATGATCAAATGTTCGAGATTCTCACCAATGAAGAGATGAATCATGGACGCTAGTTGTTTATCTGGTTCAATTATATATCTTAGCTTTAGGTGTTACGTGTTGCATTTTCAACCCCTTTGATTACATACTTTTTGTGATTTGATAATGTTGCAGATACATATTTGACATATCTTAGCTTTAGGCTAATGGATCTCGAAGGAACTAGGTTGTCGTCTATATGTTGGGTGTTGGGATCACGACATGGCAGATGTATTTTCTGTTCAAAAGAGATTTTGGTTTGAAGTTAGTTGTCTGATCAGTCTTTTAAATAATATATATTGGTTTTTGTGGGACATATATAGTGTGGTTGATCGACTGTGATTTCCAAGGAGCTTACAAGCTCTCTTATTGGATATAAACCGGAAAAGATGCAGGTGGAGTTTGGATACGATAAGAGGTAAGAAGGTGCGAAGTATACAGGGGAAGCAGGAAGAAGGTTCTTTGCTTGACTTTTGCAGACATTTCCTATGGAAAAGTCTGTCTAATTGCTTACCAGTAGCAGAGAATCTGCAACACATGCATTTAAAAAAAGACAACAGCTGCAGTTGATGTTAACAGAATGCGGAGTCAGTCGATCATGTACTCTTCTTGTGTCCATATGCGAGACTAGTGTGGGCTCTCTCGACACTGCTTTCGCCTCCTCTAGGTCAGATGAGTGATTCTTTTCTTGTGAATTTTCATCGGATAATGACAGAGAAGCCAAAGTATCCTTATGAAGATTATGTGGGGAAGATCATCCCTTGGATACTTTGGAGGTTATGGAAAAACAGGAACGCTTTCATGATCAAAGACATTGAATATGATGCTCAAGCCACTGTCATGAAAGCAATTGATGACATGGAGGAATGGCAAGGCAGTAAGGGGGACAAGAATTTGCAAAGCCACAAGGAGCAGAAAGCTCAGAAAGAAGAGAGATGGCGGCCACCAACACAAGAATGGGTGAAATGTAACACTAACGGTGCATGGAACAAACATGCGTATGCAAGTGGACTCGGTTGGATACTTCGGGATAATGCAGGAAAGGTTTTGTGGATGGGTATAAAGAAACTACCACCTATGAAGTCTCCTCTCGAAACTGAACTGGAAGCAATCAGATGGGCTATATTATGCATGAGAAAGTTCAGATATGAGAAGATCATTTTTGAAACAGATTCTCAGACATTGGTTAAGGCTCTGGAGCAAGAGGAACATTGGCCATCGACAAACGCTAATTTCTGTCACCTCCTTAGCCAATTTAGAGACTTCAAGGTATGTTTCACAGGGAGAAATTGTAATGAGGCTGCTGATAGAATAGCAAAGGAGGCTATCTCACTTGAGACTAATGTTCCCAAGCTTTATTCAATTATGCCTAATTGGATCAGTCCTTATGTTTGATCTGGTTAAACAATGATGTATGTATGTTTATTAAGTGTTAATGAGAGATGCAGTTGAGACAAAAAAAAAAAGTGAATCTTGATGTCGATCGTTTCATGATAGATAAAGATTCCAACGAGAAATAGCATCAATGATTCTAACTGCCAAGTTTCTTATGATTATAATGTGTACAATGTTAGCAGCTTTTGATGATTATGACGTGTAAACTAACCATATTCCCTAACCAATAAAATGTAAACCTTTAAAGATAAAAGATAAATCCTAAAGAGACTAAACTCTAAATCCTAAGCTTAAACTAGGATAATGTTGAGCCACCAACTTAGATTATAGAGAGATAGGTTCTATTTTGTATGTTTTTGACAAAAAAAAAACTAGGATAATGTTAAGATGCATATTTCTTCAAGTATTTTTGTTTTATTTTAAAAATAAACTGAAACCCTGAATCTTAAAAAATTAAATTCGTTTATTTTACAAAATAAACCGAAACCTAAATCTTATTTTCTAAACCCTAAATTCTAAATCTTAAATTTTAAACCATAATTTGAAAATTTTAAAAAATTTAAATAAAATACAAAGCCCCCTAAACCCTAAACTCTAAACCATAATTTTAAACCTAAACAAAAACTAAAATAAAAACTAACCCTAATCCGTAAACTCTAAAAACTAAACTTTAAAACTTTTAAAAACCCTAAAGAGCCTAAATCCTAAACCCTAATTATAAAATAGGATAATCCTAAGATTGCATGTTTCTTCAAGTTTTTTTTTATTTATTTTAAAAAATAAACTGAAACCCTAAATCGTAAAAATTAAATTCGTTTATTTTAAAAAATAAACTGAAACATAAATCTTAATTTCTAAACCCTAAATTCTAAATCCTAAACTCTATACCATAATTTGACAACTTTAAAAAATTTAAAATAATATATAACCCCTTATCACTAAACCCGAAACCCTAAACTCTAAACCATAATTTAAAAACTTAAAAAATTAAAATAAAAACTAACCCTAAACCTTTAAAACTAAACCTTAAAATTTTGAAAAATAAACCCTAAAGAGCCTAAATCCTAAACCCTAAATTTAAAATAGGATAATCCTAAGATTGCATGTTTCTTAAATTTTTTTTTTCTTGTTCGTCGTAATTTGGACTCGCTTTGTCATGCTCAAGGCATTGCTCTTCTTTTTTTTGATCACTTACACACTCTATTGACCATTCTTGACTCTTCTTACTTGTAAATGTCCCATTCTTTACAACTTTTGATCAATAAATTTGATATTTCATCAAAAAAAAACTTCGGTAGAGAGATGGAGTCTACTTGTAAATGTCATGCTCAAGGCATTGCTGTGTTCGTCGATCTTCCTAGAAGTAATATTTCATAGTTGGCGATTTTTTTCCCTATTCTTCCATTAGAAACGTTTTTTCAACGAAGCATAAAAAAAAACCAGTCATAAATGATCATAATTAACATTCTATGCGTGATCTAATAGAATATATTTGCGATTTTGAAAAAATAACATATTTCTATTTTTTTTTTTAAATCGATTTTGGTAAAACTACATTCCTTAAACCATGGGTGGTTAGAAAAAAAAAATATTAGAAAATATTTCTATTTTTTAAAATAAAATCTTATATATACAAATATTCTGAAAATTCCATTATAATAAGTTAAAATATTATCTAAATATTTAAAATATATTTAACACAACAAATAATATTGAAACTTATAAACTTATTTCGGTCATAAAATACATTCCATATGTGTCATAAAAGAATATATTTGCGTTTTCTAAAAAAACATGTTTCCGATTTTGAAAAAAAATCAAATTGGCATAATTACTTTCCAAAAATCATGGGATTTTTGAAAAAAGAAAGATTTCATAAAAATTCCATTTAAAAAAAAAAATTAAATCATATATGCATATATTCCAAAAATTCAAGCATAATAAGTTTAAAATATTTTCTAAATATTAAAAATTTATTTAACACATGAATATTTTGAATTTTATAAAAATGTAATATTATAAGAATAGTTACGAAAATTTAAAAAATATCTATATTAAAAACTAAATTAATTTTTTTTTGATCCACTTAGGTTCATACAATATATTATTTTAAAGTTTTCAGAAGTCATTATTTGCAGTTTAAATTATATTTTTACTTATAAATAAATTTATAAAACTGTTTAAGGAAATACAAACAAATCCGCATAAAATTGATGATTCAAAAATGCCACGTCATCAGTTTTTAAAAAATCTGCACAAACTAAAATTAAATCTGCAACATATCAAATAAATCTGTAACACTAAAACACTAGTTTTGTAATTTTTAAAGTTTTTTGTCTGTGTTACAGAGTTTTTAAAAATCTGCAACAAATACAAAGAATCTGTAACACTGAGAATAAAATCTGCAAACTAAATTCGCAAAATCTTGAAAAAAATGAAAAAACCCAACAAAATCTTCAACACTAGCCAAAAAAATCTTCAAATTAAATTTGCAAATAATAAACAAATCTGCAGGTATAAAAAAAATTTGTAACACATTGAACAAATCTGTTACACTTCGTACTACTTTAATAATTAAAAAGTCAATATCCTTTGTTGCGGATTTATTTAAATCCGTAACAAAAAAACAAATCTTCGACACGTACAATTAAATCCGTAACATCAAATCCGTAATTACACAAACAAACCCGCAACCACAAAAATCTGCAACACATGACTATGGATTTAATTTCGCAGGGAATGTGACATTTTCGTAAATAATTTTTTTTTTTGCTGACATGGAAAAAAAATTAATGGCATTACTGTAATAACTTTTTTCCTTCCAAATGATGAAGGGGTACTTTAGACAATAAATAATTGAAATAAAAGAGTAAAAGATTAATACTACTCTAATAATAACTATACTTTTTCATACTAAATAAGTAATTTTCCCATAAAATTTTGACGTTGATTTTTTAAACATCAGACATAAGAGTTAGCGGCTGACGTCGACAACAAAAACAACAAATAAACGAATAAAAATTTACCGCCAATCGCCAGAAGTTGCTGCCAGCCAACGACCATAGACAAACCTACATAGCTATTTTATAAACTTTATACGAAAAGCTAAAGCTATAATCGTAAAATGGAAAGTCGGGTGAAACTAAATGTTGGCTTTTATGTATATGTTGTTAGAACTTACTTTTAAAACATGTGTTAAAAATTAGAATTTATTTGAAAAAGAAATGTTTATTTTGAATTTTTTGTTATAAAGACACAACATAGATATAACATATATTTTGGTCTTAAAAGTAGATATTTTTAAAGAATTATTTTTGGTCAAAAATAAATATTTTAATTTTATAACTAATTTATTTATTTAATACCATAATATAATATTTATCTCCACTAATAATAATAATAAAAAAACTTTTTTGGTTTTCAAAGAATTCTTTCTCATTTTATTTATTAACAAGAAAATAAAAATAATCTCTTTTCTTATTATTCTAACATTTTTTTTCTTTTTGTTCTTCAATTTTTTCAGTAATATTTTGTTCTAAATACTGTGAAACAGTGGTATTTTAAGATTTTAATTGCATCAAAACTATCCCACTGCAGAAAAAATATCTTAACTCCACACATTTTATTCTGATATCAGTTTTTATTTTTTTAATTTATCTTCTATCAATATATTTTTAAATTATTTTATTTTTGCAATATCGCAGATATCATGGTTAGCTAAGTTCTTACGTGTCTTCTATTTGTCAACTTATCGTGTCTTTCTCGTGGTTAAATTCTTTGAAAGAATCTTGAAGCACTAAACAAGAAGAGTCAACATAGCGAATGTTATCCATTATAAAGAGAACCAAGCTTGCTTCTCCACAAACACATCACCCATCAAGAATACTCTCTCTCACACACTCTTTCAATCATTAATACACAAAATTATGGAGCAGAGCAAGACTGATATAGAGCTTCAAGATTCATACGATGACCAACAAAAATGGGTTCTTGATTCTTCTCTTGATAGTAGAGGAGAGATTCCGGTTCGGGCTAGAACCGGAGCTTGGAGAGCTGCACTCTTCATCATTGGTACGTATATCAAACTTTGTATAGAGAATCTTGATATTATATAATTACACTATCATCTTATGGTTTTTGATATATATGCACATGCAGCAATCGAGTTCAGTGAGAGGCTAAGTTACTTTGGGATCGCTACGAGCTTAATTGTCTACTTAACGACCATTCTTCACCAAGATCTTAAGATGGCTGTAAGAAATGCAAACTACTGGTCTGGTGTCACTACTTTGATGCCTCTTCTTGGCGGCTTCGTCGCCGATGCTTATCTCGGCCGTTATACCACTGTCCTACTTGCAACCATCATCTACCTTATGGTAATAACTTCTACTCGAAAATTTATTGTACTACAGTCTGTTAGCATGTGTCACTGATGCATTTGAACAAAACTTCGATTTTAAAATATTTGGGACCCTTATTTTAAGGAAACTTTGTAAGAGCTTGTCCAATGGTAAAACTCAACAAAGTTTCTTAAATTTTTTTTTTTTTCGAAAATTAAAAAAAAAAAAAAATTGACCAATCCCGGTTCGCTACGTCATGTGAACAGTGACGAGCCGGATCCTTAGCTAAGGATTTTAAGGATGTAACGTGGGACCCACATCATATTTTGATAAAACATTATTTTTGAGACGTTAACGTTCGAAATATATACTTCATTTATATTATTTAAATTGAGATCAGTCAAAGGACAGTGACAAAAAAAAAATCAGTCAAAGCTGGCTGGTTTGTTCTGTTGTTCTCTTATCTTTTGGGAATGTTTTTTTTTAATCCCGGTATAAAATATATTTTTGAGACGGTTACGTTATAGATATATACCTTATTTATATTATTTAATTTGACATCAGTCAAAGCTTTGATGGTTTGTTTTTCTTTGTTTTCTTATCTTTGTTGACTTTTTTGTTCAAAATTTACAGGGTTTGGTTCTGTTAACATTGTCTTGGTTTATACCGGGACTGAAACCTTGTCATGAAGAAATGTGTGTTGAGCCAAGGAAAGCCCACGAGATTGCCTTCTTCATTGCAATCTACTTAATCTCCATAGGCACTGGAGGTCATAAGCCATCCCTTGAGAGCTTTGGAGCTGACCAATTCGAAGATGACCATCCTGAAGAACGAAAGATGAAAATGTCTTACTTTAACTGGTGGAGTGCTGGTCTTTGTGCTGGTGTTTTAATCGCAGTGACTGTGATCGTCTATATAGAAGACCGTATTGGTTGGGGTGTGGCTGGTATCATACTCACTGTAGTCATGGCTACGTCGCTTTTTATATTCCTTATGGGTAAACCGTTCTATCGTTATCGAGCACCTACTGGTAGCCCGTTGACGCCGATGTTGCAAGTCTTGGTTGCTGCCATTACCAAAAGACATCTTCCTTGTCCCAATGATTCTTCTCTTCTTCATGAGGTTTCAAGAGAAGAGTATACTAAAGGACGGCTTCTTTCTAGCACAAAAAATCTCAAGTAAGTTTACAAGTTACAACTAGAGATATATATGTTCAATTCCGGTTTATCTTCGGTTTTGGTCATCGAATAACAATACATAATAAACAAAGTAAAATCTAATCTAATAGACTGTTTGGTAGTTGACATATATAAAAAATACACGGTTTGGTCCTTTGTAACTGAAACAAAAACACAATTTAAACTTGATCCCTATCCCACTTGTTTTTAGGAAAAATATCTGAATATATGATGATTGTCTAGAAATTCCGGATATCGAATAATAGCTGATTTGAACCAAAATTTGAAGGAATACCCCAAATAACCTAAAGTTTTACTTAATTTAGAGTAATTCCAATACTTTCGAGTACTTTTGGCTATTAAAACAATGGTTTATTGATTTTTCGGATAGTGCAAATTTTTTTGGATGCTTTTTAAATAGTTTATATAAATTATTACATAATGTTTGAGTAATTAAAATGCTTTAAAGTAGTTTAAAGCATTTAAAGTTTTTATAATTTAAAAAAATAACTTTCATAATTTTTGGTATATGAACCTGAAACAAATCTACAATAAATCTCATCAATTTCGATTCGAAAATTGTAAATACTCGAACGGGTTTTATAGTTGTAAACCTAAAAGTTCAAAAATCCAAAAAAACTCGAACCAAATCTAAACAGATACCGGAACATCTAGTGTTAGCTGTAACTTTCAAACAACTTGATTAAATACTTAATTTCCAACTATAACCTATTTCAGGTTTCTTTTGCATCCATACATGGAACTAATTTCTATACGGTTTGCAGATTTCTAGACAAAGCAGCGGTTATAGAAAACCGAGGAAGCGAGAATGCTTTGCCCGAGAAGGAGAGTCCATGGAAACTAGCAACGGTAACAAAAGTAGAAGAACTGAAGCTACTCATCAACATGATTCCAATCTGGTTCTTTACATTAGCCTTTGGCATTTGCGCCACTCAAAGCACAACATTCTTCATCAAACAAGCTCTTATCATGGACCGACACATCGGTCAAATCTTCATAGTTCCTTCACCTTCCATGTTCTCTCTTGTAGCTCTATCCATGATCATCTCCGTAACAGTCTACGAGAAAATCATCGTGCCACTTTCGAGACGCATCACGGGAAAGGATAGAGGTATTAGCATTCTACAACGAATAGGAACCGGTATGGTATTCTCCTTAATAACCATGATCATTGCTGCTCTAGTTGAGAGAACAAGATTGAACTATACTAAGCATCATCACATGACCATGAGTGCTATATGGTTAGCTCCTCAATTCATAGTTATAGGCATAGCGGACGCTTTTACCCTTGTGGGTCTTCAAGAATATTTCTACGACCAAGTCCCTGATTCAATGAGAAGTTTAGGCATAGCATTCTACCTTAGTGTACTTGGAGCGGCTAGCTTTGTCAACAATCTTTTGATGACGGTTACTGATCATTTAGCCGAGGAAATCTCTGGGAAGAGCTGGTTCGGGAAAGATCTTAATAGCAGCCGCTTGGACCGCTTTTATTGGACACTAGCCGCTTTGACCGCTGCAAATTTATGCGTCTTTGTGATTGTCGCCAAAAGATATACTTATAAGAGTGTGCAATCAAGTCTGGTTGTTGCTGACGGTGGCGATGACGTCGAGACAGCCTCGGTGGCTAATACGTCAAAGTATACGTAACATCGCTATAGGTTTGGTCATATATGATCACCATTTTATGTTCTTTTTTTTGGTACTTTTGTTTAAGTGTTTCGTACGCTGCAAATAAACTAATGTTATCGACTTATCATAAGGTGGACATAAAAACCAAACGAAACCAATCTAAATTAATCCAAAAACCTTAAAATGGTTTTATTATAAACCAACCAACTGTGAGATCGTGATTCACACTAAGGATTTATATTACGTGGATTTGGACATTGAACGAATGTAAATATAGTTTTTCCTATGAATAAAAGATATGTTTAGGATTGATCGTCGAAATATGAACTTATACAATCGAAATAAAATATACAAATAAGATCAAAGTTATTTAGTCGAAGTCTATTCTCTCGAAGTTGGAATGCCTTTACAATGATCTTTCACTTCCTTTGTATAACCTCGGTCTCGATCCTCCTGTTTCGATTTTCTGGTACCTTGTTAGCGCCGATCTCCCTCTCTCCTCGATTTGCGGAGATCGTTCCAACAGATATTGACTCGGGTTTCGATCAGGGTCGTCTTCTTTTCTGCGAAGTCGAGCTCGACATGTAACTAATCGATATACCGATCCGTTTAGGCTTCTATCAACTCGTGGCTTAAACGGGCTTTGAATAATAATTGGGCATTTCTGTTAGTTAATGGGCCGGATTGCGAAATTCAGTACCAACAATAGCCCCCCACCCCCATCATCTCGATGGTTCGAGGTTAATGGGCGGTTGATAGTCTCGGAAAAACGCGTGCCGTCCTCGAAATCGATACCTAATGATTGTCTCACTCGTACCGTAGATCTTGCCTTGAAATGGACGGTCAAGATGTGAGACGCGAGTTGCTTGGCGCGTGATCATTTATTTCGAAGAAATCCATTAAGACCTTGTCCCTACCGTTGATCTGGTCGTTCATCGACGGTTGAGATTTTGAGATCTCAACATATTTTTTTGATCTCGATCCGCGGAAGAATAACACGATCTTCGACCGTTAATCCCTGATTATTAACCCTGAATCAACGGTCAGATCACGAGAATACAAAAGATCCCTAGGATCACGAACTCCTCTATGAAATGATTAGACCTTTGGTCATCATTATCTCGAATTCAAAATCGACGGTTGAGATTTGAAGAATAAAGAGAATCCCGTCGATCTCTAGAAAAAGGAGGCATGAGTTTGCTTTAAATGGAAAATTACCCGTCACGATTCCCACTACAGATCGCATTACAAATCAAGGTAACTTCTTCTCTTTACTCTCATTTCATCTCTTTTGTTTCTCGCTCTTCTTTTATAATTTCTCTGTTTCTAGAGTTCTCCATGTGTATTTTCTTCTTCTACTCTCGTTTTTCCTTTCCGAGTTAGTAAAAGGTCTCCATGGATCTGAAGGTTATGATCGTGGGTAGTAGTTCATTGGCAGAACCGTACGGTCCTCACCCTAAGACCACCCTAAACCTCTGTCATCTGCTGAGGGAGAAATGTCGGATTTCGGTAGGGGTTGAAATGGACATTCCGACCGATGACGAGTCTCTCGAGAAATTCTGGGAAGGTACTAATGCGCTTCTTATGCGTATTTCGATAAATACAGACTCTTTTTCCCATTCCCGACTCATCTCTTGAGTCTTGGTGCAACTTCAGCTTGCGTTCCCTCAGATAACCCCTAATTTTGTCAATTGCTTAATCGGACTTGGGGTCAGAGACGCCGAGGAGGGCATCGAGTTTGGAGTCGAACAACTTTTGCAGGTTTGTCAAGTTAAATACAACGTCCGAGCCCCTGCGACGTCCTATCTCTCGCCCCCGCTTCAGAAAGATCTTTTGAGGAGACTCCTAGGAGGGATGTTTGGAGAGAGAGATACTTTTTCTTCAAAATCAACAAGTACTCCATCGGAGACTTCAACCTCTCCGTTGTGCCGATGCAGTGGGAAGTTAGCGTCGGTTAGATATAGTTTTTTTTTTGCTTGATAAAAGATGTTTTTTTTATCTTGGGCTCATTCATTTGTTGACCCTGTTTTTTGTTTTGCAAAGACTCTTGATTCAGTTGTTCTGAATCCGATTACGGAAAGATTAGTAGCCCGCTTGAGAAGAGGCGAAGTCGACTGGAATCATTTTTCCGCACAACGCATACGAGCTTCTCTGGGATCTGAACATCTTCAAGTTCAACCACAACTACAGCTTGCTCCGGTCCTCAACTTATCGTCATCTCCTCACATAATTCTGCCTCCTCGCCGTATTGTAGAGCAAGTCAGAACGAGAAGGGCTGGTTTCTCGTATATTTGAAAATACGTCGAGTTATAGAAGTAGATTGACTTGTTATTGCTGTTGATAGGTCGGACCGTCCCAGATAGTAATTCGGTAGCCAGCACTCCTCCACAAGAGAAAATGTCTTGAAGAGGAACTACACATCGCCATGGGAAGGACCCGATCAATCTGGCAAAAAGGTGAAGAAAGGCGATCTAACCGATGCCATTTTTTTTTCAATCTCGGGGCGACTCCTCCTCCGCCAGCTCCTCATCCAGAAGAGGCGATCCAAAAAATGGAGGCCACACATGTTGTACCTGTAACGCCTCTTTCCCATTATCCACTGACCGTTGAGATGACTGTTCAACAATCAAACAAGAACATGATCAAGTCGAGCCCGAGCAAGTCAAACAGAAAAAGTTCATCACAAGAAGAAGCCAGAGACAAATCGGTTTGAGATAAAGGATCATACTGACCCGTCCTTGACTCCGCTATCCTCACTTCCACAATTCAAAGCTTCACAACCTGTTTTGCTTCCGTGAGTTGTGTCGGTTCGGACTAAACCAATATATCAGGGAAGCATGTTCATTACTGAGCAAATAAACGTTTACATAACGTTTACACATTTACAAAACAACTTTGCCATTAAAATCAACGTGGAGGATGAGCTGAAGGCGAAATTGGCTGAGTATGCTTGCATGGAGGATCGCTGATGTTCCTCGAGAACCAGGAGGAGGACCTTATGCAAAAGCTCAACGTGGCAACAACCCGGACCTTGGCGGCTGAAGAATCGAGTTGGGTTGCAGCTGCGCATGCTGCTAAGGATCGGGCTACAGTGGAGAAGATCCTCTCGCACAAAGAGCAAGACATCAAGGTCGCGGTTCATGCTGCGAGAAAAGAGCTCAACGATCAGTACCTCGAAATCCTGAACGGGATTAATGAGAAGAGCAACCAGAGAAAGAGCGAGACTAGCGCCGAGATCCGCCTTCAGAAGGCTCTCACGAACATCGAGATCATTGCTGAACTTGCTGTCGGCGAACTGGACCTAACTCAGGAAGTCCTGAAGTTGGCCGAGGAGAAGCGGATCACGACTAAGGAGATGAATGCCGCAGCTGTTTCTTACTTCACCATCAAGAAAATCAACCTTCCCACGATATCCAAGGATTCGGGCGTACTGCGAATCCTCTAGCTCATACCCCTCCCCAGCTCGATTAGTATGGGTCGAATCTCCCAAGGGAAACTAGAGTTAGCTCGAGGGTGAGCGTTGATGTAACGCCCCCTTCCCGTTATCCGCTGACCGACGAGCTGACCAACCAACAATCAAACAAGAACATGCCTGATCGAACCCGTGCAGGCCAAACGAGAAGAGTTTGTCACAATACGAAAGCCAATGACGGTACAGTTTAAGTCAATGGCTCGAAAAAACCCATCTTTGACTCTGTTTACCTCGTTTCCACGATACAAGGCTTTTCTGTAACATCCCCGAACCGGCCTAAGGGCCGTTTGGGCTGTTCATGGAACCAGAAGCCAAGGCGTATTATCCAAAGGATCTATGAGAGTGTTCCATGGGCAGAGAAGGGTTAAGCTCAGCTGAACGGGAGTTTAACCTAAAGAAAACTAGCTGGACGGCCGAGCTAAACAGCTGGAGGAGTGAAGTGTGCTGAGCTAGAGTGTGGAAGTGTGGATCAGCTGATCAGCTAGTGTCACTAGCTGATCAAGCCCCCATCAGCGAATGGACACTAATGGCAAAGATGCCCATTCGCAAGCCAAGTTGTGTCCCTTCTCCTTGGGCGGTTATTTGGCGAGTTTGGGCTTATAAATAAGACCCTTAGGGATCATTTTCGCACACTACACACACAAGGGAAGAATCCCATTATTTTATCTAAGGCATAAGCCAATCAAACCGAGAGAAAAGCGAGTAAGAAAGAGAGAAAGGAGCGTCCGGACTAGGAGGAAAGGCCGAGCGTTTCAAGGAGGAATTGGTGGTTGATCAAGGCGTTGGAAAGGGGAGAACCATGGCTGGAGCAACGGCTAAGGACCCAGGCAAATCGACCACAACCTCTAAGGTAACATCCGAGTCCGTTCTATGCGTGGCTTAAGGCCAACCGCTAGGCCTAAGGCCGCATGAGAATATGGCCGGATTGTTTCTCCCTTCTTCTAAATATAAATCCTTGGAAAGTAGTCCAAACTTGGCACCCAAGCGAACTATGACCGGATCAATCTCGACCGGCCAAAAGCCATGGTCGCGGTATATGGGCATGGACGGTCTTGGCGGTTTTAATCGCACAATACGACCATAAAGGGTTGGCGTGTTACTCGGCGGTTAACGGCGCATCTTGGGGGATGTTGACCGAGACCGAGAGTTGGATGCGCAACCGGTCGGATTGTGTATCGGACGAGATGTTCGAAAGTTGGAAACTGGCCGAGAGTCGGATTGCCGTGATACGCGCAGACCGTGCGCCATCAGTCGGATCGAGACGATCGCGGACAACCGTACGAACCGAAGGATCGATCGCAACCGTCCGCGGAACGATCGCATCCGTTCGCACGAACAGTCGCGTCCGTGCGCGGACGTACGACTGATCCGCGATCCATGCGCCATGCGATCGTGGTGTTACCGCGGTATACATATTTCCCTCGATCACGGTAGACGGGTCGGTATACGCGTTACTCGATCACGGTATGCATGCGTTGCATGTGCATAGCGCTAGCGGTTTTACCGCGATGCTTGCGCTACACGGTCATGATACGTCTCGGCGCATACGCCACTCGGACGCGATACGCTCGCGGGTCGATCGCGGTATGCGTCAGGACAGTACGCGATCGGACGTAGCGCGGGCCGACTTATGCGATGCGATCGTTGGACCGTGTCGACGACACGCCCATCGGCATATGCGCATGATCGTGAGATGTCCACGGACGATCGCGCGGTCTTGCGGATCACGCGCACGGATGTATCGCGGACGACCTTGCGGTTGTACCGTGAAAGACCAGACGGATGTGCCGTGATCGGATCGATGGAACGCTTGGATTGTTGGATGGGCTAAGAACTTGGGTTAATGGGAATAAAATACTTAGACTTAAAAATGCGAATTAAATGGGATTATAAAAGGGATCATATAGCTTATAATTGTTAGGTTATAAAGCCTTAACTTAAACATTATGATTCATGAAATGTTGTGGTTTTCAGGTAACAAGGATGGTCATAGGGGTGACTCATCCTAGGCGCGGACAAGACCGAGACGAGTGGTGTAATAGATAGACATTGTATTTAGGACCGAATACTATTAGCATAATGCGGATTGATCATTGTATTGGTACCTTTTACGATTATTAATAAAATGTCTATTTTGCCTTATTGATCTTGCTTAGAATTGTTAAGTTGGAATGAATGGAATGAACCTATGGAATTGAATATTCTTAAGGATTTGGCTAAGTATAAAACGATTAGGGTTGAGGTTTCCCGAAGGAACCTCAACTTAGAATGGATTAGTTTAAGGGACATCCGTCTAGGCCTATGGCCGGGATGGGGTGTTTCAAGTTGGTATCAAAGCGGAGTTATTTCCTAGGCTATGGGTTATGGGGCTGCACCACTCGTCCGGGTTAGATTGTCCGTGTAGGAATTGTTAGACTTGTTTTAGAACTTGAAGATTGCTTGTGTTGAATGTCTTAACTTGTTGAATCTTCAGGTTGGAAAAAGCAAGTCAAAGCGTAAGGACAAGAGTGTGGCTGGAACCGGACAGGGATCCAAGGACCAGGCCACGCCAGTCCCACCTGGGATGACCGGACCTGAGGTCACCCAGAAGAGCACCGGTCCCATAGATCCAAACATCCTTGACTCAACAAGGGTTAATGAACCAAACATTGAGGTTGAGGATGGGCAGGATCAAATGGGTGAGTCCTCTTCTCACGCGGAACATGGTGAGACCGGCCGTGAGGAGGATGATGCTATGGGCGGTGATGGTGAGACATTGACCGCGGTTCCAAACATTGGCCAGATGTGGTCCATGTTGAAGGAAGTCATGAGCCAGTTGACGACACTGAACCAGAACATCTCTTCTGGTCAGAAGTCGTTTTCTGAAGGGCCTAAGGCCAAGGTCGTGGAGACCAAGGACCTTAGTGATGGTGAGCCAGACGTAGTAGTGGTAGAGACACCGGCTCCTACGAAGGACCGTAAGGTGGACTACCTCAACGTCCTTGGCCACATCACCAAGCTGGGCACCAAGCACTTCAAGGGAAGTGCAGACCCACTTGAGGCCGATGAGTGGAAGTCACGGCTTGTCCGGAACTTCCGATCTACCCGGTGTCCCGAGGACTACCGGAAGGACATTGCGGTTCACTTCCTGGAAGGGGACGCGCATAACTGGTGGCTGTCGGTGGACAGACGCACCAAGAGTCTCATTGACTCGTTTGCTGACTTTGAGGTTGAGTTCAACCGGAAGTACTTTCCAGCTGAGGCTTGGGATCGTATGGAAGGTAAGTACCTGAGCTTGACCCAAGGCCGCAAAACGCTCCGTGAGTACGAGGCAGAGTTTGACCGTCTCAGACAGTACGTTGGACGTGATGTTGAGGACGAGCCGGCTCAAGTGCGCCGTTTCCTGCGCGGTCTGCGTGTGGAACTGCTGACTCATTGCTCGGTTTGCTCCTATGACTCAGTCTCTGAGCTGGTTGAACGAGCTGCTACTGTGGAGGCCAATATGGCCGAGGAGAACCGCGTCGGCGTTAAGGCACATGACAAAGTGGCCAGCCGTCCCGGGAAGAACCTTAAGAGGAAATGGGATCAAGTGGGGGCTGATCGCCAATCCTCTGACCGCACGAGATGTACTTCCTGTGGCAAATATCACTTGGGGGAGTGTTGGAAAGCCGGGAAAGTATGTGCGAAGTGTGGCAGCAAAGACCACGAAGTCACAAGCTGTCCACAGAAGGGGCAGGAAAGAGTGATAGAAAGACCACTGACATGTTTCCAATGTGGAAAGTCCGGGCATTACATGCGTGAATGTCCGAAGCTGCAAGGTGATAAGCAGAAGGCGCCAGAGGGAAACCGGGGACAAGAAGGTCGCGCGGTTAAGGCCAAGGGCCAAGCCGGGACACCTCGAGTCTACCATCTGGTGAAGGACTCGGCCGACGCCGGCTCCTATGATTCGATCACTGGTACGTCACTAAGACCTCAACAACTTCTTCAATTTTAAATGCATTGCATACATTGGGGAAAAGGGCGGGACACTTAGACATTTGGGGGAATGTGTAGGGACCGTTACAATAGGTGGTGTCGGGGCACTCACTCTATTTGACTCTGGGGCTACACATAGTTTTGTGAGTCCCGGAATGATTGGAAAAGGCTTGTTCCAAAAGGAACAAATGGCCGGCCAAGGCATTGTGAATGCGGCCGGTGGGCAAGTAATGCCTATGCTAGGATTGGTCAAGGGCATTCCCATCTCTATAGGGGGCGTGGACATGCCAGCCGATCTAGTGGTTGTCCAACTTAAGAATCACGAGGTGATCTTGGGTATGGATTGGCTCGGACAAAACCGAGCCACCATTGAATGCCACCGTGGAAGGGTGAAGTTGGAATGACCAGAAGGGAGGGTCGTCTTCCAAGGCGTGAGACCGACTTCGGGGAGTTTGGTCATCTCTGCTATCCAAGCAGAAAGGATGCTGGAAAAGGGATGCGAAGCATACCTAGCCACCATCACGACAAAAGAAGTTGGGGATGAGGCCAAGATCGAGGACATTCCTGTGGTCCGAGACTTTGAGGATGTGTTCAAGGCCTTAGAAGGCTTACCGCCTGACCGGTCTAACCCATTTGTCATAGAACTCGAGCCAGGAACTAAACCTCTATCTAAGGCGCCATATAGAATGGCACCAGCCGAGATGGCTGAGCTGAAGAAGCAGCTGGAAGAACTGCTAGACAAAGGCTTTATCAGGCCTAGTAGTTCTCCTTGGGGGGCGCCCGTTCTATTCGTTAAGAAGAAGGACGGAAGCCTTCGCTTGTGCATTGACTACCATGGCATAAACCGGGTCACTGTGAAGAACAGATACCCATTGCCTCGGATAGATGAGTTGTTGGATCAATTGAAGGGTTCAACGGTGTTTTCCAAGATCGATCTGGCTTCGGGATACCACCAAATCCCGATAGCAGCAGAGGACGTGAGGAAGACAGCGTTCAGAACTCGGTATGATCACTCTGAATTCGTGGTCATGCCATTTGGTCTGACCAATGCACCAGCTGCGTTCATGAAAATGATGAACGGTGTCTTCCGGGAATGGTTGGATAAGTTTGTTATCATATTCATTGACGACATCCTTGTCTACTCCAAGAACCGGAGAGAACACATGGATCATCTAAGGATCGTGATGGAAACCCTAAGAGCGCAGAAGCTCTATGCCAAGTTAAGCAAGTGCAGCTTCTGGCAAACGAGGATAGGGTTTCTAGGACACATAGTGTCTGATGAAGGTGTCTCAGTTGATCCGGATAAGATCCGTTCAATTGAAGAGTGGCCGCGGCCAAGGAACGCTACTGAAGTTAGAAGTTTCCTTGGGATGGCAGGTTACTATAGGCGGTTCGTCCAAGGTTTTGCAAGTATGGCAAATGCCATGACTAAGCTGACCGGAAAGGACGTGAAGTTCGAATGGACGGAGGCCGCAGAGAAGAGTTTCAACGACTTGAAGGACATGTTAACCAAAGCACATGTCCTAACCCTGCCTGTGGACAATGTACCATACGTGGTCTACACAGATGCATCCCGGAACGGCTTGGGATGCGTTCTGGTGCAGGACGGCAAGGTGATAGCCTATGCCTCAAGGGAGTTGAGGAAACACGAGGGTAACTACCCAACTCATGATCTCGAAATGGCGGCTGTGGTATTTGCACTTAAGATCTGGAGATCTTATCTCTATGGAGCCAAAGTGCAACTATTCACCGACCACAAGAGTCTGAAGTATGTGTTCACTCAACCTGACCTAAATCTAAGGCAAAGAAGGTGGATGTAATTGGTAGCAGATTACGATCTGGACATCACTTACCATCCAGGGAAGGCTAATTTGGTTGCAGATGCCTTAAGTCGGAAGAGAACTGAAGTGGCCGCAGAAAGGGATGCAGAGACCCTGGTCGGGTTGATCCGGTCCTTGCACCTTAATGCATTAATCGTGGACAATGAGCCACTTGGCCTGGGGGCGGCAGATCAGGCGGATCTGTTGACAAGGGTCAGGTTAGCTCAACAGCACGATGAAGAATTGATGAAGTCGGTGAATAACAACAACATGGAGTACCAGTTCACTAACAACGGGACGGTTGTGGTGAATGGACGCGTGTGCGTACCCGACGTGGAAGGCCTTAAGGAGGAAATCCTAAGGATGGCCCATCAGTCTAAGTTCTCTATACATCCCGGACAGACCAAGATGTACCAAGATCTGAAACGGTACTATCACTGGGTCGGGATGAAGAAGGACATTGCTAACTGGGTGTCTAAGTGCCAAACGTGTCAGTTGGTCAAGATCGAACATCAAGTCCCTAGCGGCCTGGTCCAAAGCCTACCCATTCCAGAGTGGAAATGGGATGATATTACAATGGACTTTGTGACCGGACTGCCAGTGACTCGAACGAGAAAAGACACGGTTTGGGTAGTGGTGGACAGATTGACCAAGTCCGCGCACTTCTTAGCCATCAAGAAGACTGATGGAGTGGGGAAACTTGCTGAAATGTACATAGATGAAATCGTGAGGCTTCATGGTGTACCAGCAAGTATAGTCTCAGACCGAGATGGTCGTTTCACATCTCATTTCTGGCAAGCCTTCCAGAAGGCCCTAGGAACGAGGATGAATATGAGTACGGCTTATCATCCACAGACATATGGTCAGTCTGAAAGGACCATACAAACGCTGAAAGACATGTTGAGATCATGTGTTCTAGATTGGGGAGACTCTTGGGAAAAGTATTTGCCCTTGACCGAGTTTGCTTACAACAACAGTTACCAAGCAAGCATCGGAATGTCTCCTTATGAAGCATTGTATGGGCGGCCTTGCAGGACTCCACTGTGCTGGACGCAAGTGGGCGAATCCAGAGTCCTTGGGCCAGAGATAATTGAGGAGACTACGGAACAAATTCGTTTTCTAAGAGCCAAGATGCAAGAGGCTCAAGACCGCCAACAGATTTATGCAGACAAGAGAAGGAAAGACATCGAATTCCAAGTTGGGGATCGAGTCTACCTTAAGATGATCACCTTCAAAGGAAGGGCAAGGGTTTCCAAACGTGGGAAGCTTGATCCAAGATACTTAGGACCATTCACGATCCTAGAACGGGTCGGGATGGTTGCCTATAAGCTAGACTTGCCCAATGAGATGGAAGCATTCCACAATGTGTTCCATGTCTCACAATTGCGCAAGTGCTTGTCGGATCAAGACAAGATTATGCCCGAGATCCCTGAAGATCTAAAGGCAAATCTGACCCTAGAAGCCCGGCCTTTGAGAATTTTAGACAGGTTGGAAAAAGCAACCAGAAAGAAAGTTATCCAAATGGTGAAAGTCGAATGGATCTGCAATGGGGTTAAGGAGATAACTTGGGAAACGGAGAACAGAATGAAGGCCGATTATCCAGAATGGTTTGAGGAGTTTACAAGGAACGAACACCTTGGATCGGATTCGGGGACGAATCCATTTCAAGGGGGGGAGACTTGTAACATCCCCGAACCGGCCTAAGGGCCGTTTGGGCTGTTCATGGAACCAGAAGCCAAGGCGTATGATCCAAAGGATCTATGAGAGTGTTCCATGGGCAGAGAAGGGTTAAGCTCAGCTGAACGGGAGTTTAACCTAAAGAAAACTAGCTGGACGGCCGAGCTAAACAGCTGGAGGAGTGAAGTATCAGCTCAGCACAGCTGAGCTAGAGTGTGGAAGTGTGGATCAGCTGATCAGCTAGTGTCACTAGCTGATCAAGCCCCCATCAGCGAATGGACACTAATGGCAAAGATGCCCATTCGCAAGCCAAGTTGTGTCCCTTCTCCTTGGGCGGTTATTTGGCGAGTTTGGGCTTATAAATAAGACCCTTAGGGATCATTTTCGCACACTACACACACAAGGGAAGGATCCCATTATTTTCTCTAAGGCATAAGCCAATCAAACCGAGAGAAAAGCGAGTAAGAAAGAGAGAAAGGAGCGGCCGGACTAGGAGGAAAGGCCGAGCGTTTCAAGGAGGAATTGGTGGTTGATCAAGGCGTTGGAAAGGGGAGAACCATGGCTGGAGCAACGGCTAAGGACCCAGGCAAATCGACCACAACCTCTAAGGTAACATCCGAGTCCGTTCTATGCGTGGCTTAAGGCCAACCGCTAGGCCTAAGGCCGCATGAGAATATGGCCGGATTGTTTCTCCCTTCTTCTAAATATAAATCCTTGGAAAGTAGTCCAAACTTGGCACCCAAGCGAACTATGACCGGATCAATCTCGACCAGCCAAAGGCCATGGTCGCGGTATATGGGCATGGACGGTCTTGGCGGTTTTAATCGCACAATACGACCATAAAAGGTTGGCGTGTTACTCGGCGGTTAACGGCGCATCTTGGGGGATATTGACCGAGACCGAGAGTTGGATGCGCAACCGGTCGGATTGTGTATCGGACGAGATGTTCGAAAGTTGGAAACTGGCCGAGAGTCGGATTGCCGTGATACGCGCAGACCGTGCGCCATCAGTCGGATCGAGACGATCGCGGACAACCGTACGAACCGAAGGATCGATCGCAACCGTCCGCGGAACGATCGTATCCGTTCTTACGAACAGTCGCGTCCGTGCGCGGACGTACGACTGATCCGCGATCCATGCGCCATGCGATCGTGGTGTTACCGCGGTATACATATTTCCCTCGATCACGGTAGACGGGTCGGTATACGCGTTACTCGATCACGGTATGCATGCGTTGCATGCGCATAGCGCTAGCGGTTTTACCGCGATGCTTGCGCTACACGGCCATGATACGTCTCGGCGCATACGCCACTCGGACGCAATACGCTCGCGGGTCGATCGCGGTATGCGTCAGGACAGTACGCGGTCGGACGTAGCGCGGGCCGACTTATGCGATGCGATCGTTGGACCGTGTCGATGACACGCCCATCGGCATATGCGCATGATCGTGAGATGTCCACGGACGATCGCGCGGTCTTGCGGATCACGCGCACGGATGTATCACGGACGACCTTGCGGTTGTACCGTGAAAGACCAGACGGACGTGCCGTGATCGGATCGATGGAACGCTTGGATTGTTGGATGGGCTAAGAACTTGGGTTAATGGGAATAAAATACTTAGACTTAAAAATGCAAATTAAATGGGATTATAAAAGGGATCATATAGCTTATAATTGTTAGGTTATAAAGCCTTAACTTAAACATTATGATTCATGAAATGTTGTGGTTTTCAGGTAACAAGGATGGTCATAGGGGTGACTCATCCTAAGCGCGGACAAGACCGAGACGAGTGGTGTAATAGATAGACATTGTATTTAGGACCGAATACTATTAGCATAATGCGGATTGATCATTGTATTGGTACCTTTTACGATTATTAATAAAATGTCTATTTTGCCTTATTGATCTTGCTTAGAATTGTTAAGTTGGAATGAATGGAATGAACCTATGGAATTGAATATTCTTAAGGATTTGGCTAAGTATAAAACGATTAGGGTTGAGGTTTCCCGAAGGAACCTCAACTTAGAATGGATTAGTTTAAGGGACATCCGTCTAGGCCTATGGCCGGGATGGGGTGTTTCATTTTCAACCCGTATTGCTTCCACGAGTTGGGTTCGGTTTGGATTAACCACATATCAGGGAATAATTCCGTTTTTAATTAATTTAAATCCTTTAAATTCTATTCTTACTAGTTCCACATATTTTCTAAAATCATTTTAACGGGTATACCCTGAAAAATCCAACACCGAAGAAAAACCAAATGATTCGAAAACAAACCGTAGCCAAATGCGAATCCAAAACCACTCCAAGTGTCCTACGCGTCCGTCGAGCTATACCAAACTTGAAAAATACAAAATGAGTCTGAGGAGAAATCTAAGATTACCCAGTGAATTGGATCCCAACTAAACATACTTCTAAATAAGCTAAACGATTCCCACCCAAACCCAAACCCAAAACAACAAACAATAACAAGAAGTGAAATGAAATAGCTGATTACGTGCTACTAAGACGTAATGAGCCCCACAACACACTAACATTCAATTAACAACATGAAACTTTAAAGAAGGAAATCGAGAACACTGCGGCACATGCACTCGATTAGACTCGGTCTAACCAATTCGGCTCTATCGCAATATCCACACCATGGGTCCCAAACGTGAACTCGGTAACTTACAGGGCAAAAATTAGCTACCCCACGGTAACTAAAACCTCCCTCGACTCCTAGACGTAAACATGAAGTCCTACGAATAGAACACCGTTCTCTGTCCATCGATACGCGGTGACTCGGGCTACCCCTAGATAACCAAAGCTTCCATGCAGTCCGGCCCTAGGAAGCGACCCCGTATTCTCCGGACTACAAATCTACAAACATAAAAACGTCACTCCATAGGTTAAATCCTGCCAGAACCACTACCCGAAGGTACGTGAACGAACCAGGAACTCAACTTCTGAGGATCCAATCGGGAAGGAAGTGCCGGAACGCCATATCTAGACTTGCGGGGTCTAATGCACCCTATAGAGTCCCAATAACAGTAATGTAAAAAAGCAGACTCGCTGAGACTCTAACACGCAAGAGCGACAAGGTCAAACAGTAACACTATCTCAATCCCAGTACCCAGTCTATCTCGCAAGTCCTACCACTATTAATCAACACCGAACTATCCGGTCTCGTACCATAATAAGTATCTACTAACACAGTCTACTCGGCCCAACACATGAGTAGATAAACAATAACACAATCAACAATCACACACCACCAATCAATTAATTACTTAGGTTTCATTAATATTTTTAGTTTAAACCTTAATTCTTTTTAACCCGCTACATTGGGATTAGTAAGCTTACTAACTTCCTAGACGGCTTAACCCCATATTATATCTTTTAATTCCATTCCTTATTTCTAACTAACCCAACCTGGTTATCATATTATAAGGTGTGTTATACATATTTAATCTGTATTTTAATTTAATTCTTAATTCCCGTATATAGATTCATTTAGTTACGTTCGTTATAATATATATAGATGCATATATTTCTTAGCATGTCGTTCTATATGTATGCAACACACAATCAAGCAATCAACGATACAATCAATCAATCAACCAATGAGTGATAACTATATGAATTATATATGTCTTATCTGTTTTGTTTAGTTCTCGAGTTATTTAATCAACCTAAATGTTCTATGATATTTCAGTAATGGATATGCATTCCTACGATTCTATGGTTCCATAATTACGAGATCTATATGATCTACCTAAATGCTTCACATAATAAATTAGCCAACTCACAGTGATATCGTGACGATGGATGGACGAATTTACGGAACCCCGAGACCTGAAACGAACCCGACGCTAACTCAAACCTTCCCTGAACCGTTGACTTGATTTGACCCAAACTTGACCCGAGCCTCCATACCGAACTTACAACTATGAACCGTACTATAACCCAACTATAACGGAAGAGAAAGTTGGTATGTGGGATGAACATTGAAAATATCCGCTTAGGAAATATTTCTCCGTTCCTCCGACACCATCTCATCTCTTATTCACTTTCTCTCTCCTCTCTCTCTCTCTTTCTCTCTCTCTCTCTCACACCTCCGGCTCCTTCTTCTTCTCTCCTCCTCCTCCTCCTCCTTCTTCTTCCTCCCTTCTTCCTCTCTTATTTCTCTCTTCTTTACTACTTTGAGTTTTTGGTGTGAAGAATAATGTATGGGAAGGTCTCCTTTTGTTGTGAAAATGAAGAGATCTCCACACTCCATTTGTCTCACTTACCTTGTCCATCCTCCTAGAATATTTCACACAAAATCAATCCAAAACAATGCATTTAATAACTTACCTTACACTTGTAGCTTTCTTATAGAATCCTCTTGGATGGTTACCGCGACAACATTGATTCAATGTATTTACCATTACAAACAATGCATCTATTTCTTTCTAGAAAGATTTTATAGCCCATTCTCATTCTTGAAATTGAATTATGTCCAAGCCAACTTCATTTCTCATCCCAAACCATCTTGATCCAAGCCCTTATGATTTTATTTTGAATTTTTGGTCATTAATTACTTTTAAATGATCCAAAATTCATATCTTAATACAGAAGTCAAATCATGCCAGATCCTTTTCACTATAGCTCATAAATATTTTTATAGATCTGTGGTAAAAAAATTCATAATTTTTGGAACACTTTAGAGGCGTTTCCGTCTTTTTCTCGGTTTTGTCGGTTTCCATTCCCGACAGCCTGTAAACCTCCAAAAATTCTTATTTCAGTGCTTTATGTATTCTAAGCAATATTTTTAAATAAAATTAAGATTTCCTTTCCCGTCTAAGCTTCCCGTCTTCACTTTTTATGAATTTACCAAAATACCCCCAAGCTTCCAAATTTACCGAAATGACATCTGTTAACTTTATGTTGACTTGAAATCTGCCCGTTGACGTTATCTTGATACAAGGTATTACATTCTCCTAACTTACAGGAATCCAGTCCCCGAATTCTTTGTTCGATTAAACCTCGAACTCAGAAGCAAAATCTTGTAAGTCCAATACTTTTATCCTAACTCGAAACTTCTCTGCTCCACTTGTATCATTTAACTCTGAACCAAATTCTTGTTGTTTCTGAAACTGCTCCAAAATTTTCTCTGCTCCAATTAAATCGCTGTAACCATGACTCCAAGCTCTGATTTGCCAAGCGGATCTTCCGCTGGAACCGACTCACAATTATTCCCGCTATACTAAAATCCTGAATTTCCCAATCCGTATTACTTCACTACCATATTCTTACTGACTCCAAAACCATTTGTCTGAGCTGATGCTTCTGAATCAGACTTCATACATCGCTACTTCATTCCAAACTGACTCTGCAACTCCACTATGAGCTGACTTCGCAACTCCAATGCTTCCTCTCGAACATCTTGTTTCTGTCCACTGCTTCATAGAGATCTCTTAACCATGATCCCATGATTCCGCTGCTTTTGAATCTCCGCTGCGCCGTTCTGATACTTTAATCAAAACCGCAACACTCACAACTTCCACCAAGAACGATTTTGGATTTGCCAGTACCCAAGATAACTTTCACCATAAAATGATACATGATTTGCTAGTATTGAATTGCCCAAAAGATCCTTATCTTAAACTGACGCCTCTGACCTTTTTCTGATAATCTTTAACACCAAGAACTCCTTTCTGATGCTGCACTGAAACGTTCCATTTAACCAAATATGCTTTAATTGCCACACTGATTTGCTTTGTAGAATTGCCATACTGATCCAAAATCACCATCTTGATTTTGGGGTTCGGGTTCAGTCTCGTGCTCGCGTTTTATCGTTCATCACGTCCTATATCAACACACTCAATAACACTAGAATGGTTAAACCCTTTTAACTCATTCATCGATATCACTTCCTTATATAGGTATTGGTAATTAGTCACACACCCATCATTTATGTATGGCTGACTAGCAATAACTTATAATTCTGTATTACCGTAAATAAACTATCAATTCAGAGCTTATTTCTATCGAAATGGTTTTCTAACCTTTCATCTAACAACAAGACTAATCGATAACTTCTCATCTCAACTACACAAGACTAATGATCTAACGCTTACCAATGCGGCTAACATTCTAACCAATCAATCCACACATTATCCAAAGCTTATGGTTTTATCATCTAACAACTTAACAACACAATCAATGCAATAATATCCAATCTAAAGGTCTAGCACCCTAGCAAAACAGTCAATCCAATCACACACAATCAAACAATAAATCAAATCGGCTCAACCATACGACAATGCAAAACGGTTATCCTTACAGGTTCTCATAAAACCGTCCATTCAGACCATCATTCGTTTTCACGTTGTAACTATATTGCATGGTAAACCACTCAACATCATAAACACATGCATGTAATAGAGTTACCCTGTTATTCGAAATGATATACCAAAACAACCAACATCCACCACGTACATAAATATCCACATATTACACTAGCCAAAATATGTACGTAGAATATTTTTGTACATAGGTCTATTAGGTATATAGAGCGGTCGCACATCCCCCAAAATGAATCACCGCTACTATACACACACAAAAGATCAGTTAGCGCCCTTAGTTACTTGGGCCTAACCTAAAAAATATCCAACATGAGCGATACGCTCTGCACTCAGTGCAGTACAGCTTGTCGTGTGGAACAAAACCGGCAGGTGCACTAGGAGGGTGTGTCGGTTATGGTGGTGGTGCATGTGGTGCGGCGCGACTCTACTGGAATTTACCGTTGGGGCATGACAGGGTGAGGTATCCTGGACGGCCACAAATGAGACACACTGATGGTGGTAGCGGCGGGCGGAAAGACGGAAAATGCACATGGCAGAACTAACACCATGAAAAGTGGAACTATACATCTATGCAGACGAGGCAAGACCGGTCAAGCCCATAGACAACATGTCAAAATGGTGGTGAGGCTTGAGGAGGTGGGCACTGCTAAGCATCTCTCGGGAACTCTATATTGAGTACGAACCTCCAATCGGGGTGATAGGCTTAGCTAACTAAATATAAAAGTTACTAAACTATATCGACAACTAAAATTAAATTTCTAGTCCTACCAAAATAACCGAAATAGATAACCGAACTAGAACAAAAACTGAAAACTCGGTTTAATTTGGTTTTAAAATCCTAATTATAATTGTGATATATTCAAAGATTTTTATTTTTTATTAGTGATATTAAATAATAACAGTTAATAGCAGTTAATATAAGATAATAATAAGAATAATAATAATAGATAAAAATTAAAATGAAAAACGCACATAGACCACACCATTTTTGACGTGGGAAGAGAACAAACAAATTTTTTTTTGGTATATGCGTTATCACTAAAACGCTTTATTCACATTTTTTTAAGTGATTGGTGACATTTCTCCAATTCCACCTTTCCCTCTCTAATTCAGCCACGGGTCAGTGATTCCATTCACTACCTTTCTCTTAGAAAAATTAATATGGTTATTGGCTTTCTCACCGGTCAAAACTAGGCCTGGGACGGATCCGGATATCCAGCTTTTTTGAAGTATCCGGATCCGGATCCGCTTTCATCGGATATGCAATATGACTATCCGGATCCGGATCCGCTTGTTCCGGATATCCGGTTTTCGGATATCCTTAATAATACCGGATATCCGCGGATATCCACGGATATCCGGTTCTGATCTAGAATTTAATAAAAAAAATTTAGAGTTTACATTTTTCACACAAAAATATAATAACAAAAAACCATATGATATTATATAGTAGCAAAAAATTATTGTGAAATAGATAAAAAAATAGTTTAACTAACAAAAAATCAAGTAATATAAGATAAAATAGCAAAAAAGGTTGTATCTTCAAGTCCATATTCATCTTCTGCATTACCACTGAAAAATGAAAATCTATACAATAAATTCAAAGAACAGCAATACAAACAACTCAACTTTTGTATTAATTGCATATGTGTTTATATGACTGAAAGAAAAAAAAAATAGCTAAAACTACGGTTGGATTTTCCAGGCCATCAAAATTTCAAGTTTAACAAACAATATACGGTTTAAGGAAAATGAGATAGTCGTAACTAGTATTAAGTTCCAAAATGATTTCACCCAGTAAACATTCATTTGTACATATCCATTAACTCAGTATCCAACTGTACATTTGTAACAAATCGCAAAATCTAGGATCTATCTTGGCATAGAAGAACCAGTAATATAATAAGGTTTAAGTCTACAACAAAGACACAACATGAAAGAATATGAACAATCAGATATAATTCCACGTTTACATAATTTATGGTTAATACATTTAAGATATTTACCATAACATATATAATAAAAAACATATTATAATATAATATAAACGGATATCGGATATCCGGTTTTGAAATTTTATATTATCCGGATCCGGATCTGGTTCCGGCGGATCTATGATTGTACTATCCGGATCCGGATCCGGCACCTCGGATATCCGCTTTTTCGGAGCGGATACCAGATCGGATCCGGATCCCGGATAATAATCTCAGCCCTAGTCAAAACTAATAAATATATATATAACATCAATTGTAATTAAAGGAAATATATTCAGGAAACAAAAAGACAAACTTTATTTTATTATTTTTGGAAAATGTTAAAGTACATTAATTTTCATATATTATATTTTGTTCATTACTTTTCTTTGTCTTCATTGGTTCAAAGCTTAATACTGCAAAAACAAAAAAGATGTGTAAATATATATTATGTGAGAAAGGTTAAATTTTAAATCAGTGGAAGGACCTGATTTACTTTTTATTACATTTGCTTGAAAACAAAAATTAGAAAATATTTATAGGAATTTAAACCTGTATTTAATAACAATATTTTGTATAAAATAATATAGTTTTTTTATTTCTAATAAATTATAAATACAAAATTTACCTTCCACAATCCGTTTTAGGGTTGATAGGCACAGCAAGAGGAATGTGACAGAGATCGGGCAAACCGATAAGTTCTTTATATGGTGATGAACGTATAGCATCCTGGAAACATTTGCAAAGATCTTGTCGAGCAGGTGTCGTCGATGCTTCGCGGTTTACAGTCAAAATAGCTTTGCAACAAGCATCTGTTGGATTATTATTTGGAAATTTGATATTTTGCTGCAAACATGGTTTCACCGCGTCTTTTACGTTCGCACATGTTATGCTAGACACCATTCTAGCATTGAGAATTGGAGATATAATTGTCATCAAAGCGAATGAAACGATGAAAATTGATTTGTTCATCTTTGTTTGATTATGGCTATGATTTTAGTTTGTGTGGTTTAATGTTGAAAGAGGTTAAGGTATTTATAAATAAAATTTTGGAAATATTTTCTTTATAAAATCAATAGCAAATTTTAATAAATGCGATTTTTGAATAAGATATATTACCAAAATGATAAATATAAAAGTTTTGAAATAAAAAACAGTCTATAAAATACTTCATGCATTTAATTGTTAAAGATATGATAAAATTATTTACTATTATTAGTCAAAATAAATTTTTGTTAACTTAATTTTGCCTTTTATTAATTATTTTACTAATACTAGAACTTTTAAAGAAAGGCATACGATACAATGTTGGGGATCATTATACTATCAAGATATTCCATGATAATTGGCTACTTACTGCCCCTCCAAGACCTGCTATCCCTCGTGACCCTACATTCAGGCTTTCCAATATTCATCTACAAGAGCTTATAATCACGCATCAAGGACATCGGAGTTGGAACATGTTGACTCTGCTCTCATGCCTCTGCTTTCTGGACACACTCTCACTTGCAACACTGTCCAGTAGCTGCAAATCCTGCGATGACTACGGAAGAGAACATTTCGCTAGTTATTAATAGGCAACATCGAAGTGATATTTCCAATGCTGAGAAACTCATGCCATTTTGGGTTTTATGGAGGATATGGAAATCTCGAAACACTTTTATTTTTGCCAACAGAAGACTGGATCCGATCACAGAAATCAACATATGCATTGCCGAGGTTCATGAATGGCTAAATCACGCTACAGCGGATAATGGTATACGAACCACATCTCTACCTTCAACTCCGACTCAAACCCAGTTCTCTTGGCTTCCACCTCCTGTTCCTTTCCTCAAATGTAACTTTGATGCAGGACTCAACAACTCTACCACCATTGCAACTGGTGGATGGATCTTTAGAGATAACGATGGTACCATTCATGCTTGGGGGGCTTCTGAGTTGGGTATTGTACACTCTCCTCTACACGCTGAAGCATTTTCCCTTCTGGGGGCCATAAATGCAGCTCAAGCTTACGAGTTCCAGATGGTCATTTTTGAAGGCGATAATAAGGCTTTAATCCAACATTTGTGTGGTGAAAAATCTGACTGGAAAATACACAATATCTGTCAAGACATTCGACACAAAGCGTCAACTCTCCAGAGTCACTCATTTGTCTTCATACGGAGAGATTATAACAAAACTGCACACGCAATTGCAGCAGCAGCAGCCTGACAACGTCATTCTCTAACATCACTTGATTGTATTCCAAACTGGTTTCATTTGATTTCTTCACAAGATATTGTAAATCCAACTTATCATTAATAAAGCTATGCTTGTTTGCCGGAAAAAAAAAATAACTAAGCGTGGAAAACCTTAGAATGAATCTCTCTGGCGCAAATATCTCCAATCATTTTGGGTATGGATTCGGGTGGCAGCTTTGATGGGACCTTTGGAGGCAGCTTTGATGGGACCGTCAGGCATGTTAGCTACGCAGACAGATTTTATGGGGCTGATGTCGTCATCGATTTTGATGACATCAGGGCATGTCTTTTTATGCCCCGTCTCTCTATCGATATCACCATCCTCTTTTAGGGATAGAGATTTTAACGCTATATCGATGTTTGGCTTCTCGATCCCTTCGAATGATATAATCCTTGTCAGATTGGGATCAGATTTTGAGGCCAAGGCAGCGAGAGCGCCGGCCGCGGTGTTCTCGCCTTGCAGGATTCGGGTCAGATCGATTTCTTCGATCTGATCAGCGAGACTACGAACCACCCGCAGGTATGCTTACATGCGCTCATCCTTGGCTTCGCAGTCACCATAGAATTGGCTCGTGACCAGTTGAGAGTCGCTGAAAGCGTCTACTTCTCGGGCTCCTATCGTTATAGCTAGCCTGAGTCCGGCTATCAACGCTTCATATTCCGCTTCGTTATTCGATGCGGTGAAGCCTAGCCTGAAAGATTGCTCCAGTACTTCTCCGGTGGGAGATACCAGCTTCACTCCGACCCCAGACCCTTATCTTGAGGACGCGCCATCGACATGGAGACCACATCTCTTTGCAGAAGCTGGATCGAGATCGATGGTAGGGGGAGCTAAATTATGAAATCGGCCAATACTTGAGATTTTAAGCATCTTTGAGTATTGAACTCGATATCGTATTCGCTCAGTTTGATGGCCCATTTAACCAGTCGACCTAATTGGCTTGGACTGTGAAGGATCGTCCTCAATGGTTGAGAAGTCATGATGATGATTGAGTGCGATTGGAAGTATGGTCGAAGCTTTCGAGCCGATGTGACCAGTGCTAGTGTGAGTTTCTCCATCGCGGGGTACCTTGTTTCGGCGTCGATTAGGGGCTTGCCGGTGTAATAGACTGGTATTTGATCGTTTTGTTCCTCGTGAACTAAGACCCCGCTTAATGTCGCTGAAGAGATGGCTAGGTAAAGGTAAAGGGGCTCGCCTTCTACCGGTTTCCCAAGTATCGGTGGTTTTCTCATATACGCTTTGAGCTGGGTGAATGCCTCTTCGCACTTTTCGTCCCAAAGGAATTTTTTTTCACTTTGAGAAGGTGGTAGAAGGGAAGACATTTATCAGTCGACCTCGATATGAAGCGATTCAAAGCAGCTATTTTGCCAGTCAGACGTTGAACATCTCGCGTCGTCTTCGGAGACTGCATCTCCAAGAATAGTGCGATATGTTTAGGGTTTGCCTCGATCCCTCTTTCAGTTAACCTAGGAATTCTCCTGATGGGACACAGAAGGTGCACTTCGCCGGATTGAGTTTCATCCCATACTTATTGAGAATGACGAAGCATTCCTTTAGCTGGGGGATGTGATCCTCGCACCTAGATGATTTTACTAGCATATCGTCGATGTATATCACCATGGTTTTACCCAGTAATTCGGAGAACATCTTGTTGACGAGATGCTGGTATGTAGCTCATGCGTTCTTTAGGACAGTAGCTGGTGACATGTTGTAGCTTCGACCAATCGGTCGATGTGTGGGAGTGGAAAGCTGTCTTTAGGACATTCCTTGTTGAGATCTGTGAAATCGATGCAGACTCTCCACTTCCCATTCTTTTTCTTAATCACGACGGGATTCGTGCGCCAATCGGGGTATTTCACTTTCCTGATCGATCCAATTTTTAATAAACGGTAGACCTCGTCGTGGACGGCTTGGGATCGTTCTTGGCCGAGCTTGCGATGCTTTTGCCTTACCGGTTTGTAAGTCGAGTCAACGTTTAGCTCGTGACTGGTTACGTCGATATTGAGTCCTTTCATGTCATCCGAGGACCAAGTAAACGAATCGACTTTTTGTTTTAGGAAAGTGATCAGTTCGTTTTTAACTGACTCTGATAGGTCGGCCCCAATGCCGAAGAGCCTATCGGGATTAGCTTCGTATATACAAACTTGATTCGTGAGGTCCTTTTGGGGTCCTCTTTGACTGGGGTCGTTGTGTTTTCTAGTTTGCATTTTGGCGATATCCTCCTCTTTCTGTAATTGTTATGCGTGGGATTTTTCGATATGCTTATACCCATTCATGTAGCAGTTTCTAGAAGTCTTTTGACTTTCATAAACGGTTTTCACTTTTTTTGGAGTTGGGAATTTAATGCACTGATGGTAGGTCGTCAGTACGTCTTTCATATCGTATATCTAGGATCGACCCAAGATGGCATTATAGGGAGCTGGTCGATCTACCACGACGAACTCTGCCATTCTTCGTACTCCTCCTGCTATTACTGGGGCGAAGATGGAGCCCATTGAGTTTGTTGTTTCGCCAGCGAACCTTACTAGACGTGTCTGTCCTTAGACGATCTCGGAGTCCTCGAACTCCATCTTTTTGAATGCGTCGTAAAAGAGGACATCTAACAAACTTTCTGGTCGATCATTATCCTTGAGAGTTCGACATCTCTGAGAACTAGGCACACGAGGAATGCGTCGTCATGCGTTGTCATAATGTTGATCCCTCCGAGGCGCCGCATAAGCTGAGTTCGCTGAGAATGATCTCGACTCTTTTCTGCGACCCCTGGGGAAGAGCATCAGGGGACCCTACCTCCTTAGATCGCTCCCTTTTGTTTTAAGACGGCTTTTTAACGTTCGACTCTTTGGTCGATCTAGTTTCCTTTTTGTCGGAAGGTGTTTCTTCGTCGACCTCGGACTCTTGCTTATTATCGGCCTCTCAATTTTTGGCTTCAACCTTGGCTTGGGTGTAGCATTATTCTGTTGAATGACCCTTCTTGTTTTTAAAGCCACAAATTTTGTTTTTGTCGAACTCGAACTTCTGCGAGCTCTTTGGGCTCTCGGCCGCGTTAACAATCCCATATTTACGAGAATCCTTTTGGTGTTCGAATTCGGTGAACCCGACTTGTTCTTCTCCTTTCGATGATTTTCCCTGAGGGTTGTAGTTTCTTCTTCGAGGCGAGAGAAAACCGAAGCGCGATGTAAAGCATCGTCGAGATTTAGTGGTTCGCGGACCGTTATTTCCTCGCGGAACTTGGTTGAATACCACAGCCCGCGCCTAAGCGCCTCTATCGCTACTTCGTCGTTTGGGTTCGCTATTTTGGATTTAATTCCTTGAATCGATCGATGTATGAACGAAGTGTCTCGTCGGGTCATTGAGATACGCTGAATAGGGCTGCCTCGGTAGTTTTGACTTTAATATAAACGGAGTACTACTTGAGGAAAGTCGTCATGAACTATGTGAAATTGTCTGTAAACTTTTCTTCCAGTCTGGCAAACCATTCTAGGGCTGAGCTCAATAAGTTCTCGGCTAAGAGCCTGCAGAAAGTGAGATCCCTTTCCTCGTCAGACATGTAGATTCTAGACATCGCTAGTCTGAATGCTCTTATGTGAGCTTTAGGGTCCGACTTCCCCGAGTAATCTGGGAATTTGGTTTTCTTGATATCACGTAACCTCGCGAAGGGGATTCGATCCGTGAATGGTATTTGACGCGTTTCTTCGATCACTCGATCAATGTCGGGTGCAGCGCTAGTCGCCATGTGAACTCGCGAGCTCAGGCTCATGAATTGGGTGTTGGCCTGCTCGATATATTGCCTGAGCATATCGTGTTCATCGCCTGCTATGTGAGCGAATTGTGTTTGTGGTTGAGCTGACAGTTGTCCATTAAGGATCGGATTAACTAGATCGATCGTTGGGATCGATCATTTTGGTCGGCTCGAGGTGTTTGGAATGATATCGGGGGCCCGATAGGAGGTCCAGAGCTCGAAGCAAAGGCCGAACCGCCGAGCCACTTAATCTGATGCCGGAATTGTTAGGCAAATGGGGTGGTCCGGGCAGGGGCCGGTTCGCTGAACAACTTAAATATGTAGTTAGAGAGCTTGAGCTGAAGGGAATCGGTGTTTCCATAGATGTCATTTTAGGGTAGAACCCATTATTCGACGTACCGACGATATTTCCCGAAGTCTCGGAGAGAGATACCACCTGAGAGAAGTCCAGACGCGTGTGAGGCGGAGGACATAGAGGAGGTCTTTGATCATTTGTAGATCGATCTCCTGGGTTTTGGCTGGCGAGCTCTTCGAAACGAGCGTTAATGTGTCGTTCTTGTTCGGTGAGCTGGGTGGCCAGAGCGCGGTTTGCAATTTCTTGGGCCCGAGTGTTTGCCTCGTTGTTTCTCGTTCAGCTTACTAGAAAGTTAAGCATCGTACGGATTTCAGCAAGGTCGTCCGGACTTTATCGCGGAAAGACATGAGCTTGTGGCGAGCTGGATCTAAGTGTTCTAGATCCGCCTTCAGGTGTAAAGGCAGAGGTGGAGTCGTACCTGATCCAGACCCAGTTCCTGTTTGGATCGTTCGTTCCTGACAAAACGTTTGTCGGAGTCTGGCTTGTCGCAATGGTTTGAGCGACTCTATGACGAAACAGCATGTGTTTATTTTAAAACATGTTTTAACAAGTTAACACTTAAGAACTTCTGCTATAGTCTCGTAGCTGGTAGAGAAATCCATTCATGAACTTCTGCTTTAAAGTACCCTACTTCAACAGCAGGGTTTATCATCTTATTTATTTATGATGAAACAGCATGTGTTTATTTTAAAACATGTTTTAACAAGTTAACACTTATGAATGAAAAAAAAATTGAAATTTTCTCTTGGTTTTAATCAAGAAACTATACGTATCCAGCGAGCGATGCTTGGAACCCCCTGGTTAACGGCGAAGGCCATGTAATACCCTGGCGGAGAAACGGCGCCGTTAAGTGGAGCCGTGCACTGAATCCTATAACGTCCTTCTCCGTCAGGTATTGACGGCCCAACGGTCAACTTCACGAGCCGTTGACCTTGAGAGAACGAGTGCGTAGCAAAAGGCGCGCTTCCCCAATTGATCTGAATCGTCTCCACAACCGGCAACGGCACCGTCACGAACACGTCGAAGACCTCACCGTATCTTACGATCTGCGGGATTTCTCGGATCTCGGGTCGGAGATTCGCTCGATCCGGTGAAAGATACTCCGGAGAAAACGCTTCGATACGTAGCTCAGTGGGAAATTCCGCTTTGAATTTGTAGAAATAGTGAGGGTTACTTCCGGCGAGAAGGATTCGACCGTCAGGTAACAGATTCGCCGTCGAATGGTACATTCTAGGTACTGTTCCTGGATTCAGTGTCATGAATCGCAATCCAATTGGTTGATCGGGTCGGTATAGAAGCGGGTAAAGACACGGGTTTGATCCCATTTCGAATCCTTGGCTTCCTGCTTGAGCTCCGTTGATGATCAGAATTTCACCCGTCGGTAAATTTACCATATCCCCCATGATCCTCCCGAACGGCATCTCCTCCGTCACCCAAGCTGGATCCGCCGCGGTGGCGACGATCCGACCGCAAGTTCCGTGCGCTGGAGCGTCGACGGCACGCGCGGTGAAAGCGCCGGATTGAGCTCCGCCGCAGATTAGTATCTCTGCCGTGGTGAAATCCCCTTGGATCGCTAGCATCGCCGATGATCCACCCGAAGGATAATTCCTTGGACCGCCGTATAAAGGCGGATACTCTTTCACGACGGCGTTTGTACGGTGATCGTATTTGACAGCGCGGCTGTTGGCGAAGACGAAGAGATTTCCGCCGTCGTCGGGGAGGAGATGAACGTAAGGGTAGAGATTGTCCATCTGTTTGTCTTCCACGTCAGCGAGGAACTGAAACGGAACAGCGCCGTTGTCACGAGGAGGGTAATACTCAACCGTGTTAGTTCCTCTCCCACCGACGATGATAACGGAACCATCCGGTAATATCTGGTTACTAGCGTACCAGCGTCCGGTTATTAACTCAGTCTCTTGGAGCTCGACCCAATCGCAAGTCTCGTTCGGGTCACACGGTTCGAATTTCCGGATCTTTTTAAAACCGTCCCTATCCCCACCCGTTTGAAGCAAAGAACCGTCGGATAAAAACTGACCCGAAGAGCACCACGTGTCGGTTTGGATCATCAACGGTCGGATCTGGTTTGTACCAAGGTCAAATAGAACCGAGTGAGCGTAGCAATCACGTTTCAGAATGGCATCAGTTGGGTCTTTCCGGCACCGATGGCGACCAAGAGCTTTTCTCGAAGGTCCGATATTCGTCCGATCAAGAAGAACCACCGTATTGAATCGGGTCACCGCCGTGTGCATAGAGGCTATACCAGCGTCTTGTACAATGAGTTCCCACGTGCCAGGTAAATCGGCACGTGTGGTCGAGAAGAGAAGAAGTGGAAGAAGTATAACTATGATCCTTGGAGTGTAATAAGAAACCAGTTCTGCCATTTTTGTCGGCTAAGCTTGGAAGCTTTTTGCTTGACTGACATTTTTTAAAGAGGATTAAGTTAAGTGGGGAAAAGGTGTACATTGTGAATTAGATCACAGCCGTTGAAACTGAGTGAGCTAACTTTTGATTCAACGATCAGAAATCTAAAGACTGTGTGAGGGTCCCATCCATCGACACATTTGGTCTCAAGATAATAGAATCTTTCCTTTCCCCTCTAAGTTTTATATCGTTAAAATTCGTCTACGTTCAGAATTCAATCTGATTAACTTCGGAAGTCAAGTTTATATAGCGTTTAATAACGTTTTTCAGTTTTTTTAGACGATCGAAACAAACATTTTAAATAGATCAAACGAGCGTAGAAGAATCAATCGATTCGATTTGTAATTAGTAAACGTATTTGTCAAGTGATTAACTAGCAAGTTTTCCCTTTTACTGCTCAAAAGGCATAATCATTAGAGGAACACAAAAGCAACCAACTAAAGATTATAATTCTATTTATTTGGTAGATAAAATCCTTTACATTTTTTCATTCTATTTTCAGATATACAAAGTATACAGGTTTTTGTATTTTGCTTGATTAAAAATTTATGGGCATGTAGACCCGTATGTCCTCCTAAAAGGAGTTTAGGCCATATTAAAAAAAAAAATTGAGAGAGAAGATCTTTTTCAACATGGCTGGAATCAGTTCTCTCTAAAACATTTGCTCTAAAAGCTTACCATTATGCCAAGACCATGGTGGTTTTTGTGTTTTACTCTAATCAACTTATTTAGCATGGATTAGAACATAGTCATTATATACCTTTCTGATTTTTTTTTCTGACTCTTCGCGGTTGCACAAAATTATTGATTTGGATGTGAATGTGTTCTAAAAAGCTTTCGACTTTTTTACTATCTTACTTTTTTTTTGGGGTCAAAAAAGTTACTATCTTACTTATGCATGTATGATTTTATGTTTTTTTTTTTTGAACTATTTCATTAAATTAATTTTTTTTTTTTTTTTTTGTTTTTCTCGGCCTCCAGACAATCCTCTATTTGGTCTGGTCGAACCCAAATCAAACAAACCTTTTACAGTGAAGCCCAGCAAATCTTAAGGCCCAAAGGCCCAACAAGGGAAAACTCTAGAGGGAAAACCCTAATTATCTCCAGATCGCACCGCCTCACCGACGCGGCCGCCGCCGAGTAGGCGCAAACACCACAGCCGGAGAAACGGATGACCCTCGCTGACCACCAGAGCACAGAAAACCACACCGGAGACAGAAACGAGCGGAGCCGCCGCCGCCGAAGCGCAGAACACGGATCCATCCGCCGCCGCAAAGAGAGACCAAGAAGAGAGGCGACGCTAGAGAAAAACGCCAAAGAGAAGAGGCACATGACCACCGCTAACTCACCTGACACATCGTCGGGAGGTCACCAAAGAAGCACGCCGGAGATCAGAAGAAGGATCCACCTACTCCATGGAAGCAAAAGCGAACGAAAAGGGAGAGGGGTCTACAAACGCCAGAACCGCCAGGAAAACTCTAACCGGAGGAGAGCCGCCGTCCCCTAGCAGCCACACCAACCAGCAGCGACATCCGGCAGGACTGAACACCATCAACCTTCTTACCACCGCCCCACACCCACGACTTCAGATTTGCCTTCCCCAGCACACCAGATCTGAAAAATAAGACAACGCCGAACCGCCGCATAGAGCACCGAGACACAACTCCAGATCGCGTCCTCATCGACCGGGAAGGAGATGACTCAAGCTCGATCGCCGAAGATCCCGCCACACCGATAGAGATGGCCAAGAACACCGTAAAAGAGTTTGAAAGGGAGAGGGAAGGACCGCGGATGAAGATCGGGCTATGCAAAAAGTTGTTTGTGCCTCCCTCGCCGGAAAAACTAGATCGTCGGCGGAGAGGCAAAGCGAAGAGAGATGGAGGTGATTTCGAGAAAGAAAAAGGAGGAGAGAGAAAAAGGCAACGATTATGCCCACTTGTATGATTTTATGTTACTCTGTAGCATTTATACCATTTTCTTATGGTATGAAATTTCTCCATAAAAATGGCAGTAAGAACATGTAGAAATTTGTTATTTATTATATGAAATGTAACTATTTAGAACACTTGAAAATTTTAAAGATTAATAAAGATAACTTAGTAAACTAGCTTCTAATACTAAAAATGAAAAATAAAATACTTTGGTGCAGGACAGATTCAATGGGAGAATTAATACATGGTCTGGCAGACTATTATCCAAAGGTGGAAAAAGTGTATATTAAATCGGTGGCGCAATCTATCTCCACATATGTCATGTCTTGTTACCTACTGCCATTAGGAATCACGAAGAAGCTCTCTAGCTCGATAGCTAGATTTTGGTGGAGTACAAAAGAGAATAATAGAGGACTACATTGGGTAGCATGGGATAAAATCTGCGTACCTCTTGATAAAGGGGGGCTGGGATTTTGGGATTTGCGTGATTTTAACCTTGCGTTGCTAGGCAAGCAGCTATGGAGAATCTTAAAATATCCAAACTCGCTCTTGGCCAGAGTCCTCAAAAGAAGGTATTTTCGATCCTCTAACCCGTTGACGGTCCCGAAGGCTTCAAACCCATCTTTTGGGTGGAAAAGTATTATGGAGGCTAATTTCATCGTGGAGAAAAGTATTCGACGTACCATTGGAAATGGGGCAGACACGAAAGTATGAGAAGATCCTTGGATTGATAATGGCCCAGCAAGGCATGCCCGTAGTATTTCAGAGGTAATTGATCCAGACTTAAGGGTGCATCACCTCATCAACCAAGAGACTCAAACATGGGAGGAGAATTTGATAAGAAGCTTCATAGCGGCAGAAGATGTAACACACATCCTGGCCTTAAAACCGAGCAGAATCAATCGACCGGATGGCTATTCATGGGATTTGCACAAGACGGGACACTACACAGTTAGGGCAGCATATCATGTGGTTACTGAGATAAGACTAGAAGACACGCATCAGACGATATCGGAACCGAGCATAACTCCTTTGAAAAGGCAAGTATGGAAAGTGAACGCACCAAGAAAAATCCAGCACTTCCTCTGGCAAGCTCTATCTGGATTTGTAGCCACCGCAAGCAAACTTAAAGATCGACACTGTGGTCTGGACAGAATGTGCCAACGATGTGGAGCAGACGAGGAATCTATAAACCACTTGATGTTTGAATGCCCTCCGGCTCTCCAAGTATGGGCCTTGTCTCCGATTATGACACCTCCGGGGCTGTTCCCGAGTAGCTCTCTATACAACAACTTCGATCACCTCCTATGGAGATTAAAGGACTATTGATCAACAACAGATGACATCGAGCTCTTCCCTTGGCTGGTATGGCTGATATGGAAGGTGCGAAATGAAAAAGTGTTCAACGGAGTGGATGTGTCCAGCCTCGACACGGTAAGGCAAGCATATAGTGAAGCAGCGACTTGGAAGGCAGACCAATTGGTCCCGACTCTTGACTCAGAGGAAAATGAAGAAGCAACTCTTTCGATACGAGGAGGATACGATGACACCGGTCTTCGCTGCCAAGTTGATGCGTCTTGGGTCCGAGGTAATGAGACGACAGGCGTGGGTTTTCAATGTAGGAACAATGGCGATATCATAATTCAAGGGAAACGTGGTGTAGAAGGAACAAGATCGGCGTTACATGCAGAGATCAAAGGACTCATATGGGCGATGGAAACTATGATTCAGAATAATTATCTCAATCTACTCTTCGAAACTGATTGCCAACAGATGGTACATATAATAGAGAATGATGAAGACTGGCCAATCCTCGAAGCAGAATTAGATGAGTTCAAGTTTTTACGGAATTGCTTTATCTCTTTTAATCTTTCTTACATTTCTAGATCTCTAAACACTAGTGCAGACTCCTTAGCCAAATAGGCGCGCTTGCGCAATAGCCTCTTCTCTGATGTAAGACAGGTTAGGCAGACTGGTCCTGCTCCGGCAGGCAACCGTATAGTCTCCTCTGATTAATGAAATCATATTTGATGCCAAAAAAAAAAAAAAAATACTTTCGTGCATATAAGAAATCGGAAAAGCTTTTTTCAGAAAAGAAATGTAAAAGTAATTAGTTGCTTTCAACTCAAGTTATTAATTTGTATAGAAGTACAACGAGATCCAATTTTATAATTTCTAACTTTTCTCTACAACCCAATACCAATTATTCACAGCCATTCATAAAAAAAAATGATTAGTCCTATTGGTTAACGTGTTCTTTTTCTTATCTTTTCTCCATACTTCTCCTAATGATCACATCTTTCGTCATCTTGATACTTCTTGTACATGATTAGTTGATAAACTAATTTATTAACCCGTTAATTTTGATTAGTTGATAAGCTTTTGGGTTGTGCTGTCTGCAGCTAGTGATTTCAAAAAGTATCATCCATTCTAAATTGTTATGTACTAATCCAATTATTGTTAATCTATTTCTCTTTCGGTACACTTGTTGGTTGAGGCTATAATATTACCCCCCGTTCGGCTAGATAACTTTTCTTGATTTAATATCAAAATTCTCGATATCTAGAAATTGGGACATAGATACATGTAGTCTTTTTTTTTACTGAACTTCATTGATTTAATACTAGCAAAAACCAACAGATAGTACAAATCCTAAAAATTCAGAAATTATATATCCGAAAACTAAGTCCTAGAAAATGAACACACATAACCCAGCAAAACTAAGTCCTAGAAACTATCCTCTGCTACTACAAAAGGAGATCGATTGTTAGCAATCAAGTTTTTTTCTGGCATTGAAATACCATTTTATTATGTTTGCGGAACAAAACCTTTTGTGAAATAGAGCTAATTGGAGATTGATGAAAAAACTTGATTGGATTATATGAAATTTGATTTCTAAGACTGCATATGAAATTGTGTATCTTCAGAAATAATATTGCGAATAGGATTCATTTTGTATGTATACTCTTTGCAATATAGATAATAAAAGCTAAGAAAAAGACGAAGAAAGTGAAGAGATTATAGGTTATTTGGAATATTTTAATTTTCATTGCACATTTCCATTAAATCGATACGAATCAATGCACTTTTCAATAAATTTCACTTACATCTTTTGGACTTTTAGACAATATTTAAATAATTCACCGTTTATAAACCGAGTTTGATAGTAACAATAAAGACCTCATTCGGAGTATCAGACTTTATCGGACTGATGAATTAATACTTCTGTCAATAGATTACTATTATCGAATATTATTGGACTATCAGGACTAAACATTATATGGTACTCAAAAAAGTATTTACCAAATTCATCGTTTACCACCAAATTCATGTCTATAGTAAGACAACATTCATTCGGATTATAGGCTCGTTAAGACAATCGGGACATGTGAGGTGAACTAAGAACGTGTTGTCAACAAACTTCCATCGGACTTCTAAACTCGAGTATAAATTCATAAATAGTTTTATTTATTCGCAATGTTTGCTAGTTCACCTCACATAATTTACCACAACTCGAGATAATAGAGCCTCTTTTTCATGAGAATTTGAATAAAACAAAATGAAAAACCAAAAAACATAAATACATCTAAAAAATAAGAAGTAATAGGAATGATTCTGGATCATTTGATTAAACTTTTAATGATCCGGAAGAATACTACTCTGAAAAAAAATTAGAGAGAAAACTTCTTATAAAAATGAAAGATGCAAATGATTATGTTTCTAGGCCATCAAGCTCCACTACAAGAAATTAGTGTCGTAGTCGCGGATTTTTTCGTGGCTATCGACACTATTTCATAGCTATTTTGCCGATAACTACGAATAGTCACGAATAAAATCCGCGTCTATGAACTCGTAGATATCGACCTTTCGTAGCTAACTGCAGTTATAAAGGCGCGACATAGCTATGAATATCGAGATCAAGAATCCGTAGCTATTATGGCCACGAAAAGCTGTGATCTCAGTTTGTGACCTTAACTACGAATAGCTACGATTTATGTCGTAGCAATCTTTCATATTATTTTTTAAAAAATATTTTATTTAATTTAATATTTATAATAATACTTCATACTATAATTACAACAAAACATTAATAATTAATAATAAAATATAAAAATACAAAATAACAAAAACAATTGCAGTTCGTCGTCTCGCCGTGACCAGCGTCTTCATCTTCGCCACACGGCGGCTCCGGTGATGAGCGGTGACTTCATACGACGAGGAGAGTGGTGACTTCATACGACGGAGAGACTGGTGGAGGAGGCAGCTTTCTTCGTCGTTGGAGCTTTCATCATGTTCGTACGGCGACACGAGCCTGGAGGGAAATCAGATTGTCTCTTCGTCTTCATCCGGCGATGGTGGAGGGAGATCGAGTCTCCTCGTCTTCTTCCGGCGGTGGAGGAGGGAGATAGAGTCTCTTCGTCTTCGTCCGGCAGTGGAGGAGGGAGATCTGATCAGATTCATCTTCTGACGAAATTACTTGGAGAGAGAGAGAGAGAGGAGCAAATCTGAAGTTAAAAACTGAAGTATATATGCCAAATCTTATGAAACATAAAAGGAAGAGAAATGTATTGAAGGAGATTTGATACCGATTCACCTCATCTTATCGATTTGATACAAACAAAAGAAGAGGATGAAGGATGAGATGAATACGGCTGGATAGAAAAAGGTGAGACATATGCTAATTGGAAAATGAGACCAAAATCTATCGACAGAAGAGGAAGGAGAACGAAAAAAGAGGAAGGAGAAAAGATGAGAACGAAAAAAAGAAAGAAAAAAAAACCAAAAGAAACATTTGTGATCATTAGATGTGTGTAAATCGATCGTGGATATTAAAAAGGACAATGTTGTCCTGCTTCATCAACCAATGATAATTAAGTTCTTATTCTCATGAATTTCTAAAAACATAAAATTAATGGATATTTATGTATATAGATATTTAGATTTAATGTTTTATCACAAATAATTTCCTCAAAATAACATGGACACCTGACTTCCCATGTCAGTTCCCAATTTGAATTATTTTTTACTATAATTGATTTGTGCTTATATCGTATTTCTCATATATATTGTTCATTTGTTATCGAATCCTGCCCAATTCTAACTTAAGATCTTTATATAAAAATAATGATCTTGTTTAGTCAATGATTCCGGATTTGATGAATGATCTTATTTTCCATATTTCCAATGAATTCCAAGAGAATTGATTTTTTTTTCCCGGCCAAGAGAACTGATTATGACTCGGATAAAAGCTCTTCAAAATTTACCCATGAAGTCGTGTGGCTGAAGAGGAACATACACACTAAACTGAGAAATCTAATAAATATTTGAACCAATCTTGTATCGGACAATCAGTACTAAAATTTCATCGAAACATTGATCTTTAACCTCAATAACAATCAAGCTCATAAAAATAACCCAAACCCAATATAGTCGAATCCATGATATAGTAAATTACAACACATTCTTGTTGACTGAGATGTAAACCGAGGAACTGTAGTTTTTTTTGGACCAACAAATACTGTAGTTTTGAAATATAGCAATTTCAAAATGAAGAAATCCCATCTCCGGTTCCGGTAGAAATAGTAATAGCAACAACAAAATGGCTTACCAGGTATATCCATTGTAATTTCATTTTCCAGAACCTCCTTTAATCCATTTGAAAAACAAAAAGAAACTAATTACCAGTTTAAAACCATCGCACCCAGTTGACTTACCATGTTTATTATCATAACTAAATAACATATCTCCACGCTAAAATAAAGAAAGAAAAATACATAACTCCACGTCTAAAATACTTTTTTAAAACCTATAAAATGACTTGACCCATATTAAACTAACTTGAACTTCAATTAAAAAGGAAACCGGTTTAATTTATCATCACCATAATACATGGTTTTGAGAGAGGTGGTTCCACCGGAAGCGTAAAGGTATGTTCCAAACACACCAACACTAAAATCAACAACATGGAACAACTTGTGGCTTGAAAAAAGAACAAATATAGACTTTATTGATCCCGAGCCTTCGGCATATACTTTATTTAAACCAAAATAAAATCAAACTCCTCTATCCAACTTACTAACACTTTCAACACATTTTTACTGGATCCTTGTCTGCATCCTCTCCCGGGTTCGAGCCTCCCTTTCCTCCCTCATGTCATGTTTCCTTACCTGATCGACCATTTGCCTTCGAAGGATATTTCTTGCGAGGTGAAACTATATCGTTAACCAATCTCTTCTTTGAAGTACGGCCCACCAAAACTGAGTTATTATCGAAGAGCTTTTCTTTACACCTTGTTTTTATCCCACACGATGTTCCCTGCAGCATGTTGCTCAGTCCTTCCTTTCATATTTGTTGCCGTCTCCAAACCTGATTCCCCTCTAAGTTCACATTCCTCCGCTCTAGAATGTCCTTAATCTGATCTAGATCATCCAAAGTTGATTCCTTCTTAAAAGACACCATATCCTCCACAGAAAATGAGAAATCATGGTCCTTCATCAACATCTAAAACCTGATTACGCATTGTATAGAATCAACATTATGGGTTCCCTCTAATTCTGCCTCCTTTGTAATCTCGTCCCCATTTTATTCCTCATAAATCTTAAGATCCATGTTTACCAAGCGATACGTCGCTCCTTATTTCTTGGTTGGCGTTCCAAATGGCCAAGCATCTCATTCGTGATCCTCTCGTACCTAAGGAAAAATAATTCAAAATGAGCAAAAGATTAGCTGAGAAACTTGGAGCATTCAAACCAATCTATTAAAAGACATGATCTTCTTAAAAGATTTGAATTAGATGCTATCCATGAAAATCTTAACTTGAATCTTGAGAATCAAAAAGAGATAAGGTGGAAAAAATTGCAGAAGTTAAATAAGACAGAGGACGCCAAGAAATGGGTACAGTGAGGATAAAACATGCCTTAAAAGGTAACATATAAAAGAAGGATCTTTGAAGCTTTTCTTTTTCTTTCTTGACACTTGAACGCGGATTATGATCGTGTCTACTCTACCAGGTATCCATATCTCATTATCTGAAGCTATATCTTGGCAGTAAGCATCAATAACCACGTCTCCATACAAACTGAGATCACCTTAATTCACATTTTTAGCTGACTTCTTCCTAGTTTGGTCTGCCGCTGCCTTCATTGGCACTCTCATCTTCAAGTCAATCCTTAAGGAAAAATCTGCAAGTAATTTCATGCAGGTATGGAGACGTTTTGTAAATTAGTTATGGGAGAAGCACTAAAATCAAGGATAAAGAGATACTAAAAACTCGTTTGAAAACAGATCTTGTTGTAGCTCGTTCCTGACTCTTGCTTACCTTGATTTCTCGCGTGTAGCTCGAACTCTGATTTTGATTTCTTGTCATCGGTGTCTGCAGTGATTTGAAGAATCACAATCAAGGTTTCGATTTTCAAAATCCCAGACTGAATAAACCGCCGTGTAACCTATATTCCATTGCCAAAACAACTAAATTCCATAATAAGAGAATCAATTCGAATATTAACCGATTAATGAAATTCGAGTGTTCACCAACCTGCTTCGAATCTGATATGATATTTCCAAGTGTGGGCGGTAGTGGACGGCCCTGGCAGATGGAATAAACCCATGGATGGTGGAATTCTGGACATAAAATTGGTTGCCGATGTTAGCCAGACAGTAGACAAAATTTTTGAGAAATAAGATGCCAAATAAGGGAGATGAGAATCACAGTTCCCATGAACTCGGCCTCATTTTTTTATATTCCTTGGAAAGAGATGAATCGGAGAAGCTGTTATGGATGGTTTATAGCCATAGTTTTGGGTGAAGGCAACCTATGAGATTAACCTGAAGAAGGAATTCCGATAGACAAAGGAGGAAGGGAAAACGTCATTGGCCATAGTTGGATAATGGGCTTCGGCCTACTTAGATATGGTGCCACGTAGTTGACCCAAAAAAGAAGGGGAAAAAAATAAGATGCCACATAGGATAATGAGAGATGTTGAGGAGGTGCCACATAGGATAATGAGAGATGCTGAGGTGGATAGCCTAAGAATGGAGAGAAAAATGTCTCATTATATATATGATTTGGTAGATAATTTTAGATAAATTAAAGATAAATAAGTTATATATATTAAATACTATTTAAAAAATCAATGATATGTTTCATTTATCATTAACATCTATTACAAAGTGATTATATTTTGATTTTATAGTTTTTATTTAATTTTATGTTTAATTATAAAGTCTATGAGATAACATAAAAATGTGTAAAACCTTTCAATTAAAGTATTAAAAATGAAAATATGAGGATTTAAGAATTTGGATTTTAGGACGTGAGATTTAATGATTAGAGTTTATAATTAGGGTTTGGAGTGTAGGATATAGGGTTTGAAGTTTTGATTTAAAGTTTGAGATTTAGAGTTTAAATAATTAAATTATTGTTTAAGGCTTTTAGTTTATTATTAGTATTAAAATATTTGTAGATTTCAAAAAAAAATTATAGTTTATAATTAAGAGTTAGGTTTAGAGTATGATTATGGTTTAGTGTATAGGGTTTGAAGAGTTATATGTTTAAAGTTATAGGTTAATGTTTTAAAATAAAGATTTGCATAATATTTTTATTTTATAAGTGTTGAATTTTAATTTTGATTATGTTATAGTAATTGAACTTTTATTAATTAGAGTTTTGTTTATACTTTAGAGTTTTAGGGTTTGTTTAGGGTTTAGGGGTTTTATGTTTTGAATTTTTTTTAATAGATTTGGAATTATTTTATTTTTAATTTAAAAGTGTTGAAACTTAGTTTTGGATATATTATAGTGATTATTTTTTTATTAATTAGAGTTTAAAGGTTTGTTTAGGGTTTGAATAGCTAAGGATAAATTCATAGCTATCCGTAGCTATCTCATAAAGCCACCGATAGCTATGAAGAAAATTGTAGCTATACCATATATATAAATATTCGTTAGATATAGTTACGAATAGCCATGAAAATATTTTGTGGCTATTTTCCACGTTTTGTATCATATCTATTCGTAGTTAATTGTTTTTACGAATGTGTCGTCGCTATTTGTGGCTATTTTGCTACGAAAAGCCACCCATTTATTTCATAGCTATATAGCTAGGGATAGCTACGAATTATTTATGATTTTTTTTCTAATCGCGGCTAATTTGTAGCTATCCGCATCTTGAGATGACTTATCTCACATTATTCACACACGCGCCCGTAGGACGGGCCAATCCTAGTCAAATATATAATTAGCATTTTCTCTCTCCATACATCCCTACCACCTATTCCATTATTTTTTCTGTAAATAGGCCTCAAAAAACACTTAACAGACTAAATCATCTATTTTAAGAGAAAATCAATAGAGAAAATGATGATACAAATTGATTAAAAGCAAACATATACGATATAAGATAAGATTTGAATAACAATCTATCACTTTTTAAGGACATTTATTAGATTTGTTGTTGAAATCTATGTAGAACACATAATGAAAACAAATATAACCAATTATTATTTTTGAGTATCTTATATTTATATTGAGATAAGCATATAAGCTTTTATAAAAATAGTCCAAAATATTAAAGAGTACTTTCAACTTAAAACTCAACTTAACATTTTCAAATGTATATTAGAAATTTTGATGTAGTTTCGGATTAAGAAAAATATTTTATTTTGTTTATCCTTTCATCCGTCCGTAGGGCGGGTTAAGTTGTAATTCATGACCAGGTCCTAAAGATATATATTTTAACATGTCCAAAGAGACAATTTATTATGGGCCTTAAAAATCACACTATAAAAAATTAATTAAGACATGATTATTGATTTAACTTTAACCCAACCCAAAAATTTCCACGCTTCCTCTATCTCTTAGCCTTGCGTCACATATACTCCCTAAACTTTGCAACAATGGCTGCTGATTCCACACATTCACAAATCACTCTTACTCATTCTTTTTATTCCCTACTCCCGCACCCTATTACCGTTACAATTCTCATCCATCAAACCATTAAATTCCCCTCCTCGTCTTCCATTAATATCTCTGCCATTACGTGTTCGCGTGGTTTAACTAAGGCCCACCCCTTCACCTCTACATCATTTATTTACCTCCATTCTCTCATATATATATCAACAAAGGTAAGGTTTCCATATTCCTATTTTGCTATCTTTACAATAGACTTATTCAACAAATGAATAACTCTAATGTTGATTTCTCTCAACTCAAATCTGGCCGCAGTCTCCAATATGTTGTCAGTAGGTTTCTCCGGTTTTTAGAAGCCCGCAACGTCAAAAAGGCGGCGAGCTCGTGGATGTCGACTTGTTGCTACTCGGCGAAAAGATAAACTTCCTTCTGATTCTCTTAACACTTATCTACCAAATACCAACGCTAAAAAAACTATTTCTTCTTAGTGTACGATGATGCAAGGCTCCATTTATGTCCACCACTTTCCAATCTTCCGGCCAATTTTTTGAAAGGGATTAATCTATGCTATCATTGGTTTCGATGTGATACAGAATAACCGCCGATTCAAGATGACAATCAATAGAAGTTACTGAAAATAAACGAATATCAAAAACACAAACACACTACACACAACAAAAAATGGAGAAAATCCCCCCGTTAAGGGATATGAAAAAAGAAAAAATGGAATACATAAATTTGGTGAGCTTTCAAAATTAGATTTAATAGAAAGAAAACGATAACACACACTATAAAACAAGAGAATAGCTAATTTAGAAACAAAAATGATAGAGATAATTATAGAGGATATTAAAATATATTTTTAATTGTTTAAAGTTAACAATACTAATTCTCTGTAATTATGTTACATAAAGATCAATTCGATATAAATAAAGATAAATGTAAAAACTAAAAATATTTTCCTAAAAAGAAAAGAAAAAAATTGCAACAACAATGGTTTGAACACAAATTGAAAATAAGATAACGAACGGGATCGAACATGTTAGAAAGAAACCATGATGTAAAACGAAAGGCAGCTAAAATTTTGAGAGTAAAAATATGCAATAACAATCCGCGTGAAGCGGGGAATCCCTACTATATATATAAAGAATGTTTTCTCTCTTTTGATGATGCCATATCATCATCCAAATTTATAACATATTATTTGAATATTAACTTTAATAATCTAAATTGTTTTATTCAAAGAAATATGAAAGATCATTTCTCATATTGTATATTATAAAACAAAAAATAACAACATAATTTACTGAAATAATTAAATATTGAAAATTTATATTGACTATATATTTAGTAGAAACAATTTAAATGTTAAATACATATATAATAATAGTAGTTTATCTTAATAAAACAGAATACCTAATAAATAGAAAATAAAACATGAAAACCGTTTGTCATTTTATATTTTGAAATTTTCAACATACTTTACAAAGAATAATAAAGTTAATGTATTTAGTTCGATTAATATACTTTACATTTTAATATTTTTAGATTATTGTTTTCTATTTAAGAGAGATAGACTTAGTGAATGAATGTTATTTGATCCACATTTTTTAAATAATATATATTTATTTTAAACAATTTATCATAGAGAGATTACTTAAAAACAATGTTTAATATATATATATATATAATCTAAATTGATATGTTTTAGTAAAAGAAATATGAAAGGTCTTGTCTCATATCGTATATCATAAAACTAAAACAACAACCTAATTTCCTGAAATAATAGAATATTCAAATTATATAATATCACAAATTAGTAAAAGAATTTATAAAAAATAATAATATAATCTAAATTTGAAAGTTGAAAGGTATATATATTATATTTTTATTATTAGTTCTAGATTTATATAGTATTTTAATAGCTATGTTAATTTTTTATAACTTTAAGATATTTAACAATAATAAATTAATAATTGACTAATAACAATATACACTAGAACACACCAAGTCGTTTAAAAATCCTAAGAAACACCCATTTGGGCTATTAGCTTATTCGGTTTGTGTCATGTTATGTATTTCTTTCAGGATATTCAAGTTGAAAATTCAGTTATGGAATATATGCTACTTCTTTTATGGCATTTACATATACATTCAATATTCATAAAGTGTTTATTTTAATGTTTCAAAAAAGTAGAATGAAAAAAACGCTTCACTAATAACTAAAAAAATATGGTGGGATTCAATCCTACCACCACAACCTATGTGTATTCACCTTACGTATTTGTTACTTTAAAGTTTTATGATCATGTTTTGTACTCATTCTCAGAAATTATGACTAGAAGAGTCTTACCTACTAAATAATGTTGTATTGTGTAATGAAGTTCAACATATGCTTCAGTTTTTACAATCTTATCATCTTGCTAAGATAAGTTCGATCACCAACTATATGTATTCACCTTACGTATTTGTAATTCTTTTAAGTTTTATGATCAAACTTTGTGTACATTTACACTCAGAAATTATGACAAGAAGAGTCTTAATCTCATATGTTAGATGAGTGTTTAGTTATGATCACTTCCATCTCAATTGGGTAACAATAAATTCTCTGACATAAGTTTGTATTGGCTTAAATGAATTTCGCGAGCCTACATTAAAAGGTATTGAATTGTAAATGTTTCATCTCTTGGTGTTAGAAGTAATTTAGTATCTTATGAATTTTTCAGAACTATTTTGTTGATGACAATATGTAAATTAAATTTAACTATAAGGAAATTAATTAGTGTAAAAATGTTGGAATTTGAAACACCTCGAGATAAAGAGAAAAATAATTAATCTCACTTTTAGATTAATATATTTTACTACGCAAAAGTGAATCTCTTTTCCAATTTATTGCTTAATATATTGCAATAACTCATTGTTTTAAATGTATATATTAGTTTTTTCTCATGAAAGAGTATTGGAAATAAACAAGAAAAGATTATGAGAATAAATATAAATTTATATTTGCATGAGAATTTTATTTATAAAAATATGAATTTATGATATACTAAGAATAATAAAAATAGATAATGAATGTTAGTTTATACAGAGAGTAAATTGAAGGTAAAATTAAGGTATTTAAATGCTTATTAAAATAAAATATAGTTTAAAATAAAAAATAATATGTTCGTCTCTCAATAGTATTATTTTTAACTTAAAATATTTATTAAATTTAAAAAAATTATATTAAAACAATTTATTTCATATTATTCACTCACCCGCATGTAAGGCAGACCAAACTTAGTGTATATATATCCAACTATAGCTGTCAGTCAATACTGCAGGCAATACTGCAAATGACTGAAGCATAACTTCTATAAACCATAACCTCTCTTGTTTACTTTAACATATTGCCCAACTAAAGTTGATTCATTCGATTACTATTCGACCCGATGATCTTATATCTTCTTCTCACTGAAATTAAATTAAGATACATATTAAGCATTCTGACATAATATACATATTGGTGCTGTTCTTTTAGTAGCCGCTGCCGCAGCACCGTGCGTCCAAAAAAAAGTACATAAACAAAGGCAATTGACACGTGGATGATTGAAAGTTGAACGCTAAGGGTTGAAGTTCTTCTGCATCTTAAATGAAAGCTGGACGCCATTTTTTCCGGCGGCTTAAAGGATGTCTTCAATCTAAAGTAAAAAGGACGCTGCGGCAGAGAGAGAAAAAATAATAAAATAATTCCTTTGTATTTTAATGATTATGGACGTTGCCGTTGCGGCTACTAAAAGAACAAGACCATTGACAAAGCTACATGAAAGTGACATTTTGGGTCAACCACAAACAAGTCATGCAACCAGTTTGGATGGTTTTCAGCTACATAAGATTGACTACGATCAGAGAATAAGTCACATCGAGATTGTCTGTGTCACCTTACTTTCTAGGGTTAAATTCTCATATGCTCTTTGAACTAAAATTTAAATTGCGCATACTTTTATTTAATCTACCATATTTTCTACTTTTATTTTTTTTACTGTTATTTCGATTTTGCCATTGCTGTTTTAATAAAAATAACTAGATTTTGACCCGCACTTAGAAAGTGCGGGTTTAATTTTTTTTACAAATTTTACTTTTTATTCATTTTATTAATAGTAGTTTAGATTTTTAATTATGTAATCTAATTTTGATTATAATTGTTTAACCAACATTATAAATAGTGAGTTAGCAATTTAGTTTTTTTTAAATGAATTATGTGTTATTTGGAGGAGATATATCGTAAGGATTAAAAGATTAAAATAACGATTTCGCATTATATATTTTAATCTGTGTTGTATCGTAAGATCATAGTTTGGAAAAATATATATATGTGAAAACAACTATTGTAAAAGTTATGTGGTATATGTTTAATTGTTATTTTATTTATCTAAAATATTATTTTATAAAATACATGTTGTAGTCGTATATATAATTTGCAAATTTGATGTAACTATCCGTTAAAAACTTCATTCAAACATAAAGCATAATTTGACGCTTCAAATATTTGAATAATATAAGTATGAAATGATTTTTATATTTTATTAATTTTAAAATATATCAACTGAAATTATTTACTATATGCAAATTTTTTTAGAAAATTTATAATCGAGATTGGCTAATTAATTTTTTAACCCGTTTAATTAATTAAATATTTTCAGTTTGATGGAAAAACGTGCTAAAAAGTACAATCGTAAAAACATCAATCGTAATATGTGTATATATATATATATATGAAACAAAATAAAAAGATATTAAAATATATTATAAATATATTTTGAATTAAATCATAAATTAGAGAATCTTAATGTATATATAATAGTTGATGTATAAACTATTAATTATATTTATCAATTAATTTGTTTTGATTTTAATTAACGCTTTTGATATATATAATAGTTGATGTATAAATCTTAATTTAACCCGTTTTATTAATTTTAATGATTATATAATTTATAAAATAATTATGTATTAAATTATATAATTATATGTACCAATTGATTTAGTAACTTAATTATGCTTGATTTTATTTCTTTGATTTTATTTCTTTAAGTTAAATTTTAGTTAAGAATAATTTATAATATTTATTTTAAGATTAATTTCGAAATTATTTATTATTTTTATTAAATTTTTGAAAAAAAATTTCGTTAGATATGATTATGATAGAAAAAAAGAAAAGAAAAGATATTATAAGATATTATGAATAAATCAAATATAAATTGTTTTACAGTTTTACCCTTAATGAATGTTACAAATCCTAATAATATTAAGGATAAATTTCGGAAACAACATTTATGTACCATGGCAAACCTTCCTGTTTTAATAGTATAGATTAAAAATACAATTAAATCAACCAATCACAAAACAAATTCTCTCTCCTCTCTCGGGCCTCCCCTCTCTCTCTCTCTTCTTTCGTCGTGTTCGAATCATTCTAATCCCTCCCCAAATTCTACTTCCATATTCTCCCATCTCAGCCGCTTCTATTCGGATTCCGGATTAACCCAAGTTAGTTGTTCTTCTTTCTTGTCGTCGTTTTTCTCTTTATTCTCGTTTTTATCTTAAATCTATACTTTGGGGAAATTGAGCTCTTATATCCACCATTGAACCTAGTTTGGGGAAACTAAGCTCAATTTAAAATTTAGGGTTGGAAATTAACGAACATTGGATTGGCAACCATGTTTTCTTGGTGGATTAGGAAATTGAATTGATAATTAATTGACATCAGTAGTTAAATCGTCCTGAATCGTATATTTATTATTGTTTTTGGTCTGAAGAAAAAGTAGCTTAACTTAGTAAACTTGATATTAATAAAATTGTAGAACTGGTAAAACTAGGTATTAATAGCATGCTACAACTGGTATAACTTGATAATACTACAATAGTAGAACTGGTAGAACTTGGTATTACTGTTGAAAATATGAGTCCTAATGCATATTTTTATGTCATTTTCAGAAGAGGATGAATTCTCCTTTCACAAACATACATTTTGATTATGAAAGACATTATTCAAAGACTGAAGATAGCTATGAATGGATTCCAAGAGAATCTCGGTTGTATGGTATATCGTTTAAGACATTATCTATGGAGGAGATAACATATTCGTTGTTAGTAGATAGGATCCACAAGAAGATTTCAATAGATGATTCTACGAGGAGGCTGAATTTGAGTTATATTCCATTGGTAGTGAAACCTCAAAGGCACTCATATATTTTTAATGACGAGGATGTTTATGTGTATCTATCCTCTATGGATAAAGAGAAACGAAGAAGTGTTTTGCATGTAGAGGTTTTCACAGATTTAGAAATATTTCTAATCACCGAGCAACTTCAAGAGTAGAGAGGGAAAAACGAGATGGTGGGAGTTATGGTGAGCTTATTTTATTGCTCGAGATAATATTGGGGTACTTAATTGTGACGATGCTACTCATGTTACTGGCGAGGAATCAGCAAAACAACCTCATGAGCCGACTGAGCCATTGGAGAATGGTGATACTGGATATGGTGATATTGTACAACATGACAATATGCATGATTCTGATATGGTTGAATTAGTTGAGCTTTCACGGGTTGTGGAAGAGACAAAGTGTTTAGATGAATGGGAAGATGGTATGAGTTTGAAAATAAGTCAAAAATTAAATGTAAAGAAGATGTGAAGTATTTGGTTGATAGAGCCACAAATGAGAATTGTTTTGGGTTTTAATAGCAAATTCAGATACGAATCGATACGTGGTGAAATGCCGTGAAGCGAAACAAGGTTGTAAATGGCAGTCGAGACCTGTAAAGGTTACGAATTTAACCATCTTCCTGGTTAGAACATACACGAAGATGCATTCATGCTCTCGGATGGTGTAAGCAACAAGAGGAAAGGTACACCACAATTAGTTGCAAGAATCTTGAACGAAGACTATCCCGGTAACTTCGATACTCCATGTCCTAAAACTACTGTCAAGCTTGTCCAAGGAATAGCCGGTGTGGAAGTGTCGTACTCTACGATTTTTGAGGGAAGGACCTAGTTGTTACTGATATCCGTGGTAATCCAAATGATAGTTTCAAGATGTTGCATCCTTATTTGCATATGTTGGAGAAGGTGAATCATGAAACAAAACAAGTTTGCTTTTGGATGAAGAGAAAAGGTTCAAGTACCTATTTGTGGCTTTGAGAGCTTCCATTAAAAGGTTTCAAGCGATGTGGAAAGTGATCATTGTTGATGAAACTTTTATTAAAAATGTTTATGTAGGTGTTCTATTTTTTTCCACAGCGCAGAATCCGAATCATCACCACCACCCTCTTTGCTTTTGCTATAGTTGATGGTGAAAATGATGAAAGTTGGAGGCGGTTTTTCAATACGCTGAAAATTATTATATCAGATAGTCGTGAATTGGTGTTTACTACTGACAGAAATGCAAGTCTCATCAACGCAATAGCTCAGGTGTACCCTCTTTCGGAATATGGTTATTGCATCTACCATCTGTCCCAGAATGTGAAAGGATCAGTTTCCCACGTGAGCAAAGATGAAGTTAGAAAAAAATTCAGGGAAATTGTTCGGTTATACACGGAGGCTGATTTCCTAAGACAATATGGTGATTTTAGGATTTTAGGAACAAGTATCCTCAAGCAGCTGCATATCTTGACAAAAGTGTAGATGTGAAGAAATGGACAAGGTGTTATTTTCCCGGTGCAAGGTACAACATAGACACCTCTAATTGTGAAGAGTCTATGAATTCAGTTTTGAAGAAGGTCAGAAAGTATCATTTAATACCTATGATTGATGCAATTGTTTCAAAATTTGCCGAGTGGTTTCACAGTCATAGGAAAGATTATGTTGTTGGACCGAGAGCGCGAAAATTAGTGCCTCTTGTGGAGCTTAAATTGCATGGTAGAATTGTGATTTCGTCCAAACTTACGATGATAGAACTTAACGTATACGAGCTTGAATATGGTATTGTTGGAGACGACATAATTACTTATGTGGTGGATTTGAGACATAATACATGCACCTGCAAACTTTTTGATATTTTCATATATCCATGTGTTCATGCAATAGCTGCTACTACTAAATTCTTGAAGCAGAAAATTAGGCCAATATAATTGAAGGATTTGTATGTTTTGTGTTCGCCTTATTACAAGATAGAGTTTTGGGCTTTGGCTTATAGAAGGATAATTTTTCCAGTTCCGCATATGTCTGAGTGGATTGTTCCGAAAGAGGTCGTAAAATTGTACACTTTACCTTCGAACTATACGAAAAGAAAGGGAAGATTTCAAGAAACTAAGTATCCTTCAGTTGGGGAACCACGATGGAGAAGGAGCAAGAGAGTGGCAAGAAGGAACTTAAAGAGCTGGTTTCAATGCAGTAATGAGATCCAAGAGAATGTGAACCAAAATAGATGTATTCGTGTTTCTTCAAATTTTTATTTGTTGTGTAACTTTGGAAATTTTGGTAAAACTAAGATTTGTAAAACTATAATTCGTTTGCATATTTTCCATTTTTATAATAATATTAAATATAATAATTACAATACAATAGAAACTAGATACCTCTTGTTTAAATAAATTGAACATTGACTGAAGTACAACTTTCCAATTTTTGGTAGAACTGGAAACTTTATAAAACTTTTGTTTTCTGCCCACAAAATTTGAAATTCCCAAGCAAAAACTATAGAAATTTGAATTTCCCCCATTTTTACTAAACCTCACATCTATCATTTTTGCTCTCTCTCTCTCTCTCTCTCTCTCTCTCTCTCTCTCTCTCTCTCTCTCTCTCTCTCTCTCTCTCTCTCTCTCTCTCTCTCTCTCTCTCTCTCTCTCTCTCTCTCTCTCTCTCTCTCTCTCTCTCTCTCTCTCTCTCTCTCTCTCTCTCTCTCTCTCTCTCTCTCTCTCTCTCTCTCTCTCACATTCGCATCCGACCAAAAATCATCTTGATCTCTTTCACCTTCCAACCTTCCAATTCGGATTGAGTATGGATAATTTCTTTGGATCCCTATGAAGAGAAGAAGAGGCACAATAAGGAGATGAAACGGTTGAAGGCTCATGAAAAGCTGTTTGACGCCATCAACGATGCCCCAATACATAATTCCAAAGAAATACCCATGTGGTGGACGAATCGTCCACGAGATCTGTAAAACTCCAATGTATCAAAGAGATGTCGATACTTTACTAGGCCGTAGGTACTTTACTTGCCATCAATTCAAGGTAAAATTTCAAATTAGCATAGTGATTTAACGATTAGTGATTTCTTTGGTGCAACTATGAATTTTCTGGATATTTTTTGTAGGACGATGGACTCTATTAGATGGATTTTACTGGCATGTTCTACTTCTTCTTCGTGAAACCCTAAACCCGCAAAACTTCCTCCTCCTCTTCCTCTTCATCCTTCTCTTCCTTAGTATCCTCCTCATTCTCTTCCTCCTCATCTTCCTCTTCCTCCCCGTCTTGATCATTCTCAGATGCATTTTCCAAATCGAACCTCGCTATCCTCGACATCCAATTCCGCAGATTCAGATACAAAGCAAACCGGGAAATCACTATTGAAGCTCCAATCGGTGCAGTGGTAAAGGGCGGACATAGGGATCTTAATACGGCCACCCTGTCCGCCGTGCGTAACAGCGTTGTAGACACCGGAAACAGGAAACTTTTACAGCAACAACCGCATATGCCGTCTCAAAGCTGCCATCAGTACCACCAAAGTAATAAACAGTCACTATGTAACATACCCAAACCCAAGCCCAAAATTTTTTGAAAGAAAAGCCCAAAAGCCAGCCCAAATCCACTTTCCCTTTCTAATTATTTCCTCAATCAAGAGTTTCCTTTCCTGATTATAGGGCCAAGCCCATTAACCAAGCCCAAGAGCCTGCTTTCCTTTTCTAAAACCCTAGGGTTTCAGCAGGTCTCTCCCTATAAATAGATGCCTCCTTTCTCCAGAAAACCATTCTCTCTTTTTGGCGAAGCTCTGTCGAGATCTGGAGGCGCTCGAAGCAACAAGAAGTCAAAACTCATTTTCTCTCTCCTCCCTTCTCACCAGGTAACCCCGGGAACCAGATCTGAGCTTTTTAGAATCAAAAACGTTTTCAAACCTTCGCAACTTTTTTAATACCCCAAATCCCGAGAAACCGAGCATACCACCGTGACCGTCGCGACGAGACGAAGCCGGAGCCGCCGAGCCGACCGCCACGCGCCGCCGCACGCGCCCGCACGCGCCGGAGGAGTCACGGGCGCGTGAGATCCACGCGCGCCGGAGGAGCCACGCGCCGAAGCTCACGCGCCGACCGCCAGAGCCGCCCGCCACCGCCACGCGCCGTCACCGCCGCTGCCACGCGCCGCCGCCGCCGCCGCCCGTCGCCGGAGACCCGCCGGAGCGCCGCCATCGCCGCCGCCGTCGCCGCCGCCGGAGCCGCCGTTGACCGCCCCTTCCGCCGCCGGTTGACCGTTGACCGGACCCGTTGACCGTTGACCGGTCCGGGTCGGGTCGGATCGGGTCGGGTCTGACACGCTCGGGTCGGATCCTTGACCGGGTCTGGTTCGGGTTGACCGACCGGTTTAATCCGATTTCCAATTTCCAATTTTAATTTCCGGTTTAGGTCGGTTTAGCTGGTTTGGGAGGGATATTTTCAATCGATCATATCTCGCTCATCCTAAGCCCGATTTAAGCGATTCAAAAGCCTATCTCACTCGATTTCTCGTCCTCTTTTCAGAACCGATGTCCGTTCGGGTCAATGGGGTTGCTAATTCACGGTTTTGCCCTCTTCTTTGGCTAAGGTGAGGACCGTTGGTGATCTCCCTTGCTCTATTCGATTCCGGGCGATAGTCCCTTGTTAATGTCGTCTTTCCTAGGTAGCGTAGGATAGTAGAGATCTCGATGTGATTGCTTGAGAACGTAGAATTGCTAGGTTATCGCTGAGCCTGAAAATGTTGCTTGTGTGTGATGGATATGATTGGTAGTTGTGGTAGGGCCCCCGAAAGGGTGTTTCGTGGCAGGGCGTGTATAACGAGTTTTGGTACGCGCCCTTTAAATTGTCGGATGGGAGGTGTTGGCGAGCCTCCCCTGGTTCAGGCCTTCGGGCCTAGGGATACCGGGTGAGCCGGTTGCGTGGAGCCTTCGGGCTAGAGAGGGGTTCACGAGTGTGGAAGCACGAGTGGATGTAGATTGCGTGGTGAAAGCCTTCGGGCCTGTTTGCAAGGTGATATTAGCTTAGGACTTGTGATTCGTAGTCGTGTGGTGTAAGCGGGATAGCGGACTCCCTAAGTCCGTCCTCACTGGGTGATTGTGTTTGAAACAATTACTCAGGCCTCTTTCCCCCTTTTCCTGTCCCCGTTTTCTTGCAGGTCCGGATGCGGGATTGATCGATCGCTGTGACGTCATTGGTGGATTTCTGTAAGGAGGGGGCGCCTGGGACCTGGGACAAGTTGAGTTGGCGTCCCGGTTGGACCATGTTCGGTTCAACGGGCATCCTAATGTCGCGTCTACGGTTATGCCGGGAGACGGGTGTTACAATTTGGTATCAGAGCCTAGGTTAAGGTCTCCCAGCTCTGTCCTGGGAGATCAGCTTTCGTCGTTTACCCAAAAACCCAAATTTCAAATCTTTTTCAAAACCGTTTGCGAAATTTTATAAAATGGCTACTTTGCGAAATTTTTCAAACACCAATATATCACTGATTATCTCCTGTTGTTACCTCTCATAGTTTCGTTTTCTGCAGGATGTCCACCGATTCACACTCTGATTCCGGGTCCGACTGGACACCAAAGTCCGCCAGTGTTCTGCGCACGCGTGTTGCACCCCGCAGGAACGAACCAAGGAGACAGAGGAGACGTCTTACGACTGGAGCATCGGTTGAGATTCCCGGCGCCACCCAGCCATCCGTTCAGCACTCAGTGGATAGACCAGTGTCTGCATCAGTTCCGGTTGAGTCAATTGTGAGACCAGCGAGGGGTAGAGGCCGACCCCGGAAGACGCCAGTAGTGGCCCCACCGGCGCCAGTGGAAGCACCCCGAGCCCAGAGGCCGGGAAAGGAGCATGTAGTGGCAGAGGATCATCCCGATCCACCGAGTCGTGTGTGCTTCATGACAGTGAGACCGTCAGACGGGGTACCAGGGGCGTCGACATCGAGGAGGGCGCAGGAGATTCCCCGGGACGTTCCCCGGCCCTTCCAGGTGGAAGGCATGCGCGTGCAGGAGTACATGGATGCGTTCATTTTCAGAGCTGGCTGCACCCACCCAAGATCCCCGATCCATCTGATGACTATGTTTATGGATGGACTAGCACCGGAGATCCGAGAGGGGATGACGGACGGGAGCGAGTATGGAGAGTACAGTCTGGTTGTGATGGCTGCTAGGTATGCATAGGCTGTGGATAGGAACCAGAGGGATCCAGCATTTTGGGAGCGGATGAGGGAGAGGCGTCGTAGTGACGGGGAGACCCGGTGCCAAGTTATGGCTGAGCAGCAAGCCGCGTGGGATGAGGAGCTGCGCCTGAAGCGAGAGCAAGAGATTGCCGACCGGGCCCAGCTGAGTGGACAGAGAGATGCTATAGAGCGTATCAGAGAGAGGTTTGCGCAGCATAGGGCAGAGTGGGCCGAGCAGCAGGCTGACTTGGACCGAATGCGGGAGCAGAGGGAGCAGAGGACGCAGCGGGTACGGGAGGAGCGAGAGTACATCTGGGTAGATAGGCATGGTAACAGATTGGAGGAGGAGCAGGAGTATGCCTGGTTGGACGAGCAGCTGAACATTCCCGAGGAGGGACCGGATGGATTGGATCAGCAGTGGGCTACACCGAGTCAGGAGCCGGCAGCAGTACCCCCAGTGATCGTCATCACAGATTCCGAGCCAGAGCCAGAGTCAGATCCGGAGGAGGACGAGAGCGACGGAGGCCAGCTGTACCGAGGAGACATGGACTTGGAGCTGAGGACCCCGGGATCATCGAGTGGCTAGAGTCGGGGGGCGTAGGGGTTGTTAGGGGTAGGGCGTAGTGATTTATGTTAGAGTTTTGGGGTTTTGTTTTTTGTTGGTTTTCTTTCCGCGGTTTTCGCGTAGCTGGTTTTCTTCTTTGATTCGAACCTCGTGTAGCCCTATTCCTTATTCTATTGATTCTTTATTTAAGTCGTGCCTTCCGAACGGATTTCCTAGTGTGTTAGTTCGACGCCCAAAAAGAGCAGTGCCCTTGAGTTTAGAGGTGTTCGGGAAACCACCCACCTTCGAATTCGGGACGAATTCTTTTCAAGGGGGGAGAATTGTAACATACCCAAACCCAAGCCCAAAATTTTTTGAAAGAAAAGCCCAAACGCCAGCCCAAATCCACTTTCCCTTTCTAATTATTTCCTTAATCAAGAGTTTTCTTTCCTGATTATAGGGCCAAGCCCATTAACCAAGCCCAAGAGCCTGCTTTCCTTTTCTAAAACCATAGGGTTTCAGCAGGTCTCTCCCTATAAATAGCTGCCTCCTTTCTCCAGAAAACCATTCTCTCTTTTGGCGAAGCTCTGTCGAGATCTGGAGGCGCTCGAAGCAACAGGAAGTCAAAACTCGTTTTCTCTCTCCTCCCTTCTCACCAGGTAACCCCGGGAACCAGATCTGAGCTTTTTAGAATCAAAAACGTTTTCAAACCTTCGCAACTTTTTAAATACCCCAAATCCCGAGAAACCGAGCATACCACCGTGACCGTCGCGACGAGACGAAGTCGGAGCCGCCGAGCCGACCGCCACGCGCCGCAGCACGCGCCCGCACGCGCTGGAGGAGTCACGGGCGCGTGAGATCCACGCGCGCCGGAGGAACCACGCGCCGGAGCTCACGCGCCGACCACCGGAGCCACCCGCCGCCGCCACGCGCCGTCACCGCCGCCGCCACGCGCCGCCGTCGCCGTCGCCGGAGACCCGCCGTCGCCGCCGCCGGAGCACCGCCGTTGACCACCGCCGGAGCCGCCGCACATCGCCGGAGAACGCCGGAGCGCCGCCGTCGCCGCCGCCGGAGCGCCGCCGTTGACCGCCGCCGGAGCCGCCGTTGACCGCCCCTTCCGCCGCCGGTTGACCGTTGACCGAACCCATTGACCGTTGACCGGTCCGGGTCGGGTCGGATCGGGTCGGGTCTGACCTGCTCGGGTCGGATCCTTGACCGGGTCTGGTTCGGGTTGACCGACCGGTTTAATCCGATTTCCAATTTCTAATTTCAATTTCCGGTTTAGGTCGGTTTAGCCGGTTTGGGAGGGATATTTTCAATCGATCATATCTCGCTCATCCTAAGCCCGATTTAAGCGATTCAAAAGCCTATCTAACTCGATTTCTCGTCCTCTTTTCAGAACTGATGTCCGTTCGGGTCAATGGGGTTGCTAATTCACGGTTTTGCCCTCTTCTTTGGCTAAGGTGAGGACCGTTGGTTATCTCCCTTGCTCTATTCGATTCCGGGCGATAGTCCCTTGTTAATGTCGTCTTTCCTAGGTAGCGTAGGATAGTAGAGATCTCGATGTGATTGCTTGAGAACGTAGAATTGCTAGGTTATCGCTGAGCCTGAAAATGTTGCTTGTGTGTGATGCATATGATTGGTAGTTGTGGTAGGGTCCCCAAAAGGGTGTTTAGTGGCAGGGCGTGTATAACGAGTTTTGGTACGCGCCCTTTAAATCGTCGGATGGGAGGTGTTGGCGAGCCTCCCCTGGTTCAGGCCTTCGGGCCTAGGGATACCGTGTTGGAATTGTGTCCAGCAATCTCTGTACTGTCTCTATAACGTAAGAGTATGTCAGTGATCAGACATAAGTCATACAATACTGGGGGTCATGATGGCTTGCTAGAGTCCGCTCATGATCTATAAGTTTAGGACTTATTGCCTTTATTGTATGATCCCATATGGGTCACACGCTTAAGCTAGCAGGAAATAAAGTAGGAACGGCTTAGCAGAAGTACGATAAAAGTGCCAGGCATTTGTCGTACTAAGAGAGAAGGATTAATGGGTCTGATTAAATCCATGGGATTTAATCAGATTGGAGTTTTGGGCCCAAAAGCCCAAAAGGGAAAGAGAAGGCTTTTATAAATAAAAGCCAAGTCTCTTTCTCCTCCTAACCCTAACCCAGCCGCGATTTCTCTCTCTCTCTGGCGCCTCCCTTAGCTCGGTCTAGCAGCCAGTTTCCTGCAATTGCGTGTGTGAGCCTTTGGAGGATTCATCCCTTGGTGTATCTCCCTGATCTCTGACCTGTTCTACATCTTCCGCTGCAACAAAACAGGTAAAAGGTGAGATCTAATGTTTCTAAATAAGAACACCTAGATCTGATGCATGTTTAGGTTGATATCAATATGAGAATTGAATCAGGATCACCTAATCAATCCAACAGTGGTATCAGAGCCATTGGTTCTTAGGTTTCTTGTTTTAGATTCATTGTTTAGGTTGTTTAATCTGTTTAGATGTGTTTTGAATCCATTACTGATAAGAAAAACACATAAGAGACTGAATTAAATCCTGAACAAACACTTGAATCACAAAACCGAGCTATATGACTCGGGTTTTGTTGATTGGCCAAGGGTGATCGACCGGCTTGGCCGGTTAGTGATCACGGCCGAGAGACCGGGCGGGCGAAGATGGCCGGTCGGACGGAGGGATCGTGGGTCGGACGCACGATGGTCGGATCGGATCGGTTCATACGATCGCGATCGATCGTCGCATCACGACCGATTACTCGTCCCGATCGCGTCCCAGCCGAGCGTCCATACGGTCGCGTGCGTCCGTCCGGTGAGCCGTCCCTGTCCCGTCCCGAACGTCCAGCTGATTCGTCCCGACCGTCCTCGATCTCGGATCGACCGGCTCGCGGCTGAGCGGCTGGACGTGAGTTTCTTGGATGGAAACTAGGTCACGACCAACTCGTTTTGGTTCGTGACCAATTCGGTTCGGTTTAAGGCTCGGTTTAAAATTTGATTAAAAATCAACGTTCTGGTTTAATAAACAGATTTTAATAATTTTATTAAAGTCTGGTTAAACCAGGATTAGAAATCCAATGTCGAAAGAATTATTGGATTTAGTGCCTAAACCAGGAATTTCTAATTTGATTTGGTTGGACCAAATAAATTGAGAAATTCCGGTTTAGTAAATAACCGGTTGACAATTGTGGTCATCGTAGTAATTAAAACTTGGTTAGACCAGTTTTAATGAACCAGACCGGTTATGTCAATTAATTGGACAATTGGGTCATGTCTTGGACATGGACCAATTCTTGGGCCTCGGGCCAAGAAGTTAAAACAATTGGGCCAGTTAATTGAGTCTTTCTTCAGATTAATTTAAAATCTATTTTATAAAATTATAAAGTCGTTTTTAAATTAAAGTTTCCGAAATTTTGAAATTAGAAAGTTTCTTAAAATAGAAGTTTCTGGATTTGCGGGTTTTGGATTTTAAGAAATTTCTAAAGTTAGAAAGTTTCCGGTTTTAGAAAGTTTCCAATTTTAGAAAGTTTCCAAAAATAGTAGGTTTCTTAAAATAGAAAGTTTCCTAAAATGGAAAGTTTCCCGAAATAGTAATCTTCTATTTTGGGAATGAAATTTTAAATAAACCTACGAACCTCAAACAATATCAAGCGTTGGATGTCTTGTCCAGGCTATGTCAGCTGTCAAAGCCCATTCAATTGCATTCATGGCCTTACAGTGTGAGGGTGTCTGCTTTTGCGTGGGTAAGACGGTTTGTGATTCATAAATGTCATTGGGAGTCCGAGACATTAATGATTGCATGACTGTATAGTCCGGTTTTCTTGACTAGGCCATCGGGAGTCCCGGGCCTTGAGACATCAGAGTGGATTGGGCCTCGGGCCCAGATTCACAACCAAGAGTTATATCACGGATATAATTAGCCGATATAGGGCTTACCGATATAAGCTAAGGTTGGGTGACGGCCAGTGGCCCACTTTAATCTTAGTTATATGTGGATCTTGGAATCATTATATTCTATTGAGGGTAACTGATGTTATTGAATATAATGCATGATTAATCATATTAATATTAATACAAGATTAATCATATTGAACATTTTTAACTAATAACCTTTTTATTTATATATTTCAGATATGACTACTACAAGCACACCAAACGCATTCTCGATCCGGTCTGTTCTCGAGAAGGAGAAGCTGACTGGAACGAACTTCCTGACATGGTCAAGGAACTTGAGGCTGGTCCTCAAGCAGGAGAAGAAGGATTATGTCCTTCGTGATCCCCTCCCCGAGAGGCCTCTTGCCAATGCTGCCAGGACTCTGCACAATGCTTGGGAAAAGCATTCGTCAGATGAAAATGATGTCTATTGCCTGATGTTGGCGACAATGACTGCTGAGCTGCAAATGCAGTTCGAGAGTGTATTGTCTCCCATCGAGATAATTGCAAGCCTGAAATCGCTTTTTCAGGAGCAGGCTAGGACTGAGAGGTTCCAGACAGTTAAGAACCTCTTGGACTGTAAGTTGGCTGCGAATGCGGCAGTGAGTCCACATGTCTTGAAGATGATGGGTTATCTCGATCATCTTCAGAAACTCGACTGCCCAATCAGCCAGGAACTTGCCTGCGACATCATTCTGCAGTCATTACCTGCAAGCTATGATCAGTTCATTCTGAACTTTAACATGCATGGCTTGAGTAAGACATTGCCTGAGCTTCACGGAATGCTCAAGACTGCAGAGCCCAACTTGAGGAAAACCGCCAAGGACCCCAATGTGCTTATGGTGCAAAAGGGAAAGGGGTTTAAGAAGACCTCTGCTAAGGACAAAGCAAAGGCCAAGGCCGTCCAAGTCGCGGACAAGGACACGCCAAAGCCCAAGCCCAAGTCCAAGGCTGGGCCAACTGACATGTGCAGGTTCTGCAAAGAACTGGGGCATTGGAGAAGAGATTGTAAGAAATTCCAGGAAGGTCTAAAGGAATTGAAGAAGAAGACTTTCGAGACTTCTTCATCAGGTATTTTTGTTATAGAAGTTAATACGACTACTTCTGATAATACCTCATGGGTTATGGATACTGGTTGTGGGGCTCATATTTGTACTAATATGCAGGCACTCAGCAACAGTAGGAGGCTGAAGCAAGGACAAGTGGAGCTACGAGTTGGGAATGGAGCGAAAGTTCCAGCACTAGCTGTAGGCACTTACTTGTTGTCTTTACCTTCGGGATTGGTTTTAGAACTTAATAATTGTTATTTTGTACCTGCTATAAGCAGGAATATTATTTCAATTTCTTTGTTGGATTTGGAAGGTTATGATTTTTCAGTTAGAAATAAATTATGTTCCTTCAATCGCAACAATTTGTTCTATGGTTCTGCCCCTCTTTCGAATGGGCTTTACATACTCGATCAATCCGCGCCAATTTATAACATTAATACAAAACGGTTTAAACCTAATGAGGAAAACCGAACGTTTCTATGGCATTGTCGTTTAGGGCACATCAGCGAGAAACGCATCAAGAGGCTCCATTCGAATGGACTTCTTGGCTCATTTGACTTTGAGTCATGTGAGAAATGCGAATCATGCATGATGGGCAAAATGACACGGGCCCCCTTTAATAAACCTAACGAGAGGGCCAGTGACTTATTGGGCCTGATACACACTGACGTGTGTGGCCCAATGTCCACAAATGCAAGAGGAAACTATCAGTACTTCATTACCTTCACTGATGATTTCAGTAGGTATGGATATGTTTATTTAATGAAACATAAGTCTGAGTCTTTTGAAAGATTCAAAGAATTCCAAAATGAAGTACAGAACCAACTTGGCAAAAGCATTAAGGCTCTTCGGTCCGACCGAGGAGGAGAATACTTAAGCCAAGAATTCAGTGATCATCTAAGAGAGTGTGGGATCGTATCCCAACTCACTCCTCCTGGAACACCTCAATGGAATGGTGTGTCTGAGAGGAGAAATCGGACCTTATTGGATATGGTCCGGTCTATGATGAGTCACACAGACCTTCCAATATCCCTTTGGGGATATGCTCTGCTAACAGCAGTGTTCACTCTAAATAGAGCGCCATCAAAAGCAGTAGCAAAGACACCATATGAATTATGGACTGGACAAGCTCCAGTGCTGTCTTATCTCAGAATTTGGGGTTGTGAAGCCTATGTCAAGAGATTGATCTCAGACAAGCTTACACCAAAATCTGACAAATGCTACTTCATTGGTTATCCACGGGAAACCAAGGCTTATTACTTCTATCTACGTTCCGAGAACAAGATCTTTGTTGCCCGGGATTGTAACTTTCTTGAGAGAGAATTTCTTTCTAAGAAAGACAGTGGGAGTAAGGTACTGCTTGAAGAAATTCAAGATGAACAGGATACTGCTCAACCTGAACAGGAAGAGCAGCAGGAGGACCTACAAGAAATTGTAGAGCCTGAACCTGTAGTACCTGAAGTTCGAAGATCCGGGAGGATCCGTCACGAACCCGAGAGATATCAAGGGTTCCTCGTGACTGACTGTCATGATCTTTTGATCATTGATGGTGATGAACCATCGAACTTCAATCAAGCCATGATGGGCCCAGATTCCTCTAAGTGGCGCAAGGCCACTGATTCCGAAATGGATTCCATGTCGGTCAACCAAGTCTTTTCGTTGGTTGATTTGCCTGCTGGTGTAAAAGCCATCGAGTGCAAATGGATCTTCAAGAAGAAGATTGACGTGGATGGAAATGTCCAGATTTATAAAGCCAGGTTGGTGGCGAAAGGTTTCAGACAAGTTCACGGTGTGGATTACGATGAAACCTATTCCCCAGTGGCAATGATGAAATCTATTCGGATTCTACTAGCAACTGCAGCTTTTCATGATTATGAAATTTGGCAGATGGACGTGAAAACCGCCTTCCTGAATGGTATTCTGGAAAAGGATGTGTATATGACGCAACCTGACGGTTACATAGATCCAAAGAATGCTGGGAAAGTATGCAAGCTTCACAAATCCATTTATGGATTGAAGCAAGCATCGAGGAGCTGGAATCTTCGTTTTGATGAAGCGATCAAGCAATTTGACTTCATGAGAAACGAAGAAGAACAATGCGTGTATAAGAAAACTAGTGGGAGCAAGATAGTATTTCTTATCCTGTATGTCGATGACATACTGCTTCTCGGAAACGACGTTCCAATGCTGAAGTCCGTAAAGGACTGGCTTGGAAGTTGTTTTTCCATGAAAGACATGGGTGAAGCCGCATACGTTCTTGGAATTAGGATCTATCGAGATAGACCTAAGAGGCTGATAGGCTTGTGTCAAGACTCATACATTGACAAAGTCCTACAAAGATTCAGCATGAAAGATTCCAAGAAGGGCTTCACGCCAATGGTACATGGCACGACGCTAAGCAAGAAGCAGAGCCCTACGTCGGCTGCTGAGCTTGAGCGCATGAAGAATATTCCTTATGCATCTGCAATAGGATCTATCATGTATGCCATGATCTGTACTCGTCCTGATGTTGCTTATGCACTGAGCATGACGAGTAGATACCAGTCAAATCCAGGTAAAAACCATTGGATTGCCGTAAAGAATATCTTGAAGTATCTAAGACATACTAAGGATAAGTTCTTAGTGTACGGTGGAAGTGATGTGCTTAAAGTCAGTGGATTCACGGACGCAAGTTTCCAGACAGACATAGATGATTTCCGGTCACAGTCCGGTTATATCTTTTGTCTGAATGGCGGTGCAGTAAGTTGGAGAAGCTCCAAGCAGGACACCGTTGCTGATTCCACTACAGAAGCTGAATATATCGCCGCCTCAGAAGCAGCGAAGGAAGCTGTTTGGATACGAAAGTTCATTATGGAACTAGGTGTGATACCAGATGCGGCTGAGCCTATGACACTGTTTTGTGACAACAATGGTGCCATAGCTCAGGCAAAGGAACCAAGATCACACCAGAAATCCAAGCATGTTCAAAGAAGATTTCACTTGATACGTGACATCGTGAATAGAAAGGAAGTCAAGATCAGCCGAGTTCCGACAGATGACAATGTCGCTGATCCATTGACAAAGCCACTCCCAAGGCCTAAGCTCGAGTTCCTGACTGAAGCTGTAGGCATTAGAAACATTGAAATGTAATCTAAATTTGAGTAGGAGTTTTGTGAGCTTTATTTTAGTTATTTGATATGTTCTTGTAAAACATTATTTTATGTTTAATGAAATTATTATTTCAAGATTATTTTAACTGTGATGAAATAATCGTTCCAAAATGATATGAACCATTTTATAGGTCATCGAAGTAAGTGACTTAATCTTGAGTCATCAAAGTCATTTAGCTTGATCATGAGACCCTATATTTGATAGATGTTTTATATCATCCTGTCCCTAGTCGAAGGTTGTTGAAATTGGAACACCAACAACCGTGAGAGACTAGATTGGTACGTGACTTATGACAAAGTCTTAATGTGTCATAGATGCACGGCATCAAAGTCAGTACATAGGTGTATGTTGGGAACATACGACCGGACAATACCCGCTTATAAGAACTCTTCAGGATATTTATATCTGTGTCATAAGAGATTCTTACTACGACTATAGAGTATAGTCCTTAGACCTGAGTTCGCATGCATGTGACTGCATATGGACTGATGCACTTTGATCATTGTCTAACGCTATCGTTTTGCGATAGCTATAAGGACCTTGTTTGGGTACATCATGAAATGAGTAGTTTACAGTGATGGAACAAGATGGGATTTGTCCCTCCAATATAAATGGAGTGAATATCTCTAGGCCAATCGGAGATTTGAATACTGGAAAACGCATGGCCATGCTCAAACGGACTTTCCCGAGTCGTTTGGATTGTCAGTATCAAATCAGAGTCCGATGAACAAGATTAGGCTTTATAAGGATGACACAAATCTTGCCTTATGACTAATCGAGATATTGAGACGAAAGGGATTATGAATACAGAGATTCCAGTTCAAGTGGGAGATTGTTGGAATTGTGTCCAGCAATCTCTGTACTGTCTCTATAACGTAAGAGTATGTCAGTGATCAGACATAAGTCATACAATACTGGGGGTCATGATGGCTTGCTAGAGTCCGCTCATGATCTATAAGTTTAGGACTTATTGCCTTTATTGTATGATCCCATATGGGTCACACGCTTAAGCTAGCAGGAAATAAAGTAGGAACGGCTTAGCAGAAGTACGATAAAAGTGCCAGGCATTTGTCGTACTAAGAGAGAAGGATTAATGGGTCTGATTAAATCCATGGGATTTAATCAGATTGGAGTTTTGGGCCCAAAAGCCCAAAAGGGAAAGAGAAGGCTTTTATAAATAAAAGCCAAGTCTCTTTCTCCTCCTAACCCTAACCCAGCCGCGATTTCTCTCTCTCTCTGGCGCCTCCCTTAGCTCGGTCTAGCAGCCAGTTTCCTGCAATTGCGTGTGTGAGCCTTTGGAGGATTCATCCCTTGGTGTATCTCCCTGATCTCTGACCTGTTCTACATCTTCCGCTGCAACAAAACAGGTAAAAGGTGAGATCTAATGTTTCTAAATAAGAACACCTAGATCTGATGCATGTTTAGGTTGATATCAATATGAGAATTGAATCAGGATCACCTAATCAATCCAACATACCGGGTGAGCCGGTTGCGTGGAGCCTTCGGGCTAGAGAGGGGTTCACGAGTGTGGAAGCACGAGTGGATGTAGATTGCGTGGTGAAAGCCTTCGGGCCTGTTTGCAAGGTGATATTAGCTTAGGACTTGTGATTCGTAGTCGTGTGGTGTAAGCGGGATAGCGGACTCCCTAAGTCCGTCCTCACTGGGTGATTGTGTTTGAAACAATTACTCAGGCTTCTTTCCCCCTTTTCCTATCCCCGTTTTCTTGCAGGTCCGGATGCGGGATTGATCGATCGCTGTGACGTCATTGGTGGATTTCTGTAAGGAGGGGGCGCCTAGGACCTGGGACAAGTTGAGTTGGCGTCCCGGTTGGACCATGTTCGGTTCAACGGGCGTCCTAATGCCGCGTCTTCGATTATGCCGGGAGACGGGTGTTACAATTTGGTATCAGAGCCTAGGTTAAGGTCTCCTAGCTCTGTCCTGGGAGATCAGCTTTCGTCGTTTACCCCAAAACCCAGTTTTCAAATCTTTTTCAAAACCGTTTACGAAATTTTATAAAATGGCTACTTTGCGAAATTTTTCAAACACCAATATATCACTGATTATCTCCTGTTGTGACCTCATAGTTTCGTTTTCTGCAGGATGTCCACCGATTCACACTCTGATTCCGGGTCCGACTGGACACCAAAGTCCGCCAGTGTTCTGCGCACGCGTGTTGCACCCCGCAGGAACGAACCAAGGAGACAGAGGAGACGTCTTACGACTGGAGCATCGGTTGAGATTCCCGGCGCCACCCAGCCATCCGTTCAGCACTCAGTGGATAGACCAGTGTCTGCATCAGTTCCGGTTGAGTCAGTTGTGAGACCAGCGAGGGGTAGAGGCCGACCCCAGAAGACGCCAGTAGTGGCCCCACCGGCGCCAATGGAAGCACCCCGAGCCCATAGGCCGGGAAAGGAGCATGTAGTGGCAGAGGATCATCCCGATCCACCGAGTCGTGTGTGCTTCATGACAGTGAGACCGTCAGACGGGGTACCAGGGGCGTCGACATCGAGGAGGGCGCAGGAGATTCCCCGGGACGTTCCCCGGCCCTTCCAGGTGGAAGGCATGAGCGTGCAGGAGTACATGGATGCGTTCATTTTCAGAGCTGGCTGCACCCACCCAAGATCCCCGATCCATCTGATGACTATGTTTATGGATGGACTAGCACCGGAGATCCGAGAGGGGATGACGGACGGGAGCGAGTATGGAGAGTACAGTCTGGTTGTGATGGCTGCTAGGTATGCAGAGGCTGTGGATAGGAACCAGAGGGATCCAGCATTTCGGGAGCGAATGAGGGAGAGGCGTCGTAGTGACGGGGAGACCCGGCGCCAAGTTATGGCTGAGCAGCAAGCCGCGTGGGATGAGGAGCTGCGCCTGAAGCGAGAGCAAGAGATTGCCGACCGGGCCCAGCTGAGTGGACAGAGAGATGCTATAGAGCGTATCAGAGAGAGGTTTGCGCAGCATAGGGCAGAGTGGGCCGAGCAGCAGGCTGACTTGGACCGAATGCGGGAGCAGAGGGAGCAGAGGACGCAGCGGGTACGGGAGGAGCGAGAGTACATCTGGGTAGATAGGCATGGTAACAGATTGGAGGAGGAGCAGGAGTATGCCTGGTTGGACGAGCAGCTGAACATTCCCGAGGAGGGACCAGATGGATTGGATCAGCAGTGGGCTACACCGAGTCAGGAGCCGGCAGCAGTACCCCCAGTGATCGTCATCACAGATTCCGAGCCAGAGCCAGAGTCAGATCCGGAGGAGGACGAGAGCGACGGAGACCAGCTGTACCGAGGAGACATGGACTTGGAGCTGAGGACCCCGGGATCATCGAGTGGCTAGAGTCGGGGGGCGTAGGGGTTGTTAGGGGTAGGACGTAGTGATTTATGTTAGAGTTTTGGGGTTTTGTTTTTCGTTGGTTTTCTTTCCGCGGTTTTCGCGTAGCTGGTTTTCTTCTTTGATTCGAACCTCGTGTAGCCCTATTCCTTATTCTATTGATTCTTTATTTAAGTCGTGCCTTCCGAACGGATTTTCTAGTGTGTTAGTTCGACGCCCAAAAATAGCAGTGCCCTTGAGTTTAGAGGTGTTCGGGAAACCACCCACCTTCGAATTCGGGACGAATTCTTTTCAAGGGGGGGGGGAGAATTGTAACATACCCAAACCCAAGCCCAAAATTTTTTGAAAGAAAAGCCCAAACGCCAGCCCAAATCCACTTTCCCTTTCTAATTATTTCCTTAATCAGGAGTTTCCTTTCCTGATTATAGCGCAAGCCCATTAACTAAGCCCAAGAGCCTGCTTTCCTTTTCTAAAATCCTAGGCTTTCAGCAGGTCTCTCCCTATAAATAGCTGCCTCCTTTCTCCAGAAAACCATTCTCTCTTTTTGGCGAAGCTCTGTCGAGATCTGGAGGCGCTCGAAGCAACAGGAAGTCAAAACTCGTTTTCTCTCTCCTCCCTTCTCACCAGGTAACCCCGGGAACCAGATCTGAGCTTTTTAGAATCAAAAACGTTTTCAAACCTTCGCAACTTTTTAAATACCCAAAATCCCGAGAAACCGAGCATACCACCGTGACCGTCGCGACGAGACGAAGCCGGAGCCGCCGAGCCGACCGCCACGCGCAGCCGCACGCGCCCGCATGCGCCGGAGGAGTCACGGGCGCGTGAGATCCACACGCGCCGGAGGAGCCACGCGCCGGAGCTCACGCGCCGACCGCCGGAGCCGCCCGCCGCCGCCACGCGCCGTCACCGCCGCCGCCACGCGCCGCCGCCGCCGCCACCGGAGCCGCCGCCGCCGCCACCGGAGCCGCCGCCGTTGACCGCCGCCACGCGCCGCCGCCACCGGAGCCGCCGCCACCGGAGCCGCCGCCGGAGCCGCCGTTGACCGCCCCTTCCGCCGCCGGTTGACCGTTGACCGGACCCGTTGACCGTTGACCGGTCCGGGTCGGGTCGGATCGGGTCGGGTCTGACCCGCTCGGGTCGGATCCTTGACCGGGTCTGGTTCGGGTTGACTGACCGGTTTAATCCGATTTCCAATTTCCAATTTCAATTTCCGGTTTAGGTCGGTTTAGCTGGTTTGGGAGGGATATTTTCAATCGATCATATCTCGCTCATCCTAAGCCCGATTTAAGCGATTCAAAAGCCTATCTCACTCGATTTCTCGTCCTCTTTTCAGAACCGATGTCCGTTCGGGTCAATGGGGTTGCTAATTCATTGTTTTGCCCTCTTCTTTGGCTAAGGTGAGGACCGTTGGTGATCTCCCTTGCTCTATTCGATTCCGGGCGATAGTCCCTTGTTAATGTCGTCTTTCCTAGGTAGCGTAGGATAGTAGAGATCTCGATGTGATTGCTTGAGAACGTAGAATTGCTAGGTTATCGCTGAGCCTGAAAATGTTGCTTGTGTGTGATGGATATGATTGGTAGTTGTGGTAGGGCCCCCGAAAGGGTGTTTCGTGGCAGGGCGTGTATAACGAGTTTTGGTACGCGCCCTTTAAATCGTCGGATGGGAGGTGTTGGCGAGCCTCCCCTGGTTCAGGCCTTCGGGCCTAGGGATACCGGGTGAGCCGGTTGCGTGGAGCCTTCGGGCTAGAGAGGGGTTCACGAGTGTGGAAGCACAAGTGGATGTAGATTGCGTGGTGAAAGCCTTCGGGCCTGTTTGCAAGGTGATATTAGCTTAGGACTTGTGATTCGTAGTCGTGTGGTGTAAGCGGGATAGCGGACTCCCTAAGTCCGTCCTCACTGGATGATTGTGTTTTAAACAATTACTCATGCCTCTTTCCCCCTTTTCCTGTCCCCGTTTTCTTGCAGGTCCGGATGCGGGATTGATCGATCGCTGTGACGTCATTGGTGGATTTCTGTAAGGAGGGGGCGCCTGGGACCTGGGACAAGTTGAGTTGGCGTCCCGGTTAGACCATGTTCGGTTCAAGACGGGTGTTACACACTAAATCTTAAGAAAGGTGGCTCCATTTCGCATCTCATCGCCGGCAAAATTTCCGGCGCATTCGCTAAGACGTGCACTGCTCCTCTTGCTCGCCTCACCATCTTGTTCCAGGTATCTTTCTTTCTATATGGATCATCAAGTTTCCGTTCCCTTTACAGGCCAATGTAAAATTTCTAGAATTTTAAGGCATTTCAAATTTTCTACTTGGTATGCTTGTGGGTTTTGAATATAACCTTTGACATGGTTCCACGGGATTGGGTTTGGCAATTTCATGAAAGAAAGTTAGAAACTTTGGTAGAGTTTTGCAAGTTAATGAAGTTATGAATGAGTGAGCGGTGAGGAATCGCATGGCAACTTGTTTTTTGTTGCCAGATACAAGGTATGCAGTCGGAAACTGCGATTTTGAGCAGTCTAAGAATTAACGTGAAGATTCTTGTATTATCAACGGATAAGGTTTTAGAGATTTCTTTATGCGAGCTATGTAATAATTTTCATGTTTGTTTGTGACCAAACATGACTTTTAAATTAATACATTCGAGTAATTGTGACCAAATGTGTTTTTTAATTAATAAATAACTAGGTGATCGATCCGCATACATGTCCAGGCATAAGACTATTTATGTTATTTAGAAGTTGATGTAAGTTATAATTTCGGTTTGTGTGTTAGACCTCAAAACATCTGTTTGTGTGTTAGTTAACATAGAACCATAGAACCAGATCTTACCGATTTTGAGGCAAAATCTGTACATTACAAAAATATGTACACACAAACATACGTTTCATAAGACTATTTTATATTATTTGGAAGTTGATGTAAGTAATAAATTTGGTTTTGATGCCGGAACATGTAATGCAAACATTGTTGGCGTATATGTTTGTGTCTCAATCTTCAACATGTATTTGTTATAGGAGTTTGATCAGAAGATTGACCCGCACGCATGTGTAGGCATGAAATTAATATGAATTTGTTTAAATTAGATTGTCATATTTGTTTTGTTTACCGTATACGCAGTACATAATAATCTTATTATTCCGGCATAGTTTTATATTTTATACCGCATATGTTAATTTATAAATAATGTTTTGAAACCCGACACAAACCTGCGATCGGACCGGTAAACGATGGTCTGACAGACATTATAGGTCGGGTCATATGCAAAAATCGTTGAGTTAAAAACTCGGAAAATGAGGCGGAAAACCCGCAGTTTATTTGCGACTCGGTGGATTGGTCGAACCAATTGACTCGTATAATGGACATTTTTGAAATTTTTAAATCAAAGAGAATCTTATGATAAATCTAGGGTTTTCGTAGTTGAAAAATATTATTAGAAATTCTTATGGCGAGACGTTTTATTTTTTCAGCCTCACAAATCTTCGTCTTTTTATGAATCGTTGCATGGTGTTTTACTTAAATTGCTTATTTCATTTCAAATTTCTAAATTCATATTTCGTTAAAAATTATGTGATAGCTATAAGAATTCAAATGATGTATATATTTTTATAAGTTATTTAAAAAAAAGATTGAATAGTTTTAGGAAGATATGTTTATATATAGTTATATATACAAAACTCATTTATTTATGATTGCGGTCGACCCGCAGTTGACCCAGTGATCTGGTGACCTGGAAGACAGTTCGGTTCGATGTCTGGGTCGGGTTTAAAAACATTGTTTATAAGCTTTATCTGGTTATCCATTTTCTACGAATTATAAATTTCATCATGCTATTTCTATTTTCATGCAATTGCATAATAACATTCGTGTTATTTGATAAATGACGTGAACAATTAGGAAAGTATCAACATAATCTCATTAGAAGCAAAAATGCTTAAAAAATAAAATTTTATTATTAATTTCCATAAGTATTCAAATGATATCATATCAGAATAAAATTTATAAAAAAACATAAAATAAAGAGGCGGAAACTAATACAAAAAATTGTAAAAAGTACTAAAAGATCACACAAATATACTAATAACTTTGAACTTGTAAATATTTTCAACTTGTGATTAGATAAAAAAATTCATTACGATTTGGTACATCACATCTGTAAAAAAAAATAATTAAAGTCATAAATACGACTATAACTAAAATTTGTTAAATTTTTGGATATTTTGAAGATTCAAATATCTAATCTAGATTAAATTTATAAACTACAATCATCATCAAATACAAAATTAAACTGAAAATATTATAAACCCAATTACATTTTCATTATTTTAAAGATTTTATGACGATTTTTTGTATTATTCGTATAGATTATAAATATTAATTTCAAAAAAAAACATATATAAATTTTGTAAATATGAGATAATTTTAAGTAATTAATTTAACCGGATAATATTCACAACTAATAAATACAGTTTTTCCTCAAGTGATAATATTAATTTACCATAATTTTAAATCAAATTAACAATATGAATAAAATATTTTGATAGATATTATCTTAATAATTTCATAAAGATTTGTATATATAAACTACAATATATTAATTATATATTTATTCTTAATATTATGTAATATAATTTTTTAAATATTAATTCAATCACGATTTTTAAAATACAGCAATATTAATTGAGTGATACTTGGGTTCACTTCTAGAAACTCCTAGAAATGAACCTATTTGTTCACTCTCTATTTTTTTCATCAATCAAATAACTTCACATAATTTAATATTAAAAATTAAAAAAGTTTTTAAATAAACGAAAATAAAGAAAAAAATATTTTTTATTTTAATAAATAAAGTTAAAATTAAAATAAACGAATTTATAAAACAACTAAAACTTAAATTTTAATTTCTAAACCCTGAATTCTAAACCTTAAACCCTAAACCCCAAACCATAATTTTTGAAAACCTAAGAAAAATAAAAACTAAAACTAAAACCTAATTTCTAAACTCAATATGTAAATTTTTAAAAATAAAAAACGTAATCATAATCCCTAAACTCTAATAAATTCTAAAGAACTTAAACCATAATCCCTAAAACCTAAACTCTAAAAGGCTTAAACCCTAAACCCTGAAGAGTTTAAACCCTAAATTCTAACACCTAATCCCTAACCCTAAAGTCCAATTTGTAAACTCTAAAAATATATATAAATATTGATATATATATATATATATATATTATTTTTTTATAAAATATTTGAATGTGTTTAATTTTTAATTTTAATTTTATAATTTTATTTAAAAATAACACTACAAGGCATATTTATGTTGGCTAAAAAAGAAGAAGATGAACAAATAGGTTTATTTCTAAGGATAAATCCAAGTATTTTTCCTATTTTAGTAGTATAGATATCATCAAAACATTAAATTAAGTATATATGTTTAAAAAAAAAAGAGTATATATTAAACATGGAAATTACAAGATATATTATTACAAAAACATTAGATAAAAAATTACATACAAACACAAACTAGTATTTTGGAAAACACACCTGGAAAATTCAGTACAAATACGACAATACACTGGAGACGATAATTTTTCTTCGACCAAACATTTGTTTGAGCCATGCTTGAATGTGTGAAGTGAAGATATGTCCAATCACCAATCCGCATAATACACCAGGTCCATACGCTATTCCAGCTGCTACCCAATTGAACATTTGTTCCTCTGTCTCTGAAACTTCTTCGGCTTGCTGTAATTTATGATTTGGGACACAGATCTCTTCAAGGCCGTAGAGTCCAGGGTTATCCAAGAATGAAGTACATTGTTGCCTTTGAAACTGTGTGCCTTGAGGCACTGGACCTTGGAGAAAATTATGGGAAAAGTTTATATGTGACAAAAAGGAGAGTTCACCTAAATCTTGAGGGATTTGACCTGATAATTTATTACTCGAGAGGTCTAACGCCTCGAGATTTTCCAAATTTGCCAGGAATCGTGGGATACCGCTTGTGAAGGCATTACCTGACAAGTTGAGCAGACGCAATCCCTTTAAAAAACACAAAGATCCAGGGATTTTACCATAAAATTTGTTTCCAGAAAAATCAATGGCTCTGAAGTCATTTTGGATTCGCTCAAACCTTGTCTCTACTCCTTTATTCACTATTTCCATGGAACGGTAAAGTAGTAGGTAGCTAGAATAATAACGGACAAAGTTTACCATGTAGTCATTTCCAAGGGTCAATATGGTCATTTCACGCCAGTTGGAAAAATAGTGAGGCGGGAGAGTCCCAGTAAAGTCATTATGTGAAATATCGATGCTCTTAAACTCTGAAACCCAATGGACACATTGGGATGATACAATGGCCCGAAGAATTCATTTGATCTGAGGATGAGAACGTTTAATGATGGTAGACATCCTAACCAAGATGGAAACTTGTCTTTGATTTTGTTGCTTTCCACATTTAAAAGTTGAAGAGCTTTGCAACTGATTAAGGACTTCGGGAAACTTCCCTCCAACTGGTTGCCACTAACATCCAATGATCGTAATTTGGTAGCATCAGCAAATATATCTGGAAGAACTCCACTGAAACTATTGTTACACAGATTTAGCTCTGTAATAGAAACAATGGTGTTCCTTAAACATGAAGGAATCGAGCCATTGAAGAGATTGTTAGACAAATCTAAAAAGCTTAACCCTTTAAGCTCGCAGATCCAATGTGGAAATGGTCCTCGGAATATATTCCAACTTAAATCCAATATTTGGATTAGTGTTTCTTGTGAAGAGTTTTCAAAGCTGCTGAAACAATTGTGAGAAAGAGTCAACGTAGTCAACCTCCATAAGAAACCTGGTACTTCACCTTTCAGCTTGTTGTTGGAAAGATGTAAATCCTTGAGGTTGACCAACTTTGATATTGAACTAGGGATTGACCCAGTCAAGTTGTTTCCGCTAACATATAACTGTCTGAGGTTAAGAAACTCAGATATGGATTCCGGGATTGGGCCATCGAATCTGTTACGGGAAAGACCAAGAAAATGAAGTGAAGATGAAGATGTATTTCCAAACTCTACAGGCCCCGTGAACTGATTATCTCCCAAGTTAACAGATTGTAACGATGGAATCGAGAATAAGGATTTAGGGAAAGGCCCTAAAAAAGAGTTTTCACTAACATCGAAATACTCCAACTTGTGTAATCCACTCATGTCTGATGGAAGCGTGGACGTCAAGTTATTAGACTTGAGGCTTAGATAGGAAAGCTTTGTTAACTTAGCTAATGAAATAGGAATATTTCCACTTAAATTGTTACCTGTAAAGGACATGACTCTTAGCTCGTCTAGGTTTCCAATAGAAGCTGGAACTTCACCTACCAACTGATTGAAATCTAGATCAAGATATAAGAGACGAGAGAGGTTACCTAATGAAGAAGGAATCACACCTTCCAGTTCATTATAAGAAAGGTCAAGAAATGTGAGACGAGAAAGGTTTCCTAGTGAAGAAGGAATCTCTCTGTGGAGATTGCAACTGCTAAGATTTAGGTGACTAAGATATTGGAGTCTGTAAAGGCTGCTGCTACTTTTCAAAGAGCTGTTGAGAAAAGTTTCATTAAGTTGGAGTGATATCACCTGGCCATGTTTACCATCACAAGTGACACCCTTCCAATCACAGCAATCACTGCTCTTATTCCACCAAACTATCGACTCATCAATTGGAAACTCGTCTATAAATTCCAAAAGAGCATCCCTCTGGTCGTGGTTGCAAAAGTGGAGCGTAGGAGAAGCAAAAGTATGGATTAATATGGTGATAATACCATAAAAGCAATAACAATGGTTTCGGATCATCATATTTTCTTTTAGTTTTGTGCTGAAGCCTTGTAGGTAAATGACTTGCTTCTGTTTCACTGGGTTCTCTTTAAGAAGAAGAAAGAAACTCTGGTGGGCGGTGACTTGTTAAGTCGTCGGTCAATATGTACAAGCGTTCGTCAATCAATTATGCGACTTGTCTCAAAAATGACCACATAAACCATCTGCTCATTTAGTCAAAATATCTCTTAACGTTTTATTTATTTATTTATTTATTTATTTATTAAATAGCTATGATCGGTTAGATACGTGGATGTGATGCTCAACTGATTTATCTTGCAACAACTAATCGACAAATGTTCAATTGTTCAGTTGATCGACAAATGTTCAATTGGGTAACAGCTGGAATAGCGTATGGACAAAACCTGGTGTACTATGGGGATTGGAGATTGGACATATCTTTTCACTTCACACAATCAAGCATGGGTCAAAGAAATGATTGCTCGAAGAAAAATCAGTCTTTTTTTTTTTTGGGTCTGAAAATAAAGTTTCATTCACTTCGTAACATTAAAAGCACTGGCCACAGGCCTTAGAACATGTTTATCAAGGGTTTTTAATGCCCGGGTTCTTAACGATTCACGTGGATCCTACGTGAATAGTTAAGAACCCGGATTCTAAAAATCTTTATTTAAGAACCGGTTCTTACACTGTTCATGACACATGACAGCTTGTCATTCGTCTTTTTTTATTTTATTTTTTTACACTTTTCCCAAATGTTAAGAACCCCATGAGAGGTTCACCACTAATCATGCTCTTAGTGCCGACTTTGCTAGTGAGTCTCCGGTCATATTCTCTAATTTAGGAATAAAACCAAAAGAAACATTGTTTATTGTATTTGTTGTTGGTCATGGATTTCTCTCTAGGAAATCCGACTCATTAACAAATAAAACAAATGTCCATATTTATGAGCCCGTTCCAGAATCAAGATAGAGAGAGATCAACCGTCTTCCTTAGTTGGGCCTAAGCGAATGATGCCTTGACGAGGCCCATGCGATGCTGAAGCAAGAAGCGATCGAGCTCGGGCTCGACAGGAGACGACGTGGAGATAAAGCAACTCGGTCTTCGTCAGTTCAACTGATCCACGCAAATCTCGGAGATCGTTATGACGGAGAGGCCGAAATATCAGAACAAGAAGATCAGAGTCGAGACTATTTAAAGAAGAAGTGGCGATTCATTCAAGACATTCCAACCCTAGCTTAGAACACTTCGACTAGATAGCTCGATCATAAATCTTTGTACTCTCTTTTCGACTGTGTTTTTTCTATCTCGACGATCAATCTCAATAAAGTCTTTGATTCATAGGAAACTATACCATTTCTATATCCAAAAGTCCAAATCCACAAATACAAATTCTTAGTGTGAATCTCAGATCTCACATTTGGCACCGACTGTGGGGACTATCTGTAGTTTTTCCTGTCTTAAGAATCAGATCTTAGATCCGATAGATCGAGATGAATCCCGACCAATCTGGCTCTCCCAGCGCCACACCACCAGTCGACCACCCTCAAACGGTTGACAACGTTCCTCAGAACACCACCGGGGTAAGAATCATGGGTCAGACCGATGGCGTGTTGACGAGCTCTGCCTCAGTCTCCACGACTTCGGCACCAACCGGCCCAGTCGCTCAAACAGTCGTGACGAGCCAGAATCCGACAAATTTTTTGTCAGGAACTAAGGATCCGAGCAGAAACTGGGTATGGACGAGGAATTATTCCATTTCCGCCCCCGCTTCAGGGGGTGGATATGGAGCAACCAGACCTAATTCGCCACTGCCCTCTGCTCCACAGCGACAAGGCCCAGATGATCTCGCTGAAATCCGTTCGATGTTAAGCCTGTTGGTAAACCGAACGAAAAACAACGAGGCAAGCGCACGGGCCCAAGAGATCGTGAACCGCTCTCTGGCCGCGCAACTCGATGAACAAGAAAGGCGCATTAACGCCCGTCTTGAAGAGCTCGTTAGACAAAACCAGGGGGTAGATCAACACACGATCCACGAACCTCATAAGTCCTCCACCGTGTACACGCTTGGACTTCTCCCAGGTAGTAACTCCCCCGGGAGCGTCGAGAAATTTCGCCAATACGTCAAGTAGCGGCTTCCGCCCTATAATGACACCCGTCGCGACTCTGACCCCATTCGGTTCGAATTCAATGGTCACAGATCCAACCGGATCGGGAAACCGACCATTACCCGGGCCACCACCTTTCCTGATTAGTTCGAATATCCGGCTGAGGCAACTAGGAGGCTCCGCTTTCGTCTCGAGCTCAGGACATCCTAACTGATCAAATACGGTACAGTTCCAAACGCCGCAGGTCGACCAAACGGGGTTTTCCCTGGACAAACGTCCAATCAAGCACAAGCCCAGTTCGCGCCTACGACATGCGATGAACACGATATGCTTAGACAGTATATTGAACAAGTTAAGGCTCAGTTCGTCAGTCTAAACTCCAAAGTTCACATGGCAACAAGCGCGGCGCCCGACATCGATCGAGTGATCGAAGAAACGCGACAAACGCCGTTCACAGACCGGATCGCCTTTGCATGAATCCGGGAAATAAAGAAAACAAAGTTTCCGGAGTTCTCTGGGAAATCGGACCCGAAAGCCCATATCAGGGCGTTCCGACTGGCAGTGGCAAGGGTATACCTTACCGATGAGGAGAGAGAGCCGGCTTTCTGCAGGCTCTTCGCCGAAAACCTATCGGGCTCTGTCCTAGAATGGTTTGTCGGACTGGAGGAAAGGTCCATTGACAACTTCACCCAGTTCATGACGTCTTTCCTCAAACAATATTCCGTCTTTATCTAAGAAAAGACTACTGAGGCAGCTCTATTTAGTGTCTCCCAGAAACCCGATGAGCCGCTTCGCTCGTACATCGACCGATTTAAAGAAATAAAATCTAAAACCGCAAACCCGCGAGACAAAGTAGCTATAGAAGCGTTGAGACGCGGACTATGGTTCTCCACCAGATTCCGCGAGGAAATAACAGTCCGCGAACCACAAACACTCGATGACGTCCTTCATCGCGCATCGGCCTTCGCTCGCCTCGAGGACAAAACTACAGCCCTCAGAGAAAAGCATCGAAAAGAAAAGAACCCGTCGGGCTCACAGAACTCGAACTCAAAAAAGGATTCCCGTATATCAGGAAACGTCAATGCGGTCGAGAGCCCAAAGAGCTCGAAGAAATTCGAGTTCGACAAGGAAAAATTCTGTGATTTTCACAACAAAAGAGGGCACTCGACTGAAGATTGCTATACTCGAGCTAAAACCGAGGCCCAGAAGCGAGAGTCCGAAAGCAAACAAGAATCAGAAGTCGAGGAGGAAACTCCATCCGACAAAAAGGAAAGCAAACAGACCAAAGAGTCAAACACTAAGAAGCCTTCTCAAAACAAACGAGAACGGTCTAAGGAGCCGGAATCTACCGAAACACTCCCTCAGGGGTCGCGAAAGCGAGTCGAGTTTATTCTTGGCGAGCTCAGCTTGAGCGGCACCCCGGAAGGTTCGGCGTTATCTCCACCTCCGGCTCCCTTTAAGAGTTTACGCTCACGAATCAATCTCCCTCGTCTCTGCGAGGGGGGGGGGGTGTACGGGCTATACCCCCTAGACGAATCGACTTCATCTTCGGTGGCTCCAAGCTTTGCCGAGACTCGGTCAATTCAATCAAAGCTCTTCAAAAAAGAGTCGAGACCGACAAAAGGGGGAAAATCTCAATGTTAGGTCCGGACCACGAAATCACTTTCCACGAGAGCGAGACAAGTAATCTCGACAAACCACATGACGACGCTCTCCTCGTTTGTCTAGTAGTGGGAGATGTCGAACTCTCAAGGATAATGATCGACACAGGAAGTTCAGTGGATGTCCTCTTGTACGATGCGTTCAAAAAGATGGATTTCAACGACTCCAAAATCGTCGAAGAAAAGACACCACTATTAGGGTTTGCTGGCGAGAAAACATACTCAATGGGCTCTGTATTCGCACCAGTAATAGCTGGAGGAGTTCGAAGGATGACAGAGTTCGTCACAGTGGATCGGCCAGCTCCCTATAACGCAATTCTAGGTCGACCATGGATATACGACATGAAAGCGATACCATCGACCTACCATCAATGCGTAAAATTCCCAACTCCCAAATGAATAAAAACCGTGTACGGAAGTCAAAAGATTTCCCGCCATTGCTACATGAATGGATACAAGCAGATTGAGAAATCTCCCGCGTAGAAATTACAGAAAGAGGAGGAGCTCGCCACCATGCAGACCAAAAAGTCAAACCCAAGTCAAATAGGACCCCCAAAGGACCTCACGACCCAAGTTTGCATAGACGATGCTCATCCTGATTGTTGGCATTGGAATCGACCTATCTGAGCCAGTCAAAAACGAATTGGTCTCTTTCCTTAAACAGAACGTCGACTCCTTTGCCTGGTCTTCAGTAGACATGAAAGAGATCAACATTGACGTAACCAGCCACGAGCTGAATGTCGACCCGACCTAAAAACCGGTAAGACAAAAACGTCAAAACTAGGTCCGGAACGAGCTCAAGCCGTCAACGACGAGGTCGATCGGTTATTAAAAATCAGATCGATCAGAGAGGTCAAGTACCCCGACTGGTTTGCGAATCCCGTAGTGGTCAAGAAAAGAACGGGAAGTGGAGAGTCTGTGTAGATTTCACAGATCTCAACAAAGCATGTCCAAAGGACATTTTCCCACTTCCGCACATCGACCGACTGGTCGAAGCTACCGCTGGACACCATCTACTATCCTTCATGGACGCTTTCTCGGGGTACAATCAAATATTAATGAACCCTGAGGACCAAGAAAAGACTTCGTTCATAACTGATTGAGGCACGTACTGCTATAAAGTCATGTCCTTTGGACTAAAAAACGCAGGAGCAACTTACCAACGCCTCTTCAACAAGATGTTTTCAGGACTCCTGGGCAAAACCATGGAAGTCTACATCGACAATATGCTGGTCAAATCTTCCAGGTATGAGGATCACATTCCCCAACTAAAAGAATGTTTTATCATTCTCAATAAATACAGGATGAAACTCAACCCAGCAAAGTGTACCTTCGGGAGAATTTCTTGGTTACCTAGTGACCGAAAGAGGGATCGAAGCGAACCCCAAACAGATCGCAACGTTTATAGAGATGAAATCTCCCAGAACAACGCGAGAAGTCCAGCGCCTGACTGGCAAAATAGCTGCTCTGAACCGTTTCATCTCAAGGTCGACTGATAAATGTCTACCCTTCTATCACTTGCTCAAAGCGAACAAGAAGTTCCTCTGGGACGAAAAGTGCGAAGAAGCGTTCACCCATATCAAAGCTTACTTAAGCGAACCACCCATACTAGCGAAACCAGTAGAAGGGGAACCCCTCTACCTCTACCTAGTTGTTTTCACGGAAGCAGTAAGTGGAATCCTGGTTCGTGAAGAACAAAACGAACAACGGCCGGTGTATTACATCAGTAAGACCTTAATCTATGATGAAACCAGGTACCCCGCCATGGAAAAACTCGCCTTACCGTTAGTAACATCAGCTCGGAAACTCCGACCATACTTTCAATCACACTCGATCATAGTGGTGACCTCTCAGCCACTGAGAACCATCCTTCACAGTCCAAGCCAGTCAGGTCGACTGATCAAATGGGCTATCGAAATTAGCGAGTATGACATAGAATATAAAGCTCGGACGTGCCTAAAAGCGCAAGTGCTGGCAGATTTCATAATCGAGCTCCCTCCAACCATCGAACTTGACCCGACCTCCGCCAAGAAATGGAAACTCTACGTCGATGGAGCTTCCTCGAGGCAAGGATCCGGAGTCGGAGTAAAATTGGTCTCCCCCGCGGGCGAAGTATTAGAACAGTCATTCAGACTGGGCTTCGCCGCATCAAATAACGAAGCAGAATATGAAGCGTTAATAGCCGGGCTCAGACTAGCGATAGCAATAGGAGCCCGAGAAGTAGACGCCTTTAGTGACTCCCAATTGGACACGAGCCAATATCACGGCGACTACGAGGCCAAAGACAACGGATGGAAGCATACCTACGGGTAGTCCACACACTCACCGAGCAGATCGAATTCTTTGATCTGACACGGATCCCGCGAGGGGAAAATACCGCAGCCGATGCCCTAGCCGCATTAGCGTCGACATCAGATCCTAACCTCAAAAGGATCATACCAGTCGAGGGGATCGAGAAACCAAGCATCGACATAGCCCTAAAAGCTCTATCCTTGAAAGAGGACGAGTCTGCCATAAAGGACGATGTCGAGCACAAAGAATGTCCCAAGGACACCTGTCGCGACATCATCAAAATTGATGATGATCTTGATCCGAGAAATGCCGTGTACGTCGCGAACGTCCCAGATGGACCAATCCAATAATCATCCGCTAGTCAGGGACCCGAGCCTAACATTGACGAAGATTGGAGAACTCCGATCATTCGATACATTAGAAATGGCGAAGTACCCGACGACAAATGGGAGGCACGAAAACTCAAAGCACAAAGTGCAAGGTACTGCATCACACAAGGAGAGCTCTTTAAAAGGAGTCTTTCCGGACCTTACCTCAAATGCCTCGACAAAAGGCAAGCCCTGGCCGTGATCACGCAGGCCCATGACGGATCCTGCGGAAGCCACTCCTGAGGACGAGCCCTGGCCGTACGAATCAAAAGGCAACGCTATTTCTGGCCAACCCGAATGCGAGTCCTTCTCTAACAAATGCGACAAGTACCAAAAGCATGCCCCGATTATCCATCAAGTGTTGGAGAAGCTCTCCTCTATCTCATCACCATACCCATTCATGCGATGGGGAATGGACATCGTGGGACCTTTAGTCCCATCCGGCAAAAAGAAAGCTACACACCTGTTAGTAATGACAAATTACTTCACTAAGTGGATCGAAGCAGAGTCATACCAAAAGATCAAAGACGTTCACGTTAAGGAGTTCGTCTGGGAAACATCGTGTGCCGACATGGACTACCTCATGAGATCGTCACCGATAATGGATAAAAATTCATATCAAACGCGTTCAAGGAGTTCTGTAGAACCTGGAACATAAACCTGACTTACTCAACGCCATGTTGTCCCCAAGGGAACGGACTGGCAGAGGCAGCTAATAAAGCAATCATGAACAACCTTAAGAAAAGACTCAACGAGTGCAAAACGAGCTGGAGCGACGATCTCCCAGCCGTACTCTGGACTCACCGGACTACTCCTCGCAAATCCACCGGCGAAACTCCCTTTTCGCTGGCTTACGGAATATAGGCGGTAGTACCAGCCGAAATCCTAGTGTCAAGCATCCGCAACGAAGAATGTCCACGGCAAGAGGAACTTAACAACAAGATGATAACAGACGAGCTCGATCTCATCGACGAAAGGAGAAACCTCACAATAGCTCGAATCCAGAACTACCAACAAGCTGCAGCTCGCTACTACGATTCCAAGATCAAAACTCGAAGGTTTCAAGTAGGCGAGCTCGTCTTACGGAAAGTGTTCGACCATAAAAAGGAAGAACGCGCTGGAAAGTTAGGAGCAAAGTGGGAAGGTCCTTACCAGGTCACTGATGTTGTGAAGGATGGGGTCTACCGACTCAAATCGGTAGAATCCTAGAAGCCTGAACTACGACCTTGGAACATCATCAACCTCAAAAACTACTTTCACTAAAAGTACATCAACATAATCGAACTACGAAATGGCTTGATCCCCTTAAAAGGGTACGTAGGCAGCTCGACTTCGAGCGCAGCCCCCCCCCCCCAAACACAAGGCTCTTACCGAGCTCAATAACTTCAAACGAAGTCTTACTAGCTTATTTTTGTGAAATCAAAATAAGTCTCTCGATCAATGTCTCTTTCTGTTTTAAAAGTCAGAGTCATCGCGAAATACTTCGCCGTTACAAAGTGATATGAAATTATCTCTTCAAAAATTAAAGCGATATGAAATTATCTCTTCAGAAACAAACGGTATCAAATTATACTCTCCGAGCGACCTGAAATGGTCTCTCCTCAAAACCAAGTGATATGAAATTATCTCTTCAAAAAAAAAGGTGATATGAAATTATCTCTTCAAAAGACAAGTGATATGAAATTATCCCTTCTCAGCGACCTGAAATGGCCTCCCCTAAAATAAAGTGATACGAGCAAACCGAAATGCTCGCCCCTAAATCGAGCGAACTGAAATGATCGCCCCAAAACAAAGCGACCCAAAAAGGTCCCTCCAATCAGAACGAACTGAAATGCTCGTCCCAAAACAAAGCGACCCAAAATGGTCCCCCCAAGCAGAACAAACTGAAATGGTCGTCCCAAATCAAGCGAACTGAAATGCTCGTCCCAAAACGAAGCGACCCAAAATGGTCCCTCTAGGCAGAACGAACTGAAATGGTCGTCCCCAAATCAAGTGATCTGAAATGATCCCCCGAAAACATAAAATTCTTCCAACCTTATACAATTCAGAAGAATTGGGGGACTACCCGCTCCCTTTAAGCAAAAACAACGATGTAGAGACAATCGCAAAATGACCTCCGCGCACACTCAAAACGGATCTTTGTAAGTCTACTTCGATTCGTTCTTATACTTAGCAAATCTTGCTTCAATTCAACTTCAAGCTCGAACTTCGCGAAAGAGTTATACCTCGGACAACTCTTGGCGAAGAACTCGAGCTCAAGTACAGTCAACCTAGAAGTTCAATTGTACTCCCTAAGGCAATGCAAGACAAGTTATCTGCTCGACCTCTCTGAAGAGGTTCGAGCTGCCATCAACGATCAATTTTACGCTAAGGCGTTAAACAGTAGAATTTATGCTAAGGCACGAAAGATTCAAAAGCAATTCATAAGAAAAGGAGAGGACACAATGTCCACGAGTTCGAACAAAAAGCCCACTAAAGGCAACACCAAAAACAAAAGCCCCCTTGGGCAACCAAAAGTCTGAAAAAAGAAGTTAAAATCCCCCTCAGACAAAAATAAGGACATGTCTTATTCAAAACGCAGCAAAAGAGGAGCCTCCGACCTGACCCTCCGCCTCGTCACCTGCCTCCCTTCTCGGCCAAGATTCGACCTCGTCAATCATCCTCGGATCAGTATCATTTGGAGGAATAGGCAGAGGATCCGCCATGGTCACGGAATCCTCCGACATTGCCGGCAAGGCAAGCTTGCCAATGCTAAAATCGGAGACTGTCGCAGCCTCCATCTCCGCCGTGGCGAGCCGCTTCTTCTCAGCCAGCTTGAGCACCTCCTGAGTCATATCCACATCTCCAGCCGCGATCTCAGCGATGAGCTCGATGTTGACCAAAGTTTCTTGAAGACGAATCTCGGCACTCGTCTCGATATTCCTCTTCTCGGATTTCTCCTTGACTCCAGCCAGAATCACCAGATACTGGTCATTGTGCTCCCTCCGATCCCTATGAAGCGCGACCCGATTCGACTCCTCCGCAATCCGAATTAGAGCCTCGGCGGCGCTAAGCTGATGAGACAGCTCATCCTCTCTCCTCTCGAGGTGCGCGATCCTGGCCTCCGCAACAGCATGGTCCGCGACCCTTTTCTTCAACCGCTCCTCCCTAGCCAAAGCCTCCTGGAGCTCGGAATTCATCTGGGTGGCGGCCTCACGGGCGGACTCGAGCTCGTAAGTCTGAACCTCTAACACCTCGCTCTCAGACCGAGCAGCATATGTATTCACGGCCTCCACGGCCTGCGAAGAACATCGAGTTAGCAAAAGAGAAAAGAAAAATCTATCACTCAAGAGAAAAAGGGACCAAAGCAAAAACATCTCACCTTTCCGATGAAAGTCATCATATCGGAATACGGGCTACCGAGAATCATCTCCCCGACAACCGGGAGTTGAGTGCCCGCGGGCCTAAAACACCTCAGCAGACGGACCGTGCCTTCCGGGTCGTTGGCAACCGAACACTCTTCCTGATCTGACTCTCCCGGGCTCCCTCCCACGTCTATCTTGCGACGCTTCGGAGAAGGAGGAAGAGACCCTCCTCGGCTTCGACGGCCCGACCCCCCGGAGTTTTCCGGGCAAGGGTCGTATGAAACGATCGCCTCGGGCTAAGGCACAACCGCCTCCCGATCGACCAAAGGAGGAGGCGCGCTCGTAACCCCCACAGCCGCTTCCTCTAGCCCCGTCTCCGGAGAAAGCAAGGTCCGAGCAGGAGGAGGGGAACAAGTTGGAGGAGGAGGAGGGGCCCGACCAAGAGCAAAGAGAATAGCGTTACTTAGGTCGCCCACCTCCATCTTGTCGACCAGGTCGACCGGATCATTCCCGTTTCGGCGACTGCTCACTCTGCGAGATAACGTCTCGCGAGGAGGGGTATTAGCAGCCGAGCTGTCACCCAGAAGAGGTCGAGCTATATGTATAAAACAAAAAGAGTCAGAAAAGTCAAAATGACGATGATAAACAAAAACATCGCAAACAAACGACTCACTCTCTCCTGCCCGCTTGGCAATATGAAGCGGAGGCTGAGTAGCCTGAGCCGGGAGAGCCCGAGAGGGTTCGGAAGGAAGCAACGGGTTTCAAGGAACCCGAGCGAGACCAGGAGGAGCTCGCTCAGGGCCGACCCGCAGAGCAGCTTGCACACGCTCCATTGTGAAACTACCCCAATTAACAGCACCCCCTCTCAGTCGAGCTATCAAAGCCTCTGTGATCGGGTTGGTAGCAAGCGACTCCGGAGCCTCTGTGACAAAAACCAAATCAGATAAGGGACGACCCGACAGCCGAAAAGAATTGAACACTAAAACCAGGGTCTTACCGACACTGGACGACCATCAAGACGGGATGACCGAATAGTCGAAGTCCCCGACTGAATGATGGGTTATCCTGAAGAAGAAGTATCGGTCCTTCCATACATCTTTCGTCGGAACATCCTCGAGGACCCGCCCAAAACGAGGCGAGAGATAGTACGTTCCCCGGAAACGAGTGTTGTTCTTCACTGAGCAAACTCGCATAAGTCCTCAGACCCAAACTCGATTCCCTCTTCCGCAGCCCTGACTCCGAGTCCGATGACGTACCGAACAAAGTTTGGCATCATCTGATGGAATGCCAATTAAAGTTGGGCTAGCACCAAAGAGATTAAGCGGGGAATAAGGAAGAAAAGCCTGCATATCTCGAAGTAGGTGTATGAGGCGCAGCAATAGCCCTCCACCGCATTCTCCGGCGACATCACCGGCGATGGAATCACTATTTCCACCTCCGATGGAATCCGACAAATCCTCCGCAACCGTTCGATTTAGTTTGCAGTTAGGGAAGACGGTGGATGTGGGCCAAACGAACCCGCCGCCGTGCTTGTGCTGGCCCCTGTCGCATCTCTGAGAGCCATAGAATGTGGTGTATCAGAATAAAGAAAGCAAAGAGCTTTAGAAGGAAATTTCTCCGACGACAAAAATCAGAGCAAGGAAAAAGAAGAAGTGGAAGAGGGAAAGAGAGAAACCACCCTCGGCAAATATAAGAAAATTATAGTGGGAATCGTGCAAAATCTTAACCGTACGATTCCAAACTCGTAGTAATCGAGATGGTTTGGACTCCTCGCTTCCCCTCTAATCCGACCATTGATCTAAGATCGACGGCTACGAATGCACGTGATTAGGTCACATCAGCAAAAGAACGAGCCTGAAAAGACTCTTCGTGACCCTCGAATCTTAGCTGTTGGTGATCGACCAGATCCACGGTTGGAGATGAAATTCTCAAACGAATACACACCACGACTGCTGACGCGCTAAAAAGCAGTTCAGCTCGTCCCACGCGCCCACCCCTGACCGTCGGATCGAAATAAGATCAACAGATGGGCCGAAAGTAATAATTGGGTTTTCGACACCCGAGACACGCGCGCGTCTTCCCAAGAACGTCCATCGCCCATTAACCTCGACTTGTCGAAATTAATGGGCTGGGGGCTATTGTTGGTACTGGATTTCCCTCTAGGAAATCCGGCCCATTAACAAATAAAACAAAGGCCCATATTGGGCTTAAGCGAATGACGGCTTGACGAGGCCCAAGCGATGCCGAAGCAAGAAGCGATCGAGCTCGGGCTCGACAGGAGACGACGTGGAGATAGAGCAACTCGGTCTTCGTCAGTTCAACTGATCCACGTAAATCTCGGAGATCGTTATGACGGAGAGGCTGAAATATCGGAACAAGAAGATCAGAGTCGAGACTATTTACAGAAGAAGTGGCGATTCATTCAAGACATTCCAACCCTAGCTTAAAACACTTCGACTAGATAGCTCGATCATAAATCTTTGTACTCTCTTTTCGACTGTGTTTGTTCTATCTCGACGATCAATCTCAATAAAGTCTTTGATTCATAGGAAACTATGCCATTTCTATATCCAAAAGTCCAAATCCACGAATACAAATTCTTAGCGTGAATCTTAGATCTCACACTTGCCACATTGATGATATCTTGTACAATTCCAATGATCTCTTTTGATGGTCTCCAAGATTGAATACCCACAATGACACTTCGAGCATCTGATGCCAGTCGAATGTTGTGAGGTTGCATCTCTTTAGCTTTAGTGATGCCCTCAAAAATTGCTCCCGTCTCTGCAATCATGGGGGACTTTGTTGGTGCGATGATCCTTCTTCCTTGCGCTATGGTATTATCCGCCTTATCCTTGATAATCCAGCCAATACTGGCATTCTTGTCCTCTCCGATCCAGGCTGCATCAGTAAAGCATATCAGTGTTCTCGGATCCTCATCAGTTTGCTTTGTTCTTTTGGTTGAGGGGTTGTTGTTGCCAGCTTATGTTGGGCTAGGTGTCATTCCCGTCTGCAAGTAACTGCTTTCTCAATAGTTTCCTCTATCAAGAATAACCTGTTTTCGAAGATAAGTAAGTTACGAACAGACCATATGACAGAGCATAGCCAGAGAAAGAGAGGACTAGAGAGCGCCTCTGTTTCTGGGTCTTGTGTCAAGTTTTTTCCTCCCATTATGCCTTCCATGATGTTTGTAATGGCAACAATATTCATGGGTGTGGCGGAAGGGGCTTTTTCCCAGACATCTCGAGCATAGTGGCAGTGAAACAGTAGGTGGGTCTCAGTCTCAGGTTCGCCGCATCGTGGGCACCTGTCATTATCTGTAACCTTAGGAAGATATGGTTTTTTGGTGATGTGCGGAGATTCCAGATCTCCTTCTTTCATTGAAAGGTTCTTCCGTAGATCTGCAACCTTCTCCAGTTTTGCTTTCAAGAGCGATGAAGTATCCTGACTTTGAGTTGTATTGGCAATCGGTAGAGTGTTTCCAGGTGTACCTATCCGGTGAGCTCGTTTTGCTGAGTCTGATGAGCATAATATGTTCCCAAACCTCGGGGAAAAGGCGTTGCAGTTGTTCTTTATCCCCTTCTGTTTTGCCTTGCACCAGTAAATCTGAGACTTTCAAGTTTTTCAAGTGTTGCGGTGGGGGGCCTTTTGTGATTCCAGGTTAGATATCATTCAGCCATGGGTCTCTCCATATATTCGTTGTTTTTCCATCGCCAATAAGTTTCCCCATACCTTGTATGAGAAGGTCACATCCTACCATAAGTCCTCTCCATCCGTGGGAACATGAGGCTCTGGGACATACCTCAAGGAAACTCCGGTTGCGACAATACTTAGTTAGGAGCATGGGTGAAAGTAGGCATAAGAAAGGAAAAGGAATAAAGTTTTAAAATCAAGGATGTTTCACTTGAAACCCCTTAGTCTAGTGGTTTAACTAACTGTTAACTAATGCTTCTTACAACATGAAGTTTGGGGTTTAAATCTCAGAAAATGCGATTAAATTAAACTTACAAAAGATATTCAGTATGGTGTAGATAGAACCATCAGACATGAATTTATCCGAATGCGATAATTGTTAGTCATAAAAGAGCGTATTGACAGCATTCATTTTAGGTAAAGTTAAAGAGACAAACACTCCCACAATATAGAACCAATAGCTTAGCTTACAATATAAACAATTGATCAGTGTCACAACAAAGAGAATGCTACAAATCCCTCTGGATTTAACATCCAAAAGAATTAAGAATTAATGTATTTTCATTTTTTTGGCTGTACAAACAAATGGTTACTTTTACAGACACTGAACAAAACATAACAAGAAAAAACATATATGATTTGCTTGTTGCTCCTCTCATGGTTTCTGAGGACCTGAAGATCTTTTATGTGATTGTAGGTGTTTTAATCTGCTTACGAGGGTATCAATATATGTTCTGATTTGGTACCTTACTGAGTTCGTGAGTGTTAAAGGTGGATTCAGAATCAGCATTTGCGCCTCCACTACAAGGAAGACTAGCAAACGCACCGCTTTTGAGTAGAGGTTTACTGCGTTCTCTGCCTCTCCCATCACCACCTCATCTACCTGAAATAGTTGAATCTCAAGTCTCAATTCCGAATTTTGAGTGTACTTATGATAATAACAAACAATAATAACTTGATTGGTTTTCTGTTTGAGATTTGATCATAAGAGAAACTTACTCCTCCCCGTATGCCAAGAGTAAGAGCTGCTTGGAATATTATCTCCATTGCATCTGGCATCTTTGTATTGCCTACAATCATGTCTCTGTACTTTAATAATTCTGATTAACCGAACAAAGAGAAGATCTGTCTTGCATACCAGATTCAACAAACTTGGCAAGTTCTTCAGCACGCTCAACCTCCTGGACAAACTCTCTTTGAATCTGAGACAATATCTTCTCTGATCCTTCCTGGCTGACATTTTTTCTTATAACGTCGTGCCTCAGGCTTCCTTCTACACCTGACATTGCCTGAGTATGACAGATGTGCAGTGCTTGATTCCAAATCGCAAGAATCACCAGTTGGATCGAGAAAGCTTCTAACTGTTTACCTAATTCAATCTATGAAAGAGAAGCATGAAAAGCAAAGGCTCAGAAACTCACGTTGGCAAGGTTTTCTGCGCAATTTTATGTAACTACCTGAAGTTGCTTACCCTTTCACGAACCAATTCTGCAATCGTTGCTGCACACTTTTGCAAAGACCGGATTCTTGTCAAGCTGTGAGTTGATGGCTGTTCAAAAGCATCGACAAGGTCCAGAGACCCATGGGAAGTACCAGGGAAAGAATTCTGACTCTCCAAGCTTTCAAACCGACCAATGTTTCTGCCAGTGGCACCAGCTATTGGCATAGGAGCCGTTGAACTAGTTATGTTTCTTTCAATGAAGTCTACAGCAGGAGATTGTGATTTGAATGGGTAATTAAAAGGCTTCGGAGAACCAGATGAAGATGATGGTATATCCACCGGTGGTCCAGATATCAGAACATAATCTTGATCCATTGAGTCTGGCGTATCCTTTACTGTAGAACCGAAGAATGTTAGACACCAAGCAAGACAATTTTTTTTTTCAGAGTAAGCACATGATAGAGAATCAGTTACCTCTTCCATGGGTACTCAGTGATCTGGAATCAGGCAAGCTTGACGGTTTGTATTGGTTTCTATCTGATAATCTATGGCTTCCAAACTTGAAGTTAATGGTTTCTGCTCTATGACTAACTCTACTATATCTGGAATTAAGTTCCATGTTTTTCAAAGGACTAGATGATGCCTCCCTTCTCTCACCTCTGGTCTCAACACTAAATCCATAAGATGACTTCATAGGGGTAGTATGTTTAGTATGTGAAGGGTTTCCCTCAGGTACACTAGAATCATCGTCTAAAAAGAACGGCAGACAGTCTTCTTGAGAAATTTCTTCCATGTTTCTTGAGGGACTGCTTCCGGATGAATGAAAACCATCCATCGTTCTTGAACCTGATATACTCCTGCAACATAAAATCATAATCAGTACAACAGCTTTAACCACAAATGATAGAAGAAAACAGTTTATCCTGCATCAACCTTGCCAAATCAAATGATTGTCTGTCTGAAAGAAAAGGGTGATGAAAGAACTCTTCAAACGTCAAACGCTCCACTGTGAAACAAAAGGTTTTAAAATAAAATTTAAACACAATGATAAGGTCCATCAGAACACTTTGGAGATGGAAACATTGATTATTCCAAATCTTAGTTATGACTTTAACAAAACAAAAACTCTCAACAAGGCAACTGATGGAAAAAGTCTGAATTGCCAATTCTATCTACTTGTTATTTCTTTATAATTTGATCGGCCTGCCTATGCTAATTTTATCAAAAAAAAGATCGGCCTGCCTATGCTAATAAACTCAGGGTTTTGTTCACACAAATGTTTACCTGGATTACGACGCAGCAATTTTTGGCATAAATCTTTACAGTCAGTACTCAAATCTCTACACTCCACTGAAAAATGCAATTCAGTTGATCTCATTATGTTCTGGAACAACTGTGGACATCAGATGGAGACATGTTAGCCAATGATGTATTCACCGAACACAAACATTTAAATAATTTAAAATTCATGACATTTGTAGATATACAAAACCTGAACTTGGCTGTTTCCTGTAAAAGGGGTTCTGCCAGTCACAAGTTGAAATAATATAGCACCAACACTCCAGAGATCTGCCTGTGTATCAAGGGTGATTTTAAGCAGGATATAGTATAAGACTGATCTAGGTGAGTTCTAGAGAAATAGTCGCACCTTTGCATCATACTTCTGAAGCTGCATAATCTCTGGGGCCATATATAGTGGAGAACCACATAACGTTTCTGCCAAACCCCTAGGCTGCAACGATCTGAGCTAAGAAAGTGTGATGTTTAAGTGCAACTTAAAAATCAAAGTGTGTAATAAGCAAACTCGCACAGTCAAAAGAAATGCAATTATTTAAGCCTAGATAGCATATATACATGAAAAGCAGAACGACACCATATACACTCAGTTGTTTCTGCAAACAAAGGAAGTGATGAGAATACCTTGCAAATCCAAAATCAGCAATCTTCAGAGCTGCATCATTATCATCTGTGGATAGAAGAAGATTCTGTTTCAAGAACGAAAGAACCTTAGCAATTCAATTTCAATTTACAGAAGATATCTACGTGTGCTAGTGCTAGGGCAAGAAACTCTCGGAAAGCATATCCAGTGAGAAAGAATACAACGTGCTTTAGTGGAACCTAACAAATTACCTTTGTAAGGCATCCTTTCAACCTTCCAAGCGACTAATCTTACAATGTATTTCATGATCCAATTAACAACAGAAGATCATTCCTACATATGAGACATACCTGAGGCTTTAAATCTCGGTGGATAATATTGTTGTCACGAAGAACTTGCAAACCAGCAGCTAGTAGATACAAAAGTCATACAAGAGTGAGGAATGCAATTCTACTGTCGAAACCAACCGGTGAATAATGAAGAGTTCTTCTGCAGGATTTACCTAACTGCTGCATGAAATGCTTAGCAGTAGCATCAGAGATTTTCCCATGACGCTGAATAAACATAGACAGATCTCCTCCTTTGCAGTACTCCAACACCAAATTTATTTTACCGGGAGCCTACATAGAAGGCAGAACACCATCCTCAAGGAATTAGACCTATTAGATCTCTAAGCATTTACCATATTCCAATACAAAACTATCAAAAACTAAACACTCTCCAAGCTAAATTCTATGCCTATGGGCTATGGCCATCTCCCTCGTAGTATTTTCCACAAAGCTAAGACATTTTAGATTTACACCATTCAATATCCTGACAGTTTCTGAATCTATTTCACTGAAGCAACCAACGTAGAGACTCAGAAACCGAGTTCTGAACCCCAAAAATCAACTAACATAGCTAATCAAGCTAACTTGTTGAGAATCTAGACTCATTGCATTTGATTTTATTATTCTAGCTACAGATTAAGATACCTCGATCATGTCGATAAAGCGGATGATGTTGGGATGATTGATTTTCCTCAAGATGAAAATCTCCGACATGAGACTATCTTGCAACTTCTTATTAAGCCTAGCCATGGCGATCTCTTTTATAGCAACAACGGTGCCATGGACAAGATGCCTACCTTCCCATACCACCGAGAAAGAACCGGACCCAATTTGTCGACCCACCGCGTAATCACCTATAATCCGCCCGCTTCTCCCCGACGCCGCCGCCGATTGAGCCATTTTCCGACGGAGAAAAAAACAACTTACGGAGATCCGAAATTGAGCTGGTTTTATAAAGTTGTAGAAATTGAATCTTCTTTGGAATTTTAAAAACCCGTTTTTGAGTTGATTTAAAGGATTTAATTGGGCGTATTCATAGGATAAATGATGATGAGAGAAGGAGACAAGTTTTGGTTTAGTTTGAATTGAATGGAAAAAGGTGTATTATTATATAACAACAATAACAAGAGAATCAACTTGTAATGAAATGACGACGCTACTGATTTATACGATAAAGATGCCAAGATTATCATTTATCTGTACTAATTTTATATTATTATTTTCTTAAATTACGTATTAGTGGTGTGAGATTACGATTGTTTACAGTGAAGAAACATGCCATGCTGTGCGGGGAGTTCCACGGTAAACCCTTTTTAAAATCCTCTCATAATCAGTAACTCCACCAATCATGTTTATAGTAAACATAACACGTTTAAAATTATGATGCCAAAGATGCCAAAAAAAAAATAACGCGTTTAAAAACATCATTAACAAACAAACAAAACATTATTTATATGTATAGTATGTTTGGATTAAATGGTCGGTTATATGAACAGAAAATTTGTCAATAGAAAGATGAAGTGTGAAGATGGTTTTACCAAAAAAAAAAAAAAAGTGTGAAGATGGGATTACGTCTATATTTGAACATGAAGGTACGATACAATTAAATACAAAATTGTCGTAAACAGAACGCAAGAATTTATCTAGGGACCTAAGCTAATATAGCGTGCCGTTGGTATATAGCCCACTAGCTTTTTGTGCGTGATAGTGACTGGCCGCCATTGCTAACATTTTCAACCGTTACTTCTTTCCAAAATTCTTACGTTTTAGTTTCAAATTAGGAAATAAAAATACTTAATAAATCGCCTAAAGGTCTTAGCTACGAATATAGGACATTGCATTTTGCAAACTTTACACGTGAATGTGTTATCTCTATACATGTTTTTCGGCAAAAGATTTAATATTCACTAGATGAAAAGAGTTCGTTATACAAAAAAATGTTAATGATACCTTGGCAAAAAGAAGAGAAACACAAGGTAGCATTACAAATTTTTTAACTAGAGCTAAGGACTAGATGATTTGATCCATAGGCAAGTTCTGAAATCATTTCCGACCAGATCTTGGGATGATAGTGTTCTTGATGTCACCGTCGATAGAGCGGAAGATTACCTCAAGCGGGATATGTGTATTTGGTTGTAAAAAACATTATTTCTATTTTTCCGGTTGAAATACAATGGACTGAGAGACAAGTTTCCTAAGTGTAACCGGGGGTGAAGGAGAGTGTCCATGCGAACGTTATTTCTCTATACATGTTTATATGTCCATAATATTCATCTCGGGTTTATAGTTTTTATCCCTTACACGAATAGTAGATTATTCTGAATCTTCGAATTGGATTGCAACTTTGCAAGTGTGTTGATATTTTTGTACCGTAAAATCTGACTATTTCTTCAAGTTATTTAACCATACCAATCATGATTTCGTTTTCTCCATAGACTTTTTTTTTTTGTTGAACCATGAATGACTGAAATAACTCTGTAAATTGGGTTATACCCATTGTTGTTGTTCACGGCCTTATTCTTAATCTTTGCCCCAATAGTGATCCATATGCATAAATTGAATAAGAACAGTAAAAAATGATAACAAAAAGAAAGGCAAAAGGGAGACAATGATATCTTCGTTTAATGGGAGCGCCGCCTAGGATTTCCATACAGCTTCTCATCTCGTGAGAACCAGCGAAGTTTCATAGATCTGTCTCCTAGATTCCATTAAGCGATATATTCCTTCATATTGCTTCTCATTAGGTTGATTTTGACCTCTATTTCGATACCCTCTTTAGCTAAGTCCTCTATCTCCGACTCAAGATGCACCGCTCAAAGAGGAAAAAGGAGCCGTCTTTCCTGGATGAGCTAAGAGAACGGAACCTAATAGATGAGGGGGATCCAGTTGATATTCCAGATCTGGAGATTGACGACCTAGTAGAAGAGAGCTCACTAAGTGTAATCGTGCGTGGTCTGAATCCCTCTGCTCACAAAATTGGAGGTCTCGTGAAAGCTCTTCCGCCGATTTGGGGTCTGGAGGACAGAGTCAAAGAAAGAGGTGTAGGAGAAAGGGAAGTTCAGTTCATCTTTCAGAGGGAAGAAGACATTGATTTTGTACTGTCAAAAGGGTCATGGTTTTTAAACGGGTGGATCGTAGCAGTCGACCGTTGGTCACCAAATCCGGGTCCAAACTATCTTAACCTCATTCCCTTCTGGATAAGAATTCGAGGCCTTCCGATTCACCTGCTCAAGATACAAACTGTAGAAAGCCTAATATCACCGATTAGAAGGGTAGATGCGGTTGAACTCCATGCCAAGAACTCTGAATCCCTTGAGTATGTACGGGCTCATGCTTGGATTAAAGCGGATGAACCTCTGCAGTTCAGGAAACTAGCAAGGTTCAAAACTGGTGAGCAGGCCCTGACAGATCTTGAGTATGAAAAGCTACTTAAAGCTTGTTTCCTATGCAAGAGATTAACCCACGACCAGACTTCATGCCCCCTACAAGTGCCAGCTGAGGAAGGAACTGAAAAGGGAAGGAGAAACACAAAAGAAGTGGACAGTAGTCTACAAAAAGAGCATCGAAGTAGAGTCTGTTATGAGACAAAGAATGACAAGAAGAATGTAGCAACAAAATCAGGATCTTCAGGACACTCGAATGATGTCAGCTCGAGTGGGAAGGCTCAAAGAAGTAAAGGCCTAGGAGAGTATGTATCACGCTCAAAATGCACAGGCAAAAGATCCACCTCTAATGGGAATCAAATATGGAGAAGAAAGGAAGCTCAGCCTCTGACCATAAGAGGGGAAGGAGGAAGCTCCACCAACATTGGAGAATCTGCTCACTATTCCAAAGGCAAATCTAAATCTATGGACTCTCTATCAAATCCACAAAGGTCAAAAGCCAGAAATTCCCGCAATGAAGAACATAATACGGTCTCGGTCTTTCAAAGACTTGGATCTCCACAATCTAAGTCTGACCAGAGAAATGCTGAGAAGGATGAATCTCCAACAATGAGAGGATCAAATGTCTTTAACAGACTTGGTGGAGGTTTAAACTCAGCAAGTCACAATGAAGAACCAAGTATGAAAAAAAGACTCTCCACCAGTGATGATAGGAAAACGAAAAGATGTAGGAAAACATCAGAGGAGAAAGCAAGTCCCCAAATATCAGTGTTCTCTCGTCTGGGGGAACCATCAGTTGAAGCGACAAAGAACATGTATGGAGGAAATAGTTCAGGCCGTAAAAAACATTCTGCCAATATGGCAGCTCAGTCCCCAAATCACTCTGCCTCTAGACAGGTTGGTGATAGTGGAAATCTTTTGAAAGAAGGGTTGATGGTTAATACCAACCCTTCGAATCTCCAATGAGGATATTGAGCTGGAACTGTCAGGGGGTGGGAAATACCCCTACAGTTCGACATCTGAAGGAAGTACATGGTCAGTACTTTCCTGAGATGATATTCCTCTGTGAGACCAAAAATGGGAGAACTTATATGGAATCTATTGTTGAGCAGCTTGGCTTTTATGACCTTCATTCTGTAGAACCAGTAGGAAAATCTGGTGGTCTAGCTTTGATGTGGAAGGAATGTTGTAGAGTCAAAATCCTATTTTCTTATAAAAGATTGATTGATGCGCAAGTATTTTGGGAGGACAAGACCTTCTTTCTAACCTGCGTGTATGGAGACCCTGTCAGGAAGTTTAGAGGAAGGGTCTGGGAAAAGCTCTCGAGGATTGGTGCAAGCAGGAATGGTCCATGGATGCTAACAGGAGACTTCAACGAATTAGCTGATTGATAGGTGTAGTTTTATCCCTATTCTAACTGCAAGTGCACAGTGATGTAGTTGTAGTACTTAGGGTATCGAATCCACAGGGACTCCGGTCAACGATAGATTTAGAACTATTAAGATTAAACTAGGGGAAAGCAATGAGAAACTAAAGCAAGCAGAAAGTAAATAGCAGCGAGTTTGTGAGCAAGGAAGCGAAGCGTTAGGTTTCAGGAGTTCTCAGGAAATCAGGAACGTAAGCAATCAATCTATCTAGAGTCAATCAATAACTGTTCTAGAACTCAAAACACAGATATAGAATTAACCAAATTCCTTTGCGATAATTCTCTAAGTCTAAGTGCAGCAAACCAAACTTTCATTTGCGAGAACTAACATATTAAACCAGCTTTAATTCCAAGTTTGATATGTTCACAATTATCCTAAACCAAACTTCCGTTTGCGAATAGTTTAATTGCTTATCTAAGTTCTTTCTAGTTAAATTAACCAACTTCCGCTGCATTAATCAACCTAACATCATAATTCTGATTAGCTACTTCAGATTACGCATTAAGAACAACATAAACAAAGAACTAGCAGATATGAATCCCTACAGATTAATTAAACTATAATTCTCTGAAATCCCTAATGAGAATCCTTCAACCTAACAGGTAAACTACTCAGACATGTTCATCGAAACAGAAAACATCTTAAGTAGAAAACCAAATATCATAAAATAGAATAATCAACAAGGGTTCGAAATCCTCTCTCTTTCGAGAGCAAGATCAGCCCCTAAGGCTCTCTGAAATAAAATAAGACTAAAGTAAAGCGTAGCCTAAACAATGGCTTAAAAACCCTTATATAATAGCTAAAACACGTTTTGGGCTTCTGTGTAAATATCTGGGCTTTTCTGCAAAATCAGCATTCTTCATTAAATCGGAGATTCTGGCCCATTCGCATATGCAACGATCGATGCAGGTGTGCAACGATCGACGCAGTCTTCAAAACTGGACAGTGAACTCTGTCTCTCGGACCAAATCTCCAAAATACACCAAACAGCTCCAAAATCTCCACTTCTGCTCCAAATGTGTCTAGACCTGCAAACATACTAAAAAGACTCCAAAACATAACATAAGACTCGATAAATAAGGCATATACCATGGTTAAAACTGGTAAAATCCATGGTATATCAACTCCCCCACACTTAGCTCTTGCTTGTCCTCAAGCAAGTAAAGAACCAAAGCATAAGAGAAGAAGTTTGAAAACTCAGAAACTCATTTCGTCCTAGGAACTTTCACAATCACATTCACTTAGTAAGCCACTGAAAACTTCCCTACAGAACTCAAGACCACAATATACTTCCCCCACACTTAGCAACTGTCCCAAGTAAACTCCACAATCACATTCAAGCATTCAAATTCTCCCTACTGACTTCTGCAAGTATTTAAGTGCGGTCTCACCTAAGGAGTATCGATCAAATGCACATGGATTCTTACCTAATCAGTTCTAGACCACCATACTATCTTTCTCTAGTCCCTTTCTTCTCTTTCCCTTCTTTAACAACTGATTTTTTCCCACATTGGGTATCATTTTATTTTTTTTATCAGTGTTCTTCCCGTTATGGGGTGTACTTTGGGCACATTCTATGGATCGCACAGGAGATAATAGGGGTCTCTACCACTCCCGTGACCACTTTGGAGTTACTAACTCATCCTCAGTTTATTATTATTATTTTTTTTTTTACTTTATAGAAGGGGAGAAGGGAACTAAATAGGACAGGTTTACAGGCTGTGTCAGAACTAACAAGGGAATCCGACACAAAGTATACCAAGCCCTTGGGTGAGAAATCTAAGTCAGTATTAAATTGAAGTCAGTAAAGGATCCTCTGATACCTGAAGTGATATGGGTGTTCTCAGTAGGTTGATCCGTGTCTGGGTTTTCTAATAGTCATAGAGGCTCTACAAGTCTGCCCAATGGTCACTTAGTTCCTGTTCAAGCGAAAAGTTTCCTCGAAAAATCATAGTTTCATACAAATTTTGACTCAATAAAACAAATTTTTGAAAAAACTAAGAAAACAAAAGCGTGCATCAGTAGCTTCCTCCCCCACACTTAAACTACACTGTCCCAGTGTAATCAAAGCATGAGCTTGGTGAAAGAATAATCAAATTGAAGAACAAACCGAAAAGTTGCAGATTACTTACCTGTCGTCGCCCTGCGTCGATCGATGCCACAAGGGTGTCGATCGATGCAAGGCGAATATGCTCGCGGTTATGTAGATAACCGATGTCTGAACCGCAATCAATTAGTTAAACCGTAAATCGCGACTGCATCGACCGATGCACAATATGTGTCGATCGATGCAATGCGATTATTCTTGTTTCCCTCAGCTCTGAACACACTTAAACAGAAAAATTAAAAATATCAAATCAAAACGAAAGAAAACAAAAACAAAAACGAACCTAACAGTGGGTTGCCTCCCACTCAGCGCTTGTTTTTAGTCATTAGCTTAACTATTGGAAGAGATTTGATTCAAGGCGGTTTCAACAGAGACTTTGAATGTCTCTGTGAATATCTATTCATCCAAGGAGGTGTATAGGCATTCAGATCATGAGGCTTCCCAAGGAATGAGAAATCAGAATCAGGGCGAGAGCGAAGCTTGGGCGGTCTACTGCGTTTTCCTGCTTTCAAAACAATGTGATCAGAAGGTTTAAGCTTAGGTGATTTGTACCTTACCTTTGATGCAGATCTGATGTTTGGGGCTTTCTGCTTATGAGCAGTTGCAGGTACTGAAGATGTTAGAGCAAGTTCAAGAGGAACTGCCATCTTCTTCTTTCCACTATCAGATACTGTAGTTCCACCAATCTGAACTTCTTCTTCCCGATGACCATCAGTGGAGATCATCTTCTTTGCATGAACTCGCGAAGCTTCAACTGGTGGTGTTTTATTCACCTTCTTATCTATCACTTTCATGCAGTTAGCCACTTTTATCTCATGTTTGGAAGGTTTAGGAACCTTAGGATATGGCACTGGGGGCTTGTAGACTTGTTCTGGTACTGTTGCAGGTTTCTGGACATGTCTGTGTTATGTGTCGATCGTTGCAAGATGTGTGTCGATCGATGCAAGGCGATTCTGTTTCTCGAAAGAACTCGAAATTGCCGTCAGAATGTCGTGTCGATCGTCACTAAGGGGGTGTCGATCAGTGCATGTATCAGGCAGACAATATTCATCCAGAAAATCCGAGATTATGCTCTCTTCTTCACCTAGCAACTCAATCTCATCCCTTAAGGTCACAGCTTTGATGGATCTACACTGTTCAGCTTTCCTAGCTTCATTATGCCTTTCTATTGCTGCATTTGTTCGTTTAATTTTGATATCCAGCTCCTCCATATGTGTGCTCAAAGATTCGAACTTCTCACTCAGATTTTCATGTATAGCATCCAGCTTCCTGCCGAAGTCCATAGAAATCTTAGTCTGATCCTCTAGCAGCTGCTCCATCATGGATTCCATCACCGGCAACGGCGCCAAAAACTTGATAGGTGTAGTTTTATCCCTATTTTAACTGCAAGTGCACAGTGATGTAGTTGTAGTACTTAGGGTATCGAATCCACAGGGACTCCGGTCAACGATAGATTTAGAACTATTAAGATTAAACTAGGGGAAAGCAATGAAAAACTAAAGCAAGCAGAAAGTAAATAGCAGCGATTTTGTGAGCAAGGAAGCGAAGCGTTAGGTTTCAGGAGTTCTCAGGAAATCAGGAACGCAAGCAATCAATCTATCTAGAGTCAATCAATAACTGTTCTAGAACTCAAAACACAGATATAGAATTAACCAAATTCCTTTGCGATAATTCTCTAAGTCTAAGTTCAGCAAACCAAACTTTCGTTTGTGAGAACTAACAGATTAAACCAGCTTTAATTCCAAGTTTGATATGTTCACAATTATCCTAAACCAAACTTCCGTTTGCGAATAGTTTAATTGCTTATCTAAGTTCTTTATAGTTAAATTAACCAACTTCCGCTGCATTAATCAACCTAACATCATAATTCTGATTAGCTACTTCAGATTACGCATTAAGAACAACCTAAACAAAGAACTAGCAGATATGAATCCCTACAGATTAATTAAACTATAAGTCTCTGAAATCCCTAATGAGAATCCTTCAACCTAACAGGTAAACTACTCAGACATGTTCATCGAAACAGAAAACATCTTAAGTAGAAAACCAAATATCATAAAATAGAATAATCAACAGGGGTTCGAAATCTTCTCTCTTTCGAGAGCAAGATCAGCCCCTAAGGCTCTCTGAAATAAAATAAGACTAAAGTAAAGCGTAGCCTAAACAATGGCTTAAAAACCCTTATATAACAGCTAAAACACGTTTTGGGCTTCTGTGTAAATATCTGGGTTTTTCTGCAAAATCAGCATTCTTCATTAAATCGGCGAGTCTGGCCCATTCGCATATGCAACGATCGATGCAGGTGTGCAACGATCGACACAGTCTTCAAAACTGGACAGTGAACTCTGTCTCTCGGACCAAATCTCCAAAATACACCAAACAGCTCCAAAATCTCCACTTCTGCTCCAAATGTGTCTAGACCTGTAAACATACTAAAAAGAGTCCAAAACATAACATAAGACTCGATAAATAAGGCATATACCATGGTTAAAACTGGTAAAATCCATGGTATATCACTGATCCAAGTGAGAAATTAGGGGGAGCTGAGAGAACGCCTGAGGAATGTTCTGAGTCCAATCAGATGTTACGGTGTTGTGGCCTCAGGGAAATCAAACACCAAGGCTACAAATACTCATGGTCGGGACTGAGAAACAATGAACTAGTGCAATGCAGGCTGGATAGGACTGTGGCCAATCAGGAATGGATAGAATCCTTTTCCCACGCAACAGCAACTTATTTGCAGAGAATCTGTTCCGACCACAGTCCACTCCTTAACAACCTTATTGGAGAATCAAAGAAAAAGAATCTGAACTTCAAGTATGATCCGAGAATGATTCACAGAGAAGGTTTTAAGGAGGAGGTGATGGGAGCTTGGTTGAGAGCAGGAGCTAACCAAGATGTCAACTTCTCAAAGAAGATTCAAATGTGCAGGAAAGCAATATCAGGTTGGAAAAGGAGAAATAGACCCAATTCTGCTATAAACATCCAGAACATTCACCATCAATTAGATATGCTTTCGAAGAACCCTCAAGCTAACTACCAGCAGATGAGAAAACTGAAGCAGGATCTTCATAAAGAGTATCAGCAAGAAGAAGCTTTTTGGAGAATCAAAAGCCGGAACTCTTGGTTATGCAATGGAGATAGGAATACAAAAGTTTATCACGCTATGACCAAGAACAGAAGGGCGTATAATAGAATCAAATGTCTTAAAGATGATCAAGGTCAAGAATGGATGGCTGAAGAAGATATGGGTAGAGTTGCAGAAGAATACTTCAAAAATCTTTTCTCCTCTGAAGATGTTGGGATTGCTTTAAGTGAAGAGGACATGATGATCAACGGAGAACCCTCTATCAATGAAGCGCAAAACAACCTCCTGCTTTGTGCAGTATCTAAGGAAGATGTGAAGGAAGCGGTATTTGAGATTAATCCAAACAAGTGTCTCGGACCTGATGGTATGAGTGGGTTCTTTTTTCAGCATTTTTGGGACTGTGTTGGGGATGATGTAGTTCGGTTGGTCCAAGACTTTTTCAATAAAGGATATTTTGATCATGAGTTGAATAAGACTAACATCTGCCTCATCCCAAAAAAGCCAAGTGCTGCTTGCTTATCAGAATTCAGACCGATCAGCTTGAGCAACGTAGTATATAAGGTCATAGCGAAGGTAATGGCATCAAGACTGAGAAGAACATTGTCGTGTGTCATATCTGATACTCAAGCGGCTTTCGTCAAGGGTCGGCTCATAACCGATAACATTTTGGTATCTCATGAACTCCTTCACGCATTAAACTCAAATAACAAATGTGCGGAGGAGTTTATAGCCATCAAGACTGACTTGTCCAAAGCTTTCGACCGTGTAGAGTGGAGCTTTTTAGAGAATGCTCTTCGCTCGTTAGGATATGCGGAGAAGTGGATTGAACTCATTATGAGATGTGTCTCATCGGTTTCTTATTAGGTCCTTATCAATGGACGTCCGCATGGAGAAATCAAGCCATCAAGAGGTATAAGACAGGGGGACCCCCTCTCCCCCTATCTATTTATAATTTGCACTGAAATGTTGGTAAGGATGATGAGAAAGGCTGAATCTGAAAGGAGGATCACGGGTCTTAAAGTAGCAAGAACGGCTCCAGCAATCTCCCATCTACTTTTTGCTGATGATAGCATGTTCTACTGTCGAGGAAATGAATCAGAGCTTGAACACTTCACAGGGATTTTAGAAAAGTATAGTCTTGCCTCTGGACAACGCATCAATTATCAAAAATCGAGTATAATCTTTGGTACGAAGATGCCAGATCAAGTCAAGCACACCATCAAGCAAAAGCTGAGAATAGACCAAGAAGGTGGAGGAGGATTATATCTTGGCTTACCAGAAGCGCTGGGGGGTTCAAAGATCTCTATCCTTAAATTCATCAAAGAGAAAATGCAACACAGAGCTTATGGTTGGCAAAACAGGTTCCTTTCTCAAGGGGGAAAAGAGTTCCTATTAAAATCAGTGCTTATGGCCTTACCAATCTATCCTATGTCTTGCTTCTTCTTACCAAAGACAACTTGCAAGCAAATTGTATCCCTCATCTCTGATTTTTGGTGGAAATCCTCAAAGGACAAGAAGGGCTTACATTGGAAAGCTTGGGATCAATTAACTAAACCCAAAAAGGAGGGTGGATTGGGAATTAAGGATGTTGAAGCGGTTAATGTCGCCCTTTTAGGGAAGCAGTTATGGAGGTTGCTCACCCAGAAGAACACTCTCCTTGCTAAGGTCTTCAAAGCCCGTTACTATCGCAACTCAAATCCCCTAAACGCTGGTCTTGGATCCCGACCGTCTTACGCCTGGAGAAGCATTCACCAAGCACAATCACTCATCAAGGAAGGCGCTAGGGCAGTGATTGGGAACTGAGAAGATATCAACATCTGGGAGGACCCATGGATAGACTCTAAACCGGCGAGGCCACTCTCTTCAACCCGATGGCTAGAGTCTCATCTGAGAACATATATATCCAATACCTCTAAGGTTCGGGATCTTCTTACAGATGATGGGAGAGATTGGAATAGGCAGCTAATTAATACTGCTCTGAATGTAGTAGACTGCTCAAAGATTGAGGAACTTAGACCAGGAGGGCCACGGAGTACGGATGGCTATAGTTGGGATTTCACAAATTCTGGTCAGTACACAGTTAAATCCGGTTACTGGATTTACATAAACAGAATTCTCAACCCAACAGCTCATCAAGAACTGAATCAACCAAGCTATGAACCGCTATTTAAGCTGGTATGGGAGGCTGATACTTGCCCCAAAATCAGGCACTTTCTATGGCGATGCCTCTCTGGTTGTCTCCATGTATCTGAACGACTCAGGTCTCGACGGATAGCCAAGGACGGGAGCTGTTATCGATGTCAAGACAAGGAAGAAACGATTAATCACCTACTTTTCCAATGTCATTTCGCCAGGCTTGTTTGGGCAATATCTCCTATACCAGCTCCTCCAAACGGTGTAATGGATGAGTCCCTCCATGAAAACTTTTACCGTGTCATGACAAGCACTCCACACTATCCATTTGAGAGTAAGATTGGTAAATTAGTTCCTTGGATCCTCTGGAGACTTTGGAAAAATAGGAACGACTATGCGATTAAATCCAAGGAATACGATGCACAGTCTGTACTACTCAAAGCTATAGAGGACATGGAAGAGTGGGATGGTCGACTGAGTAAGGAAGAAACTAAGAGTGTGAGTCAATCGACGGTTTCGAGCAAGAGATGGACGCCACCACCCCAAGGCTGGTACAAGTGTAACATCGATGGTGCCTGGTCTAACCAAGCAAATGGCACAGGAGTGGGCTGGATCTTACGTGACTGTCATGGCTATGCATTGTGGATGGGAGGAAGAAAGTTACCAAAACTCAAATCTCCTCTTGAGGCAGAAGCAGAAGCACTAAGATGGGCGGTTAGGTGTATTTCCAGATTTAAATACACCAAGGTAATATTTGAAACAAACTCTCAGAGCTTAGTTCATGCCTTCAATGAAGAGGAAGCTTGGCCGACAGTGAGTACCTACGCACAGGATTGCCGCCACATGATGCATTCATTAGGGGATTTCATGGTAACGTTTCATGGTAGAGAAGGTAACAAAGTTGCAGATCGAATTGCAAAGGAAGCTCTCTCTTTTGAGATCAATGCTACCAAATTGTATTCAATCTTGCATAAGTGGATCATTCCTGTGTTTGAGGATGAAAACTCTGATGTATAAACATTATGTTGGTTAATTTGAGTTGATGTTGAGTTTAAAAAAAATAAAAAAGGCAAAAGGTCAATGACATATAAAGTCCCACATACTCGCAGATCATTGGAACAACAACACATCACATCAAAGCTTAAATATAAAGAATCACAGGTCATTTATACTTTCAGTCATGTAGGTTTTCTATTCATCTCTTCTCTATAAATATATAAACCCTTCCACACCCTTCTCTCTATGGCCTATCTACAATATTATTCCGTTCTTAATTTATTGCAGATATTAAAATGCAATTTTCAAGGTTGATTTGATGATGACAAGGAGAGGATATTGTAAAGAAACCTCAATAGTGTTTAGCACTAGCCCAAGACCGTAATACCCGAGAGACCCGAAAGAACCCTTTTAAGTATGAAGAAATTTATGGAAGAGCACTTAGAGAAATTTGGAGACACTTGGAAAACTTTAGAGAACTTAAGAAGAATGACACTCTTTCTTAAACTTGTTTTATTCACTTGTTCAACTTCTTGTACATCTTACAAATGAGGGGTGAGGAGGTATTTATAGCCTCCACAAGAACTTACAACAAGGATCTAGATATTTCTACACTAACCTCCTTAACTTAGATTTTTTTCTAAATCTCTAGAACTATCTACCATAATATCTAGATTTTTCATTTTACAATATCTAGATTTTTCTACTTAAATATCTAGATTTTTTCACTAATAGAAATCTCTAGAAAATCTTAAGGAGGTGAAAAGATATTTCTAGAGAAGTTCTAGAACTTGGGCTTAATTTGGGTTTGGATTATGAACCCATAATTAAGCTTGATCCAAAATCAAGTTTAATTTCAATACTCCCCCTTAAACTTGATTTTGTCAACCATCCCGAGCTTCGAACGAAGTAACTCGAATTGACCTTTCGGTAATGACTTGGTGAAGATATCTGCAATGTTGTCTTCACTTCGAACCTCCAGAGCTTCAATCGTTCCATCAAGCACCTTTTCTCTTATGAAGTGATGCTCCAATTCAATGTGCTTCGTCCTTGCATGAAACACTGGATTATTAGCCAACTTGATTGCACTTTGGTTGTCTCCATAGATGGTAACCGGCTTATTGATTGGCTCGAACAAGTCTTCAAGGAGTCTTCGAAGCCATATACACTCTTGAGCTGCAAGTGTTGAAGCTTTATACTCTGCTTCAGTGGTAGACAACGACACCGTTGCTTGCTTCTTGCTACACCATGAAATGCTTGTGTCTCCACATAAGAACACATAGCCCGAAGTTGACTTTCGATCATCTAGATCTCCACCAAAGTCAGCATCGGTGAAACCATAGAGTGAAACCTTGGCATTGTACTTGTACAACAATCCCATGCCAAGAGTTGTCTTCACATACTTTAAGATCTTCTTCGCCGCTTCTAGATGTGGTTTCCTTGGTTCTTGCATAAACCGACTTACAAGACCAACCGCAAAGGATATATCCGGTCTTGTAATGGTTAAGTATAGACGGCTTCCGACAAGAGAGCGATAAGGTCGAGGATCGGGTAGCAAGGATCCTTCATCGCGTTTAAGCTTTATGTTCACATCCATCGGAGTAGTACGCGTCTTTCCTTCGTGTACGCCAAACTTCTCCACAATTCTTCTAGCATAGCTTTGTTGGCCGATGAATATTCCATCCTTTACCCTTTCAACCTCCAAACCAAGAAAGTTGTTCAGCTCACCCAACTTCTTCATCTCAAACCTTATCGACATATCCTCTTGTAGACGAGCTATTTCCGCTTCATCATTTCCGGTAATTATCATATCATCCACATAAAGGAGAACTACCACGTGGACTTTTCCATTCTTCTTGAAGAATAAACTTGGATCAGAGTTTGATGGCACATACCCGCAAAACTGAAGAAACTGAGCAAGCTTTCCATACCAGGCTCTTGGAGCTTGTTTTAACCCATACAAGGCCTTCTTGAGCTTGCACACATAATCAGGATGCTCTCGTGATTTGAAACCAAGTGGTTGCTCCATGAAGATAGTCTTATCAAGTTCTCCATATAAAAATGCATTCTTCACGTCTAGTTGCGATAACTTCCAACCAAAGCTTGCAGCTAAAGATAAAAGTGCACGTACCGTAGTCATCTTTGCTACTGGGCTGAAAGTCTCATCATAATCTTCTCCATACTTCTGAGAGAACCCTCGAGCAACCAACCTTGCTTTAAATCTGTCAATGCTCCCATCCGTCTTCCGCTTAATTCGATATACCCATTTGCAAGAAACGGGTTGGACATCCTTGGGTTTTGGAACCAAATCCCAAGTTTCATTCTTCATGAGAGCATTCATCTCTTCATTCATTGCGGTCTCCCACTCGGTCACACCTTTTGCTTCATCATAAGATGATGGTTCTTCTTCATCTAATGGAGCTGCAAAGTAGCATGAGTAAGTAGTGACAAACCTGTCATCCCTGAACCGAGCAGGCCTAACAATGATCCTTTTAGGCCGTTGATTAGCCATCGAACCATGATCTTCCTCATCCTCTTCTTCTTGGTCATTGCTCCCCCTTTCACCTTGTGTCTCCTTTTCAAGACTTCCACTTCCACTTGGAACTTGGAGAACTGGTTCATCTACCTTAGAGGAACTTGCACCATCTTGCTCAACCAAGACTTGAGGTGGTCCATAAAATGAGGAAACTTCATCAAAGACAACATCACGAGACACAATGTACTTATGTGTCTCAGGATCCATACACCTCCAGCCCTTCCTTTGCTCATCATAACCAACAAAGATGCATTTCTTCGCCTTCGCCTCTAGCTTGGTCCTTTGAGAGTCAAAAACATGGACGTAGCAGATTGATCCAAATATTCTAAGATGTTTCACCGTTGGCTTCTTCCCATGAATCATCTCATAAGGGGACTTCATATTGTTTGGGCTTAGTGGCATCCGATTAATGACATAAGTTGCACATCTCATACCTTCCGCCCATAAAGCTTTAGGCAAGTTCTTGTCATGTAGCCAACTTCTGCATGTCTCACTTAGATGTCTGATCTTCCTTTCCGCTACTCCATTTTGTTGAGGTGTATATGGACATGTAAATTCTCTCTTTATACCATGCTTTTGGCAAAAAGAGAGAAACTCCTTTGACATAAACTCCCCTCCATTATCCGTCCTTAGAGTTTTGATCTTCCGACCTAACTCTCCTTCCACGGTGACCATGAATTCCTGAAACCTTGAAAATACCTCGGATTTTTCCTTCACGAAGTAGACCCAAGTGTACCGTGAGAAATCATCAACGAACAGCAGCATGTAGCGAAACCCGGAATAGGAGGATGTTCTTGTCGGACCCATCAAATCGCTATGGATCCTCTCCAAAGGAGCACCGCATCGTGAAGTAGAATTGCCAAATGGAAGTCTATGTGATTTTCCATACTGACAACCTTCACAAAGTTTTCCGTCATCTTGAATCTTCAACTTCGGGAGCCCATTAACCAAATCCTTATTCACCATTACCTTGAGCTTAGTCATATTTATATGACCAAGCCTAGCATGCCATATGAAGGCATTATCATTGGTGCTCATCTTCTCAACATACGAGTTAGAGGCTGATAGAACGTATAGATCTTTGACTCGTGCTCTGGTGTGAACCACGTCCGCCTTTAATTCTTTAATATTCTTCAAGAATTTGACATCTCTTGGGCCAAATAAAACGTAGTTACCTGAGTCCACCGCATTTACCACAGAGAGAAGATTCTTCTTTACTCCAGGAACATGGTATACATTCTTGAGAGTAATTGGGCTTCCGTCATCTCCTTCAATGACAACCGTCCCTTCCTTTTCAACATGGTGGATTGAATTATCCGCGGTAATGATGGCTTCTTTCCCGTCATGGCGCTGAAGACTAGAAAATAACTTCTCGTCTCCGGTAATATGATGGCTACAACCAGAATCTACAATCCAATCACATCCAAGATTTTTAGTTGTAGATGTACCTGAAGATGCAGCCTCCACCGTGAAACATTTTCCCCATTCTTCATCTTCAGCATGACCTTTTGATTCCGCCATATTTGTTTCCTTCAGCTTGACTCGGCAATCCTTTTTGAAATGCCCAAATTTTCCACACCGGTAGCACTTGAATCGTTTCTTGTCTCCCATGGAAGATCCTTCTTGTCCATCATTATTCTTTGCACCACCATCCTTGGGTTTGGCTTTGGAGCTTTGGTGTCTTCTTGCTACAAAGGCATTCCCGGAGTCATCATGGATTTTAACTCCGGACATTTGCATGGCTAACGATTCTTGCGAAGCTAGCAGATTTTCAAACTCCTCCAAGGAAGGTTGCGTAGCCCATCCTTGAACTGATGTCACGAATGGTGTATACTCGGGTCGTAAACCTCGAATAATAGACCGCTTCAACCGTGCTTCCGAAATAGATTCTTCCGGATTAAGACTATTAATCTCAGAGCAAAGGTTTTTTACCTTGATGAAGAACTCCGAGATTGAAGACTCCCCCTGCTTCGCATTTGCTAGCTCATTCTCTAACAGTTGTAGTCTAGCCTCGTTCTTCTTGTTGAACAATTGATCCAGCGCCTGCCAAATAGAACTAGCGGATGTACACCTTGAGACATGCTCAAATACTCCCGAGGATATAGACCTCTTCAAAGAAAACTCCGCCTTGGCATTCTTTCGTATCCACTCCTTTGTCGCTTCCGCGGTTGCAGCATCTCCCCGTGGTTGTGTTGTGCTGCTACCACCGACGACTTCCCATAAGTCCTCACTCACCAAGTATGACTCCATACATGACTTCCATAACCGATAGTTAGATTGGTTTAAAATCTCCATTCCCAATCCAACAACACGACCCGCCGACTCCATACTTAGAATAAACTCAAGCTCTCTTAAACCCCGATCTTGAAAAGAACCAAATTAGAATGGCTCTGATACCATGTAAAGAAACCTCGATAGTGTTTAGCACTAGCCCAAGACCGTAATACCCGAGAGACCCGAAAGAACCCTTTTAAGTATGAAGAAATTTATGGAAGAGCACTTAGAGAAATTTGGAGACACTTGGAAAACTTTAGAGAACTTAAGAAGAATGACACTCTTTCTTAAACTTGTTTTATTCACTTGTTCAACTTCTTGTACATCTTACAAATGAGGGGTGAGGAGGTATTTATAGCCTCCACAAGAACTTACAACAAGGATCTAGATATTTCTACACTAACCTCCTTAACTTAGATTTTTTCTAAATCTCTAGAACTATCTACCATAATATCTAGATTTTTCATTTTACAATATCTAGATTTTTCTACTTAAATATCTAGATTTTTTCACTAATAGAAATCTCTAGAAAATCTTAAGGAGGTGAAAAGATATTTCTAGAGAAGTTCTAGAACTTGGGCTTAATTTGGGTTTGGATTATGAACCCATAATTAAGCTTGATCCAAAATCAAGTTTAATTTCAATAGATATATCATATGAAAACACAAAATGGAGAAATTCTTGAAGTTGGCAAAATCATTTGCATTTGTTTGGGGATTCATCTTGCTCGTGGTTCTCGTGTGTTGCTGCATCAGCACCAAAGCTGATCGGCAAAACGATGACGAAGGTAGCTGTATCGGATGCGACGGAGGACATACTGCCTTTTAGTCTAGGTTTTAAGTCATTCACTTATGTTCTTTAATCCTCTAGGGTGTTTTTTTGTAGAGTGTTCATAATTCTTTCGTCACTCTTTTTTTTTTTTTTTGCAAACCATTTTTGCAAACCATTTTTTTAAAACATGAATGTGCCATGATTATTTCTTTACATTTGCGTTTGTGTGTTACACCAATTAAAGAAACTACAATAAGAAAATGCAAAAAAAAAGGTAAACGAAAAGAAACAAGTTTATTAAAATGTATTTTGCACACAAAAAAAATGTACTTTACACAAAAAATATTAAAATGTATAAAGTAAAGCTCAATGGGTTTTTGGAAAAGGAAATATATAGCCCAATCGTAAATCAATGTACCGAATATTAATCGGTACAGTTTGGTTGGGACGGCCGGTTTATTATCTATCTATCGCTCTATCGTCTCTGAAAATTCAATTCTGCTAGACCATATTCGAACATCGTCGTGAAATGGCGTGCGCAGTTAGTAGTAACGCATTCCGGTGTTACTCTGAAACTCTGCGTTTTACTCCCCGACAACAATGCGGTCGCGTAAAGCCTAATCCTTCCTCTCTCCTGTCCATTAATTCCTCCCCCATCCTCGCTCAGGTAACCACTGTCGAACCAGAATTTTAGAGTGAACCCTTTTGGATAATTCATTTTGATTTCGAGTTAGATTTTGGGTGCTTCTCCTTCGCCTGTTTCCCGGCGGAATATTCTGGTTAGAGCAAAAATGGCGGCGTCGGAAGGCTCTATTAACGGAAGCAATAGGATGCTGGTAAATTTGATTCGGAATTAATCTTAGTTTTGGAGTTTTATTTCGAGATGAATTGATTCTAGGGTTTTCAGGTCTTCGTGCCACCACATCCTTTGATCAAACATTGGATCTCCGTGCTGAGAAATGACCAAACTCCTTGTCCTATTTTCAGTGAGTAGATAAGATTCTGATTGCGCTTGAACATGAGTCACAGGTTTCATTTTGGTACAGTAGTCTTTGTCACTCCTCTTTTAAATCTTGAGTGTTTGAAAAAAAAAGAGTATTTTTCTGATTATGTTAGGGAATGCAATAGCTGAATTAGGAAGACTATTGATGTATGAAGCATCCCGAGAGTGGCTGGTGAGTAAACCTTTTAACCCAAATTTCAAATTACAAATATTGTTTTTGATTTTCCCTTATGTGATGTGATGAAGCCAACTGTTGTTGGAGAAATAATGTCTCCAATGGGTGCTGCTTCCGTTGAATTCATTGATCCTAGAGAACCCATAGCGGTTTGTCTATCCCCCTAAATTCTATATTTTCTATTTTTTCTTCTCAATCCAAAACAACAAGACATTTCTTATTCGTGGCTTTTGTCTCTGTGTAGGTTGTTCCGATATTAAGAGCTGGTCTTGCTCTTGCGGAACACGCATCCTCAGTTTTGCCTGCCAATAAAATATATCATTTAGGTTAACTATATTAATCTGTTGCCTGAAGATGGGATGTTAAAGAAAAGTTTTTGTATCTATAGCTTATGATGTTCTTGTGCTTATCCTTTCTACCAGGAATAAGTCGGGACGAGAAAACTCTTTTGCCTTCGGTGTATCTTAACAAGTAAGAAATACTCCACATCATTATGTAGTTACTACTGAAACGTAGCGTTTATGATGATTGATGACAGCTTTGATACATGTTCTTCAGGTTGCCAGACGAATTTCCTGACAACTCAAGAGTGTTTTTGGTGGACCCAATGCTTGCAACAGGTAAGAAAATCTTGTGCAATGTAGCCACCACCATAATTGAACAAATGTACTTGTGCCTCAAATGTAAGCAATACATAGGAAAGTGAACAAGTGACATGGTAATACATAGCTAGAAGCGTAGCTTTAGTAAGAATCTGGTTTCTACGCTTCAAAACGTGGGTTTATTTGTATTTTAGGCGGTACCATAATTGCGGCAATGGATCTGTTGAAGGAACGTGGCTTGTCTGTTCAGCAAATCAAAGTGGTAAGCATATATAGGAGTCAGCCTCTCTCTGAAATCTTGGCTACATAAGAATATCATTTTGCTTTTATTCTGAGTATCTCCCTGATTACAGATTTGTGCGGTTGCTGCACCTCCTGCACTATCAAAGCTTAATGAGAAATATCCAGGGTATCAATACTGAAAGATTTGACTATTAGCTTGTCTGACATTTGACGAGATTTTTACTAAACTGTTTGGTAATTGTTTGCAACATTTCAGGCTTCATGTGTATGCTGGAATCATCGATCCTGAAGTCAACGAAAAGGGGTAAGTCAGGCTGGCTTTCATGGACATTGCAGCCTGACTTTCATAACTTTTCTATGAAGAAAACTGGCAAATATATGGAATTTTGAATGTTGTTAATACGTCTTTATGGATTAGGTTTATAATCCCTGGGCTTGGAGACGCTGGAGACCGCAGTTTCGGGACATAAACCAGTTTGTGTTTTTGGTTGAGCTTTTGATGAAGTGATTCTTGTGCGAGTTCTTTAAAATTTTACAGTCGCAGTCATATTAGATTAGATATTTTTTGGTCTCTTACCTTTGTTTTTGATGTTTCTCAATCTCAGGTTCCCATGGAGAAGAAGAAGCTTGTAAACAACAGTTTTGCTTCGTCGAGATTTGTATGTGTATCATTGTCGCCTGCTAGTGAAACAACTTTGTCTACAAAACTATTTTTTTAGAGTAAAATATTGTGCAGAAAAGCTGAGATAGTCGTCCAAGTGAATCAAACATTATAGTCGGTCGATAACCAGCTTATAATTGCGATGGCAGCTGCTTATTTATTTATTTCATTTATATGTTCCATTTTCTGAAACAAATAAGGTCCGGCATGAGTATTTATTCCATTCGATTTTTAGTTTTTTACGTTTCTCATTCGGATTCAGTTCACTTTTTCGCTAAAAGTAACCTAAAAAGAGCTAAATAAACCGAAACTATTGTGTATTCAATACAGTTAAACCAGTCTCAGTTTTGGCTTGATTACAAATACCTATCGGTTTAATTCTGGTTAAAAATACTTATGGTAGCTCGGGCCGGCGGTTCATTTTTAGTATACACCCGCTCAAATTGGTTCGGTTCAATACATGTAAGGGTATAGTAGTATTTAACACCCCTTTGATATAAGCAAACCCTAAGCGCTCGCGACTATAAATTGCTTTTTTTTTCCCCATCGTCGGACTGCTCTCCTCTCAGATTCATCTTCTTCTCAGGTTAGTAATTCTTCTTAGACTCTTAAACCTTCTTGGTTTAGTGATCTAGATCTGATTATCATCCTATGTATTTCTGTTAAACGGGTCAGAATCATTAAATATTGATTTCAGAAGTGTCTTTTACAATATATTTCGTGTAGAATTCTCTTGTCCATTTTGGTTGAATGTGATCAATTTACTTTTTCTGGAACTTGAGATTACTCTTCACTTCATTGTTCATCTTTCTCTCTTTAAAACGAAATTCAAACGCTCATTAGATATTTTTCTTATGGATCAGATCGTTTTTTGGAGCTAAAATCATGCAAAACGAGGAAGGAGTTGTCACAGAGCTGTACATTCCGAGAAAATGGTATGTCTTCTTTTGTACATTATGTCGGTCTGTTTTGATCAATCTTAAGATGATTAATTAAGATAATCAGCTGATTATCTTAATTAATTAGCTGATTCTTTTGTTGTCTGTTTGTAAATTTGTAGCTCTGCCACAAACAGACTGATCACATCAAAGGATCATGCTTCTGTTCAGCTTAACATTGGTCATCTTGATGCCGATGGTATCTACACCGGTCAATTCACCACTTTTGCTCTCTGCGGATTTGTCCGAGCTCAGGTCTGTGGATAACCCCTCCTCTATTATACTTTGTAATCATCTCAATGCTCGAATTAGTCTTCCACAATTGTGTTTGCAAAGTGTGTGATTTTGTTTTTGTGTATGGACGTTTTCATTGACTGAAACATAATGTACAGGGAGACGCAGACAGTGGCGTGGACAGGCTCTGGCAGAAGAAGAAGGTCGAAACCAAACAACAGTAAGAAGCAAGAACTGCGGCCTCTTGTTGTTTTTTGGATGTATCGTTGAATTTTATCTAGATGTCAACTCGTATTTTGGTTGTTTTCTGATTTATGAAAGATAATTATTACGTTTTGACGCAAATTGAATCAGATTTTATATTTTGCAACATTAACTTGAGAAATTGTTAATTTTACTTATCTTTGAAACTGAATTGTGTTCATATTATTGAAGCATATCACAATTCATTCCAAAGTTAGTATCTTATAAAGACTCATCGTCTCATGAACAAACGATGTACCTTGGACTAACCTATCCTGCATAGTGAAGATCCCTAAGTGATGATGTTTATTTAGACTTTTTTCATAGATTCGCAATTTGCAAAGATGTGGTTTTTAGTTTAGTTACATGTTCTATCTCATAAAACTTGTCAAACATTTCATTTGGAATTGACCATCCCCAGTACATCAAAATTCTCTCTGATCCTCCCTTCATTTGTGCTTTTGGGAAGCACACTAACCCATTTGAAGACCCCATCGAACCGCAGTCTGTGCAGTAGATTTCCCGACCTGAGCAACCGTTTTCAGAACCGGACTCTTTTGACCATCAGCCTTCACCCTCGTTGTTACAGCTTCTTCAGATCAAGCGGGTAAATCGTGAGAATTATTCCTACGCCAGATTACATACACGTGGATTAACCCAAACGGTACATATTCTAAGCTAAGTATATTTCAGTGACCGATTTCGTAATTATCCCTATTAATTACGATTAGTTAATTCAATAGAAAAGACATAAAATAGCACAAAAAACATACCTTATCATAAATATAACACCAAGAGAAATAATTCACATTTTTAGCATTATTTTAATTATCAAGACTTTTATAGCATTATATAATTTATGGTTTATGGTTAATTATTTAGGGTTTAGGGTTTATTATTTAGGGTTTAAGGTTTAGTACTTAGGGTTTAGGGTTTATTATTCAAGGTTATGGTTTAGTGTTTAAGGTTTAGGGTTTAATATTTAAGATTTGGGGTTATGGCTAATTTAGTGACAAAACATGTTTTTGTGCTATTTTTATGATTTTTCTTCCTTGGTGCTATATTTTTGACAAGTCATGTTTTTTGTGCTATTAATGCGATTTGCCCTTAATTCAATCGAAATACCAAAAAGAAAATTAAAAAATATATATTTATCCGCCACGTCAGACGCTACCTCAGAGTGGGCTCACTCCCTGACGAACTTAAAAGCAAGCGAAAAAGGTGGAAACATCAAAGGAGAAAGACGACGAAGCTTATAATCGAATCTAACAGCAATTTCGGAAACTCCTATCAGTAGCTGCCAATCATCTTGTCGGCTACGGAGTTCATCTGCATTATCTATTCCCCGCCAAAAGCTATCCTGAAGCAAATGTAGCTTTTAATTCCGACACTCAAAGCTAGGGTTTCTTGTTGGCTCCTCGATTTTTGTTCCTCTTTCCTCGCTAAGCTTTGTCGGAATTTCTGGGCTCGTTTTTAACATTGAGATGATGAAGAAGATTTTCGGAGGTCCAGGAACTGTGTGTGGTCTGTTACTGAGAATCGGACAATGTGCTTCTGCCGCCGCATCAATCGGCGTTATGGTCTCTGCGGCGGACTTCTCTTCTCGCACTGCTTTTTGGTATGATGCTCGCTTCTTGATTTGTTTCTCTCTAACCTCGTTTTGTTCGATTAGTTGTCGGATTCCATTTGGGTATTAGTTGAGAATTTGTGAGGATTTAGGAGAGCAAATGTAAATGGACTGCAATTTTGGTTTGGTTTCAGCTACTTGATTGCTTCAATGGGTCTTCAATTGCTGTGGAGCTTTTGGCTCGCATGTCTTGATGTTTATGCTCTAAGGGGCAAGAAAGATCTCCAAAACCCAATCTTGGTTAGCTTATTCGTCGTTGGTGATTGGGTATGCTACCACATTTTATGGTCTTTGTTTCCTAATTTAGTCCTTGAGCTATAATGATAGAGCTGCTTCTTGCTCCATACTTTTCAAAGGATTGAATTGTTTTGTTTGCAGGTGACTGCAATGTTATCTCTTGCAGGTGCATGTTCATCAGCAGGAGTCTTAGTCTTATACGCCAAAGATCTCAAGTATTGCGATATCAATGACCAATTTTCATGTCTTAGGTATGAAGTAGCTGTAGCGCTCTCTTTCGTCACTTGGGTTCAAATCGCCGTTTCTTCTATTATCACACTTTGGATCTCAGCCTCGGTCTAGTTTCTTGAAATGTCGACAACATCTTTGTAACTGCCTTTGATGACACATAACATTTTGCTTCATATCAAAGTACATCAATGTTTTTTACCTTGGGGCAAAATGATTACTCTTGTTCTGTTGACAAATCTATAAAAATCCAAATGTTTCATAATCATCTAAAGAAAGGTAAGATTCTTTCATACCAAACTATTTATTGTTTCTGTTGCGCAAGTCCACCATGGAACACAATGCAAAGTTAAAGCTCTGTCTCTTTAGAAAAAAATCATTAAGACAGGGAAAGCTTTGAAAAAGAACATACATACAGCCAAAATCCTGTGTGTACAGCTTTTGTCAAACCTATAGCATCTCTTTCACAAGACGGAAACACGAAAATGTGGTATTGTAGGATCTGGTGATTGGTTTGGTGGGAAAACTCAAGTGGGCGAGTCGGCAAGTAGTAACGTATGCCACCATCCACACGCCACTTTCCTCGGTCTGCAGCCATCGAGCTTGACTTGTGTTGGAATGTTCCGGTCAGCCGTGTCCCCTAGACCCAGCTGTTGAGAAACAAGAGGATGCAAAAATGAGATACTACACAGTGATAATAAGACATAACCACTTAGCAGACCAATCTGAAGAAAAAAAACAGGAACAACATTGTACCTGTCCGTATTTGTTCCATCCCCAGCATAGCAACTGACCATCATCTGCAGAAACAAAAATTGCGGTCCGAATAAGCAAAACCAGAGAATACATTTAGTACCGCATTCACATATATCCCCGGATCTATACTTAGCACCGAGCATCAGTCATATATCATAGAACGCCAGGTGTTTCACAAACATGCTATATGTTTATGAAAGGAAGGATATAACTGTTTCTCCTTTGAAAGAGAGACAACACGTTAAACTGAAACAATTTTTAAAGGAGACCTGAAGACAACGGGCAGCATCTCACAAGCTAGGGCTTGTTAGTTTCTTCTCGTTAAAACAACTGAAAACAAATGCCAAGTTGCTAGAGCTCAGTTCGGTTCAGAGAGGTCCCTTTCTGCCATTAACTTTTGGAAAACCATACCTGCCAAAACCGCACTATGTCGCGCTCCGCAGCTAACTGATATTGCATGTTTGTTCTCCAAGTTCTGGCCATCCAGCAACCTCGGTATCGTCTAAATCAGAAGAGAGATGATGCAATACTTGAGTACAGCAGATGTTTCAGTTCGTGAATTGCACAAAATATTCCAACTTTTTCAAGCAGAAGTCTTTTGTTTTGGATTATCAAAGAAATACCTCAGCATGATCAGTGCCAGTTCCCAGTTGACCAAATTGGTTACCACCGAAGGCAAACACTTTACCATCACTAGAGATGCAAATAGTATGCCACAATCCAGCTGCTACGCTTTCCATCCGAACATTCTGCACTTCTGACACAGCCATGGGTCGTAACTGGTCATTTGTGTTCCCGTGGCCACACTAAACGCCAAGAAAAGTGTCGGGTTAGCATAAGCAAATGGAGAAGCTAAACAGAACGCATTTCAATTCAAGGCTTCGTCAGTTTAAATAAAATTCAGACAAATATTAGTAAGAAGTAAAACATTCACCTGTCCATATAAGCCCCAGCCAAAAGTGATTAACACTCCATCATCTGCAACTAGGAAGGACGAGCAATCAAGATCAAACCATCACAAAATTTTCTAAAAATAACCCTTCAATACCAAGTTGAGAAATACATAAATTGCAAAGTGGATTTTACTTCATGCCAAGCTAGTTGAATCAACTGTACAGAGGAATAAGTTAACGGACCTGTAATTGCCGCACTATGACGCCCTCCACAAGAAATCTCCTTTATATACTGACCAGGAAGTCTTGAAGCTTGAGTAGACGTGGTTGCTGTCCCTTGATGTAGCATGAAAGATGTTTCTTTTCCAGAGCCAGGTGATTCAAGGAAAGGTATTAGATGAGGAGATGAAACCATTTTAATCCGGGAACCCAATCCTAATTGCCCTTCGCCTCCATATCCCCAACCCCAAACCTGTCCTATATCTGAAACTTCCGCAGAAACATGACACATAAGATGCAGTCATCCTCACAGAATCTTCAGGCTTCACATAACCTAGGCTAAAAAAAAATAATGCTGCGACTACAAGGAAGTAGCTCCATCTCGGATTTGTAAAGAAGTCTTTTATTCAACTTCACCTGACAATGCCAGAGTATGCCGACCACCAGTAGCAACACTGGTGATCCTCACTCCAAGGCCAACACTCACAAGCGAAGGTGTTGTAGCAAAGTAGTCCTCTCCAGTTGTAAGGCCTTCCAATTCATCTTTCGCGGTTGAAACCCGTCTACGCTTCACAGGTTCCTCTCCAACTTTTCGGTTCTCGTTCTGTAATTTCATACCGCTGGATGCATTTGTACCTTGTAACACTACTGGACTCACTATCACAATAGAGAGAACATACCATATCGGTCAACCATATATAAACAAAGCAAATCAGTCAAATGATATCCCAATCGGTCTCACCTTGCTCACTCGAGCTACTCTGCTGCTTTCCACCAACATCTTTTGATGGAATGCACTCCTTCCAACCCCAAGTAAATGCTTCACCAGCCTCTATGCACACCAAACACACAGGTATTCAGAAAAAGACATAGCTACAAGTATCATTAAACCTTTTTCAAGTTTCAATTGACCAATCCTATAAATTCCAGCTTGTCACGTTAAGCATAGACCATTTCGAAAACATTGTCTCCGGGTCCAGTTACCTGTTACAACCGCACAATGTGCCCATCCTGCAGAAGCCTGTATGACTGGAGCCTCAGTGGGAAGGGGAAACGGCTCTGGAGTTTCCTTAATCAATCGTATCAAACGAAGATAACAATGGAATCAATTTTCTAAACAAAAAGTTCAGAATATTCATCATATTCATAACTCTTTAATGAACTTTACCCCATGCTTTCCAGAAGCCACATAGCTCTGTCCTTCATCATCAGAAGACCCCCAAGTAATAAGCTTCCCATTCTCTAAAACCCAGCAACATTAGAAAAAAAAAATAAACAAGTAAAACTCACTCATATCGATCTTTTGATTCACAAGAACAAACAAAAAAAACTACCGAAGTTAGTAAATCCGAGAAAATCCAGCTGTTAATCTAACCTGAAATAGCCATAGCGAATCCACAACCGCCGCCACATACGTCTTTCCACGAATCTCCGCCGTGTACAGCCGCCGGTAACCGCACGGGAACAGGAGAGAGAATCGGTGATTTCTCCGGCGCGGCTCCTGGTAGGTAGCCGTACATGTAAACCACACTCCCCTTATATCCCTCAATCGGAACTGATCCGCCGTTGTTCCCATTCATGTCAGACATTCTTCCAAAACCACGATCAATATCAACCAGAAACAAAATCTAAAAGCCCTAGCAAATCGGTCTAGTCTTCTTAGGTGATCTGCGTTTCAACTTTCTCAACAAATCGGAGTTTTTACGTTCTTGATAACAGAGAACAAAGACCAGCAGAGAAAACGGAAACAAACAAAGAGAACGAGTTGACTCAGTGAGGAAAAAAATGAGGCTGTAAGAGAATCAATTGCAAGAGTTTAGCCAGTGCCACATCAGATGCCACGTCATGTAGAAGACACGTGGTATGATCTGGACCGCATTTTTTAATAACTAAGATGTCGAGAAGTTTCTGGAAGGAGTAGACTATCGTCGAAATTGGAACTCCTTTTCTCGCTGATTGACACGTGGTGGTAGAAATGACCCTACAAATATGTTTTTATAATTTTTTTATTTCGTTTCTGGTTGGGCTTTCATTATTAACCAAATTTAAAATTAAAAGTTTGAATAGTAAGAGCGGTTACTCTGCACTATTTTAAATTACCTAATGCGAATGGTAAATAAAAGTGGTCTTGACCATTCGCGGACTAATCCGTCTTGACCGCTACTACCATTCGAACCCTAAAAGTTTCTCAAGGAAAGTGTTCTCTCTCCATTCTTTGTTTTCTCTCTCTAAACGTTTCCTATTTCTAAATTTCTAATGTTCTTCCGACCACCGGACATCGATTTTTTTAGCCACGCCGGTAATTCGGTTGTAAATGCTTTTTGGGTTTGCTACAGATTCTCGTCCGTCAATAAATTTTGACGGAATCCCCCACCGTTTTTCTATATTTTCATATGGGGTTCCACCGATTTGCCGCTTACGGTTTAACATCGGACTTCTAGGCTTTCGAATTCCGCACACTATAGTCCGATTACTAAATCGATTATGTTTTCTATACTTTTAATCGGTTTTCAATTGGACATTCCGATTCCGATGAATGAATTATTTTTGATTTTGAACTGGCGGTGCTTCACCTTCGTCGGTGACTCTATTGTTTATCTTCCCTACTCACTATCACCGTCAATAGGGGAATGGTGCAGTTCTCCAGAGGGTTCTTTCTCTCGATCGAGTTGAACGTGATATAGAGAAACCGTAAGCTCTAGTTTTTATATACTAACCACGACTGGTTGGTTACTCTTCAATAGACCCATATATGTCGTTTTTAGTGTGGTTGTGAAGCTGATAATTCACAAATCCAACTGTCTCCGTCACTTTTGCTCGGGTTTTTTATCGGTAGGTTTAGATGGTTGTAGCGATTGGAAGTTTTCCGGTGACCGGAAATGTCTTCCACCTCCGTGCATGGTGGGATTTCTACTAAGGTCTTTGTGTTTGTTTTTTTTCCCATGCAATTTAATAGTAAGCTTTTTCTCAACAAAAAAAAAAAAAACTCTTAAGAAATGTGTACGTTCATTTAATGAGTTAAAACTCCGTTGACAAAAAAAAAAAAAAAAATGAGTTAAAACTCCAGTGGCTACGTACATTACTCAATATACACTCATGGCCATAACTATGGCTATGTGGCTTGGGTTATTATGAACAACCTACTTTGGGCCTGTGCCTAAGCTAAGCGTATCTTCTTTTTCACTTTCTTCTGCAGTCAATTAAGAAAGGAAAACATTCTGAAATTTTTGTCGCAAGATGTATATTTTGTTCCGATGCTCTACAATTATCCTTGTGTATAGGCACAAGCATATTAATTTATTCCAAAAAGGTGTTCATGAGAAGTCATACAATTTTATGGTTGGGATTAATGCATCCTATTATTAGTGACCTCTAACCAAGACTATAAGAAACCAGCATGGAGTTGTGATTACAACATAAAAACAAATATCTAAAGATAGAATCCACCTAGCTACCTTGTAGTTAAAAGGTTACTATAGTCAAAACAAAACTTAGTTCAAGTTTGTATATTTTTTTTCGTTTCGAGATATATTCATGTTTCGTCAATTTCAATCATTCATCATGTGGTCCGTCAATAGGATACGTACGATCATGGTACTTTTGGTTTCTTTCATTCCACACCTCATAGATGCACGTTTGCCAGGCTTGTAATAACGCCAGAAAGAACGGAGTAGTAGTGAACACAGTTGGAAGCCACTGCAATATTGTTTCGCAATTAGCCGGAATGACCTGCAAATGCAACTTCAAACAAACACCCCTCCACACTTCATTGGAGTATACACATTCAAAAAACAAATGGTCCTTTGTTTCTTGATATTTTAGAAAGAAGTAACTTATTTTAGACAAGCCCGCCTTGATCATAATCTAATTTCTGGCTCTTTTATTATCATGTTTTGGTCTATGATACGTTCCATAGGCTAGAGAGAAGACCAAAAGAAGTCAACACTTTCATGGACTAATGCTGATGTGGCAGTCAAGGCAAAGACTCAGTTTCTATTGGAGGCTTTGCCGTTACAGCCTTTCTTTTCTATACAAGCCCGTCGATCATCTTCTGAATTTCTTATGCTTAATCTTGTATTGTGTAGAAGTGTCCAGATGAGACCTTCACCTCCGATCGACATGAGATCGTGAGAGATACTGCTGAGGCATCCTGTGTTTGGTTCTTTGTTGAGAGTTGAGATCTTCGAACTCTATCAATTGGTGCGTTGTGACGTGGCGAACGATCGGCCATGGCGAATGTAGAAGATCAAGATGAGCGACTGTCCAAGATCGATCAATTGCGTTGGGAAGTCGGGAAACTCCAAAACAGATCGGAGCAATTGACAAAATCAGATAAAGTGATGGTGTCACAAGACTCGGAAATCCAGAATCAGCTTGATTCGCAGCTGGAGCAGATGCGAATGCAATCGCAACTTCTGGAAACGATGACAGAGACCTCACGTCAGCTCAGTCCAGCTAATCACGAACTTCATGCGGCGGAGAAGACAAGTGTGACGACGTCCAACAACGCTAATCAGGTTATCGCTCATTCTTCTGATACGCCAACGGAATTCCAGTTAGGATATCGGGGAATCTCTGGTGCGTTGGCTAATATGGAGAGAATTTGGTATAAGGTTGATATGCCAGGTTATCGTTGTGTTGATATGCATGTGGTAAGTCAGTATGTGTATATGACCTAGGCTTAAGAGCATGAATATCCATGATACCCCGCCAGAGTATCTTAACTTTTTTTTTTAATATTATTATTTTTTTTAAAGGCAAAAAAAAAAAAAAAAAATTGGATCAATCCTGTAGCCACGTAGGCGCTACAAGTAAGATACGCATCTTAGCTAAGAAACTTATGCGGTTAGTATGTTAACTATTTATGTGGGTCCCACGTGGGACCCACAATATTTTAAAATATTTTTGGTAAGATACTCACCTAAGATCTATGGATATTCATGCTCTAAGAGCATATACAACGACGGTCTCTTAAGACCTGTCTCTTAAAAAAATTATTAAAATAATGTGGATCCCACGTGGGACCCACATTTTTTTTAACAAACCGTTGCTTAGATCGCTTAATTAAGAGACGTCTCTTGTACTGTGTGTGCCAAGTGTCGCGTGGTCATTGGTTCTTCATTTTTTTTTAATTTTTTTTTTTTTTTTTTTGCGTTTGAGAATTTTTTTTTTGTTTAAGAAACCCATTAGAGGGTATTACCGATGGACGTGGTCTAACATTTGTATATGTATAAAAGTAGAACTGTTTATACTGGTAAAATTCCAACAACATTTAAGTGTTAGTCGTTTTATACTTCCGGGTCTGACCATAATAATTAGGTTAATATTTGAATAGTAAACTAGATTTTGATCCGCGCTTAAAAAGCGCGGGTTTATTTTCTTTATAAATTTTAATTTTTGTTTATTTTGTTCATAGTAATTTAGATTTTTAATTATACAATCAAATTTTGATTATAATTGTTTAATCCGTATTATAAAAAGTGAGTTAATAATTTAGATTATTTTAAAAATGAATTGTGTGTTATTTGGGAAGAGATATTAAAATAATGATATCGCATTATATATTTTAATCCGTGTTGTATCGTAAGATCATGGTTTCAATATATATATATATATGTGTGTGTGTGAAAACAACCATTGTAAAATTTATGTGGTATAAGTTTAATTTTATTGCATTTATATAAAATATTATTTTATAAAACAATAAATAATTATAAAAAATTATTATGTTTTATATTTAATAATTAAATATTTACGAATGTAGAAACAAAACAATCTGTTTATATATATATATATAACACATGTTGTAATGGTATATATAATTTTCAAATTTGATTGAACAACCCGTTAAAAACTGCATTCAAACATAAAGTATAATTTGACGCCTCAAATATTTGAATAATATAAATATGGAATAATTTTAATATTTTTTATTACGTTTAAAATATATCAACTGAAATTATTTAATATATATATATATATATATATATTAAACTCATGCGAAGATTTTTTAAGAAAATTTATAATCGAAATTGGTTAATTTATTTTTCAACCCATTCAATGATTTAAATAATTTGCAATTTGATGGAAGACCCCGCTAAAAAGTGCAATCGTAAAAACATCAATCGTAATATATATATATATATATATATTTTTTTTTTGAAACAAAGATAAAGAAGATATTAAAATATATTATAAATATATTTTGAATTAAATCATAAATTATAGAATATTAACTTATATATACAAAATAGTTAATATAAGTTATTTAATTGTATTTATCAATTTATTTAATAGTTTAATGATTTTATATATATTTGTTTCAATTTTAATTAATTAGGAAAGTATGACTCATTATATTTTGGTTGTTTGGCTACATATTTAATAATTGTCTTGTTTGGAAACATGTATTGTAGAGATAATGTTATATTCTCTAATTACCCTTAATGAAATTTAATTAATTTATTAATGTGCAATGACACAAATTGTAAATAACACATGCTCTAAAGGTTAGTTTCTTAACTACTCTAATTTTTTAATAGTATTGATGCGGTCGTAATGGACAAATTCAAGTGCGGACCAAACCACACTATTTTTGGATTGGACAATAGTCCGCTACGGATCACATTTATTTGTTCATAAAACTGGTCCGCAGCGGACTACTTTATTTTTTCTATCCACACTATTTTAAACTAATTATTATGAATGGTAAATAAAAATGGTTTTAACCGCCGGCGGACTTTGAGTCACATAGAATAAAATTGAAAGTACAAAGAAACTTCAAAAGATCGGATTATGGCAGACCACAATATATGTATTTGACTGACACGAGAATCAACGGTCAAGATTGAATTGAGAAGTTTCCTTAGAGTGGACAATTTTTGACCACTTGTCCATTTAATTCAAAACCATCACTGTCATCACTCCTTAAAGTCGTTACGGTTCTTCTTTCTCCTCCATCTCACTTCCTTTTCTCACAAGTCACATTTTTCTACATCCTAACGAGTTTCACGTCACTAAAGTAGTTTTGGATCATTTTATTTTTTCTTTTAATAATATTTTGACAATTATATATATAAGAAAATGTTATAACCTACAACTTTATAACATAAACTGTTTGTAATCGAACAATATAATATAAATGAATTGGGAAAAAAGTGGCTTCGTTTGTACATCATAAAAAGTAAAAACTAATAGGTACGTCTGCCAAACAATCAAATACTTTGGTGTGCATGTATGGATAAATCCACGGTTTTGTTAAATGTCACATCACATGAATCTTACTCATCCCAAGGAGAAATGTCAGACGAGTATTTTTGTTATTGCATCACGGAAGGAGCCCTGGGATATTGGGTATTCGGTTCGGTTCCGGGTAGGAACCGATCGGTTTCGGGTATTTCGGGTAATCAGATTTAGGACCTAATGGGTATTTTTATATATTCGGTCCGGTTCCGGTTCGGTTCTCACCGGTTCCGGGTCGGTTCGGGTACATAGATTGAATAACCGGAAAATACCCGAAAAATATCGGTTCTTATCGGTTTCGGGTAATTTATACCCGATATGACAAAAATACCCGAAATGTTAAAAAAACTACCCAATAACTTTAAAAATACCCGAGACTTAAAACTTAATACTTCAAATATTTCAAGTTTTTAACACCAAAAACAGTCCATAACATAAGATAAGCCGATCCACAACATAACAAAAGTTACACATAACTCAAAAACATAACTTTTTGATTCAATAATAATGTTTCCTTGCCTTCACCCAACTAGACTTATAACTTCAATAAACTGCATCAAATTTCAAAACAGAAAAAGTGATTAACATAGACAGTCACATTCGATCATTCCTTATAAGACAAAACAAGAAGATAGTTACCAAAGGCATTTCTCATTCCCTGTCCACTTCCTCCAAGTCCAAATTGCAGTCTCCAAATTCTGAAGTTAGTTAATTAAGAAGATACTCAAAAGTCAAAACTTAGAAATTTGTAAGTGAGCAATTATATTCACAAAGTACAAAGATATCAAAGTTACCTCTCTCAAGATCATCTTGTTCTTCAATATCCTCAAGTAGTTGTTCAATGGTAATCGATCCTCTGTTATCCATTCGTATCTCAGTCTTCAACCACTGCTCTAAACACATCAATACTTCAATCGTATAGTGTGTTAAACAACTTCTGGATGGATCTAACACTCGACCGCTTGTGCTGAACGCAGATTCAGATGCAACACTCGAAACTTGCATTGCTAAGACATCTTTAGCCACTTGTGAAAGAACAGGAAACTTTGAAGAGTTTACCTTCCACCATGACAGAACATCATACTCGGTGCCTGAGAAGATATGTGGACTCTCCACGTTTTCTGCCAAGTATATCTCAAGCTCTGTTTTTGATTCCTGAAAACCTGTTTCTTGTACCATCTCCTTGTACTTTGCATCCATTCTTTGGAAGCCTAAACGAGCAGTTAAATTCAATCTAGAAATTCTCTTTCTTGGAAGATCTCGCGGTTGAGAAGAAGAAGATGCTCCAGCTTGTGACTGAGAAGAATTAGCCGCGGAAGCAGTAGGTATTTGGTTCTCAGGGCTATTGTTGTATTCATCAAACAAGTTTTTCAGAATGTCCATTATTGAATCATGCATTTGTATAGACTTCAGGCTGTCTTCTCCATACAACTGATCAAAACAGAGCTGTGCAAACTTCATCTTATTCCTTGGATCGAAGACACTAGCTACTATCACCATCCTATTCATCTCAGTTTCATCAGTGAAGGGATCCCAATACTTACTTAACTTGATCATCATTGCTGCAGCTTTATTCTTCAATTCTACATCGTCGCTTTGACACATTTCCATGACAGCTGTTTGTATGCAGACAATCTCATTGTAGAGTTTGTAAGAGCAGACTGATGTAGATGCTGAAAGAACAAGGGTTGACTCGTAGAACAATACGAGAAAGTTAAGAAACCTGCGATATAGTAAAACAGTAATATCAGCAATAACGCTTTTGATTTTGAACAATAATATCAGCAAATAGCAACTAGTAAATTACCTGTCTATTGCTTCCCAATCTTCTTTGACAGGCGGTCCGTGTCTCTTTTTACCATCATGACTCTCTTGGAAGTAGCCTAAGTACAACATGTCTTGTTCTTTCATTTTATCAAAAGCCAACTTGAAGTCCATAGCTCTGTTTAGCATAAGAAATGTTGAATTCCACCTCGTTTTGCAATCAAGTGGTAGGCTTCCACGGCTTATCTTTCCTATATCCACACGGAGCTGAAAAGACTTCAATCTTGGTGTAGAAGACCGAACGTATTGAATCCCATTTCTGATTGCAGCAACACTCTTATCGACTTCTTGTAATCCATCTCTGACAATGAGATTCAGAATATGTGTAGCACATCTCAAGTGTAGAAACTTACCATTCAGAACTAGTGAATTACCTCCAAGTAATCTAAATTCCTCCTTAAACATCCTCAAAGCATTGCTATTTGCTGTTGCATTGTCCACAGTAATACAAAAGACCTTCTTGATGTTCCATGCTTCTAAAACCTCCTGAAGAACAGCTGAGATGGTTGCACCCTTATGGTCACTGATATTCTTGAAACCAATAATCAATTTCTTCATCTGCCAGTTGGTATCAATGAAGTGTGCAGTCACCACCATATAGCTTGATCCAGTATTTGGAGCAACCCAAATGTCAGTTGTTAATGATAGTCTCTGATTCTTCCCTCCAAATACTTTCTTCATCAATGCTTTCTTTCTCACGTAGTACTCCACGATGTCCTTGGTAGCTGTTCTTCGAGAATGAGGCTTGTACAACTTAACTTTGTTGCAGAAATGCCTAAACGCCAGACCATCTACGAATGCCAATGGAAGCTCGCCTATAACCAACATCTCGTTGCAAGCTTCTCTGAACACTGCTTCAGATACTCTTCCCAATTGTAGACCATTATCTTCTTCACTTATAACTTTCTGACTTGCAAGACGAGCAGCTTTCCATGATATGTGTTGCTTGCAAGTAAGCAGATGTTTCCTCATATTCGAAGTTCCAGAAGATGAAGCACACGCCATAACCTTCCCACAATAATGGCAGCTTGCTTTGTTTGGATCAGCCTTCTGTTTTGTGAAATGTTGCCATACATGTGACCTTGTTCTCCTATTCACCTTAACCTTCTTAGAAAGTTTCTGAGAAGCCTTCCTTTTTCCTTTACGAGCAGCTGAAATTGAAGTCTCTGCTTCACCGTCTGTCTCTTGATTCCCCTCTTCCATCATATCCTCAACATCAACGTCTTCTTCTAAATTCATTGGTGTTCCATTATCAGTTGAATCCATCTGCAAACAAATCATCAATTGATTACAAACTAAGTTAACAAACTCATGAATATGAACAATGAACATATAGTCATAAACTCGTAAACACTAATTGAATTGAAATAAACCCGAAATCAGTTAACATAAACCCAAAATCGAATTGAAACTAGACCCTAAATCAATTAAACGATTGAACAGAAACCCTAAATCAATTAAACGAAAACCCTACAACTACATGGTTAAATCGATTAACGAAACAAGCCCTAACTAAAATTTAAGATGAGATTGAGAGTGGAGATTTACCTTCGAAGCAGTAGACGACACAGCCGATGGCAAAGTCAGTCGATGATGAGTTTTATGAGTGTAAGATTCCAGCTTTGCTGAGTTAAGAAAGAAACGAGATGAGTATATAAGAGGATTTACAAACGCATGCGAGAGACAAAATGGGGGAGTGCAATCGTTTTTGTCGCTGATTTATAAAGAAGAACAAAGTAACAAACGGATATATGTGAATGTAATTATTAAACCATGCCTTTAGATATCGGTTTATCGGTTCCTGTTATCGGTTCCCGGTTAATACCCGAACCGAACCGGGAACCGCGGTTCCTAAATTCCATTACCCAATGGGTATTTAGCATATAACCGGAACCGAACCGAACCGGATTTTTTGGGTCGGTTCCGGTTCGGTTTTTCGGTTCCGGTTAATATGCCCAGGGCTACACGGAAGTATCCTTTTGTGGTATTTCAGTCAAATAAGTAAGACCCATATATCATTTCAGGACAACTTCAATAATACTTTCAAACAGAATATAAAACCATATACCTGCCTTATAAAATAGAATGGGAGTGCAACAGTAGTTGCTGGCCCGCTCCAGCTAAAACATCCACTGCTTGGTTCTGTAAACGAGTGCAGTGGAGGAAAACATCTTCCTCAAACTCTTCACTAACATGGTTGATCTTTTGTAATATTGTGGATAACTGGACCACATCGAAGGTTTTTCTAGAGATGTCAAGAGATTATTGCAATCGGGCTGAAAACGCACCTTTTTCAGCCCCAGCCTTGCTATACATTCAACCCAAAGATTGGATTGACTAATTTAAACTCATGGTAGCGAATGAAAAGAACTAAAGAAAAGTTATCAACATCTCACTTATTGACGATTTGACTATTAGAAAGAAGCCTATAAATAATTTAGCCACGTGCAGACAAACTGAATTTCATGTAATAGTCAAAATCAAAATGATGATGTTAGTTAGATACTCCACACGAAAACAAATACAATAATAAATAATCATAGAATGAAATTAATTTATCTATTTATTTGAACCTTTATTAATCTTGATCAACACTTCAGCTACCTTTTACATATTTTCTTCAATCACGGGGCGTGCCCTACAAGAAACCCTTATTACCACGACTTCTCTTTCTCACTTCACATCTTTCTTATATTGTAGACACATCCGTCATCTTCAAAACTGAGCAAAGCTAAACCGGAAATAACCGGAAGCCATGTTCATGAAGCTCTTCATTTTCTTCTTTCTCTGTCAAACTCTGAGATCTTCTTCTCAAATTCTCAACTTCACCTACAATGGCTTCAACCCTCCGACAGATATCTCACTCCATGGCATCGCCACAGTCACACCCAACGCTCTCTTGAAGCTAACCAACACAACATTACAAAAAACCGGTCACGCCTTCTACACCGAACCGATTCGGTTCAAAGATTCACCAAACGGCAGCGTCTCTTCCTTCTCCACAAGCTTCGTCTTCGCGATATATTCCCAGATCCCAACGCTAAGCGGCCATGGAATCGCTTTCGTCGTAGCTCCAACGCTCGGTCTTCCTTCTGCACTTCCGAGCCAATACATCGGTCTCTTCAACAACTCAAACAATGGTAACGCCTCGAATCATGTCTTCGCCGTCGAGTTCGACACAATTCAGAGCAGTGAGTTCGGAGATCCAAATGATAACCACGTCGGAATCGACATCAATGGTTTGAGATCGGTGAAGCACTCGACGGCTGGATACTGGGATGAGAAAGACGAGTTTAGGAATCTGAGTTTGATTAGTCGCAAACTGATGCAAGTTTGGGTCGATTACGATAATCGTAGTAATCGAATCGATGTCACGATGGCTCCGTTTGATTCCGATAAACCTAGAAAACCAATTATCTCATATGTTAGAGATCTTTCTCCGATTCTTCTGCAAGATATGTATGTAGGTTTCGCCTCCGCGACTGGTTCCGTTATCTCGGAGCATTTCGTAGCCGGGTGGAGTTTCCGGGTTAACGGCGAAGCTCCGATGCTTTCGTTATCGAAGCTCCCGAAGCTTCCTCGATTCGAGCCCAAACGAATCTCCGATTTTTACAAAATCGGTATGCCTTTGATTTCCCTCTTTATCATCTTCTCCATGATCTTCCTCGCTTTCTACATCGTGAGGAGGAAGAGGAAGTTCGAGGAAGAGCTTGATGACTGGGAAACAGAGTTCGGCAAAAACCGATTTAGATTCAAAGAGCTTTACCACGCAACCAAAGGGTTTAAGGAGAAGGATCTTCTCGGATCCGGCGGATTCGGAAGAGTTTACAGAGGAATTCTCCCGACGACGAAGCTTGAAGTCGCCGTGAAGAGAGTATCACACGATTCGAAACAAGGTATGAAAGAGTTCGTGGCGGAGATAGTTAGTATCGGCCGGATGAGTCACCGGAATTTAGTTCCTTTATTGGGTTACTGTCGCCGGAGAGGAGAGCTTCTTCTTGTCTACGATTACATGCCCAACGGAAGCTTAGACAAGTATCTATACAACAATCCAGAGACAACCTTAGATTGGAAACAGAGATCTAACATCATCAAAGGAGTTGCTTCCGGACTGTTCTATCTCCATGAGGAATGGGAACAAGTTGTGATTCACCGCGACGTCAAAGCTAGCAATGTTTTGTTAGACGCTGATTTCAACGGCAGACTCGGTGATTTCGGTTTGGCCCGGTTGTATGATCACGGGTCGGATCCTCAGACCACTCACGTTGTTGGAACATTGGGTTACTTAGCACCTGAACATTCCCGGACCGGACGGGCCACGACCGCGACGGATGTTTATGCGTTTGGTGCGTTTCTTCTAGAAGTTGTTTCCGGTAGACGACCCATCGAGATCCATAGCGAAAGCGATGATACGTTCTTGCTTGTGGAATGGGTTTTCAGTTTGTGGCTCAGAGGAAACATAATGGAAGCTAAAGATCCGAATCTTGGGTCTGATGGTTACGATCTTGAAGAGGTTGAAATGGTTTTGAAACTAGGCCTGTTGTGTTCGCATTCGGATCCTCAAGCTAGACCGAGTATGAGGCAAGTGCTACAATATCTAAGAGGAGATTTGGCCTTGCCGGAATTAACGCCGTCGGATTTGTCAGCGGGGAATTGCATGAGTTTCGGAGGCCAGGACGGTTTTAGCGGTGTTGCGATGTCGTATTCTTCCTCCGTGTTTAAAGGGTTTACCGGCGTGTCTTCCATCGCTGAATCTCTACTCTCCGGTGGGAGGTGATTGATGATGTTCCAATCTTTATTTATTTATATTTCTTTTTTGATAAATATTTATTTATATTTCATGAATTCGGATCATATATATACATTTTTGCCTCTGTATGGAGATGTAAGAGTTCTTACAAATATATATTATTTATAAGATTATGATTGTAATAGTTGATTGACGATGAAGAACAGTCCCACAGGCAATACCTTAAAGGTTATACTACCACAATAGTGAAACACTAATATTGGCAGAACTGAACAGAGAAACGGTAGAACATTTGAAACGTGTTCCCCAAGCCATAGCAATGAGATCATTGTGCAGGACCAAGAAGAAGTGGAACCGGTGGTTCATTCACTTCATCATGTCGTCTTGCAGCCCAAGCCCTTAAAGGAGGTTCAAAACGGTCTCTAACCACATCAGGAGCCATCTCGTCATCACATGGGAGATAAACCAGACCTCTCTCTCTTAGACAAGACGGTTCGTTATAACACACGGTCCAAAGGATATCTACTAGCTCTCTTTCTTCTCTAGCTGCACAAAGATCTTCGTCCGACATCTCAATAATTATTCTTGTTCTCTCCTCAAGAAGCTGTCTTAGATTCACATCCTCTCTATCGAGATTTCTCTCAGATTCTTCACGGGAAAGCTCTAGGAGACCACGAAGAGCGAATTCCCGGACTTCAAGGTCTTGGTTGGATGCTAGGTGGATCATTATGCGAGGGAATCCAAGATCTCTAACGATTTTACAGTCTGAGTTACTTTCTTGGAGAAGATAGTGAATCAAATTCAACGCTTTTCTGAAAAGGAAAGAGTATATATATATATATATATATATATATATATATATAGATCATGGACTTAAGAACACTCCTCCTATCTAATGCATATTCTTGAGACGTTTTACCTTTGAAATCTAACGGTGTCAGAGACCAGGGCGTCTCGCAAGCCAGCATAACCATTTGCTAGACGGAAAGCTGTAATGCCTTGTTGGTTGTGACGAATAAGAGCTGCACCAAAACACTGTCAAATTTTGGGGTCCTCAAGCAACTTTTGCTAGAAACCTAGAAATAGTAACTCTTACAAGATATAGCACTGAGCGCCCTGGTCCGGACTCTAATGTCGGGATCAGCAATAAAGTTAGTCAATAAGGGCTCGAAGCCATTTGCCTCCATAACAAGCTGCTGGCTACGAGGATTGTTTTGGACAACTGTGGTCAAAACATCGGCTGCCTTTGCTCGGATCTTTGCATTGGAGTTCTTAAGATAGCTAAGGAGAGGGACCAAACCTCCAATGGAATGAAGATCTGAACATTAATGATCCAAATATGTCAAAACAAACCTTCACAAGATATAACAAAAACCAAACAATGGTTATTTATGTCAGAGATCAAACCATTGGCCAAATCGATCGACTCGACGTGTTCCTGCAATTCATCCAACATTCCTGTCCAAATAAAAGAAACAAGATTTTGGAAAAAAAAATCGATCAGACCGTTGCTTTTGGATAACAGAATAATCGTCATTGGAACAAACTAAAGAACCTTCAAGATCTTCAGATGTAACTCCTTGAGACTCCAAGAGTTGTTCAGGCATTTTCATGATTTGAGATATTTGTTTCATACGAGAAATTGAGTCGATTGTATGTCCTTGCATTGCTTCCATGAACCATTGTCGATCTTCCTCACTAACAAGAACACATTTTTAAATATAAAATATCCAAATTCAAAGAAAATTAATCATAAGCAAACAAATCCAGATCGAATTCCCGAGAAATCACTTCAAAACTAATCATCCAAATGCTTCAATTCTCAGAAAACAGAGCATTTCAAACATATAAGAACCCATTGTAAGCAACATGCGAAAGCTTTGAACAAAATTAAGAGAGTAAGATCCGATCAAGAAAAGATCAGAAACGATCTAATTACGGTGAAAAAAAAAGAGATTAGGAAAGGCTCGCGGACCTCAAACGGCGAGAAGGGGAAGCACCATCGGAATGGGAAAGGCTCCATTTGAGCAATCCGTCCCAACTGGGTCCACTGTTCGCCATTAACGCTTCTTCAAAAGAAAAAAAAACAGAAACGGAAGATTGCGGAAGATGGAGATCGAAATTCGAAAGAGAAGGTTAATTTATTACACAACCAAGGAGTATTTTTCTGTCCGTAAAGTATAAGTATGGATAATAGGGGACAATCAAAACACGTGGCCAAGTTGCGAAGATTTTTTTTGGGACTCCCACTTTATCGGTTAACTAGTATTCTGGCCCGTGCGTTGCACGGGCATTGAGTTTCAATTCATTTATTTAAAAAAAAATTATAGTAGAAGTAACAAAAAATAATAATAACATGTAATATTAAATTACATAGTTAACATTAATAATGTATTACAAAGTTATATTTTGGGTTCGAATATATTAAAACGCAGCAACACACGACAAAATCAAAAGTTCCTTTAGTTTTTGTTTAGCTGTGTTGAGACTTTTTCACCTTTTTTACTTATATAAACAACATATCTTATAATCATATGGAGCTTATGCCACAATTTTATTAGCTTATTTTGATGTTTTTGGTTCCGTCTTTCACTTTCAAGGTTCTATAAAACATTTCTTTTTTGATGTCTAACGTGAATACACATGAATTTATCCTTTCAAGTTCAAGTGAAATAATGATTCGGAAAAAGATTGTAGATGAGATGATGCCCTGATGCCCTAAACCCTGAAATGGTTATGGCTATAATCTTGTCAAACGAACTCACTTTAATATTTTTTTATGTTCTTATTAATGATCTTGTGTAATGAAAACGATAGTAAGAGATATATAGATGCATGTTCATTTTCTTTCAACCAAAATAAGATGTGGTAAATGCTAACAAATATCAACATAGTGAAAGTTAAAGATAATGAAAAGAACCATTTTTCAAGTTTATTAGGGAGAGCAAACCTTGGAAATTTAGTATGCCACTCTTTCTTTTGAATTTACTTCGATGTACAAATATATGATTCATTGGTTTATGAGAACATCATAAGAACCAATTGAAAACCTAAACGGAAAAAAAGCTAAAGGGATTATCTTTCATAGTATCACATAAGAATTTATTGGAAAACTTAAAACATAGTCTTATTGTCAGCATGGTCATTGTCTTACTTCTATCTGCTCATCAATCCATATGGTAATTTATCAAGCCATAATTTCCAATCAAAGTTAATAGACATGAGTGATACGAAGAAATCATATGGCTAATTGAGCATAAAAGAATTTAAGTTACTCTGTAAATTATTTTTACGGTTATAATGCTTAACGATATATACCATTATAAAATATAAAACAGGCAGAACACCGTTAAAGTTCACCAAGCTCTGTAACCACATGCCATCAGCAAACACATGGATGCTCTTTCTTCTGATTGTTTTTGATAAAATGGTCGCTCTTTCTTCATTGGATATTTCTCCAAAAGATATTTTCTGTTAGAAAATAAAGTAGAGAGTTATTGTCAAATACAAAAGAAAGAAAGAGACTTGCAAAGCAACAACATATGAGAAGAAAATGTAAACATGAGAGACAAAGTGCCCATGAGATCATTTGCTAGTGGGTGATGAAAATTAAATGGAATGATGTTTAGCAAATTAATTGGATTACATATACGTAGAGAGATTTAATTTACTTGGGACTATATAGAGAGTTAGTTTACTTGGATGTAAATTTATGGAGAAGGTATCATCCAAACTATAACCGGAAGCTTGTCCTGTCCTTGATACTTAGGATTCTCTCTTAGGAGTGGTAATACATTAGCCAAAGCATCAGGTTTCTTACATTAGCCAAAGCATCAGGTTTCTTACGCAATACCATTGCTAATCGTATTGTTATCTGAGATTTGGTCTATTAGTTGTTATCATCAGATTCGGCTCAAGTCTTACACCTGAATTGAGAAATTAAAAGTTTGTCCAAGTTTGAACAGGACAATTTAAATTTTACATGGTTCTAATTTAACATAATCCTTAAGAGTTGATTGCGTTCCATAATTGTTAATCAAATTTTGTTTATTCTAGACCAGTTTATCATTGTTAGATAATTAAGTCACTTTGGATATTTGTTCAATCCTTGTTTGCTCCGAATTAGTTCATTAAGCTTTTCGTTTAATTTAAAAAACATGTATGTGATTCCACAAACAAATGATACATGACAAACATTTCAAGAAAACAGATCCAAGTCCAGAAGATCATCCAAATTTGAATCAACAAAAGGAATCTTTAATTTAAAGCTTCTCCATTGGTTCTGCAAAGAGATGATACGGTCGTTGCTACTCTGTCAAAGGTTGACTCTGCCATTCCTGTTTTGTAAAGCTCGTGAACCATAGCTGTCAAGTAGATCTTACTCAGGTTCGACACACTCTTCATAACTTGAATGTGAGGTACTTGAAACATTTCTTGTATCGCTGCTTCAACATCTGCCATAATCACCAGCTGATTCCTTGCGGTTTTGTTGTTCTTTAGACAGTAATCCGCTACTTCTGCTGCACGCCTGCATATCTCAAGCGCATGTCTCGCATCTCCCGAACGTGCAGCTACTCTTCTCAAAGTAAACTCAATAGCTTGCTTCTCGAAAGCATTGATTCCTTTCAGCCTTGTAGAAATGATTTCTTGTAGCTGAGTGTGGTTATAAGGACCAAAACATGGTCTTTGTATACCTATTCGGCTTGAAATCCGAGGAAGCAGCTTCTTTGGAAGATCCATAGTGTTTGCTATTCCCAACACAATCAGTTTGGAGTTAGGCTTCGTAAGCCAATCAAGAATGTTGTATAAAACCGACTGGTTTCTAGTGACCAGAAGATCAAGTTCGTCGATGAGAAATATGCAAGGCTTTTCTTCCTCTTTCCCAATTATTTTTCCTTCTGCAAATCTCTCATAGCGTGTAGAGCTTTCTTCCAACTGACACGATGACCACTCAATGCTTCATAGATTACAGTGTAAATCTTCTCATGTGAAGCCAATTTGAGACCATTGATCTCAACAAATCAATACGGGCTTACACTTCCAGCTTCAACCTCAGCCTTCAGGTTCTTCATAACAGATAGGACACTAATGGTCTACCCAGTCCCAGAAACACCATAATGTACATACACCTTCCTAAACACTGATCATCCGAGATCGAACCTTTTATAAACGAAGTGATCTCTTCCATTTCTTTGTTCCTACAGGGAAGAGACTTAGGACGTGTCGCTAGGAAACAAAAAATATACATATCGTTAGAAAAGTTCTTGCAGTAATAATGAAGAGAAAAAACAACAATACGATAAAGACGACACTCCGCTAATAAAAGGACAAACTTATTACCCTCTTTGCAAGCTTTGTAGCCTTTCCTTCCATTGGCTTCTGTCTTCAAGTGAAGTGTAGTTTCCATTAGCCACACAAAAAAAACCTGGAAGCTTATATTGTGCATGTGAGGCTAGAGTGAAAGCTACATGTTTCGATTGTAGTTTTGGATCCAAGAACCTTCTTAAAACATAAAGGCCCACCTCTGAGAAGATCCAGATTCTGAATTAGTATGATACTAAGTATATAAATTGACTCTGAATAAGATATATGAAGATATCAACCGCAAAAAATAGAGTAAAAGATCATACCCCTGCTCTTTTCCGGATGGAATTGGACTGCATGCATGTTTCCCCTTCTAATGGAAGATATAAAGGATTCACCATTATTGCAGGTAGACAAAATCCAATCCTTGTTTTCATTTGACTGGAATATTAACATAGCCAAAAACTATAAAATGAAGAAGAAGTGATAGACAATGGCACAGATACAAAGATGACAGCAAAAGAAGAGATTGTTCAGAACCATACCAGAATGACCCGAAATCTACAGCATCTGAAAACAAAGAAAGCATGATTAACACATAAATTTTTATGAAAACACACAAACAGAATTTATAAAATTCGACTAACCTTTTGAAAATAGAATCCAAGAATACTTTTATCTCAGAATTGCAGTTGTAAGAAGACCATAAATAGAGGAGACATCAACATTGGTTTAACTCTCTGACATAATAAAAGAGAGGTTGTAAGGATTGGAAGTTTTTAGAAACAATAAAGAACACATAAGAACGTGGAATCGTGGGTGCTTTATCTCAATTAGCAGTTGAATTTTAAAAAAGTTGGGAAAATATGTAAATACAGTCATGTAACCGAAAACAAAGGACACATTCATGATTTCGTAAAAACGTAATTGGGAAGAAGATATAAGAAATCATACTGAATGATTACCTTCAATCGGAGAAAAAAACATGTAGGTGTTGGGCAAATTGGAAGATTAAAGTAAAGGAGGAGATTGAGACTTGGATGACGGAAGCGGCGGAGAGAATCAAGAGCGGAGCGTTAGTGAGGCCACCCAAGACCAGAGCCTAACCAGATGGACCTCGATGATGATGATTTCCAGGAGACCCGACCGCAGATGATGGGAATTGGAAATCGGAGACTCGAGATTGATTTCTTACTTTGGATCGGTGAGAGATGCAGAGGTCCGAGATTAATTTCCATGGTGATCTCCGATGTTGAAACGGTGAGAGCAGGAAATGCAGTCGACAATTTTTTCCCGAGAGAGAGAGAAGGTTTCGAGAGAATGGGTGAGATATTGAAAAAAAAATTGAGAATAGACATCAAAAATTATTTTGGAATAGTCACCAAAATGATATGACACGTCATCAAAATAACATGTTTTGATTGGAGGAGGTGGAACTTTTTCTCTCACATGCCTTCTGATTTATAGTAATTAGATGAGAATGAGTGTGTGGGACCCACCATGAGTCTGATTCTATTGGATCGCGGGTCCAAACGACCCTAAAATGTATGGCCCAAAACGAATTTGAGTGGTAACCCTCTATAATGGACAGATTATACAAAGCATGCGAAAATAATAGTATATTAATTTATTAAGGTTTGACTGTATTTTATTTTTGAGTCACCAAAACCGGAAACCTACACGAGCAAACCAAGTTTTGGTTATCCTGTGGAGAATTGTTTACCTCTTGTTATAAAACGTGGATAAAGCGGCCGAATAAGCGTCGAAATAAATGATGGACGGCAAACCACCACCGCAATTTAATTGTGTACAGTTTAAAACTCAATCATTTCAACTTTTTCATTTTTCTAAAATTTTATGAATAAAAATTCATATTTTTTTGATTAACCTGGGGGTATCCCGAGCCTATGGAAGGGCTCAGACTAATCCCCAAGGGGAGGTGCAACCCATGGATAGACCCTCTCTCCGGGTATTCAAATGGGCCCCTAAAGCAAGGCCCATATCCATGTGGGTGTCCTTAAACAAATGTGACTTAGTTTCGCATGAAAAGAGGATCGAACCCGGAACGTGTTAGCGTCCAAGCCCCGTCCCCAACCACTTGACCACAAGAGCTTGGACAATAAAAATTCATATTTATTACTAAATTTATCATATCTAAATAAAATCAGCATAAAATTCAAATTGAAATCACGAAAATCAGCAAAAATGGTTGACATCGCAAATTAGTATTGCAGAGGGAGAAGTTCGAACCAGTGGAACAAGGAATAGTCATAGTTCAACACGGACCACTAGAATAACATATATTCCTAAGATTGATCTACAAAAACAATAACATAGTATATTTAACTTAAAAATATAAAACTAAATTCCAATTATCCCCGCTTAATCTCCGATAAATCGCTAGATCGCTTGTTCAACGCTTAGCGCAATTTGAAAAAGTGTTTTACTCGTCTGATTAAGAACCATACGGTGGCTCACTATATTTGGTCAGACCGTTGACTAACTCTATCCTTTTCATGTTTTTGAGGCATAATCTACAAAGATAGTTCAATCTTATCTTATCTATGTGTGTTTGAAACGTGGAAAAAATCGCTTAGCCCCTTCTGTGTGTTCCAGAGGGTTTGAAGTTTCCTTTTTTCTTTGCCGGCTCCGAGCAACGGTATTTTCCTTCTTAGGCAATTGCCTTTTCCTCTCCGCCAAGGCCTTAATAGCATATCAAGCTATTTCCTTTAGTTTTCTCAAACTTCCTTTTCTCCTTCTCCTTGCTCTCCAAGCTCAACGCTTAAAGGAAAGAAACTATTCTCTACCCAAAAATAGAGCCACACTTCTCGCCTTTAATTACTCCTTTCAATTCATGGTCCCAGCATTCGCAAACCCTAATCGGAACCACCGCTTTAGTGCCTCCGTAGTATCAACGGTAATGGCTGAAAATCTCCATAACGCTCTTCGTTCCATGAAGATTGTTGATGAAGACCTGATAGTGCTCCCAGATGGTCCGCAGTTCCGAGTAGTGGACGCAAATACAATAAGTCTTCTCGGCCGGCTCTTGAACCCGGAATGTCAATCGATGCAGAAGATGATTGAGTACATGCCAACTGCATAGCGGGTATATGGACGAGTTTGAGGTATTGCTCTTTCTAGAGACCGGTTTCAATTCGTTTTCCAAAGGGAGGAAGACATGTTAATCGTTCTCAAAGACAGACCCTGGTCGTACAACCATTGGACGATGGTACTGGAACGATGGGTCCCAGCAATCCCACGTGATTTCCTGACATCCATGGAGGTGTGGGTTCGAATCAAACACATACCAGTGAATCATTTCACCTTGGATACGATGCATACTCTAGCCTCGAAGATCGGCCATGTCGAAGAAATTGCCTATGATCCCTCAGTCTCTCAAGTGAAGGACTATATCAGAGCTCGGGTGATTTTCAATGTGGATAATCCGGCGATTCCTGCCAAGCAACTGATCCTCCCAACAGGCCAGGTAGAGATCATGAGTTTGAGTATGAAAAGATCCACAAGAAATGCTACCACTGCAGTCGTCTCACTCACGAGAAGTCAGTGTGCCCCTGGCTGAAGAAGAACAAACCCCCAAGCATTGCTATACAGGGTGCTCAGTTGGGTAATGATCGCAGCCGTGATATTCAGACTATCCAAGTAATGGAGCCTAAACTGTTGGACGCACCACCTGGATTTCCTCCTTTGTTTCACGAACTCTCCAAGGGAGAGCAGTTGATGGCGCATCAATACATTGCCCATGCTGATGAGACGGAGAGAAATGCTCGTATACAGAGAGTTCGCCAAGGTATCGAAGAAGCTAAGTCCAATCTCACAGTCAGACTTCTGAAAATCACCACGGATTTGGATAAGAATAAAGGTCATGTCTATGACTATAATACCATGGATAGGCGCCTGCAGTAGCCTCAAGATGGAAAAGGGAAGCAAGCTCAATCGGCTCAAGACTATGCTGTTGAGCAAGGTCTTGTGGATTCTGCTTCTCCAACCAGAAGTGCATCTTCTTCCTTTATGTTTGCAGGATCAACGGGTTTCAAGGTTGGGGCTGAAAAGCTTCTCCCTGCCGGATGCAATGCATCACTGAATAAGAAAAGGCAAAGGCCACCATCATGGAAACGCAAAACAAGACCGACTTCGATGTACAAGGAACCTACTTCAGCTGAGAAGACAGGCGAATCAAGTAACTCTGAGCAGAATGCAAAGAGGAAGGCTGAGGATCCACAGCTAGTTTCAAGCAAAAAAGGACCCAAAAAACCCCAACCATTCGGTGGCTTCCGGTTTGAAGCCGCTGCAGTCCAAATGAGTGTTCTGTGCTGGAACTGTCAAGGTGCTGGCAGCACTGAGACAATTCAGAGGATTCGGGAACTTCGGCGCACGATATTTCCGGATTTCTTGTTCTTGAGTAAAACTAAGCAACAGTTCAATTATGTTAATGGTCTGAAAGAGTCTCTCGGTTATGATGGTTTGGTTACTGTGGAGCCGGTGGGTCTGAGTGGAGGGCTTGCAGTAATGTGGAAAAGCAGTTTTAATGTAGTAGTTATTTCGAAAAATTCTCGTGTAATCGATCTTGAAATCAGTTTGGGATCAATAAAATTCTTTTTAAGTTGCGTTTACGGTGACCCTGTTTTGGCAAGAAGACACATAGTATGGGACCAATTAGCACAGATTGGTTTATCTCGTGATGAAGCCTGGCTATTAGCTGGGGATTTCAACGAACTGATGCACAACGGTGAAAAACTCGGCGGTCCAGAACGTAGAGAATCCACTTTTTGGGCATTTAGGAATCTGGCCGAGACCTGCAAAATTAGAGAAATCAGAAGTTCAGGGAATAGTCTCTCTTGGGCAGGTTGGAGAGATAAGATATGGGTCCAATGCAGGCTAGACAGAAGCTTCGGAAACGATGCTTGGTTCAGGCTATTTCCTCGTTCTCACAATGAATATCTCAGGATGTGGGGCTCGGACCACCGTCCCATTAAAATATCCTTCGCACTGGAAAATGAGGAGCAGCAGAGAGGTAGATTCTTTTTCGATAAGAGAATGTTGGGACAAGAGGGTTTTGAGGATGCGGTAAGGTGATATATCATGGTTTTTACTAGTTTCAGGCCATGATATAGTTGTGTTTTTAGTGTCTTTTGTGTTCTTTTAGAGTCTTTTAGAGGTATAATCAGGTTTGGAGCTGAATTGGAGATAATGGAGCTTTTTGGAGATTTTTGGAGTGATTGGCCGAGAGATAGAGTTCACTGTCCGAAACAGAGAAAGGTGTCGATCGTTGCACACCTGCAACGGTCGATGCACCAGCGAGATGGGCCAAAAACTCGGCGGTTTAGAAGAATCAAGATATTGCACTTTGATCCAGAAGTTCCTAATATTTACAAAGAAGCCCTTGGCCGAGATTATACCTATATAATCAAGTTTTAGTTGTTTTTATTAGATACACTTTCATAATTAAGAGCATAGGATTTTTAGAGCTTTTGGGGCTGATCTGAACCTATTACTTCATCTGTATTTGGAGAAGATTTCGAACCCCTTTTACTGTTATTCTTTTATGCAATTTATTCATCATATGATCATGTTTTCATTATCTATGTCTGAGTAGATTTCTTGTTAGGTTTAGGGTTTCTCACATAGGATTTCATGACTTGCTAGACTTGTTCAAATTCAGTTAAGGATTCATAACTATATATGTTCTTCAATTTAATTGTGCTTAAAGCTAGTTCTAACCTGATCAATTAGAATCTAGATCTTAGGTTGCTAAATACGTCACGGAAGTGGGGTTTAGGAATCTGAACTAATTAAATTGGGCAATTAAACTTTGCGCAAACGGAAGTTTGGTTTAGGATAATTGTGAACATATCAAACTTGGGATTAATGCTAGTTTAATCTGTTAGTTCTCGCAAACGAAAGTTTGGTTTGCTGCACTTATACTTAGAGAATTATCGCAAAGGAATTTGGTTAATTCTATATCTGTGTTTTGAGTTCTAGAACTGTGCTTAATTAGATCCTTGCTGAATGAACTGTCTGCTTGTCTGATTTCCTGAGAATACCCTAGGCTTAACGCTTTTAGTTTATTGCTTCCACAACCGTTAATCTCTGCTACTGATTTACTTTCTCGCACCGCTTTTAATTCAATTACATTGCTTTCTTTCTAGTATTAGTCTCTACTGTTCTGATCTATTGAGACCAAGTGTCCCTGTGGATTCGATAACCCTATATACTACTTTGACATTGCTGTTCACTTGCAGTTTAGAATAGGGTAAAACTTAGAAACCTACCAAGTTTTTGGCGCCGTTGCCGGGGACTCTTAGAGTCTTCGATAGGACCGAACTTAGGGTTTTTACTAGAAATTTTTCTTTTTGTTTTTGCTTTTTCGTTTTGTTTTTGTTATTTTGTTAACTTTTTCTCTGTTTCTTTCTGTCGCAGGCACGACTTTCGCCTTGCGTCGATCGTTGCATCCCTTGCGTCGATCGTCACTAGACGATTCTGAGATTGAATCGATCGTTGCACTGATAGCATCGATCGTTGCTGGACGATTACAGACAGTTTATGCCAACGCAGAAAACTCGAAGTAATCCGAACTCGAGCTTGCTTAATCTCGTACTAGAGGAACTTGGACGTCTAGAAAGGACTATTAGAAGAGAAAAGAGAGAGAGAATGGTACGAGAACGTCTGATCTTGATACCAGATGCTGAAGGTACCCTGAGGGACCGAGATAACAACCCGTATATTGTTGCTGGGCATCGGGTTGATGCTGAAGGGAATGTCATCCCTGATCCTCCTGAGCAACAGGAGCTGAACCAAAACCAGGGTCAAGGACAGGCCCAAGGTAGAGAGATGGTGGTTCATGAGAGGACACTAGCTGACTACAACAGACCTGATGAGTTTCATGCAAACCGAGCAGCTCTAGTGCTTCCTGCTTTTGAGAGGAATGATTTTGAGGTAAAGACCATCTACTACCAGCTGATGAGACAGATTGCTTTTCATGGTCTTCAAGCAGAGCAGCCTATGGATCACATTGACAAGTTTGAGGACATAGTCACTGGCATGAAGTATGAAGGAGTATGCTCGGACTATCTGTTCCTTAAGCTATTTCCGCACAGTCTTGCTGGAGACGCTAGTGCATGGCTGAGACAACTGGCACCTGGTCAGTATACTACTTAGGCAGCCTTAAAGAGTGAGTTCCTGCGTCACTTTTATGATGATGCGCGCTCGGATCAGTCCAGACAGGACATACTCACTTTTTCCCAAGGAGCTGTGGAGCCCTTGAAGACTGCCTGGATGAGATTTAAGCAGTATCAACGTGACTGTCCACACCATGGATTCACAGAAGTACAGCTGATTGGTATCTTCTTCAGAGGCATAGATCTCCCTTATCAGACTGCGCTGGATAATTCCAGTAATGCTAATTTCAACACCAGGACTCCTACACAAGCTAAGCAGTTGATTGAGAACCTGATTGGCAGCAACAGTTGCAAGACAATGGATGAAAGGAGGAAGAAATCTGGTGGAACTGTAGAGAATTCTGATATAGCTAATATAAGATCCAGATTGGACACAGTTTACAATCTCCTGACAAGTAAGAAAGCTGTCCACTTTGCCCAAGATGTAGAGGTGATTCAGACTGAGGAGGAAACTCAGGAAGAAGATGTGAATTTCATAGGAGGTTCTGGTTTCCAAGGTAATAGATTTAGTAATCAACAGGGGAACAGATTTTCCAATGGAGGACAGACTGGTGGTTTTCAGAAGACCTATGGACAAGGTACTTAGAGAACCTATGGATCTACATCCTATCAGACTCCTCCTGCACCTACAGCCCATGAGAGCAAAATGGAGGCTATGATGGAACAACTGATTGAGAGTCAGACCAAGATTTCTGTGGACTGCAACAAGAAGTTGGACGCTGTCTATGAAGACCTCAATGGGAAATTTGAGTCTCTGAGCACTCACATGAAGCAGTTGGACACTCAGGTGAACCAGATGTCCAGCTCACTGAAGGGAAAAGGAGTGGCAGACACTCATGTTAAGGCCTGGTCTGTGTACATTAATGATGGATCTCACCTAGGTGAAAGATTTGAGCTAAGTACAGCTGAGTTGGTGACAGAACAAGAATTTTCGGATATTTGTGAAAAACTCTCGGGTGAAATCTGCTGCAGTGCGTCGATCGATGCAACATCTGAGACGATCGATGCACCCGTCGGGATGGCAACGATCGACACACCCTTAGTGTCGGTCGTTGCAGGGCGTGAACAGACAGAACTGTCGGATGATGATGGCATAGATGCTGACTTGGAGCTTGATCGCCTATTCAATGGAGCCTCTGAGATTACTCAACAGGAGATCTACAAACGAATTTTTAGACAACACTCCTCAGTGTCTGAAGTAATTAGGCAAGAGATTGAAGAGCTTAAGAAGCTAGAGGAGATTGGTGAAGAATTGGAAGAAATTCCAACTTCTGATGATCCACCTTATCATCCTTGTGTGCAGAGGTACTTAAACAAGATGTTGCCTCTTGATGATGATCTGAAAGACTGGGTGATAATAGTTCCTCAGCATATTAGTGATGTTCTGCTAACTAAGGTCCCGAAGAAGCTGCCTGATCCTGGAGTCTTTGTGCTGGATTGTTCTATCTTTGAGGATAGTTTTAGACGCTCTCTGTGTGATTTAGGAGCTGCTGGAAGTTTGATGCCTTACTCTGTGGCAGAGAAGCTGGGTATGTTGGATTTTACTCCCACTAGGACTTCTCTTGTCCTAGCTGATCAGTCCATACGAGTTCCTGAAGGGCTCCTTATGGACATTCCGGTGAGAGTTGGAAACTACTTAGTTCCAACGGACTTCCTTGTGCTGAGATATGACTGTGATCCGGATGAAGCATTATTGCTTGGGAGACCCTTTTTGGCTACATCAGGAGCATTGATTGATGTTAGGAACAGCTCGATAGACCTCCATCTGGGAGATGAACCGCTGCACTATGAGATGGATAAGCTGCGAAAGCCATTGATAGATGGGCAAACATTCACCATAAGGGACGCAGATTTTGAGCAGCCGGATAATACTATGGTTATAGATCCAGGAGCACATTTCACTCCAATCTTTCTTGGACATGAGCATTCCGCAACAGCCTACTCACCACCTTGGATGAGGAGACTTGAACAGAGACAGAAAAAGTCTCTGTCAGGACCTCCTGGTACTTGAAAATTCCCATCCGTCCGGTCAAGCTATTGACCTTAAACAAGCGCTGGGTGGGAGGCAACCCACCATTAGGTACTGGTGTTTTTCTACTTAATTTTTGGTGTTTTTGTTAGGATTACGTTTGTTTTTTTTTCTGGTGAGTTTATGTTTGCAGGTCTCGGATAAATCGCAGTGCAACGATCGACGCACTTCTGTGTCGATCGTCACAACACGAAAGGAATCGCATTGCAGCGATCGTTGCGGTCCTGAGCAACAATCGACCATACACGAAAATCGCCAAGTAACGGTCGATGCACTTAGTGCAACGATCGATGCATGAGCGACAGAGGTAAACCCGACAGAACTCAACAGAACTTTAACAATTTTTCTTTCTTTTTACCGACCCTTCGCTGGACACTACTGGGGGCAGTGTGTCTTAAGTGTGGGGGAGGTGCTACTGACTTTTGTTTTTTGTTTTCTTAAGAGTCAGTCCGTTTTTCAAAATTTTTTGTTTTATTGAGTCAAAATTGTTTAAGTAAGAAACTATGATTTTCTGAGAAGATTTACAAGACTTGCAGGAACTTAAGTAACCATTGGGATGAAGTTGCAGGATCTATCTCTGACTATTAGAAAACCCCATCACAGATCAACCTACTGGGAACACCCACATCACTTCAGGTATCAGAGGATCCTTTTACTGACTTCAACTTAATACTGACTTAGATTTCTCACCTAAGGGCTTGGTATACTTTGTGTCGGATTCCCTTGTTAGTTCTGACACAGCCTGTCAACCTATCCTATTTTGTTCCCTTCTCCCCTTCTATAAAGTAAAAAAAAAAAAGATAATAAACTGAGGATGAGTTAGTAACTCCGAAGTGGTCATGGGAAGGGTAGCAAACATTATTTTCTCTCATGTGATCCATGGAATGTGTCCAAAGTACACCCCATAACGGGAAGAACACTGAAAAAAAAAAATGATACCCAATGGGGAAAAATCAGTTGTTAAAGAAGGGAAAGAGAAGAAAAGGGACTAGAGAAAGATAGTATGGTGGTCTAGAGCTGATAAGGTAAGAATCCATGTGCCCTTTGATCGATACTCCTTAGGTGAGACCGCACTTAAATACTTGCGGAAGTCAGTAGGGAGAATTTGAATGCTTGAATGTGATTGTGGAGTTTACCTAGGACAGTTGCTAAGTGCGGGGGAAGTACATGTTGGTCTTGATATCCTGTGATTGATTCTTTCAGTGGTTTACTAAGGGGAATCTGAGTATTGTAGCTTCTAGGATGAAATGAGTTTCTGAAGAGTTTTCAAACCTCTTCACCATGTTTTAGTTCTATGTTTTGCTTGAGGGCAAGCAAAGGCTAAGTGTGGGGGAGTTGATATATCATGGTTTTTACTAGTTTTAGGCCATGATATAGTTGTGTTTTTAGTGTCTTTTGTGTTCTTTTAGAGTCTTTTACAGGTATAATCAAGTTTGGAGCTGAATTGGAGATAATGGAGCTTTTTGGAGATTTTTGGAGTGATTGGCCGAGAGATAGAGTTCACTGTCCGAAACAGAGAAAGGTGTCGATCGTTGCACACCTGCAACGGTCGATGCACCAGCGAGATGGGCCAAAAACTCGGCGGTTTAGAAGAATCAAGATATTGCACTTTGATCCAGAAGTTCCTGATATTTACAAAGAAGCCCTTGGCCGAGATTATACCTATATAATCAAGTTTTAGTTGTTTTTATTAGATACACTTTCATAATTAAGAGCAGAGGATTTTTAGAGCTTTTGGGGCAGATCTGAACCTATTACTTCATCTGTATTTGGAGAAGATTTCGAACCCCTTTTACTCTTATTCTTTTATGCAATTTATTCATCATATGATCATGTTTTCATTATCTATGTCTGAGTAGATTCCTTGTTAGGTTTAGGGTTTCTCACATAGGATTTCATGACTTGCTAGACTTGTTCAAATTCAGTTAAGGATTCATAACTATATCTGTTCTTCAATTTAATTGTGCTTAAAGCTAGTTCTAACCTGATCAATTAGAATCTAGATCTTAGGTTGCTAAATACGTCACGGAAGTGGGGTTTAGGAATCTGAACTAATTAAATTGGGCAATTAAACTTTGCGCAAACGGAAGTTTGGTTTAGGATAATTGTGAACATATCAAACTTGGGATTAATGCTAGTTTAATCTGTTAGTTCTCGCAAACGAAAGTTTGGTTTGCTGCACTTATACTTAGAGAATTATCGCAAAGGAATTTGGTTAATTCTATATCTGTGTTTTGAGTTCTAGAACTGTGCTTAATTAGATCCTTGCTGAATGAACTGTCTGCTTGTCTGATTTCCTGAGAATACCCTAGGCTTAACGCTTTTAGTTTATTGCTTCCACAACCGTTAATCTCTGCTACTAATTTACTTTCTCGCACCGCTTTTAATTCAATTACATTGCTTTCTTTCTAGTATTAGTCTCTACTGTTCTGATCTATTGAGACCAAGTGTCCCTGTGGATTCGATAACCCTATATACTACTTTGACATTGCTGTTCACTTGCAGTTTAGAATAGGGTAAAACTTAGAAACCTACCATAAGGAAGGGATGGGAGACTGTCGATCCCACTGGTAACTCTATCATGGATCACATTGCACACTGTCGCAAAGAGCTTGCCCAGTTGAAGAGGAAATCCAATCTTAACTCACGGACCAGAATAGAGAGACTGCAAGATGAAGTTGAACAGGAGATAGCGAAACTTATGCCGGACAAGTCTCGCTTACAGCTGATAAGAAAAGAGCTAGCCATTTCTTACCGGGATGAAGAAGCTTTCTGGCGCCAACGGAGCAATGAACAATGGCTGAAGGAAGGTGATTGTAATACACCATTCTTCCACAATTGCGTGAAAGGTCTTAAAATCAAAAACAGAGTCTTGATGCTCCTTGATAGCTCAGACCGTGAGCACTTCTCAGAAGGAGCTAAGGGGAATATAGCTGTGGATTACTATCGAGAGCTGTTCATGAGTTCTAATCCATATGATTTGGAGTCCTTATTCCAGAATTTCCCAGCTAAAGTAACGGATGACATGAATAGAATCCTTACGGCTCCGGTCTCACAAGAAGAAATAAAGCAAGCTGCCTTCTCAGTTAAGAGCAGCAGTGCACCGGGAGAAGATGGTCTAACCGGTCCATTCTATCAGAAATGTTGGCATATTGTCGGGCCAGCCTTGATATCAGAAGTTCAGACTTTCTTTAGCACAGCAGTGATCCCTCCGGGTTGGAACCATACACATCTCAGCTTATTACCAAAGGTGATCAAACCCACAAAGATGGCAGATATGCATCCTATCAGCCTCTGCTCGGTTCAATACAAGATAATCTCGTAGATACTCTGTGACCGACTAAAGAGATTTCTCCCGGAATTGATCTCAAACACACAGAGAGCTTTTGTCTCCGGTAGATTGATCTCAGATAACATCTTGATAGCCCATGAGATGGTGCATGGATTGCGTACAAACGATAGAGTTTCTAAGAACTTCATGGCGATAAAAACTGATATGTCAAAAGCTTATGATCGAGTAGAATATCCATTTCTTGAAACTCTGATGGAGAAGATGGGGTTTTATAGAGTGTGGGTGAGGTGGATTATGGCGTGTGTAAATTCAGTATCATACTCTGTCCTACTAAACGACAGATCTCATGGATACATTAAACCAGAACGAGGGATTCGACAAGGAGATCCTCTCTCTCCATTCCTCTTCATAATGGCAGCAGAAGCATTGGTGAGTTGTCTCAATAATGTTGAGGTGAAAGGTGAGCTTCACGGCATCAATGTTAGTTCACCCGGGCCAGCAGTCCATCACCTTTTATTTGCAGATGACAGCTTGCTCATGTGTCAAGCATCAGAACAAGAAGCTGCCTCAATTATGCACTGCTTAAAACTTTATGGAGATGCGTCAGGACAAATGATAAATCACTCTAAATCCTCCATCATTTTTGGGGCAAAAGTACATGAGTCGCAGAAGGCGAGCATCAAAACCATTCTCGGTATCGACAAAGAAGGAGGAGAAGGTACTTATCTGGGCCTCCCCGAGTGCTTTAGTGGTTCAAAGAAGAGAATGTTGAGTTTTGTGCAGGAAAAACTCCAAGGACGAGTGAGTGGGTGGTTTGCCAAGGCTTTGTCACAAGGTGGTAAGGAAGTTTTAATCAAAGCAGTTAATATGGCAATGCCAATCTATGCGATGACTTGCTTTAAGCTCCCAAAAGATGTTTGTGAAAAAATTACTAGTGTGCTGCTTCAGTTTTGGTGGAGCAGTGGTAATAATAGGCATAAAATACCTTGGGTAGCTTGGAAAAATCTGTGTAGGAAGAAAGAGGATGGTGGCTTGGGTTTCAGAGATATTGAGTTGTTCAATCAAGCTTTGTTGGCTAAGCAAGCTTTCCGAATAGTGGACAACCCCAACTCTCTCCTTGCACAGATCTTAAAGCACAGATATTTCAAACATGGTACTTTCTTGGAGTGTGGTGCTGGAACAAGACCGTCATACGGCTGGAGGAGTATCCTTCACGGCCGTGACTTACTGTTTAAAGGTTTGATTCACTCTATAGGTAACGGTGCGGCAACAAGAGTTTGGATAGATAATTGGATTCTGGATACATCGGCCCGTACTCCAAGATACAATCCTGAGGCGAACATTGATTTAACTCTCAGGGTATCGGATTTGCTAGAAGCTCACTCAGGGCAGTGGAATATTGCACTGGTCAGACAAAATTTCACTGAGGAAGACGCCGATCGTATCCTGCGTATGAGAGGTAACAGACAAGAGGAAGACAAACTGGTTTGGGGTTTCACAAACTCAGGTCAATATTCATCGAAAACAGGTTATGAAATGATGAATAAGATCAGAGAAGAGTCTCAGCCTGGCCATGTGAACCTACCACCTCTGGAAAAATCTCTCTGGAAGAACCTCTGAAAAGTCAAAGCTCCTCCTAAGCTGAGACTTTTTCTGTGGAGGTCGTTGGCAGGAGCCTTGGCTGTAAAGGAACGTTTAACCTCAAGGAGGATTACAGTCGAGTCAACATGTGATATTTGCGGAGATGGAGCTGAAACCATATGTCACATGCTGTTTCAGTGTGTAATAGCCAAGGAAGTATGGTCCAACTGTGGCTTACCTCTCCCTCAACAAGGTTTCTCCCCTTCCTCTGTTTTTCTTAACTTGCACCACCTCTTAGCCTGAAGTAAGAAAAATCAGATATCGGAAAAACTGCGACTGGCTTTCCCATGGATTCTTTGGGAGTTGTCGAAAGCGAGGAATGAATTCATGTTCGAAAGAGCGAGACTTGAACCAATGGCTATCTTGAAAAAAGCATTGGAAGATGCAGAAATTTGGCTGGTTATCAACAATAAGATCCAAATCCCAGATAACACCAATCCCCGCAGTTCCTCGCCTCAAACGTCTTGGACCCAACCATGTCTCCCAACTACTAAATGTAATATAGGATCTTACTGGTCGGAGACTACAAAAACTTGTGGTGCATCTTGGATCCTTAGGGATCACCAAGGAAAAGCCTTGATGCATAGTCGTCGCTCCTTTGCCGGTGTAAGCTCAGCAACAGAAGCAGAACTACTCTGTTTATTATGGGCAGTCGAGTCCATGGGAAGACTAAGGAAAAACAAGATCATCTTTGAATCCTCAATGGTCCATGCTCGCCAAGCCATGCTACAACCGGACATGAACCCGAGTGCAAAGGAGTTAACATGCTTGATCTCTTCTCTTCTGGGTAAAATTCCTATTTGGTCTTTGGACCATGTGTATGAGCAATGTAATAGGGTTGCCTACCTCATGGCGCGAAGTGCTACATGCCACGTCTTCAGTACTTCATATGTCTCGAGTGGAGGTCCTGGTTGGTTACGAAACATCATTGAATCAGAAGCATCACCCCCTTAGTTTATAAGGATAACGACTTCTGCATTCCAGGTCTCTCAATGCCACACTACTGTGTCAGGCAATTTCACCTCTCTTGATTGCGGTTTTGTTTAATTTCCTTTTTGAACTCTACTCGGGGCATCCCCGATTGTTTCTCCATTTGTTAATTCAAACAGTGTTAAGAAAAAAATCTACAAAGATAGTTTCCTTTTTGTGTAAAGTAACTCACTTTAACCTTCGAAGTCCCACGACCGATATAAACCCCATCGAGAGAACAAAAACGAAAACCTAATCTCTCTCTACACACATCTTAAATTTTGTTCAAAGCTCGAATTTTTAATTGCTTCAATGGGTGAGAAGGATTCAGAGACAGCTTTGATCTGGAGAAAAACCCAAAATAGAGAGAGCAACATCTACACGTTGAATTTAGAATATTTTGCTCTATTTGGGTAACATCGATCGCAGAATCAAAGTCGAGGTTCTTACGAAGAACGATGAAGAGGAATTAAGGAGTTTCGAAGTTGGTTCTCTTGGCTCATACCTTGTTTCGTGATAGCTAACGTTTCCGTGTTCGTGATCACCATGTATGTCAACAATTGTCCTAAGATATTTGGAGATTTTTTCGCCGGTTTTTTGGGTCGGTTCTCGTTTCAGAGGACAAGGGAGAATCCTCTTCTGGGTCTTTCTCTCACGTAAGCTTCTACTTCTACGGGTTCCTTTTTTGCTCTCTCTATATTCTCCAAACAAAGAACTGATTTTTACCGAGCCAATCCTCAAAAATCTAAACTTTTCTAGGAATTTAAGTAGCTCATTGCTTTTAGTGTGAGACAACGATGTGGAAGAATGTTATATATTCATATTGAATTGTAGAATCACCAACCATAATTGGCTTGGTTGGTAAAGTTCATCTAATAGTTTTCTGTTAACCTGAGTTCGATTCATGTTGGGAAAGGTCTGTTTTCCGAAGAAGATTAAATTTAACATATTATAAGTGCGTCCTACAGAAATGTTGATAGACTTCGCTTATCTCTCTCTCCCAATTTCTCTCTGTAAACACCCAAAGACAGAATAATACTTGTATTATGAAATTAAAGACGTATTACACTTTGTTATCGATCTCTCTCAAGCTCTCATGTCGAACCTAAGAAAAGATCAACGATCTCGTGACGATCGTCTACCTGAATCTCATAACGACTGAAAATAAACTACAACAAAGCATAAAACTATCTTAGTCAAACATCTCTTATTTATATTGCTTGACTTTAGCTTCATTCTTCCACACTCTTCACGAGCTGCCTCATAACTGCAAACCCTCTGTCTTAAACAACTCGTTTGCTTCCTCAGCTCCATAAGAATTCTCCACTCCAGACTTGTCTCCTTTCTTCTTCTTGCGATAGTAAGCTTGATGGTATCTATCAATACCCCCCCCCCCCCCCCATCGAAATTAAGCTTGTCCACAAGCTTAAAAATAAGGAAACTGCTTCACAAACTCCTTAGAAGCCATGAATTCTCTAATGAAGGTTTTCCCATTCACTTAACCAACAACTCCAGCTCTCCCTTCAGAGAATATCGTTTGTCCAATACTTCCTCTGGCTCGACAGTGCCATGCTTCTCTTCCAGGCAGACTTCAGGTAAGTGTTTGCAAAGTTCCTGATTGCCCAACACACGTTTCAATTAGAAAATATGAAACACTGGATGAACACGGGACTCCGCTGGTAGTGCTAGTTTATAAGCAACTTTCCCAATCCTTTTCAACACATGATAGAGACCATAAAACTTCACTACAAGCTTCTGACATAATTTTCGCCCAACTGCTTGCTGCCTATAGGGTCGAAGTTTCAGATAAACATACTCTCCCACATTATCCTCCACATCTCTGCGATGTTTATCAGCTTGTTTCTTCATCATGTCTTGAGATTTCAATAAATTAGCCTTTAGTTGCTCAAACAACATATCCTGATCGCGAAGAGATGTTCCCAATTCAAAGTTAGATGTCGACCCTTGCTCAAAAAGGATAATAGGTGGCGGATCCCGTCTATAACAACACGGAAAGGAGTAGTCTGGAGAGACTTATGATATGTCGTGTTGTACCACAATTCAGCCCAAGCCAAATGTTTCTTCCATGTTCTCGAATTTGCGGATGAAAAACATCGCAAATAGGTCTCTAAACAACGGTTCAGAACTTCTGTTTGACCATCAGTCTGAGGATGGTAAGCATTGTTATACTTCAATTTCGTTCCTACTAAAGGAAACATCTCAGTCCAAAAGGAGCTAAAGAAAACAACAGCTCTATCCGAGACAATACTCTTAGGGAAACCATGAAGTTTGACAACTTCAGAGACAAAATTCTTTGCTACATCCAAGGCAAAGAAAGGGTGCTTAAGGCTAATATAGTGGGCATACTTGCTCAGTCTGTCAATAACAACAAAGATGACATTGACTTCTTGAAATGTTGGTAAACCTTCCACAAAGTCCATACTAATGTCTTCCCAAATTATATGTAGAATGGGTAATGGCTGTAACAATCCAATTGGAGATAATGTAGAATGTGTATGTGTTTGACAGATCACACATTCAGCTACATACTTATGGATCTGTTTATACATACCATGCCACTGAAAAGATCGTTGTATCCTCTTCACAGTTTTCAAAACACCAGAATGTCCTCCCAAACTACTATCATGGCACTCTGATAATACAAGCGGAATAAACCTGGATGTTTTTGGTAACACCAATCGATGGTGAACCCACAATCTACCATCAATCACACGATATTTCGCAGAAACCTTCTCCCCTGACTGCACTTCTGCGATTTTCTTCTGAATCTCCTCATCAATACTGATTTCAGCATACAACTCTTCCCACTGCAAGACAGATGGAACTGTTAAAGCCAATAACAGAGCAGAGATGGACATGATTCTAGATAAGCCATCCGCCACCTTATTTTCACAACCCGGTTTGTATGATATATCAAAATCAAAACCCAACAGTTCGGTGAGCCACTTCTGGTACTCCATATTAACCTACATTTGTTCTAGCAGAAATTTCAAGCTTCTTTGATCAGTGTGTACTTGAAATTTCCTCCCAATCAAATAGTGTTTCCACTTTCTAACAGTCATGGCAATTGCCATTAACTCTCTTTCATATAAAGCTGCTCTCTTGCTGTGAGGGCGTGGCTAAAGAAAGCTATTGGATTCTTATCCTCCATTAGAACTGCTCCCACACCGAAACAAGACGCATTGGATTCCAAAATAAAAGTCTTACTGAAATTTGGTAAAGCTAAAAATAGAGCCTTCACCATTGCCTGTTTTAGCTGATCAAACCCCGTATGTGCCTCCCTTTACCATGAGAACATATCCTTCTTGAGTAATATAGTCAACGATCTAGCCATAGATCAATAATTTCGTATGGAACGTCGGTAATAGCCTGTGAGCCCAAGGAAACCAATTAATTGCTTCACGTTAGTTGGTGTGGGCCACCCTGTCATAGCCTCAGTCTTCTTCTCATCTTTTGCTACTCCTTTAGCTGAGATTATGTGACCCAAATATTTAACTTGAGGAAGACCAAATAAGCATTTCTTTCTATTAGAAAACAATTTCTGATCCCATAGTACTATTAAAACTTGGTTGAGGTGATCTAAATGCTATGTCATACTACTGTTGTAGACCAAAATGTCATAAAAAACTAGTACGAACCGTCTCATGAATGGTTTGAACACTTTGTTCATCAAAGCCAGAAATGTGGCCGGAGCGTTGGTCAAGCCGAAAGGCATGACCAAGAACTCGTAATGACCCTCAAACGTTCAAAATGCAGTTTTTTTGAATATCTGCTTCACACATCCGAATTTGATGATAACCCGATCGCAAGTCAAGCTTAGAAAATACTGTTGCCACAAATAATTCATCTAACAACTTATCAATAACCGGGATGGGGTATTTATCTGGTATTGTAGCCCTATTTAATGCTCTGTAATCAATGGAGAAACGAAATGATCCATCTTTCTTTTTGACTAAGAGCACTGAACTTGAAAATGGGCTACTTCTTGGTCGTATTATCCCAAACTGTAACATTTCCTCCACCATTTTCTCCATCAATATCTTGGTAGCATGGGGATATCTATATGGCCGCACCGATACCGAATATACTCATGGTTTCAACACAATATGGTGTTCCTGGCCTCTTATTGGAGGTAACGCAGACGGCATATCAAACACATCCGTAAACTGATCCAGCAATGTGAATGCCGTTGAATTCCAATCTGGTTCATGTGGTGTCATTATAGCAGTGGATAACAACACTTCCCTTCTTGGTATCTCACTGCTATATATTGGTGTCAGTGACTTGTAGGACATCTTGGGACAGTGTAACTCCGGATCACTCCACGGGTTCACCTTGCTTCCTTGATAGTCAAATGCAAGATACTGCTTCTTCCAATCAACCTCGCATTTTCTTAGCGTCTCAAGCCACTGAATGCCAAGTATAACATCCACATTTCCCAGTTCTAAAGAGATGAAGTCAAATGTGAAGTTGGTATGGTTTAGTTTAAAAGTGACAGGGCGACAGACACCAATGGCACTAACCGTGAGACCATTACCAAGCAACACATCTAGGCTGCTGCCTGCACTTATACTCAACTGCAGCCTTTGCACAACATTTGGTGAAATGAAGTTGTGCGATACTCCGCTATCAAGCATGACAATCACCTCTTTGTTCTTTATCTTTCCCCTTAGTTTGGTTGTTTTTGGAGTCCCAGTTACTAAGAATGAGTTTAAGGAAAGAGTACACGCTTCTGGATATTGATAGTGAACCTCTTCTTCCTTGTTCTCTGATTCAACATCCAATACCTCCACTTCTAATCTATTAATCACTGTCAATACGTGTAAGGCTTTTTCGAACACTCATGCTCTCGTGACCATGGTCCCTTGCATTTGAAACAGAGCTTGTCTCTTCTCATTGCATCCAGATCCGAGTCACTGAATTTCTGACGTGGTCTTAATCCTTGAGTGTTCGGATTAACGTTCTCTTTTGGAGTTGCTTGTTGAGGTCCATAATTCTCAGTTTTGTTTCTGTGGTTGTTGTTCATCTCTGAGTCCTGTTCCGTGTCTCAGTTTTCACTGGTGTACACTTGTTACCAACATCCGTAACCTCCCCAACAACTTTACAGAATGCGCTGCTTTTCATCTTCAAAACCGTAACTATAAAATTTGGTAAGCCATGTGGATATTTTATGCGGACCACCTCTTTCATCTCTTTGTTTAAACCATTGTAAAATATACGCTCAAGGTGAGCATCTTCCAAACCAGGGACCTAAGTCGACAGCTCCTCAAATTCAGAGATGTACTCAGATACTGAGCCTTTCTGTTTGATGGAGAACAATCTCGTACTTGGTTCGTCTTCGATCGATTCAGCAAAACGCAGCACTAACCGTTGCTTGAAATCGTTCCAATCCCTAAAACATCCTCGTTTCATCACCCAAGCAAACCATTTCTTCACCTTTCCTTCAACACACAATGCTATCATATCCAATTTATCCGCATCACGAAAACGACCGTTCTTAAAGAAATGCTCAATGTCCAGTAACCAATCGTGAGTATGAATCCCATCGGATGATGGCATTTCGATCTTCTTCAACATATTATCCTGATTCGTTAAAGCTGAATGAGTTGGCCGATAACCTAATGAATCATCATTCCAGGTCTGTTCCGAGTTAGATTTTGGTACCCGAAATCGATAATTTTGTCTCTCCTGACGAGGCGGTAATGAATCATCCTCTCGATTATTGTTAATCGGTTGTTTTCCCAGAGTATTCAGAACGGATGTGATCTGAAGATTCGTCTCCGCCAATTGTTTCATCAAGAACTAGTATCCCCAATCGAGCTTCTTCACCTCGGATTGAAGTGAATACTCTGCCTCTTCTTCGTCACCCTGATGCTTTGAATTCATCGGAGAATCCATCACTTCCATTTCACGTTGTAATCGAACCGTTTTCACCGTACCAGTGATAGACTTTGCTTATCTCTCTCTCCCGATTTCTCTTTGTAAATACTCAAAGAAAATAATACTTGTATTATGAAATGAAAGACGTATTACACTTTGTTATCGATCTCTCTCAATCTCATAACGACTGAAAACAAACTACAAAAATCATATTACTATCTTAGTCAAACATCTCTTATTTATATTGTTTGACTTTAGCTTCATTCTTCCACTCTTCACGAGCTACCTCACAACTGCAAACCCTCTGTCTCAAACAACTCGTTTGCTTCCCCAGCTCCATTAGACTTCTCCAATCCAGACTTGTCTCCTTTCTTCTTTTTGCGATAGTAAGCTTGATGGTATCTATCAAATGTACGGACACCCTGAAACCTCTTAGTCATTAAAAAATAATAATTGTAGAATCATTTGAAGTATAATAAGAGTAAACTATATATAATGTTTGTTTGTTTCAACTCATTCTGGTTGTTGAGATTGATTTTGGTTGCTTGCAAACAGGTTACGAACAATGGGTGGATTAGATGTAAATAAAATGGTTAAAGGAGATGAAGGATGTCGTCTACTTTCTTGCTAACTAGTTACATGGAGGAATTGTTCACGTACTAGTGAACATGTTGACTCTTTGATTCATTGGCATGTGTATGGAACGTGAATTCGGTTTTAGTAAGCACTCTTCTTCTGCCTCTCTTTGTTACACTTAAAAATCTTTGATGAAATGTGTGTATAACCTATGTTTCCATTTTGTTTCTCAGTAAAAATTGGATGCTTTATTTGTAGAACCAAAATATTTAACACTACGATAAAAACTAGAGTCACGAATAAAAAATAAGCATTAAGGAAACATATCAAAACGATTTAGAAGGAGTAGAAAACATAATATATGCAGGCGATCTATATCCTTAACTCAAAGAATCATCCGTAGTGTGACCGGTCAAATCAGGATTCATGAGTCCCAGGATACAACCATAGGAAACCGTATCGCAGCACTCGATATCGGTTCTTTCGAACATAAAGAACTACGATATACTCTCGAATTAGACACAAATCTAAAATAGAAGGGAATTGAAGGAATTTTTTTGAGTTCTATCTTGTGTGATTTTCATTGAATATGCTCTATAAAATAAGCTTATGGGTCGTATATATAAGATTAGAGAAGATACTAGGTTTAGAAAATAAACCGACTTGTGAAGCAAGTCTGCAGACTTGTCCACCAAGTTTTTTCTAACTTGGGCCGCACACCAACTTGGGCTTAACGTAATTAATTAAAAATAAATATCGGTTATGAGATATTAATTAAGTCCAATAACTCGCACAGTCTTATAGAGCCCAAGAGCCAATTAAAAAAGCAAACAAAGCAATGAGCCATGTGCCACGAGCCACAAGCCTCGATCCACGAGCCACAACGATGATGACCGCACGTGTGTGGTATTTCTCCTCTCTCTCCAACTTTCTTGTAACACAAGTAGAAGTTGGACTCCTTATATAGTACGTGAAAACTTTCCAAATTTCCAATGTAGGAAACTTTCCTTTCCTAAAATAGTTATAGCCAATGAAAACAATTTATTCTTTATGGGCTTAACTTATTTCTTTTCACACTAACACATTTTGGATAAAGTCTATGTTTTATCATGTTTTTATCATAAAATTGTTCCAACAAGCCCCCACATTAATTGAAATGACTATAAACATATGAAGATTCAACTACTTAGACAGACTCTTCTTACTAGATAGACTCGACTATACTATACTAGACAGACTTTCGAGCGTATACAAAAATGTAATTGTATCTGAGAGTTAGCATTTTTCAGCTTTGGACCAATCATTTTTTTAATATCTGTCGGGTTTACTCGGCCAAGAGGTGAACATGATGCCTTGAACCACTTGATATTTGATGTAAACCGAGACAACATGTATCACACAACGATATTTTTTCGTAGAACTATGTTCTCTATTGAGTTCATTTTGCCTTGAACATGTACGGTATTCGTGAGTGAAGTTGGAGAGTATAACCTTACATTCATTCTCCTATAAACGGTCCCATTTCACACTCACCAAGTGATCTGTCATCAACTTTCTTTCAAGAAGAGCCCAAGAGCCGTAAGAGCCAATAAAAAGCAAACGAAGCAACGAGCAACGACGACGACGATGACCGCACGTGTGTAGTCTTTCTCCTCTTCCTCCAACTTTCTTGTAACACAAGTAAAAGTGGAACTCCTTACATAGTAAGTAAAAACTTTTCAAGTTTCCAATTTGAGAAGCTTTTCCTTTCCAAAATAATTATAGCCAATAAAAACATTTCATTTTTTATAGGTTTAACTCATTTATTTTCACACAAACACATTTTAGATAAAACCCTTATTTTATCATATTTTTATAATAATTTTTTTCTAACATTATTTGATATCAGGCTTTGGAAGAAGTATATTGTCAGCTCTTTTCCTCCGCTCAAACATCTATGTGGGAGCTGGTGCCGTGTTTGGTTTACTTGGAGGAATGCTATCTGAGATCTTTATCAATTGGACTATATATTCTAACAAGGTAACTGATGCCTTCAAAAACCATCCTTTTATCTTTATATATATAAAAACCATTTTTTATATATTTAATTTAAAGATTGAAACTTTTGTGTTGTTTGCCAATTGCTTTCACCAGGATGTGATGATTATAACTCTTGTATTGATTGTGGCTGTAAACTTGGGACCCGGTGTGCTTCCGGGAGTAGATAACTTTGCTCATATTGGAGGTTTTGATGCCGGTTTTCTTCTTGGATTCGTCAATACAAGCATTAAAGACGATTGCGTCAGTTTAATTATATCAGAAAAATAACTGGTGTTAGTTAAAGTTACTTATTAATAAGTGATAGTAATTTTATTGGTTCATATCAGTTAAAAAATTGATACCTTTTTTTTTTTTTTTTTTTTTTTTTTGTCACTGAACCATTTATAAACTTAAACTTCGAAATTATAGCAGAGAGAGGGAATTGTACATCCTCTTTGATTACAACAATAAAATTCAAAGACAACAAAAGTTAAAGCAGATAAATTCTCAATAGAGAAAAATAGCAGAAATGAGACATATCTCAAATGCGTAGATAGGAGACTCATGATGATATCTGAGTCAAGAGGGGTAGTCAACTTATATTGTGACTTTGAAAACCAATCTTTACCTCCGAAAATCGCCTCAAAGGCAAATCTGCGGACAGCTACACAAGATAGCAGAGTGGTGAAAGAATTGAAATGTTTTTCCGGTATTGCAACCAAGAAAAAATCATGTCTCTTGAAGAAGAGATATGGTAGAAAGGTTCTCTCTCCATAAGGAGAGGAAGATGAAAACAATCTTTTCCAAAAAGGAAATAATGATTGAAATGTTCGTTCCCTTAAGAGGGATGAAAGTGATAGTGATCTCTCCCAGGCAAAAGAGGAAGTTGATAATGCCTTCCCGAATGAAATCGGATGAAATAAACACTTCATGGTCTGGTAAAAACTGATGAATACACTTAGCTTGTTTGAAGGGCTCCAGTTGATGAAAAGCTTTTGGATCTGGCCCATATTGTGAACACGGTTAGAAGCGCATGCTTCATGGACTGTGGGTGGGAGTCGTATCATGTCCAGAGATTCTTGCTGGATCTTGTCGGTGAGGATAAAATTATTGGGCCAGGCCCATTTATGAACACCACCATGAGAGTAATGAGACATCGACAACGTGAAGATGGATCCTCGGAGATGGAGGTTCGGCGGACTGCGGCGGAGCAGAGAAGCGGTGGCGGCGGATGTGAGAAAGACTATCGGAGGAACACACCGATCTGACAAGGCAGAACTCATCCGCGAATGAGAAGAGGGAGGTGATTCTCTTGAACGGTGGGGAAGGAGGTGAAGCAGGTGAATCAGGTGAAGCACAAGATCGGAGAAAGTCGGAGAAGGCACTGGATCTGGTGGATCCGGCGGAGCCGGCGGCACTGGCGGGCGGAGGCAAATCTTAACCACCGAGGAAATTATCGCCGGAAGGTGGGGGAGAGAGGAGCTCCGACAGTTAGATATACAGAGCTCTATAGTTGAGAGCGGGAGAGCACGCAAAGGTGAGAGATTCAACAGCTTCTCGCCGGAATCCATGGTGAGGTTCAGTAATGAGGTCGGAGTCCAGAATGGAAACCGAAAAAGGTCTCGCCGGCAACACGGGAAGCCGACGGAAGGTGAGTACGGTTCTTCGGAGTCTGCTTGATTGCACCCGAGAGAGAGGAGCTCGCCGTCGTTTACGAGGAGAGGAGGTCGGATCTTGGTCGCCGGATGCTGAAGGTCATCTTATCTTGAAACGCGGCTGCCTCGATCTCCGTGTCTGGGAGAGACGAAAACTAGGGCGAACTAGTAGCGCATTCTCAAAATTAAAAAATTGATACCTTTAAGAATAAATATATGTCGTGGGTGTTGTGGAGGATTTGGAAAAATCGCAATGCCTTGCTCTTTGAAGGTGAATCTTTCTCGCTTTTGGAATCGGTGGGTAAGGCGCGGGATGACTTTGAATCATGGTCAAATGCTCATGCTATTGATAAAAGATACGCAGCAGTTAACAGGGCCATAGTGGCCACGGCTAGACACAAATGGAAACCACCTGATACTAAATGGGTTAAGTGTGATATTGGTGTTTCTTGGGATAAGGCAAGGAAGCTGGCTGGAGTTGCGTGGGTCGTTCGGAACTCTAGTGTGATAGTGCTCAATCATAGTAGAAGATCGTATGTGGATGTCATGTCATTGATTGATGCTCAAGTTTTGGCTTGGCTTTGGGCAATAGAAAGCATGAGAAGCTTGAAGTTTCCAAAAGTAGTGTTTGCATCAGATGCCCGTGACATTATTGGAGTAATTAAAAGACCTCAGGCAAGGCCTGCGTTCAAATGGATCTCGGCTCTGATCTATAAAGAGCTGCATCTTTTTGGGGAATGGACCCTGTTCATCTCGTGCCAGATTGATATTTTAGGGGCCTCTCGTATTGAGAGGAGTGTTACTCAAGAGTATCACCCACAATCGTATGTTGCTATTGGTGGTCCAGCTTGGTTGTCTGTCCACTTTGAGGAAATTAGAAGATCTTTGATTTTTTTAACTCTCTCGTTTTGGGGTAGAGCATGATTGTTTGGGATTCTCAAGTTTAAGATTGTGATTTTTGGTTAGAAAGGGTATTTAAACATATTTTACTTGTGGATGGTTCCATCTCATCTGGTAATATAATCATATTTTCAGTGAAAAAAAAGAATAAATATATGTCATTTATAACTAAAATTGCTTTAAAATACAAATTGGTATCACTTACAAAAAACAACACAAATAAAAATATTTATTTCAATTATTTAAGTGACACAAAATATTGATGATACATTCACTTACAAAAAGCAACACATATAAAAGTATTTGCTCTAATTAATAAATTTTCAATTACTATAACATATCCAAAACTAATATTGATCAACATTTATAAAAGAAAATATTTTTCTAAATCTAATATTTTTAAATACTAACGTATAACCCTAAACACAACCATTTAAACCACATATATTAAACCATAATCATACTCTAAACCTAACTCTTTCATAAACTATAAAATCAAAATATAAAATTAATTATATGTATATAAAAATAATATTTAAATTCTATAGTATAAACAAAACTAATACATAAAACTAATACATAAACCCTACACAAACCCTAAAATTCTAAAGTATAAACAAAACTCTAATTAAAATTTCTAATTACTATACCATATCTTAAACTAAGATTTAATACTTATAAAAAATATATATATTCAAAATCTATTATTTTTAAACATTAACTCAAACCCTAAACATAACTCTTTAAATTCTATATCATAAATCATATCATATTCTAAACTATAAAATTAAAATTTAATTATGTATATACAACACTAACATTCAACAATATTGTTGTTTTCTTGTGGGAACCTTTCTTTACGTGTATATATATGTATAGGATACGCATACAATAAAACATTTTCGAAATTGGGATTCTCATAATGGCATTTTGAATTTTTAAAACTGAGATATTCAAACATCCCACATTGGTAAGATGGTAAAGCTGATTCCAAAAACTGACTTTATAAATAGAGCTTTTCTACTTCTAACGTAATGTCTAACAGTCTCAAACTAGCCATGGACCAACTCTTCTTTTGGGCTTAAAAATAGTTAAAAACATAAAATAAATATGTTAATTAATCCGGTTTAAAACGCTTAATGTGATTAAGCGGATGATTAGTCACGATTAATTGCCAACTGATTAGTTAGGCCGACTTGACCAAAATCGCGGCGACCACAAATACGGTAATGCGGCCACGTTTTTGAACAGAGAACAATATCATACTAGAATCAATTAAAACAAGTGACACATATTTTGTTATCATTTATTTGCAAGTGTTACAAATTTGAATATCAATTGTTGTACTATTATTTACGTCGCTACATATAATTAATGGTAATACTACTATCACATGTTGTAATTGTTACAAATATTAATGTCAATTATCAATAACTGATATAAATATTTTCATAGTTTGTAATAATTGATCTAAATATTATTCACATATTATAAGTGACGCAAATAATTGACATCGTTTATGGTAACCGATTTAATTTAAAACACTAATTATAATTGACGTTAATGTTATCATCACTTGCTATAATTGATTCATTAATTTGCATCACTACTTTCAAACTCAGTTACATAAGTGATGGTAACACATTAGTATCATTCAATAATTGATGTAATCATAGAAAATAAGTGATACAACACACCATGTTTTTTGTCGTGTGTGCTCTTAATTCGTCCCATTATGGATGGATCAACCAAAGAAACGCTCCTGCAGCTAAACCGCACAAGTACAAGATCTACCAGGCCATATTATGGACCATCTCTCTTCTCATCTTGCTCGGTTGGTAAGTGTTACATCTTATTAACTATAAATCAGCCTGTTTGTTTTGACCATATATATTCCATTTGAACGACAAATGTAAAATAACACAAACTTGGTGTCTTTCATTGTCAGGTTCTGTTGTAAAAACTCGAGTGAACCCCTAGAAGGGAGAAAGTTTTGCGGAATACTTATAGAGAAACAATATTGAGGCAAATACCCTTTTCCTAGGGTTTTTATATTTCGTGTGTTAATATTTTCAAACCTTTAGACCCTTTTATATACTGCCCCAAAACCCGATACAATAGACAATAGAAAACCCTAACGAGATCTTTTTCTAGGGTTTCTATATTTCGTGTGTTAATATTTACAAACCCTTAGACCCCTTTATATACTGCCCTAAAACCCGATAGAATAGACAATAAAAAACCTTGCTCACTCAAGAAAGACCCCTTTGCAGTACCTTGAGATTTAAGTCATCTTAGAATAACAGGTTCATTACCGGTTTGATCTCTCTCTTCAACAATGTCGATGGAAACAAACATGGCTCATGGTGACATTATCTTTCATGTGTTCCAACTTCTAGATGGAGCTGTAACCGAGAACCGGCCTCTTGCACGGTAATAATTCTTTATAGCGATTTTCATTCCCTAGTTTCTATAGCCTTTGATCGTAATTCCTTTCGAGGTCTCTTATCAACTATTTTTTTTTCCTGAAGCCGACTCAATTAGGCAACCAGTGGAGCATAACTTGTTTGAGGAACGGTAAATCAGGATCATACATTTGACCAAATCCCTCGGATTCACGGATTAATAGCTTATGCGTCCAGCTTTGCCATTGATTTACTGGTTTTTAGAATACACATTCACACTCTATTGTATCTTCTTCGTCTCAAATTCTTTCTTGCTTATTGTGTATTGTAAGCTGATAAGCTTCTTGATTGATTATGAACAAGGTAACAGGCAAAATATATAGCCTGAGAGGTTACACTAGATCGTAAGAGATCCCACAAAGGTAGGGAAGTTACAACAATATTAACAACTAAATATCTGCGTATCTTTGGCGTCTATCACCCTCCCACAGTCACATCGTCTGATGATCGGACGGTGAGGCTGGAGCGAAACTCGTTATGCAGAGATGAAGGTAATCCCTTTGTAAAAATGTCTGCATATTGAAGCGAAGTGGGAACATGTAGCACTTTAACTTCCCCAATAGCAACCTTGTCACGTACGAAATGAATATCGAGCTCAATATGTTTCGTACGCTGATGCTTAACTGGATTCGTCGATAAATAAACTGACCCAATATTATCACAGTACACCACCGAAGCTGTTGAGATGGGACGATGAAGTTCGAGCAAAAGGTTTCTGATCCATGTCAACTCTGCTACGGTGTTAGCAACTCCCTTGTATTCAGCCTCAGAGCTCGACCGAGAAGGTGTTGGTTGGCGTTTTGCTGACCACTAAACGATATTAGGACCGAGATAGACACAATATCCTGATGTTGATCTTCGTGTGTCTGGACAACCAGCCCAATCAGCATCGGAGTAAGCTGTCAGCGAGTCTAATTTTCCTCTTGTTAACTAGATACCGAAGCTGAGAGTTCCCTTAATGTATCGGACGATGCAATTAAGAGCCTGTAAATGTGGTTGACGAGGAGTGTGCATATACATGCATACCTGATGAACTGCATAGGAAATGTCGGGCCTCGTAAATGTTAGATATTGGAGAGCCCCGGCGATACTTCTGTAGTATGTCGGATTCTGAATTGGTTCCCCTTCAGTGATGGACAGCTTGGATTTTAGATCAACTGGCGTTGTAAGAGGTTTACAGTCCACCATTCCTGCTCTTGCAATTATATCCTCAGCATATGCAGATTGATTTAAGAAAAGACCATTGGGAATAAACTCTGCCTTGATCCCCAAAAAATGCTTCAAAGTCCCCAAGTCTGTCATGGGAAACTCTGTTGTGAGCTTGGTTATGATTCGCTGAAGTAGAAGATCGGACGAGGCAGTAACCAGGATGTCGTCTACATAAAGCAGTAGGTAAGAACAGTCGGTGTTTCGCTTGTATATGAACAGTGACGAGTCGGCTTTGCTGCAGACAAAACCCATCGTCTTCAAGTAGTTCGAGAACCTTGAGTTCCAAGCCCGCGGAGCTTGTTTCAGACCGTAAATTGCCTTGTTAAGCTTACACACATGTCGAGGATATTGCTTGTTGACGAAACCCGGTGGCTGGTGCATGAACACTGTTTCCTCCAGATTACCTTGTAGAAACGCGTTCTTGACATCCAATTGTCTGATATTCCAACATGAACTGACTGCAATGTTCAAAACGCATCGTATAGTTGCTGGTTTCACAACCGGGCTGAAGGTTTCCGTGTAATCAATTCCCTCCTCCTGTGATTTTCCATTGGCAACTAATCTCGCTTTGTGTCGTGAGAGCACTCCATCTGCATCATATTTATGTCTGAAGAGCCACATGGAACGAACAACATTAGTATTAATAGGACGTGGTACCGATTCCCACGTCTTTGTCTTAATCAAAGCACCATGCTCATCATGCATTTCAGGATTCCAGTTTGGGTCGGCTAAAGCTTGGTTATGGCCTTTTGGTATCGGCGATTTTGTTGAGGTGACTAAAGAGAGTATCTGTTTAGGCTTGGAAATGCCAGACTTCGAACGAGTTTGCATCTCACCAGGAGCCTGAAACATAAGATCAGTACGAGCTGACCTTGTCTGGACACGAGAAGACCGTGTACTTGGTACATGGCTGCGAGTTCGGGTCTGAGCTGAAGGAGAAATTTGCTGAAATGGGGCCTCAAGAATTGATTTGAAAGTCGCAGATGGTTCGTCAAATTCATCCATGAAATTATAGAGCTCTTTAGGTGATGATGTTTGAGCGGCTGGAAAGGTGTCCTCATCAAACCAAACATGGTGAGAAATTATAATTCTCTTAGTTTTGAGTTCCATACATCTAAAGCCATGATGCTGTGAAGGATAGCCTAGGAAGATGCATGGAGTAGACCTTGGAGAGAGCTTGTTTAGGTTGGAATGATTAAGATTTGGAAAACACAAGCTCCCAAAGATTCTAAGATGATCATATTTTGGCTCTTAGAGAGTGTATGGAATTTGATTTTGAATGGCTTTAGAAGGCACAATGTTGAGTATATGAGCAGCAAGATGCAAGGCCTCTACCCAGTAGCAAGGCGCAAGCCTAGCTTGAAACAACAAAGCTCGAATGGTGTTATTGATAGTCCTTATCATCCTTTCAGATCTCCCATTTTGCTGAGAGGTATGGGGACAGGAGAAACGGACATTGATCCCATTTTGATCGAAGTGTGAAAGAAACTGGGCATTATTAAATTCTCCACCATTATCACATTGGAAATTTTTGATGGTGGTTTGGAATTGTGTTTTGACATAAGCAGAGAAGTGAAGGATTTTTTAGTACACATCACTCTTCCGTCGGATCGGATAAACCCATAGGTAGTGAGTAAACTGATCGAGGAAGAGGACATAATATCGCAATCCACTCATGCTTTCAACCGGAGACGTCCACAAGTCGGAATGAATAATTTCGAATGGGTGTGTAACCCGAGACTGTGAAGTATGAAAAGGTAGTTTTATTGCTTTTCCTAGATGACAAGGCTCACAAGAGAAAGAGTCCTTGCGTTTATTACATAAATCTGGATGCAAAGAAAAAACAGAAGCAAGAGATGACGAGTTCAAATGCCGAAGTCTCTTATGCCATGAAGCTGGAGTTGAAGCAAGGAGAGCTGTCGAAGGAGCTGGTGACTTATTGAAGGAAGCAAGAATAGAGTAGAGGTCACCGGAACTTTCACATCGGAGCAGAGCTTTCCGAGTTTGAAAATCCTTCACAGTAAAACCAAATGGATCAAAATCAACAGAACACTAATTATCTGTCGTGAATTTACGAACATAGATCAAGTTTTTAATGATATTGGGTGTGACCAGGACATTTTTGAGAGTGAGAGGTCGGGTTGAAGTGTTTAGAGAGGAGGAACCAATGGAAGAAACGGGTATGGAGGAACCGTTTCCTACAATCACAGACTGGTTGGTGCAATGATTTAGATTAGAAGTGAGAATACCTGGGTTTGCGGCGAGATGTGCCGATGCACCACTGTCCATATACCAGTCTGATGAAGGCTCAACAAGCGTGTCAGAGGTGTATGCTTGATGAATGTTCCCGAAGTCTACCAAGTTCGCTTGTGTAGGAGCATTATTTGGTCGTGGACCCGCCATGTCCCACATTGGATACCGCTGCATCCAGTATGGAGGTGGTGATGGTCAGTATTGCGGCTGATTCCACTGTTTACGCTGATTGTAGTTATAGCCGCGACCTCCTATCCTGCCACCACGCCTATTTCCTCTGTTGTTCCCGTACCTACCACCGCGGTTTGAGTTTGTAGATGTGTCGCGAGAGGTAGATGCAGTGAGAGCAGTTTTGGATGAAGAATTGTCGTTGTGAGAAGCTTTAGTTGTCGACATATGTTTCTTGAGCCGTGTCTCCTCCCACTGAAGCATTGATTTTGCAGATTCGAAGGTCGGGAAAGGCTCCTTATGTTTGATAACATTGATGATGTTATCAAACTTTTCATTAAGCCCATTGATGAGATACATCACAAGGGTTCGTTCGGGGACAGCAATATCGACATTGGAGAGCAGATCCGCTGTGGATTTCATTTTCTGACAATAGTCCTGGACGGACAGATCTCCGATCTCCATAGTACGGAGTTCGTTATCGAGCTGAATAGCTCGTGCCTCTTTGTTGTTACGGAACTGGTTCTCCACACGTAACCAGATGTCGCGAGAGGTCCCACCTGTTTCGAATGACGATTTGAAGAGATCTTTCGTCATAGTACCGTGCAACCAAAGTTTGATAAGGCCGTCTCGCTTCAACCAAGCATGATCGTTGGGACCATTTGGAACGAGACTACCATCTAGATGGCCCGCAACGTCGAACGCCATACAGTGAGTGAGCAAAAGCTCGCGCCAGGCGTCATAGTTGTGATCTTCCAAGTCGAGAATCAGTGGGATGTGGTGTTTGATATTTGTAACACCAAAGCAGCGCTCATTTCGATTGTTTTGATCGTTGGCCATTTCGAAAAGAAAGAAGAAATCGAGAAGGATAGAGGCGAGAAGAAGAGAAATGAAGAGAAAGGAAGAAGCGATCAAGAGGATCTGAACCGTTGCAGCTCTGATACCATGTAAGCTGATAACCTTCTTGATTGATTATGAACAATGTAACAGGCATAATATATAGCCTGAGAGGTTACACTAGATCGTAAGAGATCCCACAAAGATAGGGAAGTTACAACAATATTAACAACTAAATATCTGCGTATCTTTGGCGTCTATCATGTATATATTCTAGGAGCCCTTTGTTGATAAAATAATACAATGTTATACTGAATTATATGCTAGTTTTGAGATCTCTGGTAAATTTTCACATGGCCCGTGCTTAGACCTTTGGAAGAAACTTTCATTGTATAGTGAAAACGTGTTTTCTATATGTTTCAAAATGGGAAAAAAAATGTGAATGCTTAGAACTTTGGTAAACTTTCACATGGGTCGTGCTTACAACTTTGTAAGAAACTTTCATTGTATAGTGAAAACGCAAGTGTAAGACAAACCAACTCAATTTTCATTCTCTTTGAATCCTATGTTATTTCGTGCCATAGGCTGATTTTGTCGGCCACGTACGTGTGTCTATATGTTTCTTAATGGAAAAAAAATTTGAATTAGCTTTCGCCGTCTGTGGGGATCGAACCCACGGCCACGGGATTAAAAGTCACGCGCTCTACCACTGAGCTAAGACGGCTTCGCTGCCCTTGCTGTATTTTATACGTTATTATCGTGAATAACTAATGTGAATGCGGCACAGAACAATTAACAACCGAATTAACGGAAGCTAAGTTAAATAGTTCTGACTTGAGTGAGAATACTTTTAGTTTATGGTTTAAAATAAAAAGTGTGATTTCTTTAAAATTTAAAGTGTTAGTGATTTGTAGTTTGAAGGTTAAAAAAAACTTATTTATATTAAATATAGTAATCCTTCAATGTTAGATCTATTCACTAATATTTGTCAATTAGCTTAATGATACATGAATATGGTAGAGGGGTTTTTTTATGTCGATGAACGTTCCTTTCACGCTATAAATGATATAAGGTTGTTTGAAAAACATACCTTATATCAAGATTTGAGATGGGTAATCGGGAGACGACGTGGTTTTACTTCTAATCAGTTGAATAATCGGTTGTAACTAGTAAGTAGTTCCTGGGTGAACATTTTCTAAATCTCTAAAGAATATTGGCAGGTACAAAATAGCGATTCTGAAATTCTTCCGAGCTAATACAAACTATACACTCAATCTTTTACCCTGAATTCCAAAATTTTGATTTGATCTCTCGCCAACATTTATAGTCAGCCACACAATATATATAAGATATAAGAAAGTAAGTTTGGGCACTTTTACATGGATCTAAAAACCCGAATATCCCCTGTACGAAAAGTATATATGAGTGTTGCTTAAGATGTGACCAAAAAAAAAAAAAAAAAAAAAAAAGTGTTGCTTAAGCAAATAGTAGTAGATGCTAAGAGAATTTAAATTTATAATGGAATTTTTAGAAACAAAAATAAATATGTTATTTCATTTTATATATAATGAAATAAACATCTTATTTTCATGTATATAAGACGTGACAACTTGTTTATTTACTTACACATAGAAACCCAACATTATCATGTTGAGCATAACATGTTGCAGAAAAAACGAGTACATCTCAACAATTTATATGAGAAGATGCACCGAGGCACACAATAATTTGCCAATACTTCTTAGTTCACACTTAAAATCGATGAACTAGAACTAAAAAGAAACCACACATGTAGAGAATCATTTGGCTCATATAGTTTTTATTTTCTCGTTGGAATGCATTGACCGTAGCTCAACCGCGTCAAGCTCTCTTACGAAACTGTCAGGCCGATAGAATCCAGTTTGTGGATCAGGCATCCACCATAACTCTTCGCCTCTCCTCGTTTTAGAGGTTGTCGTCACAACGTATGCGTCTAACTCTTTTGATATGGTTTCAGGTCTGAAGTATCCTGTTTCACAGTCCAATGTCCACGATGGCTTATCTCCGTTGCTTCCTATTGCATATGCCCTTTGAGAGACCTTTTTGATCAAAATGTAACTTCTCCTATAATAATAAAAATAAGAATTGTCATTCAATTTAAAATGCTATATATTCAGAAAATAACAAAAATTCAAGATTATACAAAGTGGAATGACTTACTTTACAATTATGTTATTGAAATGCGATTGAGCTATTACTCCCATCATAATTTCTACGGATAACAAAAAAAACAAAATGTAAGAGAATTTCTCTATAGAGATCAATTACATGGATTTGTATTCTTTATATAGGCAATTTGCTACTATTGAATAATTTGTTCTTGTAATAAACTAATAATGCTTTGACTTTGTAATGTTAGACTTTGGGGAAAATCAAACTAAATATATATATTTTTCTGACATGATTTGTTCAAAAGAAATATAAATATATATATATAGAAAGGGTTTCGATGGGGAATGTAAGAGAAGTGGTAGTCCCTTGCTCGATCTTATATGCAATTAAAAAGCGACATCAAGAAAATACAACCTGGACAATGACATAATATTGCCTAAATTTTTGCATATTTTTAAAATAAAAAATCAAGCTACTATTAAATAACGGCAGTGAGCTATATACTAAAACTTAAACTATACTTGATTAGGGCATGAATTGGTCTATATATTATGCAGTGAAAATGTTCGATATGATCAAGGGTTTCTCTGAACTGTCAAATAGTTTGGAAGGGTCAGAAAGAAAAGTGGCTCTTCTTAGAATAAACTAATTACATTTACGTTTGTCTCAACTAAACATCTGACCAGGGCTTATTAGAACCTTTTCTGGACATTTTGGTAAGTAAAACGTATGTCGATTCGACACTCAGATAAGACTCCTACCCGTTACGATTATTCCTTCGCATACTCCTTCGTAATTCCTTGCACTCGCAAGCTCTCTGGCAGCAGCATCCATGTAATATTTCTCTTTTTCTGCAATTGTCTTAAGCCCCTGTCGTGAACGTATACAGATGACAAAGAACAAAGTTATCCTCTCTTTCTCTAGTTTATAGCCAAACCTCTCAAGTAATTTCAATTAACAAGAAATTTATGAAGCAAAGTATATTATAAACGGGACAGGGAGCAAGTTTTCTTAATTCAACTTAATATATTTTGCAATATCTTATTACAAATTTAATATCCATTTTTTCATTTTTAACTTAGTAAAAAACATTATAAATTTAACCTAAGAGTTTTTTTTTTGAACCTTTTAACCTAAGAGTTAACTTTATAGATTGACTTCCATCAACTTTACAAAATTTATCGATCTTTTTTTTGGTCAAAGAAAATTATATGCATCTAACATTATAGATTTAAGCTAAGAGTTAACTTTTCAATATTTTATTCAAAAGATTAATATTTAAATAATAAATAAAAGTAAATATCTAAAATTTGAAACAATCCTAAAAATTCAGAAAATATCCGAAATTCATTAAAATACTTTTTAAAGTACAAGTTTAAAATTTAAGACTAAAAATAAAAAAAATAAAATTTTTTTTTTTAATTTTGATATAAAACTAAAAAACAAAAACAAGTGATATACATCAAATCATTTGTTTAATTAAAATTTTCTGTTATATATATATATATATATAATGTAGTATTTAAATAATTATTTTAGCAGTTATGCTTCTAATTAATGATGAAAAACAATTAATCATATTATGTTTAATTATACGAAAAAATAAATTAATAATATGATTTTTTCGCTGTTAATTTACTTATATCTTACCACACTTACAACTATGAAGATGAGCTTTGATAGTGCTTTCTCTCTTTTCATTACTCATTTGATGATTGAAATCTAATTGACAATGTTCTGCATGATAGAGTTGTGGTGGATATAAAATTGTGGATATGACAAAATATAAGTAAGCTTATAACGGAAGAAACATATGATTAATTTAGAATTTTCATATAATTAGATATCATATAATTAGTCTTTTACTCCTTAAAAAGAAAAACATAATTTATAATTAATCATATGATACCCTATTATTTAAGGACCTCGTTACTTAGCTACTATTTTATACATTTAAAATAGTAGCTGAGTAACCCACTCTTATCTCCTCCGCCAAAATTCCAAACTTAAAAAAAAGATTAAAACTTCAACACCAACAATCCGTCAACAAAAACTTTAGACTCGACACAACAATAATATAGCCCTTAAACTATATAGACTAGGGTAAAGATTTCCGGCTAGTCTACGGAAAATTTCTCTGCAATAGAAATTAGGGTTTATCAATCACTCTTAAGACCAAGTAATTCCAGATCAACACAAACCTGACGGATGTGAAACCAATACAGATCCAAGGGCCTTCGCTTGGAAAAAGGATTTGATCGAGAGCGTAGAGGAAGGAAGAACAATAAATAAATGACCAAGCTTTCCATTTTCTCGGTTTAACTTCTACTCTGCAAAAAAATAAAATAAAGGAAAAAATCAATTTTAATAATCAATTCAATTATTATTACAAATTTAATATCCATTTTTCCATTTTTAACTTAACAAATAACATTATAGATTTAACCTAAGAGAGAGTTACTTTGGTGAAAGAAACCCTTTTATGGGCTCAAGAGTCAAGACCCTCTTTCTTACTTAGAAGTTTCTGATCTTTGTTGAAATAGAGTTTAGATAGGAAAAAAAACACTTCCTTTTGTTGCGTTTAGACCCAATTTCGTGTTTTAAGTGCACTATTCTCTTAGATTCCCTTTCTTAATTAGGGTTTCGTCGGTGTTCTTCAACATCTGGGTTCGACATTTATTGTTTTTCCAGAAGCTTTAAAGAGTGTGTCAGATTATTGGTGAGAAGTAAACATGTCTATAGCTTTAGAGCGTTGATAGAGTTATCACTAGATGAAGAAGATACCCCCTTCAAGATGCCTGCAAATTCAGAATTCAGCTCTTGTGAGAAAAATAATCTCAGCATAATAGGAAGGGCTTTAAATCTGGAGTGTCAGAAGATGTCATCGCTAGCTCAACATGCCTAGAAAATGGCAAAAAGAAGGCAAAATCAGAGGTGTTGCTCTGTCAAAGGAGAGATTTCAGTTTATATTTAAGAATGAATATGACTTGGTGGAAGTTCTTGATAAGAGAGTTCAAACCTTCAATGAGTGGGCTCTTTTGCTTGAGAGATGGGTTCAGACTCCACCTGAAGGTTATCTCCAATTCATCCCGCTTTGGGTCCAAATCAGCAAAATACCTGTGAACTACTACACGTCAGAGGCTATTTGGGCTTTGGGAGACTTTATAGGTGAAGTTAAAGAGGTAACGTTTGACCCTGATAAGCCTCAAACTCAAGATTTTATGCGAGTAAAAGTGATCTTTGATGCCTCGAGGCCTCTTCGAACTTCTAAGTGGTTGTACTTCCTGATGGAAGTGAGACAAAGATTCATTTTCATTATGAAAATATCCAAAAACGTTGCTTTGCTTGCCAACGGCTTAACCATGAGAAGACCTACTGCCCTCTGTTGAAAAAGAAGATGCAAGAAGAATTGGAGGCCAAGAAGGAAAAAGTGGTGGTGGAAAAAAAGCTCAAGTCGATCACATTTTGCTTGAAGACGATCCGTTATTTGGGGTGCTTAGTGAAGACCAAGTTAACATTGATGTGACTACGGGTAAGCCAAATATTTCTAAAGCTGTGTTAGACAAGACGCGACGCTATTTACTGGTAGCCAATGGAGATGATAAGCTAGCTGGTGAGAGAGGAAAGAGTGAAAGCTTCAGTAAAAGAAGCCGAAATCGATCCAGTTGCACAAAAGATGGTGTTGCGTATGGAATCATTACCGGTGATCACCAAAGAATTGCTTAAAGGAAAAGGCATGGTCTTTGACTACAGTAAAAAGAGTAAATCGACTCCAGCAGTGAGGCCTAACTCTGGTACATACAAGTTAATGGGGGCAGCAATCAGATCAGGCAATCTGCGAGGTTTTCCCAGCCATACAGTCCCATATTACTTTGATAGAACCGTGTATAACACCTCTGGAAGGGCTGCAAACTCTTTTGAATGTTCAACGGTTTTTAAAGCGGGATTTTCGGATTCTGACTCTCTCGGGACATTAAAAAAGAAACCTTATCAGAGAAGAAGGCTAAATAAGTTTGTTAGGAAGCCCCGGTTATGAGTAATGAAATGGACAGTGATCAGAATAAGGTTGGTAAAGGCAAAGGAAAAGTGTCAGGAGTGAAGGAGAAGAGAAATTTTGAGGCTCAAGAGGAGGAACTTAACCCCAAACTGAAGAAAAAACCTCTATTGGTGGTCCCGAATGAGGGATCGCCCAAGTGTTAATGAGCATTTGGAGTTGGAATTGTCAAGATTTGGGGCGTATAGTTGACTTGACAATTCAACGCCTAAAGGAAATGTGTGGTAAACATTTCCCGGTGGTACTTTTCTTAATGGAGACTAAAAGTTGTAGAAATGATGTAGTTGACTTGCAAGATTGGCTGGGGTATGATAATGTCTATACGGTAGAACCGAGAGGTTTTAGTGGCGGCTTAGCTTTGTTGTGGAAGAAAAGTGTAAGATTGAACCTTTTATTTGCGGATAAGAACCTCCTAAATTTCAATGTACAGTATGTGAGTTCTCTTTTTCATGTCTTGTATCTATGGGGAGCCATCTAATTATGGCAAGGATGTTGTTTGGGAAAAGCTTAATCGATTGGGCTGTAATCGCAAAATGAAGCATGTTGGTACTCCAGATAAACGTTCCGCACAGCTTCGAATGGGAACATAAGATTAAACGGTGCAGAACAAACGAATTAGGCGGTGCAAAACAGTTTAAGTACAGTTTGTACGAGAGAAATGCAGTATGCGGAATAAGTGCGGTTAGTGCGAAACATGCGGTACAAAACAATGTTTGAATGGTGAAAAAGCTACATGTGGTACAAGTTAATAGTTTGAATGGTAAAAATGACAAAAGAGATGTGAGATACATATTAAAGTAAATATTTGAATTTAAATAATTTATTGAAAACTTAACTTGATTTTGGTTTGGTTCGGTTCGGATTTCTATTATTTTGGCTATTTCAGATATTGCCGAAATAAACTAAATTGTTCAGTTTTAGAAAGAATTTTGATTAATTTTGGTTTATTTCGGATAATCTCGGTTAATTCTGTTAATTTTGGATAAACTCGAATACTTTGGGTCAGTTCTGTTTAGTTTGATTCAATCAATAACCAAAATTAAATTTTCAATCTTCAAAATTATTGAACTAGATAATCAATTCATAAATAAAAACGAAAACTCAGTTCGATTTGTTTAATATAAAATAATAATAATAGTATAGAATATCCAGTTATTACAAATAACACCTTAAACTACATTGTTGGTGTGGTTGTTTTGGGTAAATTCGGTTATTTTAATTAATTTTGAGTAAATTTGGTTGTTTAGGGTTGACTCAGTTCAGTTATTTTCTAATTTTTGAATAATGTGGTATATCGTGATTAAAATCGGTATAAATTGGTTTAAAATAATTAAAAACACACAAATAACTGATTGGTTCAATTAAACTGAACCAAATCGATAACCAAAATTATATTTATTTTTGTGCAGAAATAACAAAACTAGATAAACCAAACTATAATCAAAAAGCCAAAAATCTCGGTTCAGTTTTATATATCAAGTTACCAATAAAGAAAAACATATTCCCTTTGTCCCAAAATGTAAGATATTTTAAAAGATTTTTTGTTCCATTTTATTCGATTTTTCTCAAATTTCTACATAAATTTTACGACTATTTAATATAGTATCATTATTAATTTTCTTTAGTGCTTTTGTTTTTGGTTAGAATGATTTTAATTAAATGTAAATTAAGAACTTTTTTAAAAATTAAATAAATTAATGATTCCAAATTCGTGTGGTTTTAACTAAAATATCTTATAAAATGGGGTAAAACATAAGGTTTTTGTAACACATAAATTAATGAAACTTAATTGTATTATGTATTTTTAAAGTTTTTCTATTTTTTTTTTAATTTTATACCACATTTTTCTATATTTTTCCTCTAAATGTATTACGATACTTTTCTATTATTTTTCTTTATTTTTCCTCTAGATTTTATATAGCTTAAATGTATTACTCTATTTTTTCTCTAAAAATGAATGTTTTCTTTATGATTCTATTTCCATTTTAGTATTAGTACACTTTTTGTACAAATGTTGGCGAAGATTTTACTCTAAAATAGAGTTTAGAGGTAAAAATATAGCTGGGTTGAAGATGTCTTTATAAATATCTAATATATCAAATTGTTTGATTTTTTTTTTTAAATGGATGACTGTTATCATAATACATAAATTAATTATCGTACATTGTTGATCATTTTGCTCTGCTTAAAGAAAAAATTTGAAGTTGAAATTGATAAAAAATTATTTAAAGTCTATTATGTCACATGAATGATCGAAAGATATCGTTTTGTAATCACTTAAAACATATATGGGTGAAAAACCCAACTACTTGAATTTAATGAACGGTTTTGCATATAAAAGTGTCAAAGAGCCATATTTCAACAATATTTTTTTTTGGTTTTTTGTTATTTTCTTATAAAAATGTTTATAATTTTGTATTGTTTTTTTGAAGTTTTAATCTTATTTTTACTATTATTTGTGATTTTGGAATTTTTTTTATAAAAATGCATATATTTTTAATTTGTGTAGAGCATTCAAAAACGTTAGACCGGCACTGACTTGACCCAAAAGAAAACACATTCTATTCTTCTTCTTCACCATTAATGACTTGCAAGACAACATAATAGAGGAGAACACAATGATCAAACTGTCTCTGTCCTTGACAATTTTTTTTGTCGTATTCAACCAATGGATGCGCTTTCTTATCTCATTTTTCCTCCATGCTCAAACTAATTAAGACAGAGAAATTTATGTTAAAAAGACACATCTTAAAAGAAAGAACTTTTTGCCTTGTTAGCGGTAGTTAATGGTCTCAGTACGTCTTTCATTAACAAAGTTGTGTTGATGGTACAGATCTGTAAAAAAAAAGAGTGTAAGTTTTAATAATAATTATTAGAAGAAAAATTAAATTAAAGTATTCATTACCTCCAGTGTCAAGAGAGCTATATTTCAACAATATTTTTTTTTGTTTTTTGTTATTTTCTTACAAAACTGTTTATAATTTTGTATTGTTTTTTTTGAAGTTTTACTTATTTTTAATATTATTTGTGATTTTGGAATTTCTTTAATAAAAGGGCTATCAATAAGAAATAAGAAATAAGTTCGCTTCTTTGTTCTTTCTCTCAATCTCCAAAACTGAATGTAGGGTTGGGTCAGTAGCATTTTCAATATCTTGAGCCAAATCTGTTATCTCAATGTTCAAATCCCGTTTTATTCTTGTTAATGTGTCAATAGATCCTTCGTGGTTCGTCACGGCACGACGGTTCCTTCTACGGAAGAACCTAATTATGAAACCAAACATCACAACCTGAGAAAAAAACAATAATAATTTGTTACCAACTTCACAAATCCAAATCTGTCATAATAAGCTTGAGAAATAGAACAAAATAAGTGGATTATGTCTTGAGAATCGAAAACTAATTCCAAACCAGAAAAGCTTAGTGAAACATGGATTCAATTTTGGATTAAAGTCAGTTCTTCAGAAGATTTTGTGAAATATGCAAGAAAAAAAAAACCTTTGACTCAGACTCGAGGGACTCGTAACTCTATTGGTAACTCAGATTCGACTCGTAACTCTATTCGTAACTCAGATTCCAGGGGATCTTAACTCTATTGGTAACCTATGTAGCACTGATACATGTATGGATACAAAAAACGGGTACGGAAGCGGAGACGACGGAAAACGGCAAAGTAAAAAAAATTATGGGTACGGTGGGGATACATTAAGAAATATATATTAAAATGTACCTATACATATAATTATAAAGAAAATCACATTTAAATTTCAACATAACGAAATAGAAGGTGGTTTAGTTTTACGTAAAACATCAATTTTGAAACTTAGCCGTATAAAAAATCTTCTAAAATCTTATTTTTCTGATTTTTTTATCATTTTCTATCTTATCTTTCTCGGAGAAGTTTCCGAGCTGTACCCAAGTTTCCGAATTTCCGAAACGTTTTCGGTACGGGGAAGGCATGCATTTAGAAGTACCCGTGCATCATAGTTGGTAACTCAGTTTCCAAGGACTCGTAACTCTATTTGTAACTCAGACTCCAGGGAATCGTAACTCAGATTCCAGGGACTCGTGACTCTATTCGTAACTCAGATTCTAGGGATTCGTAACTGTTTCAGAAATTCGCTATCTAAGGTACCGATATCCACCGACTCATTATCTAAGGTGTCGAATTCACTGTCTAAGGTGCCAGAATACGATACCTCTTAAAATTATAAAAAGGCAGAGAATCTCAAGGATTTAGGGATACCAATTTCATCAGAGCAGCTGGCTCGAATTTCTGGGAGAGGGGCTCTTCGTTTTCAAACGAAGACGAGGAAGAATGTGGGGAGAGTCTCTACTTTATACAAATTTAATATTATAGTGTCCCAAACTTTTTCTCATTTCTAACCACAAACACCAAATCTTACACCAAATTAATATTTCTATTATTATATTATTAAACTATAAATTTTGTTTATTTTTAATAGTTTTAGTAAATAATTATTATTTTATAATTAGCTAATTATAAGTAAAATATAAAATTACAATTGGTCAAAACAAAAAGATATTCATGTACTTTATTATTAATTAACTTATTTATTAGTATAGTTTTAAAAATTAAAATTTAAATAACTACTATTAAAAATTATTATCAAAATTAAATTTTAATCATTTGAAAACAACAATTTAATTACATTATCAAATTTTATCAATTGATAAACACTAACATAAATATAACTTAAATAGAAAATATGAATAAAATATACATATTTTTGGTGTTTTGTGAACAGTGTCACACCAAATTTGGTGCAATACTGTTCATAAAACACTAAAACAACTTGCTGCTAAATATCTGGTTCGGTTGGAGCCTGGTTCGGTTGGAGCATTTGAAATTGCATATTTGGTGAAATACAGTCTCATTGGAGATTCTCTTATTCTCATGTGGTTAAGGCCAACTGTAGACATGGATAAAGAAAACCCTTGTTTGATTAATATATTTATGGTATATTTGAGTAAAGAAAAGATCTAAAAGACAAATAAACAAAACGTTTTACTGAAATCGTCTTATAAAGTTTCCAGTGTAGAAGAATTGTAACACCCGTTCTGTCGGATCCAAGTCAATGACTCTTTGACTCCACGAGTCATAGTCCACAAGCACGAACCAAGCTATAAACCGAAACCAACACTTAAATAATTGAAAAGGGTTTACTTTATTGAAATAGAAAACCGAGTCTTACATGAAAACCGAACCAAATAGCTTAACGTGAAACAGAATAAACGCTTAAGTCTTAATGAAACGAAAGAACGAAAAAGAGAAGAAGGAAATCTCGTTTCCCCCAAAACATAGCACCACACCGTCCGTCTACTCCTGCAACGCTCCAGGGTTACCTGCAAAACAACCAACGAAGGAGGCATGAGTAATTGGTTCGACAACAATACCCAGTGAGGGCGGATTCTAGGAATACCGCAATCTCTACTTTATACTAGTACAACATCAAGAACGAGTCCAAGGTTAATAACACCTTGCACCAAACGCCCGAAGGCACAAGCAATCTAATGTCCAGAACGTACCGCAAGCGCCCACCGCCCCGTACTCTGAACTCCTACCACCCGAACGCAACCAAACAACAGCCCAGGAACCCGCCATTGGCCCCGGTGCTTAACAACAACAAAACCACTTGGGGGGGGGGGGGGGGGGCTCGCCAAAACCCCCTTCCGACGATACAAGGGACACACACGAAACACAATGTACGCGTGCCGCCACACAACACCCTTTTGGGGGACCGAAACAGTTCTATCAAGCATAGCCTTCACACACAAGAAACGTTTTCAGTTCAAATGATAACCTAATGTCTAGGTTCAGTTCAAAAGACACTATTAAACGAGGATTTGATTCCCAACACTGTAGTAGAATAGAGAAAGAGATCACGTTCGGTCCTGACCTTAGTCTAGATCTGACATACGGAAGTAGATCTGGAGAAACCGGCTATAGATCTGGAGATCCTGCACACATATCTAGGGTTTTAGAAGACAGATCTAGAGAAGAGAACGGATCCAGGGTTTTAGCCAACATATCTGAACAAAGAATAAGATACGGTTCAGATCTACAACTTTTATCCATCAGAGCATAAATATGAAGCAGATCTGAGCAGAAAAAGAAGATACGGTTCAGATATACTACTTCTATCCATCAAAAGCATAGATCTGAAGCAGATCTGAGCGAAAGAGAGACAGAAAGAGAGATACAGTTCAGATCTACAGCTTCTACAGATCAGATATGATCTAGAAGCATAGATCTGAAGCAGATCTGCGATTTGGAAGAAGGAAACGAAGTAGATATGAGATCTGGAGATTCTCACTTTAAGAACGCGAAGAACGAAGGACTCTGCGCTCAAACGAATCGAGAAGATGACGACGACTAGGGGTTTGGGATCGAAGACGGGAACGAGCATAGAAATCCGGCGAGAATTCCGGTGACTCGCGGCAGCTCCGGGCGGTGGCGCGGCGGAGGTCCGGCGACGGCGTGGCGCTCTGGCGGTTGTCCGGCCGGCGGCTGGTCATCGGCTCCGGGGGTCGGTCTTCGGCGGCTCCGGGCTGGTCGGCGGCTGCTGGCTGGCTCGGGGCCGGGCAGAGTTTCTTTGCTTTAGGAAGTGTGCAGAAATGAGGGGTTGGGCCTTGGGCTTCTGGCCCATCCCTTCCTTTTCTTTGGGTTCAAGCAATTCTTCTTGGGCTTTTCCTTTGGGCTCTAATATGGGTATGTTACAATTCTCCCCCACCAATCGAGAATTCGTCCCCGAATTTGCCTCGCTACTGGACTCTGGAAACAACTCTGGATGGCTCAACTTAAATGGCGGCTCAGGTTCCCCAATATCATCTCGGATTCCGTCTCTCTCCCAACGAATCAAGACCATCTTGGTCTTCTTCCCGCTGTGCTCGGATTCTCGGCGGTCAATGACTTCGACCGTCTTACTCGTCACTGACCAATTCTGGTTGACATATAATGGCAGCTTAGACAGGATCAGTTCCGGTTCACGAACAACCTTCCGCAGAACAGACACATGAAACACGTTGTGAAAATCCGACAGCTCTTGTGGTAATTCTAACATATATGCCACCACACCAACTCTCTCGGCTATCACAAATGGTCCCATATACCTTGGCCTCAACGTTTTCAGCTTGCGGTTGGGATCGTTGCCCCGGAACGTCCTCATCTTAAGGTACACTGCACCACCGCAAACTCCTAATCCTTGTGACGCTTATCTGCATAACTCTTTTGACGGTCATGTGCCTGCTTTAACCTTTCCTTGAGTAATTCCACTTGCTCAACCGTTTCCTTGATCATCTCTGGCTCTAGATCAGGCCTCTCCCCCACCTCGGTCCAGTATAGGGGAGTCCAGCAAGGTCGAACATATAGAGCCTCATATTGCGACATCCAATTGCTCGCGTGGTAAATATTGTTGTAGGCAAACTCGACCAACGGCAGGAACTTCACCCAGTTACCTTCCCAATCCATCACGCACACCCTTAGCATATCTTCCAACATTTGGATGGTCCGCTCAGACTGTCCATCGGTCTGCGGGTAGTATGCCGTACTGAGAAGTACCTTTGTACCCATTGCTTTCTGAGAAGCCTGCCAGAAGATAGAGGTGAAATTAGGATCTCTGTCTGACACAATGTTGACTAGAGATCCGTGCAACTTCACTATGCACTTGACATACTTTCGAGCGAGGGTCTTTATTCCATCTGTTTTCTTAATCGCTAGGAAGTGCGCAGACTTGGTGAGTCGGTCCACGATCACCCAAATCGCATCCTTCCTTCATGTCGTCCTTGGTATCCCGGTGACGAAATCCATGGTTACCATGTCCCATATTCATTCTGTTATAGGCAGCCCCTGAAGTAATCTGCTAGGGACCCTCCTTTCCGCCTTGACTTGCTGACAATTCTGGCACTGAGAAATCCATTTCTCCACGTCTCTCTTCATACCTCCCCAGTGGTAGTAACGCTTCAAAGCGTAATACACCTTGACAATTCACAAGTGGATCGAAAATTGGGACATGTGCGCTTGCCTCAGAATCTCCTTCCCCAGCCCCTTGACTTGCGAAACGCAGATTCGATTCTCAAAAATGACCGTCCCATTAGTCGCGGTGTGATATCCAATCACCTGCTTCTTGACCATATCCCGTAGATCTCTGTCTTGAGGTTGAGCTGCTCAGATCCACCCCAGCAGATAAACTTGATCCCAAACTCCTAACCTGGTGGTGTTTTCCTCGATGTTGGTAACGCACAACTGTAATTCTGACAGAGCTGCCGACATATCTTGTACTTCCTTGTTCTCTAACACGACGATCCTTCTCCTGCTTAGAGCATAAGCTTCCTGGTTGCCCTTCCCAGGGTGATACTCGATCTCTAGGTCGTAGTCCGCTAGCAGTTCCATCCATCGGCGCTGCCTCAGATTCAACTCTCCTTGGGTGAAAACTTACTTCGAACTCTTGTGGTCCATGAATATCTGCACCTTTCCGTACAGATACGCACGCCATATCTTCAAGGCAAAGACCACTGCTGCCAGCTCCAAGTCGTGGGTGGCGTAATTAACCTCGTGCTTCCTTAACTACCTCGATGCGTAGGCGATCACTCTTCCTTCCTGCATCAAGACACACCCAAGTCCAACGCCAGATGCGTCCGTTTAGACTACATACGGTATTCCCAGCCGCGGTAGCACTAACACTGGAGTTTGAGTCAACCGTTCCTTTAGTTGCTCAAAGCTCTGGGCGCACTTATCCGTCCATTCAAACTTGACTTCCTTACCGGTCAGGACCATCAGAGGTTTAGCGATGCTGGCGAATCCTTCCACAAACTTCCTGTAGTATCCAGCAAATACCAGGAAACTACGAACGTCAGTTGCATTCTACGGCCTTGCCCAGTTGGTGATTGAGGTGATCTTTTCCATTTCCACTGCTACACTGGACTCCGAGATCACGTGGCCAAGGAATCCAATCTACCTTTGCCAAAAGCTACACTTGCTGAGATTTGCGAACAACTGCTGCTTCCTGAGAGTCTCTAGGACGATCCTGAGGTGCCTCTCGTGCTCCTCCTTACTCCTCAAGTAGACCAGGATAATGTCAATGAAGACAATAACTCACTTGTCCAAGTACTCTCGGAAGACGTCATTCATCATCTTCATGAAGGTTGTTGGCGCGTTGGTTAACCCGGACGGCATTACCACGAACTCGTAGTGTCCATAACAGGTCCGGAATGCCATCTTCTTAATGTCCTCTTCCGCTATTCGGATCTGGTTATACCCCGAGGCAAGATCAATCTTCGAGAACCATGAGGCTCCCTGCAGCTGGCCCAACAGCTCATCGATCCTTGGCAACGGGTACTTGTTCTTGATGGTCACCTTATTCAGGCCTCGGTAGTCGATGCAGAGTCGGAAACTCCCATTCTTCTTCTTGACAAACAACACTGGTGCTCCCCACGATGAACTGCTCGGTCATAAAAATACTTTCTCCACCCTCAAACTGCTTCTTCAACTCTGCCATCTCTGCGGACGCTAAACGATAAGGAGCCCTCGACACAGGTGTCGTTCCGGGATCTAGCTCTATCGTAAAGGCGTCATTCCGTTCCAGTGGTGGTCCCTTCAATGGCGCGAATACGTCCTCATATTCTGCAGCCACCAGAATGGTTTCCAAGCTCGGAGCTCCCTTTTCCTTGGTCATTGGGATGGTCGCTAAGTACGCCTCGTTCCCTTTGCTGATCAACACTTCTTCTTGTATCATGGATATGACTGATATCCCCGTCTACGTTTTCATTCCCTTGAAAACGATCTTTCCCTCTTCCCGGGGAAAAGTGATGGTAGCCTTGGCACAATCCATCATGGATTAGTGTCGCACCAACCAATCCATGCCCATGATAACATCATAGCGACCCAGCTCTATTTGCGCTAAGTCTGCAGGTAAGTCGACTCCGTCTACCGTTACTGGCACTGCTTCGAAGATCCCCGTGCCTGATACTTTCTCCGCTCCGACGGTCTCGACCTTCATGATTCCATCAATGAACCTGCCCTTAAAGGCCCAACATTCCGAGAACCGTGGACCCACAAAGTTATGAGTAGTTCCCGTGTCAAACAAGGTGTGGGTGGCTACTCCCCCAACCACAACCGATCCTACACGTTTACTAGGCTAAGCTACTATACCTTTAACTATCACGACTACACAACAATTCACGCAAGGGGGAAAAATTTACATACCCGCGATCGGCTCCTTTCCCCTGAGGACTCCTGCAACATACGCTTGAGGTCCTCCGGCCTGCCCTCCTGGTGGTGGTAGAGGCAACAATCCAGATCCTCGTTGCCCTCCTGGCTGCTGCGGTGGTAACAGTTTCGCTCCTACTCTGGCTCCCACAGCTTGGTTTGGGCATTCCCTTGCCATGTGTCACATTTTGTGGGCAGTCCCTTCTGATGTGTCCCATCTGCCCGCATCCATAGCACGCCATCTGTTGTGCCTGGTGCAACTGTCGCTCCGCCATGGGCCGCGCCTGCTGCACCTGATGTGCTTGCACTACTGGAACGATGACATTAGCAATCTCCCAGTTCTTCTTACCGTTTCGGTGTTGTGCGCTCTTTTGCTGCCTCTGCTTTTCCTCCCAGTCAGTCTCGGCATTAGCTGCCTTCTCAATCAGGTCGTTGATGTCGTAGTAATCCCTCAACATGCAGCGAAATTTGAGCTCGATCTTCAATCCAACGAGGAACCTACGAATCAGCTCTCGTTCGGTCAGTTAACGGCCTGCAAATCTCCTCAAACGGTTGAACTTCTCCCCGTACTCTCTCACATTCCGGGTTCCCTGGCGGAGGTTCTGGAATTCCCCTTCTCGCCTGTCCATAGCTACTTCCGAAAAGTACTTCCGGTTGAACGCCACGCGGAAGTCCGTCCACGTCAACTGACGTCCCTGAGCGGCCTCCAATACTCCTTCCCACCAGACCAATGCGTCATCCTTGAGATAGAAGATTGCTATCTCCACATAAAAATCCATCGGACACCTAACAATATCCAAATTCCTCTCCAGCTTCCTCCTCCAGTTGTCTGCTGCAATGACATTGACCCCGCTGGCGAAATGATCCATTTGCATCTCCCTCAGATGCTTCAACATACTCCAGTAAGACATCCATTTCACCGCTCCAGGCGCCTGCGGTGGAGGTGGTGGTGGGTACTGATTCACCAGCGGTAGTGGCTGAACGAGTCCATATCCCAAAGGGGCGCCTCATGCTCCTCCAGCAACAAAGTCAGCTCTCCTTGAGGCGTTCACAGCTCCTCCTGCGTGCCCAGCTTATCCTGCAACGCCTGACGCCACGATGATGTTCTCCGGCATCACTACGGGATCTCCTGCCCCTACAACTCCCATCGCTGCTCCAACTGCGGCCCCAACAGCAGCTCCTGCTCCCAAAGCACCCCCTGGGGCTCCTCCTGCCTCTACAGCATTAGCGGCTTGCGCCTGCTGAAGGGCGAGCATCTCTTGCAGAAGAGAGGCGTCCACAGCTACTTGTCCAGCTCCTAATGCTGCCCCTCCTTGGTTCTCAGCAACTGGTTCTTGACCTCCGCGAACACTGGTGGCACTGTTTGTCGATGAAGCTGGCGACGGTGTATCACTGTCACAACGAGCTAACACGGCTCTTCTATTAGGCGGCATCTGTTGCAAAAGAAGGATGATTGAGTCAATTGACGTTTGAATACTGAACTCACTTCCTGAGTGTATATAAGGAGGAGATCGGAGTGGTGCTCCTAGTATCTAACTTTTATAAATTTTCATTTTAGAAAAGAGTTGAAAACACTTTTAAAACAACTTTGAAATCCGGATATAAATACATTATTCTACCCTACCTAGCCAGGACAGCACTGGATAGGTCTAACCTGGCTCTGATACCAAAATTGTAACACCCATCCCGTCGAATCCAAGTCAACGACTCTTTGACTCCACGAGTCATAGTCCACAAGCGCGAACCAAGCCATAAACCGGAACCAAAACTTAAATAATTGAAAAGGGTTTACTTTATTGAAAAAGAAAACTGAGTCTTACATGAAAACCGAACCAAATAGCTTACGTGAAACAGAATAAACGCTAAAGTCTTAATGAAACAAAAGAACGAAAAAGAGAAGAAGGAAATCATGTTTCCCCAAAACATAGCACCACACCGTCCGTCTACCCCTGCAACGCTCCAGGGTTACCTGCAAAACAATCAACGAAGGAGGCCTGAGTAATTGGTTCGACACCAATACCTAACGAGGGCGGATTCTAGAAAGACGGCTATCTCTACTTTATACTAGCACAACATCAAGAACGAGTCCAAGGTTAATAACACCTTGCACCCAACGCCCGAAGGCATAAGCAATCTAATGTCCAGAACGTACCGCAGGCGCCCACCACCCCGTACTCTGAACTCCTACCGCCCGAAGCACAACCAAACAACAGCCCCAGAACCCTCCATCGGCCCCGGTGCTCAACAACAACACAACCACTTGGGGGGCTCGCAAAAACCCCCTTCCGGCGATACAAGGGACACATACGAAATGTAATGTACGCGTGCCGCCACACAACACCCTTTCGGGGGACCGAAACAGTTCTATCAAGCATAGCCTTCACACACAAGCAACATTTTCAGCTCAAATGATAACCTAATGTCTAGGTTCCGTTTTCAGTTTAAGTGACAACCTATATTCTAGGTGCTTTTCAATCACATCAACGCAAATCATCCGCTAGAACTACACTATCTCGGAAAGACGCTATTAAACGAGGATTTGATTCCCAACACTGTAATAGAATAGAGAAAGAGATCACGTTCGGTCCTCACCTTAGTCTAGATCTGACATACGGAAGTAGATCTGGAGAAACCGGCTATAGATCTGGAGATCCTGCACACAGATCTAGGGTTTTAGAAGACAGATCTAGAGAAGAGAACGGATCCAGGGTTTTAGCCAACATATCTGAACAAAGAATAAGATGATGGATTATGGTGTTTGTTCAAGGTTTAATTCCCAAATTACAACCTAACACACAATCTTAAACAGATCTAGGTTCTTGTAAAAGGAATCATAAAACCAAACCTGTAACATTACCTATTGATTGCACAGCGGATTGATGGTAATGACAAGATCAGTCTAGAACAGATGAATCACCTATTCCTCCTTGAGTATCCACACTCTTACAAGCAAGGGATGGCTGCTAGACCAAAGAGATGGATCAGATCAGAAAGAGAGAGTTAGAGAGAGAGAGAGACTCGCGGCCACAGAGGAGAAAATCGCAAGGATGCTTAATCCCTTAGGGTTTTTGAATCCTTAACCTCTCATTAATGGGCCCAAGTCATTATACTAATGGCTCATTAATCTTTTGGGCCCAAGACACAAATCAGACAAAAGCCTGCATTTTGTCTGGCCCAATTCTCTGATCCAATACAGTAAATGCTACTGCATCTTACCGTATTTATTCCATTTAACTTTCCCGTTAGCTATGGTGTGTGACCCTTCGGGATCATACAATACTGGTAATAAGTCCTAAACTTATAGATCAAGAGCGGACTCTAGCAAGTCATCATGATCACCCAGTATTTATGACTTATGTCTGATCTCGACATTTATCATACTTTCTAGAGATAGTACGGTAGATTTCAGGACATTCCCAACAATCTCCCACTTGTACTGGAATCCTACACAGGACATTCCCAACAATCTCCCGATTGTACTAGAATCCTACATTCCCTAGTCCCTTTGTCATAATATCTCGATCTGGCATAAGGCAAGATGCGTGTCATCCTTATATAGCCAGACCATGTTTATCGGACCAGATTTGATACTGACAATGCAAACGACTTGGGCAAGTCCGTTTGGGAATGGCCATTCTCTTACCAGCTATCAAATCTCCGATTGGCCTAGAGATATTACCTCCGTTAAACGGCAGGGACAAATCCCATCTTGTTCCATCACTATGAACTACACAATTCATAATACACCCAACCAAGGTCCGTATAGCTCCCAGTTACGAAACAGCGTTAGACAATGATCAAAGCGTATTACTCCATCTGCAGCCACATGCATGCGAACTCAGGTCTAAGGACTATACTCTATAGTCATATATGAGAACCTTTCATGACACAGATATTAATATCTTGTAGAGTTCTCATCAGCGGGCCATGTCCGGTCATATGTTCCCCTACATATACCTATGTGTCGACTTTGATGCCGCACATCTATGACCCCTCGAAACTTGGTCATAAGTCTCAACACAATCTAGTCTCAACAGGTTGTTGGTGTTCCAATTTCAACAACCTTCGACTATGGACACTATGATTTATGTCATTTCGTTAAATATGGGGTTTCAGGATCAAGTCTACTCATGTACTTCGATGACCCATATATAATGACATGAATCATTTTGGAACGATTATTTTATATCACAGTTAAAAATAATCCAGAAATAAAATTTCATTAACATTTAAAATGTTTACATGAACCAATCAAAATAACTAAAACAAAAGCCCTCACAACTCCCACTCAAAAAGAGATTACATTTGAATATCTCTAATTCCTACAGCAGCAGTATGCAACTCGTGCTTAGGTCTCGGGAGTGGCTTTGTCAACGGGTCAGCCACGTTCTCATCAGTGGGAACTCTGCTGACCATCACTTCACCTCTATTCACTATATCACGAATCAGGTGATACCTTCTCATAATGTGTTTGGATTTCTGATGATGTCTCGGTTCCTTGGCTTGAGCAATTGCACCATTGTTGTCACAATACAGTGCTAGAGGCTCAGTGGCATTTGGGAATACACCGAGTTCAATCAAGAAGTTCCTTATCCAAACTCCTTCCTTCGCAGCTTCCGAAGCAGCGATGTATTCAGCTTCAGTTGTGGAATCTGCCACGGTGCTCTGCTTGGAACTCTTCCAACTTACTGCACCGCCATTCAGACAGAAGATGTAACCAGACTGTGACCGGAAATCAACTTTATCTGTCTGAAAACTTGCATCCGTGAATCCACTGATTTCAAGCACTTCACTTCCTCCGTAAACCAAGAACTTATCCTTAGTATTCCTCAAATACTTCAGGATATTCTTTACGGCAATCCAGTGACTCTCACCTGGATTAGACTGGTACCTACTCGTCATGCTTAGTGCATAAGCAACATCAGGACGAGTACAGATCATGGCATACATGATAGATCCTATAGCCGAAGCATAAGGAATCCTACTCATGCGCTTAAGCTCATCAGGTGTTTTAGGACACTGATCCTTGCTTAGTGTAGCATCATGTATCATTGGCGTGAACCCCTTCTTGGATTTATCCATTCCGAATCGATGCAGGACTTTATCTATATAAGCATCTTGACAAAGTCCAATCAGCTTTTTAGATCTGTCTCTAAAGATTCGGATTCCAAGAACATACGCGGCTTCACCCATGTCCTTCATGGAAAAACAACTTCCCAGCCAGTCTTTAACAGACTTCAGCATTGGAATATCATTTCCAAGAAGCAATATGTCATCGACATATAGGATAAGAAACGCCACTTTGCTCCCACTAGTTTTCTTATACACACATTGTTCCTCTTGGTTTCTGATGAAGTCAAAGTTCTTTATTGCTTCATCAAAACGAAGATTCCAACTCCTCGATGCTTGCTTCAATCCATAAATGGATTTGTGAAGCTTGCATACTTTCCCAGCATTCTTAGGATCAATGTAACCGTCAGGTTGTGTCATATACACATCCTCCTCCAAGATTCCATTCAGGAAGGCGGTTTTCACATCCATCTGCCAAATCTCATAATCATAATAAGCGGCAGTTGCTAGGAGAATCCGAATTGATTTCATCATTACCACTGGTGAATAGGTTTCATCATAGTCTATACCATGAATTTGCTTGAAACCATTTGCCACCAACCTGGCTTTGTAAATCTGGACATTTCCATCCACGTCTATCTTCTTCTTGAAGATCCATTTACACTCGATGGCTTTTGCACCAGCAGGTAAATCAACCAGTGAAAACACTCGGTTAGCAGACATGGAGTCCATCTCGGATTCTGTGGCTTCACGCCACTTTAAGGAGTCAGGGCCCATCATGGCTTCTGCAAAGTTCGAGGGTTCATCACCGTCAATGATCAAAAGATCATGGCAATTAGTCACGAGAAATCCCTGATATCTATCAGGTTCGTGACGGATCCTTCCGGATCTTCGAACTTCAGGTACAGCAGGTTCAGGTTCTATTACAACTTCATGTAATTCATCCTGCTGTTCTTCCTCATTAGGTTGAACAGGTTCCTGTCCTTCTTGAATTTCATCAAGTTGTACCTTACTCCCACTATCTTTTCTAGAGAGAAACTCCCTTTCAAGAAAAGTACAATCCCGAGCAACAAAGATTTTGTTCTCGGATCGCAGATAGAAGTAATAAGCCTTGGTATCCCTAGGATAACCAATGAAGTAGCATTTATCAGATTTTGGTGTAAGCTTGTCTGAGATTAATCTTTTGACATAGGCTTCACAACCCCAAATTCTGAGAAAAGACATTGCTGGAGCTTTTCCAGTCCATATCTCATATGGTGTCTTTGCTACTGCCTTTGATGGCACTCTGTTCAGTGTGAACGTTGCGGTGAGCAAAGCATATCCCCAAAGGGATATAGGAAGGTCTGTGTGACTCATCATGGATCGGACCATATCTAACAATGTCCGATTCCTTCTCTCAGACACACCATTCCACTGAGGTGTTCCAGGAGGTGTGAGTTGGGAGATAATCCCACACTCACTCAGATGATCACGAAATTCCTGGCTCAAGTATTCTCCTCCTCGGTCCGACCGAAGAGCCTTAATACTTTTACCAAGCTGGTTCTGTACTTCATTCTGGAATTCTTTGAACTTTTCAAAGGTTTCCGACTTATGTTTCATCAAGTAGACATATCCATATCTACTGAAATCATCAGTGAATGTAATAAAGTACTGAAAGTTTCCTCTAGCACTTGTGGACATTGGGCCACACACGTCAGTATGTATCAGGCCCAATAGTTCACTGGCCCTTTCTGTGGGTTTATTGAAAGGCGCCCGTGTCATTTTGCCCATTAGGCAAGATTCGCATTGCTCACAAGACTCAAAGTCAAATGAGCCCTAGAGTCCATTTGAATGGAGCCTCTTGACGCGTTTCTCACTAATGTGCCCCAAACGACAATGCCAGAGAAACGTTTCATTTTCTTCGTTAGATTTGTGTTGGAATTATGTCCAGTAATCTCTGTACTGTCTCTAGAAAGTAAGAGTATGTCAATGATCAGACATAAGTCATATAATACTGGGGGTCATGATGGCTTGCTAGAGTCCGCTCATGATCTATAAGTCTTGGACTTATTGCCTTTATTATATGATCCCATATGGGTCACACGCCTAAGCTAACAGGAAAATGTGTTGGAACGGCTTAGCAGAAGTACGGTAAAAGTGCCAGGCATTTGTCGTACTTAGAGAGAGATTAATGGGTCTGATTAAATCTAAGGGATTTAATCAGATTGGTATTTGGGCCCAAAAGCCCAAAAGGAATTAGACAAGTTTTATAAATAAAACTTAAGTCTGAATCCCAAAAAAACCCTAGCCCCCTCTGCGATTTCTCTCTTTCTCCTGCGGCCTCCCCAGCTCAGTCTAGCAGCCTTCTTCCTGCTTGGTGTGCGTGTGTGAACCTTTGGAGGAGCTATCACTTGGTGGTTCTGCTGATCTCTGACCTGTTCTTCATATTTCCGCTGCATAAAAAGGTAACATGTGAGATCCATTAAGTTTCTAAATAAGAGAACCTAGATCTGCATGTTTAGTAGGTTGAATCAATTGACAATTGAATCAGGAAACACTAAACGATACAACAGTGGTATCAGAGCCATTGGTTATGTGGTTTTTCTTGTTTAGAATCATGTTTAGGATTGTTTAAGAAGTGTTTTTGAATCAATCTACTGATAAGGAAAAACACTTAAGAAACAAGAATTAAAAACCTAAACAAACAAGAAATCGCATGATCCGATCTATATTGAATCGGTATGCGTCGGAGTGTTGATCAGTTTCGGATCACACGTCCGGATCGTTTTGACGAACAAACCGATCGTGGATCAACTTGTGTCGTCGACACGATCGTAGGCATGGGTGGACGGCGGGTCGTTGACACGATCGTGGGCATCGACCGGATCGGATATGACGCACGGACGGATCAAGGATCGCGTCGCGTGGTCGATCCGATCAGCCGAGGATCGCACGATCGATCGTGATCGGATTGTCACGCCTCGTCCCGTCGCGCCCGGCTTCGCGTCCCGATCGCCATCCCGTCCCGATCACTCGTCCCGACCATCGTCCCGTCCAGCTGACCGTCTCGATCTTGGATCGCTCGTGTGCGGCTTGCGGCTGGGCGATGGTGTTCGAGGAGCTAGGTCACGACCTTGATTGGTTCGTGACCAATTTCGGTTCGGTTCGGTTTAAAAATTTATTAAAATTAATCGTCTTGGTTTAATAAACAGACTTAATAATTTTATTAAGTTCTGGTTAAACCGGGATAAGAAATCCAAAGTCGAAAAATTGGATTTTGTGCCTAAACCAGTGATTTTCTAATTTGATTTGGTTGGACCAAATAAATTGAGAAAATCCGGTTTAGTAAATAACCGGTTGACAATTGTGGTCATCGTAGTAAATAATTTTGGTTAAGACCAATTTTAATGAACCAGACCGGTTATGTCATTTAATTGGGCAATTGGGTTATGTCTTGGACATGAACCAACTCTTGGGCCTCGGGCCAAGAAGTTAAAACAATTGGGCCAATTATTTGAGTCTTTTCTTAAGAATTAATTTAAAATTTATTTTATAAAATTATAAAATCGGTTTTTAAATTAATAAGTTTCCAAAATTTTGAAATTAGAAAGTTTCTTAAATTAGAAGTTTCTAGATTTGCATGTTTTGGATTTTAGGAAATTTCTATATTTAGAAAGTTTCCAATTTTAGGAAGTTTCCGATTTTAGAAAGTTTCCAATTTTAGGAAGTTTCCAATTTTAGAAAGTTTCCAAAATTAGTAGGTTTCCCAAAAAGGAAAGTTTCCCAAAATAGTAATCTTCTATTTTGGGATGAATTTTTTAATAAACCTACAAACCTCAAATAATATCAAGCGTTGGATGTCTTGTCCAGTCTATGTCAGCTGTCGAAGCCCATTCAATTGTATTCATGGCCTTACAGTGTGAGGGTGTCTACTTTTGCGTGGATAAGACAGTTTGTGATTCATAAATGTCATTGGGAGTCCCAGACATTAATGATTACATGACTGTATAGTCTGGTTTTCTTGACTAGGCCATCGGGAGTCCCGGGCCTTGAGACATCAGAGTGGATTGGGCCTCGGGCCCAGATTCACAACCAAGAGTTATATCACGGATATAATTAGCCGATATAGGGCTTACCGATATAAGCTAAGGTTGGGTGACGGCCAGTGGCCCACTTTAATCTTAGTTATATGTGGATCTTGGAATCATTATATTCTATTGAGGGTAACTTATGTTATTGAATATAATGCGAGATTAATCATATTGAACATATTAACTAAAATTCTTTTATCTTAAATTTCAGTTATGACAAGCACAAACAATCAAAACACTTTCTCGATCCGGTCTGTCCTTGAGATGGACAAGCTGAACGGATCAAATTTCTTGACTTGGTCGCGGAACCTGAAGCTAGTCCTCAGACAGGAGAGAAAGGACTATGTCCTTGAGAGAGCTCTCCCCGTGAGGATCGGGTCCAATGCTTCTCATGCAGTATATAATGCTTGGAATAAGCATTATAATGATACGGTAGATGTGCGTGGTCTGATATTGGCTACCATGGACTCAGATTTGCTGAAGCAATATGAGAACATGGAGTCGCCAATAGAGATGATCAGCAGCCTGAAATTGAAATTTCAGGAGCAGATAAGAGTGGAGAGATACCAGTTGGTTAAGTCTCTCACTAGCTGCAAGCTACCAAATGATCATCCAGTAAGTCCTCATATCAGTAAAATGATAGGTTATATTGATAACCTGAGGAAACTGGATTATCCAGTTAGCCAAGAATTGGCAACTGAGATCATTCTACAGTCACTGCCGTCAAGCTATGATAAGTTCAGAAGGAACTATATCAAGAAAGGCTTAACGAAGACGCTGACTGAACTGCATGATATGCTCAAGACAGTTGAGCCAAACGTGAAGAGTACCCAGTATAATCTCATAATGGAGAAGGGTGGGTTTATTAAACCTAGTGCTGACAAGGGTGAAGACAAAATTGTCCAGATTTTGAATCATGGCAAGCGTGTGTCTTCTGAGCCCAAGTCAGATAACTCTTACGTTGGTAAGTGCTGCTACTGTAAAGAGACAGGGCATTGGAAGAGAGATTGCATTAAATTCATGGAAGATGATGAGGAGTTAAAGTTGATGTATGAGACTACTTCCTCAGGTATTCATGTTATTACTTCAAGTTCTACCTTAAAGGTATTGGATACTGGTTGTGGCACTGATATTTGTAGTAATATGCAGAGCCTAAGCAACAGTAGAATGTTGAAGGAAGGACAAGTGGATCTACATGTCTGGAAGGAGCTATGGACGCTGCCTCAGCCGTAGGGTTTTCACTTGTAGATGCCTTCGAGGCTTGGTTTTGTATTAAGTAATTGCTACAATGTACCTGCTTTACGCAGAGTTGTCTTTCATTTTCTTGTAAGAATTTGAATGTTTTTCATTTTGATAAAAGACAAGTTTTGTTCTTTTGATCTTAATGAAATACTAATTGTAGCACCCTATTCAAGGAATGGGTTTTATATCTTAAACCGAAGAGTGCCTAAATGTAACATAAATACCAAATTGGTTTAAATCTGATGAATTAAACCTGATTTTTCTTGGCATAAAAGTCTTGGTCACATAGAGTAAGTCGGATTCAGAAATCCCATAGTTATGCACTATTGGGCTCATTTGATCGGATATCTTATGAGACTTGAATTCTGTTTACTGGACCAAAAGACAAAGGGGCCTATCTTAGGCGAGCTAGAGAAAGGCCCAAAGGCTTATTGGAGATTGAACATACTCATGTATGTGGTCCGATGAGCAGTAATGCCAGAGAAAATTTCCTGTACTTCATTGTCTCTACTGATTAATTCAGTGAGTAAGACTGTGTTCATTTGATGAGACACAAGTCGGAATTCTTTGACATGGTCGAAAGAGTTCCAGAATGAGGTATAAAATCTGAGTGACAGAAGTATTAAGACTCTAAATTAAATCAAGAGTGAGAATACTTGAGTCATTAATGGTGTGATCATCTAAATGAGTGTGAAGTCGTTTCACAGCTCAATTCTCCTGAAAACCTTGAGGTATTTCTGTGAGAAAGAATCAGATCTTATAAGAAATGATTATAGATGAGTCACACGAATCTTCCATGATATTCTTGAAGAATAACGCTCTAAAATATCTAAGTTTACGCTGAAATAGTTCCACCAATATCAGTTGAAAGACACCACGTAAATGTGGATTGGAATCGATCCAAATTCGTCTTTACTGAGTATTTGTAGTTGTGCTACTTCGCTGGTTTTCCTAGGGAAACCAAGGCTTGTTACTTTTACGTCCATTCTGTTTTCTAAGAAGGGAAGTTATTTTCCAAGAAGAACAGTGGGAGTAAAAGTATAACTCGAAGAAATTCGAGAAATACAGGAGGCTGCTCAACCTGTTGAGGGAGAGCAACGGATGGATTTACAGATTTCTGTAGAATCTACACCTGTAGAGCCTGAAGTTCGCAGACATGAATGAATCAGTCACTAATCCGAGAGTGATTTCTCGTCATTAGTTGAACCTGATGATCATTGAAAGCGACGAATCTGCGAAATTCAAATAAGCGAAAGTGAGCCCGGACTCCGAAAATATACACTTTGTGTAAGTTAGCTTCATCGATCCATTCATGGATGGAAGCAAACATATCGGAGTTGGAATCTTCGTTCTGTTGAAGTAGTCAAGGTTTTGACTTAAACAGGAACGAAATGGAACTGTGCGTTTACTAAAAGATAAGTGGGAGCAATATTGCATTTCTCATAGTGTATGTCGATGACATACTGATTCTCGGATATAACGTCCCAATGCTGCAGTCGGTAAAGGACTGGCTTGGGAGTTGGTTTTATGATGGACATGGGTAAAGCCACGTAGTTCTTGGATTTTGGATCTAAAGATAGAGATCCGAAAGAGCTGGTAGGACAAAGTCAAGATTCTTAAATTGACAAAGTACTACACGTTTTCAGCATTCCAAGAAGGGTTTTATGCCAATGTCACATGGCATTACGTTAAGCAAGACACAGTGTCCTACGATAACTGCTGAGCTTAAATGCATGGATGAGATTCCATATGCGTCGGCAATTGGATCTATCATGTATGCCATGAAACATACTTGTTTGATGTTGTTTTAATGTTAAGCAAGACAAGTAAAGACCAGTCAAATCCAGCAAAGAATCACTGGATTGCCGTAAAGAATATCCTAAAGTATTCAAGGAATACTAAAAAAAATTCTTGATTTACGGAGAAAGTGAGGTGCTATAAGTCGATAGAGTCTGAAAGGCAAGTTTCCAACGGACAAAGATGATTTCCGGTCACAGTCCGGTTATATCTTGTGTCTGTCTGGCGGTGCAAGGCACTATTGCTGACTCCATGACTTAAGCTGAACATTTCGCAGCTTGGAAAGCGGCGAAAGAGGTTGTTTGGAAAGAAGAGTTCGTCACTGAACTTGATGTGATTCCCAGCATAGATGAGACTAGCTGCACATCAGAGGTCCAAACACCTTGAGAATAGGTATAACCTATTCCGTGAGATAAATGACAGAGTTGTTAAGTAGATCAGCAAGTTTCAACGATATGAGAACGTTGCTAATCTATTAACGAAGCCACTCCTTAGGCCTAAGCACGAGTCGCGGACTGTTGCTGTAGGATAAGTGAAATTAAGATGTAGTCTTAATTTCAGTGGGAGTTAATAAAGGGCTTTATTTAGTTATTGATATGTTCTTGTAAAACATTTTATGATGTTTAATGAAATTATTATTTCAAGATT